>CM032329.1:6429223-7041063 GCA_019022515.1 Quercus aquifolioides
TTTTGCGTACCACTTCTGTGTTGCAAGCATACGAGACATAGTTGGACTTGAAATGCTTTCATTAAAGGCCAAGAAAGGTAAGTGCAAGGCTACGTTGATTCGATTTTGGGTGCATGTAGACTTCCTGCTATTAGGCCATCTCTACGGGGGTGGGTGTATTTTTAATCTAAACTAACCTTGTTAGGTTGGAAAATTACTTACTCAGACTAATATTTAAAAAGAAAAATATTAGATCATGTCTCTAATGGTGTGTTTAAACTTTCTATATCAATTAATAGTTATGTAGAAAAGTCCCAAATGCGTCAAATTAACAAGTAAAATTTTTTCCATACAAACATCTAATACGTCAAGCTCACAAAATAGAAATTCTAAGACCTAAAATGTAATGACTAGCAAAAGTAGAGACTCAGTGAGAACTAGCATGAAAATGGTAAAATTAGAATGACATTTTTATTGGATGGATTGTAATGTAGGATGTAGGTGAGAAATTATTGAATGAATTGTAGTGGATACTATAATGTGTACCAATAAAAAGAACACACAAAAAAATTATAGTACAATTAAAATGTCAAGTTGATTTGGATTCGGCAGTTTGAAAAAAAAAAAAAAATTACAAACCAATCTAACTTCTTTTAAAAATTTTAACCCGCGGAAAACCAATCCATTGCCTACGGTTGGATCAGATTGTACATGTAAAGGCATCATGCGCTTCTAAAAAGGGGGGTGGAAAAAAGAGAGAGTAAAAGAACCATTCCCATTGCATGCTTCTCAAAGAATTGTGCAGATAATCAGACAACATTTTTATATATTTATATCATTGATTGATCATGAAATTCAATATTGCTGGCTTGTAAATGGTTCATTCACAACCAACAGGATTTCCAAACCAGCATAGGCTTGCACACCTTTCAACTGTTATTATTGTCATAGTAGAACTGTTATTATTGTCATAGTAGTAGTACACTCATCTTTAACTCATGAAATAAGTTTGAAGTATCTATTCAGTTATCATAGATCATTTTTATGTAAATAAATATGTGAATGCCCTTATTTTGCTTTGCCCTTTCCCTTTCCTTGACCTTTCTTGGATTCTAACTTGGCTTGAACTCTGGCAGCAGCAGCAGCTTTAGCTTCTTCTCTCTTCTTCTTCTCTTCTTCTTTGGTTGTGGCAGCAAGCTCCCTCTGCCTTTTCAGCTCTCTGATTTAAGGTTTGACAAGCAACACAGGAAATCAAATATTTCTTAAAACAGGTAAATCTCAGGGAAAATAAAATGATCTGGGTTTGTATTTCTAGAGAATAATACATGGAAATGATAATAATGTATAACTTACTCAAGCCTAGCCCTCTCCTCTGAAACGCTACCCAAACTTGAACCCTTCCGTGGCCTGCAGGCCACTAATTCCACCTCAAAGATAAGTGTTGCACTGCATGAAATACAGATAACAGTGGGTGCATTAATTCGCTGAAATTGGAGGAAAACGATCTACTTGCAACAAACCAACAATAGCCAAAGGCAAAATTTTTTTTTTTTTTTTTGATAAGTACCAAAGGCAATTAATCACGCAAATGCAAACTTTTCTGAAGACTTTGTTAACAATCATAAACAAAGTAGTTCAACACTAGCAGTCATATAGCAATGTGCTAGCCTAGCACATTGCTATACGAGGGTTGTACTTGTACTAGCACATTGCTATATGAGGGTTGTACTTGTGTAATCCTAACCACCAAGACTCATTTTCCAATCTTTTGTCTTCTGGAAGTTTTCCCTCTATTAAAATTTGTTGGATGATCAGTTGGAATTGTTCAAGGAAAAAGTTTGTTCAAGGTCCCCAACAAAGTCAGTTAGTTTTATTTCTTTTTCGCTTGGTAATATAAGTCCTTGTGAGGACCCATGCTCCATCCCTTGGGTAGGACGACTCTCAAGCTTGCTAGATACACTTCAGTAGTGTTTGTGGAAAATTTAATGCATGTAATTTCACATAGCTACCAGCTCTTTAATTGTGTTTCTAAGCAATTTTGTAAGATAAAAAGTACAATGGGATTACTTTGGTGGGATATCTGGTGGGGAACCTGCACTTCCATAGGCATACTCTGGCATGCAAGTGATTTTTGCAACTTCCCCAACCTGCAAATCAAACGTCAAATATGTAATAAAAACTTGAACCTATATGTTCAAATGAATTCCATCAAGAGTCGCAAATTTTGACCTTCATGGTTTTCAATGCAATGTCCCAAGCCTTGATTACAGTGCCCTTTCCAACCTCGAAAGAGAACACAGTATTATCCTCCCGTGTAGTATCGAAAACTTCACCATTTTCAGCAAGAACGCCTTCGTAATGAACTGCTTAACACAAAAACCATATTGTGATGATCATAGACTTATTTTAACTTCCAAATACTTTTATACTTAGTAATTTAGACATTTTTGTAACAGGGAGTAAATATTAGAAACAAGCACATACCATCAACAAGAGGAAGGTCATCCTTTGGAGCAATGGCATTAGCTTTGGCTTGCCTTACAATTGTCTTAAGAACACCTCCATCCCCAGTTAAATCAATAGCATCACCCATGGCTCCAAACTGTCAATGTCCTGTTAGGCAGAAGTCACATCAAGTGATCAAGACATAGGAAAAGCTGAATGCTACCAAGACTTTAAATCTTTCCAGATACTAGACCAAGGAATGCTCAGAGCCTCGGGCCATTAGTATGATTTGAACGGTGCTACCACACTGATACACTATCACTAAACAGATGTTAGAAACTTAAATTATGAGAAGCATGGAAAAGGACCAAAGAAAGTGTCTTGATATCAAATACAAATCCAAACTAAGATGCGGGATACCATTGAAGACGGCTTTCAATGATGTAATAAATGATACGCAATCATCGAAAGAAAAAAGGTTCTCAATTCATAACTTTAATTTTGAATATAGATATTGATTAAAAATGAAACAAATTAAGTACAACTACAAGAACACGCTGATCCTACAAAGTATGTCCACAGTAGGTTGTTACCCATACATAAACTTGGACAAATGAAACAACTAGAAAGAGTCTGGACCTTTTTCACTTACTAAATCCTAAGCCCAAGGAAAGTATTTCAACATTAACCCCAACAAGAAAGAACATGACTGATAAGATTAAGGTACCATGTTAATGTGGCTAATCCATTCCCTTAACCATTCATATTTAGTACAACAGCCAATACTACCCTTGTATCTCAGTCTCTAACAAGTCAAATTATTTATGTAAAAAGGAGGGGGTACATGCAATCTTCTTCTTCTTTTCTCATAGATACTATATAATTTCAATCAATGGCATCCGTCCTATGATGATTGCTTCTCATCATCAGACCAAGACACCAATTGGGTTTTTTTTTTGCGTAAGTAATTCCATTTATACTATAATTCCCTTCTTCCTAGTTACTTAGTAACCATGCAAGCTCTAGAAAATGTTGTATTGGTAAAAAGATTAGTTAGTCAAATGCACTAAAACAGTATTAACAAAACAAAACAAAACAAACCCACCAAAAAATCAAAAAACCCAGTTCCCAAAATCATATCTTTATTTGATTCATCAATTAAATTTAACGAAAAAATAAAAATAAAAATAAAAATAAAAATCAGAGCAGTAACATACTGACAAGAGAATCTAGGGTTTCACAGGGCTGTAGTACGAACGAATCGGGTATCGGTTTTGACGTTGAATATTTCGGCGAGTTTCGGAGAGATTCGGTGGCCATAGGAGTGTAAAAGCAAAGTTCTCGCTACAAGGCAACCGTGGTGGCCCTTTTATTTTCTGTGTGAAATTTGGGGGTGCGTGAAGTGCACGCGCTTGCGTTTGCGCGTGTGGGATGTTATCTACTGGACTTCAAAACGGTGAGTTTTGGACTATCTATACATGGGATATATTCCGAATTAGGGCTGCTTAAGAAATGCCTGTTTACGTTCAGTCTGTAACTTCGTTTAGCTAAACAAGCCCATCTCATGTCTAAGTTTATGCACATATGATAACGCGTTTGCGAACAAGCTTGCAAACATGAAATTTCACAACATTCTGTTAAGATAAAGTGTTTGATAAAGTGTTAGGATCAGATATGATAATGTGTTTGTGAATAAGCTTGCAAATATGAGATTTCATTTGATTATATATAATTTTTATTTATATAGAATTGTCTAGAAGTTTAAAGATTGGATTGTGTAAATAGGTAAATTGATAACATAATTAGTTTATTCGTAATTTATGAAGGGATGAAAATTTTTTCTCATAGTTATACTATATATGGGAAAAAAAAGTTTGTATATTATAATCAATTGTATTTGTTATTGTATGGGTCAAAAACTAAGGACCCCGGTTGATGGGTTGGGCTTTTATTCGAAATAATTAATTTGTAAGAGATAGATGTTTGGACCAATAATTGAATTAAAACAATATTTTAACGTGGAGAAAGGAAAAAACAATAACACAAGTTAAACTTATAAAAGATACGATCAATTCTTGATTATTTCACCTTCCTAGGAAAAGTCTGAGGAACATTTGCTCTAAAAATGGGAATACAAGGTCAAGCTCTAGTCAATATTACAAAGTTTATCTCTCTCTCTCTCTCTCTCTCTCTCTCTCTTTGAATTAGATCCCTATACATGAGGGATCTTTCCCTATTTATAGCTCTAATACTTCAATCCTTGCTATCCACCTGTAGAGTGGATGATTCTTTAGGCAAGATACTTGTCCCATCTTTCTTCTCCCCGCCTTTAGAGGTTGTACTGAGTAGGTAACAGGCTATTGAAACATTGTTCAGGTGTCATTCAGTTATTAATGCGGCATGTTTGGTTGGTGTAGAGCATTTAATGTAGAGGAGACAATGGCTTCAGCAGGAGCTTCCTCCAACTCTTGTTCGGATTGGTTACTGCTACTTTTCTTGGCCAACATCCTTGATATGGCTCAACAGTTCTCCATCCTCCTCGGTTCACTCTTTCCTCATAGTTACTCCTTCTTCATACTATTTAAGCCGAAGTACTCCATATGGATATTTAGTTGGGCATTCCTAGGCTCCAGCTTAAGCCCAATATCCTTTAACTCACATTTTTCAACTAACCTTTTTCAACTACTAAACAGAATATGGTAGCAAAATTAGGCACATAGAAACAATACAAAACAAAAAAAAAATATATATATATATATATATTGAAACCCATATTCTCTTTCATAAAGCTAAATTCATCCCCACGTTTATTTCTGAAAACAATAAAGTACTTCCAAACTGGAAAAGGAGCGAAGTCCTTTAAAACCCATAACACTATAACGGTCGTGCATGCTGTTAGGTCTAACTTTGTGGGCCGTGCGTAGCCCATTGGCACTAAAGTCAAAAAAGATTTTTGTACGGTTAATCAAGGTTGAATTGGGCTAAGGCTAAACATACACAAATCTTTTTTTACTTTAGAGACCTGCATCATGACACTTTACACACGCAAAGGCCTAACTAAGACCAGTAGGCAATATTTGGGCCAGATTGTATTAACCAAACCAAACAATATTTGAGCTAAAAAAGCCCAGCCAAGTCTCTCTAGAAAGAATTGGAAACAGTGATAGATAATATATATATTTACTATTTCCAAAAATCCTTACAAAAAAAAAAAAAACATTTTTTTACTGCTTCTTAGCAACATTTCTTGATCAAATTATGATGATTTGTGATGATGCAAAAGTTTTCAATGGGCCATCTTTCCAAACATGAACCTTTAGAAGACCTTCAAGAAGAAAATTTTAATTGAAGGCCACCGTTGTGATACTAACCTACATATCTAAGTAAAAAAGTGTTGCTAAACTCAAATCAAATGCGCATGAAAATAGATTGTGAGGAGTTATTATTATTATTATTTTTTCTTTTCTTATAGCTTGGCAAGTGGGTAAGATGTTACCTTTATATGGGCAACTAATATAACCGTGGCCCTCATAATTTTTTTTACATAATTAGAAATTAGCTTATTCGTTTGTTATAATGGTTGAGACTTGAGAGATCTTCGTGATACATGACCGTTGGGAATGGTCATGAATTAATGGAGTATTCAATGTACTATGTATACAATTGCATCTTAATCAGTTGAAGACAGAGATGACGAGAGTGGTGGATTGCTGCCCATCAATTCGTTTTCAATAACAAAAATGCAATGCAGCCATACATACTATTGTTTTATTACCAAGAGAGCTCAAAAATTTCAACAGTCCTAGTTCAATTGTTTTAGTACCAAGAGAGCTCAAAATTTCAACAATCCTAGTACCAAGAGAGCTCAAAATTTCAACAGTCCTAGTACCAAGAGCTATATTTGCTCCCTCCAGCCTTTAATTTCAAAAGTTTGTCCCAGTATTGGAGTTGAGAAAAGATAACTTTGAAATTCAACCTAGATACTTTATTCTATTCTGTTTATTCACTGGATTCACTATAATATGAATCAAAACTTTTCCCAGCTACCAGGAAAAAACAATAAATTTAACTTTTCACGTCCTTATTCAAAGTTGAAATAGGAAACATTTCAGTCTTGACTTCGGTTCGAAAAGACGAGTTATACATTACATATGACATCATGATAAAATATATGGAAAAAAATAAAGATAAAGTTTGGTTATAAACTTGGTTGTGCTCATGACTACAACTTCATTTAATATCTTTTTATTAAATGTAAATTTTGATAAATCTACAATTGTATTAAATTTTCTTCTTATTTCCTCTATGTTGGCAAAATTTTCAGAAGATCAAAGATCAATAGATATGTCATCAATCAATTGTTAAAATTGATGTTTTTGTAGTCTAAAATTATACATAATTAAATAAGTTTATGGATCATATAGTAAATAATATTTGATTGATACAAAATTTGATATGTGTGTTAAGAGCATAAAGAACATACAATAAAACGGTTAGATTTTAAAAATATATAGCAATGTTAATTTTTTAAAAATAAGTTGCTGCCAGACTTTGTTCAAAAAAAGAAGGTGGAGCGAGATAGACAAAAATGTATGAAATCAACATGGTCTATTAGAGTGAATCATATTCACAGTGTAACTCTATTAGTCTTTAATGACTACATCTTTGCTAATAATTTTTTCATATGAATTAATTAAAAGATATTTATAATAAAATAAATGGTAGACTAATAATAAACAAATAAAAATTACAATACGTAAAATACCTGTCTATTTGGTAGTGGTGTTCGAATATTGTTGTTCAAAATGATATGAAAACTATGGTTTAAAAAGTGTTATGAAAAATGTGTTTAAAGTACTTATAATGAAAAAAAAAAGTGTTTGGTATCATGTTTCAACTAATTAATTTTAAAATATGAAAAAAATATAATTGTTTGTTTGGTATGTGTATTTTTTTTTAATATGTGATGAAAAGAATACTATTTTATTTAAAGAGAGAGAAAAAGAAAGAAAAAAAGAAAAGAGAAGGACAAAGTGGTGGGCTGTGGGAGAAAAGGAAAGAAAGAAAAAAAGAGCTTGGTCTTATTAATGGGCCCTATCATTTACAATTTATTTATAAAAAATCATTTAACAATGTTACTTAAAAACTAAAAATGGGTGTATATAAGTTTTCAAAATAGTAGTATTGTATTCAAGAACAATTCACTTTTTTTTTTTTTTTTTTCAAAATCCAAAACAACAAAGAAGTCAAAAATGTCACCCAAACCAAGCAAGGAAAAAAAAAAAAAAAAACCAAGCGCCAATATATCCAAAGCCAACACCATAAAGATCCAAACACTACCTTTGTCACCCCTCTCTAATAAACCCATCCAACCATTGTTGTGTGCCACATAGAATCATAGACCCATAAAGACGCAAGCCCATTGTCAAAACCAAAATCCTCATTGTGATGTGAGTTTACTAATTATAGACAAGCATAAGTCTAGAAGATACATATTATTAAATACAGTACATTATGTTCTCTAATTACATTACAAACACATCGTTGTATTGATTAAAGTATAAATAAACCAACCCAGGGGGTTGGCCGAGTTGGTTGGGCTCTCGGTTTCAAGGTGCTTGTACTGGGCTTAATTGGGTGTGCTCCTCAGTTCGAGTCCTGTTGCTTGCACTTTGAAAAGAATTTCTTGGACCCACCCAGTGCGAACAATGATTAATCTTTGGTTGAAAGCCTTGAGGATATACTGTGCGAGAGCAAAAAAAAAAAGTACAAATAAACCTAGAAAAAGTATATATAATATTTTCTTTTACAAGTAATATTAAATTTAATAAAGCATGGGATTCAAGCAATATGCCAATGATAATAATACTATCATTTCATTTATAGTGCTACAACATTAATTTGGTTCAAACCCCACTTTTTGCTCCCCTACGATCTATCTATCTATACAATGTATTTAAAGGATGGCACCAATTAGTAACATAGCAACCATCGGCTGAAGTAGCCACCCACTTTGCTTGATTAAAATCCACTCTCAAATTAACACACCTACCCCAATAAGCTTTAGCGTATTCTTTAGTCCATACGACTATCTCCATGCCAAAAATCACTGCCCCATCGTCTCTATCTTTCTTGATCTCATCCAACACCCAATCCTTCACCTCCATTTGATCCCAAATTCCTCGTGGAAAATTTGACGATAAGGGTGTCTAGACCAAGCATTCCCGCTCTATAAGAGTCGAATTCAATGCGAGTATATGTTCCTTGTAAGAGATAAATGATTCAACACGTTCTTAGAATGAATCTTTTGACATAATTGGTTGTTTGTTACCGGCAATGGGAGGTATGTGTTTGAAAATTGAGATCTTGGCTACCCATTCAGCAACCAAACTTGAATATGATATTTGGAAATTTGATACAGAGATAGTGAATGATGACTTCAGGGGCTGGATCATCAATTGAAACCATGGCCAATATGAACATACTTATAAAGAATATTATAGAGTGTCACAATTATTTTACATGACCAGGAAAGCTGTGGCAAAGAGGATTTGGATTTCATGGTTAAAGGAATTAATGGCATGTAAAGGGTTTTGTAAAGTTTTAGAGATTGACACTGAAACACAAAGAACAGGGAGAGAAAAAAAGCAACAGGCAGGTTAGAACACACAGAGAAACCAGAGAGAAAGCTGTAATCGAATTAGAAATTGTGGCAAGCCTATATGTGAGTTGATCATGCTAATTTAGAAATGTTATAAAGTTATTGTGACATTTCTTTAAGTCTCTAACATTACTCAGTTACAATTATAATGATATTTATGTGCAAGATCAGGCCTAACCTTCTCTAAATAACCAACTACAACAGATATAATTAACAAAAACTAAACAAGCTCTAATGGCTAGCAAAGCAATGGCTATAGTATCTACATTGTAGACAAAACAACGTCATGAAAAGACTTGAGAAATCCACTTATAGGAACGGATTAAGTTAAACTAGTTTGGAAAAAATCCCTCTAAACTGCTAGGTCACAACATAATAAAGCTATTTGATTGGATGATTGGTGCTTCAATTGTCCATAATGATGTTTCTAGACATTGTAGTCAAATTGCTAAACCGCCTAATAATAAACAAATCAAAATTACAATATAACGTGTTTGTTTGAGAATTACATATTTATGGTAGCTTATTTGTTTAATGTGAGACGAAAAAATTACAAACAAATTTATTTTAAAAAAATTGAAAGTTAAATTACTTTAAATAATACTGAGTCAAAAAGTAATGTAAAACTCACGAGATGTACATAAAATAAACGAAAAAAAACTAGCTTATAATCATTGGGTAAAGACATACTACCAAAAGATTTGGACCCTGTGAAGGGTTGAATCTTGCTTGCTATCTTTAACAAAATCAATTGCCACCGATTTGCCATTGCTGAAATGATTTACATATCTAGAGAGCCTTTATGTGAATTTTAAATGCTTTTAATTAGTTAGTTGCGGCCAGTGGCACCTCTATCAATGAGAGAAGTATTCATCTTTGACTGCTTTCGTTACTATGAAATTGCTTTTGTTTTCGTTTGTGGACTGCTTTTGTAACATGGAATGCTTTTGTTTTTGTTTGTGGGCTCAATCCTAATCCCTACAATTTGATTTTTAGCTTAAAAGAACTGTAATTGGTCAAACAAATGATGAAGTCCTTGATCCTATGATTTTGATGGTTCAATTTAAATGATCTCCTTTTAATCATTGTTTAACATTCAAAAAGTGTTTCTTCATAGCCTTTCCCCTCATCAAATGGAAGTCATTATTGCAAAAGTTGTGTTCATTATTTCACTTCGGCTTGAAGCATCTAGGTGGTCTCATTAGGCTTTGTGCATTGAAGTCAAGAAAGCATCTCTAATAATAGTTTAAGGCTAAATTGTATACTTTGATTCTTCCTGATTGATATTTATTTCAAAATCATCTTTCTATTTTATAATTTTTATTTACATTTTTTCAAAATTGATAAAAAAATGTCTTTACTATCATCTAATTAATGGAAAATACCTGTAAAAATTAAAATTCATTCTACGGTTCCATGTTATCAAAGTGACCTAGATTTCATGAATTCTATTTGCTATGTAAATATTTTGAAGTATCAAATGACGGTAAGGATTCTTTTCAAACATTTTAAAGTATAAGAACGATTTTGAAACATGAGTTAAAGCCTGAGACTTTAATTAATATTTTCTTTATTAACATCACTAGTAAGAAGTTCATTGCCAATAAAGGGGAGCTTCATTGATGCCACAACAACTTTTGTAAGCATTAACATGATAATAGTAATTCTATTTCTGAATCACCCAAGAGCAATACAATTAGGTGGATGCTAAATGCATGAAGAAGAAGAAGAAGAAGAAGAAGAAGCATGGTGACAGAGCAAACCCCACTAAAAGAAACAAATAGCATGTGTTGCTACTTGCTAATGCAATCCAAGTGCAATGTATGTACATTGTACAATGTAGCAAAGGTTGAATGTGGTCCAAGCTCCCCAAAAACTTAGCACCTTCATTTTTAGACACTATCTAAATGTGTATAAGGATTTTTAAGAGAAATATCACACATTGTCCTTAAAGAAGAACAACTTTAGTCTTTAGGGGTCCCTAGTCCCAACCCCCCGAATAATGGTCCAAACTTGTACTCCAACCCGACACATCCCTCAAGCTGGAGTGCTAAAAAGGCCACTAAAAGAGACAGTAAGAAGCATCTCACACTTGGGATTGAGAGTCTTCATACCCACTATGAGCTTTATGGGTCCCTTATATACACCATGTGACCAACGGTACAAAACAATTGTAAAATTTTATTCTCTTCCGGATTTATATAAATTCAATAAGTACATAAAAATAAAAAATAAAAACTCATAGTTTAAGGGCAAAGTTTAGTTACAAAATATATTATTATATATTTTGAAAATCTAACCGTTGAATTTCGTGTTCTTTACGCTTTTAATACATATGTCAAATTTTGTATCAATCAGATATTATTTACTATATGATCTATAAGCTTACATTTTATGCATAATTTTAAACTACAAAAACTTGTAATTTAAACAATTTATTGATGACATAGCTATTGATCTTTAATTTTTTAGAAATTTTGCAAGCATGGATGATATAGGAAGAAAATGTAATTCAATAGTGGATTTATTAAAATTTACTTACATATTTTGAAAATCTAACCGTTGAATTGCATGTTCTTTACGCTTTTAATAAACATGTCAAATTTTGTGTTAATCGGATATTATTTACTACATTATCTATAAACTTATATTTTATGCATAATTTTAAACTATAAAAACTTGCAATTTAAACAATTTATTAATGACATAGCTATTAATTTTTAATTTTTTAGAAATTTTGCAAGTATGGATGATATAAGAAGAAGATGTAATCCAATGGTGGGTTTGTTAAAATTTACCTACATATTTTGAAAATCTAACTGTTGAATTGTACGTTCTTTATGCTCTTAATAAACATGTCAAATTTTATTTCAATCGGATATTATTTACTATATGATATATAAGTTTCTATTTTATGCATAATTTTAAACTACAAAAACTTGCAATTTAAATAATTTATTGATGACATAGCTATTGATCTTTAATTTTCTAGAAATTTTGCAAGCATAGATGATATAAGAAGAAAACGTAATCCAATAGTAGATTTGTTAAAATTTACCTACACATTTTGAAAATCTAACCGTTAAATTGCATGTTTTTTACGCTCATAATAAACATGTCAAATTTTATGTCAATTGAATATTATTTAGTATATGATTTATAAGTTTATATTTTATGCATAATTTTAAACTACAAAAACTTGCAATTTAAACAATTTATTGATGTCATAACTATTCATCTTTAATCTTTTAGAAATTTTGCAAGCATGAAGAATATAAAGAAAAAATGTAAGCTAATGACGAATTTGTTAAAATTTACCTCCAATAAAAAGATATTAAGTAAAGTTATATCTTAAAATTCTAATAAATTTTGTAACTAAATTTTGTCTTTCTTTTTATTTTTTCGTGATCTGAGATATTGATTTGCAAGGTTGGGTAAAATTTGTAATATTAATCATTATGTTTAGAATGCATATCCTTGTTGAGATGGATGACCAAGCAGGGACCCACAAACGCATGTCACACATTTTTTAAATATATTTTTGTGGTGTGATTTTGTCTTCTTCTAATTAGACCCCTACAAGAATTTCTTCATAGGGCAGTCGGTGAAGGGCCGGGCCCACAAACGGTTTTACTCGTAGGGAAGGTTTAGGGCTTTTTGGGAATCTTATTTTGTTGGAATAGGCCCACACCGATGAAAATTTTGGTATTTAGTTATTTATCGAAAGAATTACAAGGTCCGGGCCCACCAATTTGTTGCGATAAGGAAGTTTTAAGATTCTCCTACGTGTCTTCATAGACTCTGGGGTATGCCTATATGGCCCTATGAGATAAATGGGCTTTACACTCATTAATTACTGAATTTAGTGTGATTTTTTAAATTGTTATAGGTCATTCATGAGTCCATGACTTCTCTCTCATGCAGCTCAATAAAAATAGTTTAAAACAAAAATTATTAGGTATTTTTATATTATTACAGTTGACATCGTATATCAAATCAATAGATACTAATCATCTAATTTATAAATAATTTTTTTACATCTTTTTAAATTTATATCACTATTTTATTAAGGAGTTCATTTTTAACGAGTACTTTTAAGGCATTTTTTTAGTAAAATATTTTATGTCATTTTTATGAAAAATGAAAGAAATTATAATTTTTTTTGTAAAATATTTTTCTAAATATGTACAGGAATTGCTATTGACAAAGAATAGTTACCATTCCGTGGGAATCGCGTCATTCCATGCCCTACACAACATGTTGGAACAAAAATTTTACATCATCAGTATAACTATCAAAAGATTCCTTACCTTTTGTTTTTCTTGCAAATTCGAGTTACTAGCTAGTTCAATGTGTCACATTACAAGATTTTAATTGAAAAGATTAATTGAAAAGACAAGAACGTATCTTAGCAACTAGCATTATTTAAGAGGCACTATTGTATCTAGTATTGTCTAAAAGACAATCAATCAATGCTTTGATGATTGATATCTTTTTTTTTAGAACAATTGATGATTGATATCTAGTATTGTCTAAAAGTCAAGTGGTAATTCTCGTTTTCCAAGGGGAAAAGGGCTTTTTACATATATATATATATATATATATATATATTATTAAGCATATAGCCCCTTGATTAAAAATAAATAAATAAAAAAACTATAATGCAATAAAGCAATGTCAACGTCGTATTCTAATATTGTAGAATTAATGCACAATTTTATGCTCCAAGAGACATCCGAATATCCATTAAGATTTTATAATCTTCGGATTAAGAGTGGGTTAAGATATGTGGGGGTGACAATGTTTCCACCTTTTTCTTATTGTGCTTAGCAGCTTAGGTAACCTCTCATTAAAAAATTTCATGCATGTAATTATTTTGCCCTTTTTCTTTTCGGCTTCTTGGTCCCATTTAGCACGCCAAGCTAAATCCCAATGATTAATTTTCAAACCGCTAGATCTAATATGGATTCATAAAAAGAAGGCATAATTCCATACTAAATCATGAGGTTTGACCTTTCTTTTAAATTAAGTAAGTATCCCAAAGTTTCTATTACATTGATGTTGATCCTATAAATTTGAAATTGTTGCAATTTTAATCTTTAATAAATTTCATCATCTAAGTGTCTGTTTGGATTTACCTTTTCATTCAAATTTTAGCTTTTTAAATTTTATGTACAACGTGATAAAAAACTTTTTTTTTTCAAAGTATATGTATAATTTTGCACTCTCTCAGCAAAAACAATTAGCAAAACGTTAATAAGTTGATGTCAAAAACACACTAAAACTAACAGAAAACAACATTAACTATACTTGATGTGGGGGTGAAAGCTCAACTTTGCGTATTGGGCCTAGGGCCTTATTTGGGGATTACTGTGTGTCCGAAGAGATAAAAATGTTTGAAGAAGAGCCCATGTAGAAGAAGCATATTTGGAAGTAAATGAGGAGCGTAGTCCGAAGAGATCGCCATTGGTCCGAAGAGGTCATCATCCTCGGACACAAAGAGTTGTGGTCGAGCAGATACCTGGGGGGTTCAGATAATCTTTCTAATGATTTTGATGATAAGGAAGGCTTCAGGCTTCAGGCACGTATGGAAATGGTAGGAACGGAAAAATATCTAGAAGACAAGCTGCAACCACCACATTAAATGTACTGCAGCTACTTTTCTGGCCACATTAATGTGGAGAAGACCCTTGAACAGTATAATCTCAGCTACCACCACTCACAGAGAGCTAAAGAAGGTACTTGACGGGACATGTACTTAAGTGGATGCCTAGATGAAGAACAAGTGGACGATGAAGATGATGAGGGTGTTATATAAAGAGAAGAGGCCTCTGGTAATAGGGGAAAAAAAGAGAGAGAGAGAAGTAGAAAATCACTTTACTGTAGCTCTAAGAGTTGTAATCACCTTTCATTCAATATAACGCCTCTTCAGACGTTCATCTGTTCAACTTTTCAAGCATGATTTCAAGTCATTTCATTCCTAAATACCGTAGTTAATTACTGTTTAATTCACAACTAGCCAAGTTTTTTCACCCACTCTCTACAAATTCATTGTTCTGGGTTTGCTGGGCTCGTAGTCCTAATTTTTTGGGCTTGGGCTACAAAAATTGACCCTACAATTGGCGCCGTCTGTGGGAAGAGCTTGTACAGGGGTGAAAACAACAGTTGGTGATGGCAGAACGAGGTCAACAGCAAGCAGAATCTAGGGCATCCCAACACGTTGACCCTTTTCTTAACTTAGAGAGGAGACAAGATCGTGAGGGTAGTGCACACACTGTGCATATTGGCCAAAGCCAGTCACATGGCGGAAGTCATGTGTCCCATGCAGAGAAGAACCGGGATTTGCAACTACAAGTTGAAAAACTAAAGAGGGAGTTGCGCCATGCAAAGAGGAAGCGGATTTCTTCGTATTCTGATGAGGATTCCGATGACGAATAGGACGTCACTTACAAGCAGAAGTCTCGGACACCAGTCAGTGAATCCTTCTTCTACGAGGAGGAGCCTCATCGTAAAAGGCAACCAAGAAGCCCATCACCTAGAGGCGTAGGGAACGATGCTATGAGCAGGGCTTTGAATCAGATCTCTAGGTCGCCTTTCACGCATAGGATTGAAGAGGCGAGACTTCCTCGGCGCTTTAACCAGCCGACATTCACCATCTATAATGGTAAGACAAATCCGGTGGAACATGTGAGTCACTTCAATCAAAGGATGGCTGTCTACTCCAGAGATAAAGCTCTGATGTGTAAGGTTTTCCCCTCCAGTCTTGGGCCGGTAGCAATGAGGTGGTTTGACAGCCTAAAGGCAGACTCCATCAATTCCTTCAAAGAGCTCACCCAGGCATTTGGTTCACGCTTTGTCACATGCCGAAGAGTAGCCAGGCCCTTATCTTTACTGTTATCCTTGAGCATGCAGGAGGGTGAGACCCTGAAGGCGTATTCGGATAGATACTGGGAGATGTTCAACGATATGGAGGGCAACTCTGATGCAATGGCCCTAAGCACGTTCAAGCTCGGCCTTCCTACTGACCATGGTTTAAGGACATCCTTATCTGGTAAACCAGTTACTAACATGCGTCAGCTTATGGACCATATAGAAAAATATAAAAGAGTTGAAGAAGATCAGCAGCAGGGGAAGGGAAAGGACAAGGTTATCCCCCAGAGAGGAGGGATTTCAAGTCGGACCGCTACAATAACAGTAAACCACGGAGAGATTTCGCTGGGCAATCAGGATCAATAAACCCTCAAGCAGTCAACACTGTGTTCAAAGAGCCAGTACACCAAGTTTTGGAAAAGATCAAGAATGAACCATTCTTCAGGTGGCCGAACAAGATGGTGGGGAACCCTGAAAGAAGTAATCATAATCTCTTCTGCCAGTACCATTAAGACCATGGGCATACCACAGAGGATTGCAGGAGCCAGTGGGATCACTTGGACCAACTGGTCCATGATGGTAAATTAAGACACCTCTTGCACCACTCCAATGGCCGAGGAGGTCAGATGAACTCAGAATCCCGAAGAGATGACCTGTCAAAGCCTCCATTGGGAACTATTAACGTCGTCTTCGCCGCCCCGGGAAGAACAGGATCTTGGCCATTGGAGGTTATGTCGGTAGTCCAATCACCCGCAGGGGAGTTTGGCCACGGTCCGAAGAGAACTAAGTCGGGCGCTCCACTGATTATAGGGTTGTCAGACGAGGATAAGATCGGGACCACCCAACCCCATGATGATGCTTTAGTAATTACCTTCAAAATTGGAGGGTATGATGTGAAGAGGGTGATGGTGGACCAGGGTAGCGCGGTAGAAATAATGTATCCTGATCTCTACTAGGGGCTGGG
Organism: Quercus aquifolioides; assembly: GCA_019022515.1. NCBI lineage: Eukaryota > Viridiplantae > Streptophyta > Magnoliopsida > Fagales > Fagaceae > Quercus > Quercus aquifolioides. Next base: position 6,446,143 of record CM032329.1, read on the forward strand.
CCTAAAACCTCAGGACTTAACACCTTACAACTCCCCCCTTGTGAGTTTTGAAGGAAGGGTTGTCACCCCGAAGGGCCAGATACGATTACCTGTGCAGACCGGCTCAGAGGTGGTAGAGGTGGATTTCATAGTTGTAGACGTGTATTCGCCCTATACGGCAATCATGGCCAGACCTTGGCTCCATACACTAGGGGTTGTTTCGTCTACTTTGCATCAGAAAGTCAAGTACCCATCTGAAGGACAAGTTTGTGAGATCCGAGGAGACCAGTCCGTAGCGAGACGGTGCTTAGTGGCTGCCATCCAACATGACCCCGAAGCCGAATCCTCGTCTAGGGCCGAAAGGGGTTTATAGCAGTTACAGTTTCGGGAATTCCCGTCGAAGATCCGGACGAGAGCGCTAGGTGCGAAGATTTGACAAAAGTCACCATCGGAGACAATCCAGAAAAATTCTTTAAAGTTGGATCTCAGCTACCTCTGCAGGAGAAAGAGGAGTTAGTAGAATTTCTTAAGAGAAACCTTGACGTATTCGCCTAGAACGCTTACGAAGCCCCAGGGGTGGATCCGGAATTCATATGTCACCATTTGAAGGTAAACCTACTGATCACCCCTAAGAAGCAGCCTCCTCAGCGCCTGTCCAAGGAACATGCTGACGCGGTAAGAGAGGAAGTAGCAAAGCTCAAACAAGCTGGAGCTATTAAAGAGGTTTTTTATCCTGAGTGGCTGGCAAATACTGTGGTGGTGAAGAAAAAGAGTGGAAAATGACGAGTATGCGTGGACTTCACCGATTTAAATAAGGCTTGCTCTAAAAATCCATTCCCTATGCCAAAAATTGATCAGCTAGTGGATGCCACTGTCGGCCACCCTCGGATGAGCTTCCTGGATGCTTTCCAAGATTACGACTAGATACCACTAGCCTTGGATGACCAGGAGAAGACTGCTTTCGTCACCCCTATTGGTAACTACCACTATAAGGTGATGCCATTTGGCTTGAAAAACACGGGGTCTACCTATCAAAGAATGATGACGAGGATGTTTGAGCCACAGCTGGGTAAAAATATCGAGATTTATATAGATGACATGGTGGTGAAAAGCAAGATTGTTGCTGAGCATGTGAAGGACCTTGAAAGTACCTTTGAAGTCCTTAGAAAGTACAAGCTGCGCCTAAATGCTTCCAAGTGCTCATTCGGTGTGGGGTCTAGCAAGTTTTTGGGGTACATGGTGACTCACAGGGGAATTGAGGTTAACCCCGACCAGATAAAAGCCATCAACAATTTACAAGCTCCTCGGAATCCCAAGGAAATTCAGAAACTGACTGGAATGACTGCTGCCCTGAATCGATTTATCTCTCAATCAGCAAATAGGTGTCGGCCCTTCTTCTCTCTGCTCAACAAGTGGAAGGGATACGAGTGGACTGAAGAATGTGCTTTGGCCTTTCAGCAGCTTAAAGATTATCTAGCTCGGCCACCAATCATGTCCAGTCCTGAGCTAGATGAAGTATTGTTTGCCTACATTGCTGTAGCTCCCTATGCGGTGAGCTTGGTGTTGATACGATCAGATTGTGGTGTGCAATGACTGGTTTATTACGTAAGTAAGTCGCTGCATGAAGCCGAGATCCGTTATTTGCCACTGGAGAAGGCTATCCTAGCAGTAGTGCTTGGTACACGAAAGCTACCTCACTATTTCCAGGCCCATACGGTCATTGTCCTTACTCAGCTCCCACTCAAGGCTATACTCCGGAGCGCTGACTACACTGGACGGATTGCTAAATGGGGTACGATCTTAGGGGCTTTTGATATTAAATATATGCCCCGCACATCGGTCAAGGGCCAAGTCCTTGCGGATTTGGTGGCCGAGTTCACGGAGCCCCAATTAGAAGAAGTAACGCCAACTTCGGACATGGATGAAAAATCAGTTGGCATGATCTCTCAACAAAGCCCCTCCCATTGGGAAGTGTACGTAGATGGCGCAGCAAACCAGAAAGGTTCTGGAGGGGGGCTAGTACTGATATCCCCTGAAAGAATCATCATCGAAAAGTCATTAAGGCTGAACTTCTCGTCAACAAATAATGAGGCGGAGTATGAAACTCTACTTATGGGAATGGCTATGGTTCGAAGAATGGGAGGAAAGTCAGTGGAGCTGTTCTTGGACTCGAGATTAGTCGTCGGGCAAGTACAAGGTGAGTTCGAGGCGAATGATGAAAGAATGCAAGGATACTTGGACCGAGTTAAATGTCTACAGTCGGAGTTCGAATCTTTCAGTCTGCTGCACATCCCCAGAAGTGGTAACGCATATGCTGACTCTTTGGCCACACTCGCTACCTCTTCGGCACAAAATTTGCCGAGAGTTATCCTTGTCGAGGACTTGCATGGGCCTACCGAAGGAAGAAGAGAAGTAGTTCAAGTTCACCAAATCAGGGCTGGACCCGGCTGGATGGACCCTATAGTTAAATTCTTGAAGGAGGATATTTTACCTGAAGAAAAGGGGGAAGCTGACAAAGTTCGGAGGAAGGCGACCAGGTTCTGGTTATCCGAGGACCAGAAACTATACAAACGCTCCTATTCAGGATCGTACTTGTTATGCATGCGTCCTGAGGCGGTTGAGTTGCTACTAGAGGAATTGCATGAAGGGATCTGTGGGAGCCACACTGGAGGTAGGTCCTTGGCTCACCGAGCCATTACTCAGGGTTATTGGTGGCCGAACATGCAAAAAGAAGCCCACGAGTATGTTAAAAAGTGCGACCAATGTCAGCGATTTGCCCCAAACATTTATCAACCAGGGGGAACTCTTAATCCACTATCCAGCTCATGGCTTTTCGCCCAATGGGCTTAGATATCGTGGGCCCATTCCCTAAGGCTGCAGGAAACAGGAAATACCTTCTGGTCGGCACAGACTATTTCACCAAATGGGTCGAAGCTGAACCTCTGGCCAACATCAGAGACGTGGATGTACAGAAATTTGTGTGGAAGAATATTGTCACTCGATTTGGGGTTCCTCATACTCTCATCTCGGACAATGGCCTACAATTTGATAGCAAAACATTCAGGAATTATTGTAGCGAACTCGGAATCATAAACAGATACTCCATTCCTGCGTATCCCTAAGGTAACGGCCAGGCAGAAGCTGTCAACAAGGTCATTGTAAATGGCTTAAAGAAGAGGCTAGACGATGCGAAGGGCAAGTGGGTGGAAGAATTGCCACACGTACTTTGGGCTTACAGAACTACGCCTCGCAGATCTATTGGAGAGACCCCCTTCTCAATGACCTATGGGGCTGAAGTAGTCATACCTTCGGAAACCGGGTTCCCAACACTGAGGACTAGTTCATTCAGTCCGACCAGCAACAATGAGCAGCTAGAGAAGAGTCTGGACCTGATTGATGAAAGGAGGGAAAATGCAATGGTCCGACTGGCACATTACCAACAAAAGCTCATGTAAGGCTACGATGCCAACGTAAAGTTGAGGCCTCTAGAACCTAGCGACTTGGTGCTGAGGAAAGTTGTCGGGATTGCAAAGAATCCAGCTTTGGGAAAGTTAGGACTCAATTGGGAAGGGCCATATCGTATTACTTCAAGGGCCGGCATTGGGGCGTATTTCCTAGAAGACCCGGACAGTCATGTAATACCACGCCCTTGGAATGTAAATAACCTTAAAAGGTACTATTATTAATCGAATCTTCTCTTCAATCAACATGCCAATTCGTCATCTAAAACGTTCTCATAAGTGTTTGAACTTAAATCCAATCATGCCGGTAGTCCTCGGACCAGATGATTTGGGTTAGTTAACACTCGTTCCAAGCTCTCTAAGTGTTTAAACTTAAATCCAATCATGCCTGTAGTCCTCGAACCAGATGATTTGGGTTAGTTAACACTCTTTTCAGGTTTTCATAAGTGTTTAAACTTAAATTCAATCATGCCTGTAGTCCTCAGACCAGATGATTTGGGTTAGTTAACACTCCTTCACAGTTCCATAAGTGTTTAAACTTAAATCCAATCATGCCTGTAGTCCTCGGACCAGATGATTTGGGTTAATTAACACTCGTTCCAGGTTTTCATAAGTGTTTAAACTTAAATTCAATCATGTTTGTAGTCCTCGAACCAGATGATTTGGGTTAGTTAACACTTGTTCACGGTTCTCTAAGTGTTTAAACTTAAATCCAATCATGCCTGTAGTCCTCGGACCAGATGATTTGAGTTAGTTAACACTTGTTCCAGGCTCTCTAAGTGTTTAAACTTAAATCCAATCATGCCTGCAGTCCTCGGACCAGATGATTTGGGTTAGTTAACACTCGTTCACGATTCTTTAAGTGTTTAAACTTAAATCCAATCATGCCTGTAGTCCTCGAACCAGATGATTTGGGTTAGTTAACACTCGTTCCAGGTTTTCTAAGTGTCTAAACTTAAGTCCATTCATGTCCAAAGTCCTCGGACCAGATGATATGGGTTAGTTATCACTCCTTCACTGTCTTTATAAGCGCTTAAACTTAAATACATTCATGCCTGTAGTCCTCGGACCAGATGACATGGGTTAGTCAACACCCCCATACAGTTATTATTTTTGAGACATAACCTTAAAATGAGCCATGCTTGAAATTCTCGAATATATCTAATTTAAATCTAACTTATAATAGGCCTCCTAGGTTACGTTTAATTCAAAGCCAAGGGGTAATAACATTCTCCATGTATATTCGAAAAGACCTGTGAAACTTCCATAATCACTCGCTGCATTCATTGCTTATTAGTAATTCTTATACAAACTGTTCTTTTTAGTGCCAATTTTAGTTATTTACATCATCTGCATGATATGGAGGTTAAGTTTGCCTACATTACCATAATTACAAAGTACAGCTATTTGCAGCAATAATAAGTCATAAGATATGCAACGAAGACACAAGAAGTGAAAGAGAAATGTTTTCATTAATCAAAAGAGAACGGTTTACAATCCCTTACATAAAAGAAAGACTAATACAAATACAAAATCAAAGCTCCTAGCTGTCTAAGCCTTCTTCTGGGGGACCAAAGGATCAGTAGCCTGACTGGACTGAGCTGTAGCAATTTCTGGGGCTTGGTCCTTAGAGTCTGGGAGGGTTTTCTTTTCTCCCAAGACTTTGCCCTTATCCTTGGGAGCCTCAACTGGCTTGCTCTGATCACCAGGTTGACTAGATACCTTGGAAGCCTCAACTGGCTTGCTCTGATCACCAGGCCGACCAGACTCCTTAGAGGCCTCAAGGTTGATTGGAGGAACTTGGCTGACCAGGGATTGCTCCGAAGTCTCTTGGAGCTGTGTGGGAGGAGGGAGATCAGACCCTGGGAGCTCTCGGATATCAGGGTCGTAGTATACATTCCCAGGTAGCCTCAAATCAGATTCCGGAGGGACTCCAGCAGCATCCAATGCCTTTCTCCAGGTTACATCGCAATAGTCTCGGCTGACCGAGGCAAATTGTTCAGTAAGCTGGATTTGGATCTCGTCCACCCCCAACTGATATGCTGCTTTCCTTTCAGCCTCGATTGCCTCCTTGGCCAGTTGAGCATTCTGCTCGGCTAATCGGGCTTTCTCCTTGGCTTTTTGAAGTTCGGCCTTAAGTCCTTTCACCAACTCCCTCTCTGTTGCCAAGTTGATCTCCGACATGTTCAAGAGTTTACGCTGCTCTTTGACCTGCTTCTCAGCATTTTTGAGGCCAGCATCAAGGCTACTCTTCTGGTTGGTCATGTCTTTCAACTGCTCGGACAGCAGAGAATAATCCTCCCTCAGACTGCCCAGAGATTTTTCTACCTCTAATTGAGATTGGGCTGCTGCTTGGGCTTCAAGATAGGACTTCTTGTTCCATTCTTCGGCCACATAAACCTGCTGGGTAATCTACATAACAAAAAATTTCAATACAGAGCAAAGAGAAGGAGTAAGTAAAAAAGGGTCAGCACCTTAATTAAGCGGATCAGTTCACTTACAATGGCTATATCCCTCTTAAGGGATAGGAAAAGCTCATATTGGTTGAAGCGTCTAAAAGAGTCCATGTCCTTTAGAAGGAGAAGTGGCTGCTCCAAAGCCTCAGCAACAACACCTGCCCTACCCCCATCGTAGTTTCTAAGGGAAGTATCCCAAGGAATAGGAGCACCGTCCAATTCCAACTTGGGAGACCATGTACGATGCCCTCGGCGCACATCAGCAACATGAGGGTCATCTCGGCTCTCAATAGATGAGGCCCTCTTGCTCCGGTGGTCTTTCACCACCTTTTGTTGCTTGGTCCCTTTTGAAGGAACCACCTCCCTTTCATTAGTTTCAATAAGGGGCCTCTTTTTCTTCGGATTTGGTAATTGCTTGGCGTCGAGATCCAGAGGAACCTGAGGAGGTGCTGGAGGAAGACTCACAGGTGGTTGGGAAGTACCGGTCCCTTTGGGCTCAGCTTTCTTACCCCTATTCTTCATTAAGCTCCTCAAATCCGCCATATCTTCCTCCTTCGAAGAGTCTTCTGGAAGAGCAGTTATCAAAACAGGAGGACGAACGCTCAACTGCCTGTCAATTTCCTCCTCGGCGTCAGAAATTTGTATCACTTGAACCCCTCCTGAAGCCTCTCCTTCAAACTTGAACTCGTCAATCTGCTCGTCGAGTGAAGGGGTAGAAGAAGCGACTCTTTCCTCTGCCGCAGCTCGTTCAAGAGGAACCTGTTGAATTGGCTGGAGGAGCAATGGCACACCCTCTGGATTCGGATGTGGTACGGGCGCAAGATCGTATGGTGCTAAGAAATTACGCTGACCAACGTCTATCCGTTTGAGACGATAGTCCCCTTGAGTAATAGCGTTGCCGACCGGCTGAAACTCCTTTGATTTTGGTGTGTAACCGAGAATGAGGGGAACAGATCGGAGCTGCCTGTCTTCACTCACGAAAATTTTCGACCGGAGTAAGTAATTAAGCGCGGGAACGTTTGTGAGGCTGAGCCGAGGAGAGACGTGATTTTTATCTGCTAACACTACAATAAAAAAAATTGGTCAGAAACCTGGAAATAACGATACGAAGAAAAGACAGATTGTTAAAAGACGAGGATCCTAAATCTATTGTTAGGAAACCTAGGACTAAAAAGTCCCACCTGGCTCTCCTGGTTGGGTCGGGCAATGAAGACCGTCATGCCACGCGCCCGAGACGATTAGATAGTCGTCTTTCATCCCTTTATTGGACTTGGGAAGGCAGGAAACGAGCCTAATGGCGTCGGACCGGGACTTAAGATAGTAACTCGCTCCTTTCTGGCTATGACACTTGTACATATGTACCATGTCATGCCAGGTAAATCCTAATCCTAGATGAAGGTTCAGGGCGTCAATGGCTCCTAGGATCGTAAAGAGATTGGGCGCGCACTGCTCCGGAGAAAGCTTATGGTTGCGAAGATAGTTTTTGGTGACGGAACCCATAGGGAGAGTCAGCCCTCCTTCTATGAACGCTATCATGGGGATTACGGCTTCCCCCTCTCTTCGGTCAGTTAATATCTGCTCCGGAGGACAATACCTTAGATTTACCCCCTGTGGTGTGCCGTAGGTCTCCTTAAATTCCTCTATTAGGGCGGGACTATCAACGAGTTCCTCGAATTTACCCATTTTTGGTTAACTAGAGAAGGGCGTAGAGCAATAACTGGCAAATAAGAGTTTGGAGGCCGAGAATACTGGCCGAGAAGAAGATGGAGGGCTCAGAGATGTCGAAACTTACGCAGACTAAATTGGAGAATGATCTTCGAACTCGCAGAAGGATTCTTATAGACTCCGGGAAGGACTGGGATTGATAGTTGGAAGAACTTGGTGTGGATACGAGTGCTTGAGTTTGCTGGGTAGTCTGAGAATTTGCGAAGTAAAGAAGAAATAGCCTCCTCTGAGGTTTTATATGGGGGCAAGCGAAGGGGCAGGAGTTATCCCGCCCAAATTCTGGGGAAGGATCACGTTCGTTGGATTAGTTGTCCACCATTGGATACCAGAGACAAAACGCCGCCTGGGATAATTAATAACGCTTTGGGAATATTGAAATGACAGCAGCATTGATGAAGCGCCTGTACCTATGCCCACACGCGTGTAAGTCCGGATATTTGTGCCTTTTAGATTTTTATTTCGTGACGAGTCAAAATCCTATTTTTTCTCCTCAGATGCGAGGGAAAAACTAAAATTTTGAGGGGCTATTGTGGGGGGTGAAAGCCCAACCTTGCGTATTGGGCCTAGGGCCCTATTTGGGGATTATTGTGTGTCCGAAGAGATAAAAATATTTGAAGAAGAGCCCATGTAGAAGAAGCATATTTGGAAGTAAATGAGGAGCGTAGTCCGAAGAGATTGCCATTGGTCCGAAGAGGTCATCATCCTCGGACACAAAGAGCTGTGGTCGAGCAGATACCTGGGGGGTTCAGATAATCTTTCTAATGATTTTGATGATAAGGGAAGGCTTCAGGCTTCAGGCACGTATGGAAATGGTAGGAACGGAAAAATATCTAGAAGACAAGTTGCAACCACCACATTAAATGCACTGCAGCTACTTTTCTAGCCGCATTAATGTGGAGAAGACCCCTGAACAGTATAATCTCAGCTACCACCACTCACAGAGAGCTAAAGAAGGTACCTGACGGGACATGTACTCAAGTGGATGCCTAGATGAAGAACAAGTGGACGATGAAGATGATGAGAGAGGGTGCTATATAAAGAGAAGAGGTCTCTGGTAATAGGGGGGAAAAAAGAGAGAGAGAGAAGTAGAAAATCACTTTACTGTAGCTCTAAGAGTTGTAATCACATTTCATTCAATAGAACGCCTCTTCGGACGTTCATCTGTTCAACTTTTCAAGCATGATTTCATGTCATTTCATTCCTAAATACCTTAGTTAATTACTGTTTAATTCACAACCAGCCCAGCTCTTTCACCCACTCTCTACAAATTCATTGTTCTAGGTTTGCTGGGCTTGTAGTCCTAATCTTTTGGGCTTGGGCTACAAAAACTGACCTTACACTTGAGATTGTCAAGATTCTTGTAATTCAATTGTTTGACACTTCTTGATTAAAAAAAAAAAAAAACATTTATGGTTCAAATCCTCCCACCTTAACTATTGATGTATTAAAAAAAAAAAAGTAAAAAAGAAAAAAAAGACTACTCTCAAGGTCTAAGTGTCAAAAGTTCCTTCATCTAAAATGTAGAAGATATTTTTGGCACTTGAAAAATGGACTTACAAATGTGTATTAACAAAAAAAACAATATAATGATATTGATAGAAGTTTCTAGCTAGCAAAGAGAAATATTAATTTTCTTTCTTAAAAAGGAAGGAAATATTTAATAACTTTTAATTTTAAGTCTTTGTTAACTACCTAGAGAGTGTGTAGCTATGTAGCCCATGTTTGTTATTGTAAGGCAAACTTAAAAACCATAGCTTTGCATAAAAAAAGGATCATTATTCACCCTCAGGTTCTTCTAATATAATTACTCTCTGGGCTAGAAGATTTACCTCTTGGTCAAACAACTGCTGAATTGAACACTTTTATTATGCTTTTATGATCATCATCACAATCTAGTAATAATAACTCAATGTATGATGGAATGTGCAAATTCTCAGGCTCTCAATCCGCGTGCATTAGGTACAACTTTTTGGGTCAAAAATAATTACGAGTGTTACGAGAAACTAGCTGTTTGCTTTGCAATGCAGAAGCAGCCAAAGTAGGGTAAAGAAATTCTTTTATGACACACTATGCTCTGCCCTTGCTTTCTAAAGCAGGCGCCATAAGTCATAGCTCATAATAATCGATTAGTCTATCTGCAAGAAATTGTTCATCAAATATTCCACACTCTTCTCAGTATATTCGTGTTGTAGTGGGTCCAATCGAGTGAATGATGATGCTAGATTGCTAGGTAAGAAAGAATGTGAAAATTTCAGTACCCTTAACAAACAAGTCTTACAAATTTTCCAAAAAGTTATCAAGTCGGTTTCTAAGTCTGTTATAGTAAAAATGATAAGCATGAACATGTCTTACAAATTTTCCAAAAAGTTATCAAGTCGGTTTCTAAGTCCGTTATAGTAAAAATGATAAAGCATGAACATGGACACGGGTATTAACACGACACAACTACTCTAGCAATTTTTGAATATAACAAAAAAAAAAAAAAAGATGTTATGTCTATAATAATTTTATAACAAATTACAGATGGTTAGTTGTTATTGATTCAAATTTGAAACTAACACTAAGATTATTTTTTTGCCCCAATAATAACAATCAATAACAACTTGTCACTTAGAATTTGTTGTAAAAATGTTTTAGATATATCATTTCTAAAAAAAAAGGGTATCCTAAATGAAGCGTACATATATACTTTCTAGATTATAAGTTTAGTATTTTTCCATTTTTTTTGATAGTTTGCACCGAAACTTTAGCAGAAGATATTATCTTTTTAAAACTATGAGAAGCATGGACACAACAATATGAGCTATTTTTGAAAAGTTATAATATGAAACAGCTAGTATAATACAGGTATAACATGAATACAACACAATTACCACACCTTAAATGAAGTATTCATACTTTCTAACTTATAAGTTTAGAATTTTCCATTTTTTTTTTCCTAATTGGTTGCACCGAAACTTTAGGTAGAAGTTATTGTCTTTTTTCTCAAGGTAGATGAAGATAGATAAGGATTGTCATGCCCATAGAAACAGATTGAATCAGACCCATCAACAAGGTAAAAATTGCAGATAGAGATCAGATTGTTGTCATGCCCACAGAAACATATTGAATGAAACCCATCAATCCAACAGTTGATTCAAATCAAACCCACATCAGAGACGTGGCGATTAGCTAGCCAGAGGACTTTTCAGTTATTATAGTCATAATATATAGAAATGGAAATTGTTTTCCAGTTTCCACTGTCAATCCAAAGCAATAGTATTCTAGAGAAAACAATGAGCTTTGAGCGTGTGACACCATGTGTATTTTCTTGTGCTGCTTTGTCAGCAAACGTGCCTACTTGCAATTCCCAAAGCTACATATACTCATTTATATTATAGTACTAATTTACTAATTTTTCCCTTTGAATTATTATAATTTTTTTTTTAAAGAGCATCACTAGTAGCTTTGCTGCTGAATTATGAGGGCTTAGGGAGGGTCTTATCTTGTGTTGTAACCTTAATATTACTTCCCTTGAGATTGAGCTTGATGCCAAAGCTATTGTGGACATTTTGAACAAGCCAGCCTAGGTAAATGATGCTATTTCTCCTATTTTGGAGGACGGTAGGATGTTAGCTTCCTGCATTCCTCAGATTCGTGTGAAGCATTGTTTCCACCAGGCAAATAGATGTGCGGATAGCCTTGCTAGAATGAGTGTTAGTTTAGATAGTTCCTCTTCGTCTTTTCATAGTTTGCCTGTGGGCTTGTTGGATGTTTTTGAGGATGATCTCAATAGGGTGTATGTTACCAGGTTGTGTCCTGATGTTCCTCTTTAGTTTGTTTTAATGAATCGTCTTTCACCAAATAAAAAATAAAATAAAAATTATAAAAAAAAATTTCAATCTCTATTGAATATGCCACAGCCAAACGAAAACAAATATATATATCAAACTTAGGTCAGTGATTTATTAAGTACTGAAACTTTATGATTTCTAAAGGCTTCCATTTTTTTTTTTAACGAATAGTCAGACCCCATGATGGCACCACACCACACAGCTACAGTATAAACTACAGAGAACCCAGCTGTAAAATTCTCATGGACGAAACTACCCCCCAAATATACATGGTAATAACACTTCACATGCTTATAATTTTTTTTGGGGGGGGGGGGGGGGGGGGGGGGGTGGTTCAGAACATGCCTATAAGAATCTGATAGTGATAAACAAACATTATGGCTCAAAAGAAAATTATACTTATAGTTATGATTATATTTCATGTCATTAAAGTGAATACAATCCTCCAAAGACATATTCCTCTTTGCCTATCCTTTCAATCCTTAATAATATTTGGGTTGGTTAATTGCAACTTTCGTCTTTTTTTTTAATTTTTTTTTTATTTTACAATTGTCTTTTTCTGCAGTGTTATGTCATATTATTCGGTGTGAGGTTAACTTTGTAGAGATTTAATTTTTTTTATTAAATAGAAACTACTTTTATATATCCTTAACAAGCATTTATGTCTATGCGGTGCTTGTTATCCTTTGCCCTAATATTTTACCTGAGGGAAATTAAAAAGGCAAACCCAGATGAAAAGATGGTTCAAAAAACATTGTGGTAACTGGTAAAAAGTTCAAAAAAAATCTTCATGATGTGAATGAGATTAGGGGTCAAAGTGGTCCACAGCCGGTCAAAGAACACAAAGGTTAAGAGGACATTGAGGTCATTTGGATTACATTTCATTCACTTCATTGGGTGTAGAGCCCAATTTACTTATCTAGCCATTAGCCTATTTTAGTAGAATTTGACAGAATCTAAGCGGGAATTTACCTTTGCACAAAGCCTAATTTTGTATACCAAAAAATTCATCTTCAATTGCTTCAAAATTTTTAGGGAGTATTTGATAGAAGAGTTTGGGTAACGTTATTTAGATATTTTTGATATACATATGAATAAAAAAATGTGTAAAAATATGTGTTAATTGTGTTTAAAATGCTTAAAAATATGCTTGAAATGTCCTACCAAAGGGAATCTTTAGTTTTAAGCTGCCCTTTTGTGCATCCAAGAGCCTCTCACTCCTCCCACGTTGATCCATATTCTGCTGTCGATGGGACTTTTTTTTCTTTATTAATTTAAAAATTTTCAACATCCATGATCCAATTAAAAAATTTGATTAAATCCCATCAAAAAAAAAAAAATTTTGATTAAAAAACTAGATAAAATAATAGGCTTTGTCAGCCAAGCACACCAGATCCACACAAAGCTCAGCTGCAATGGTTGAATGGAATCTCCATCTAGGCTAGAGAGAGAGAGAGAGAGATGTGAGATCTCAAAATGACCCATCACCTCTTCAATCATCAAGATCAACAAAACCCAGATGAGAAACAAAGAAATAACTCAAATAAGGTCACCACCAAGCCCCGAAAACCAAAAAATAAGAAAGAAAAAACACAAACCAATGATAATGGGATTACTGAAAGCTAATTTTGATTCTCTTCTGAATTTAATGTCTCTCTATTTCCAGACAGATAAACAGTAGAATTAATTAACAGCAACATCACGAACCCGTCTCCTTCGAAGGAGATTCAGAGCCCCCAAAAAGAATCTAACCCAAAAAAAAACACGAAAAAGTGGAAAAAAAAAACAAATTATGTACAAGTATATATCTTTCTCTTCCTCTTCCTTCTTGGACGCCAAGAAAAACTTTAAACTGGGTGTTTTTTTTTTGCTTTACTTAATAACGATCTCATAGAAAGAAAAGAGGAAAGAGAGAGAGAGGCATGAGAAAAAAGAGTGAACTTTCTTTGTTTAGTCCCTCTAGAGAGCCATCTCTCTCTTTCCCTCTACAAAACTCGTTTCTTCAAGAGTCGCTATATTCTCTCCAGCAAATGAGCATAGTCACGCAGCGCCTCACGATGTAGAACCTTGCTCTTTGTTCCTTCACAAGCCTAGCACACTTTCTTGAGAAAGAACACCTTCTGTGTGAGGAAGAAGAAGAAGAAGAAGAAGAAGTAGAACTACTCTTCATGAAAGGAGTAGTGGCACTAGTTACTGTTGTTGCTGCTGTTGAAGAACGGCTTCTTGAAGCACCTTCTTTCTTTGACAATTTCCACTTCTCGTCAAAGTAAAAGGGTGGTGGAGCTCCACTAATGGAAGTAGCAGTACTTGTGGATATTGATGCCATGGTTGGAAATGAAGGAGTGAATTAAAAGACTTCGGCAAAGACACAAACTTTCCAAGAAAAAAAAAAAAAAAACAATTGTCTTTCTCTCTAAAATCCCTTTGGCTTTTTATTGCTAAGCTTTTGGAAAATAGAGAAAGAGAGGGTGTGAAAAAAAAACAAAGAAACAAGAAGTTGAAGTGTGAAAACAGGGGCAGTGAGTAAATGAGAGTGAGTCAGTGAGGAAGAGAGAGAGGGTTAGGGTTACTATTTATAATGGGGTTAGAGAAGAAAGGAGTTGCAGCTAGGTGTGGCAGTGGGTATCACCTGGGCCTTCTTTGCCTCGAGAGGCCCACCTTATAGTTTTTTTTTTTTTTTGGGGTAATATTATTAAGGTTTTTTATTTTAATTTTTATAGGATTGTTTTTTATATATTTTTTATTGGGAAATAATATTATTATAATGAGGTAGGTTCCCAAAGCAAACGTCATGGGCTACTTAATTCAGTGAAAGGGAGGGGAGGGGAATTTAATGCAGCAAATCCCACTGAGCTGCTTGTGGGTCTGTTAACTGTAAAATTTCTTGGGTTTCAAGAAAAAAAGATTGTATTTTGAACTTTAAAAAGCTGCATTAGATTTGTGTGGTTGGAATAGCTTATTTAATTTTTTTTTTTTTGTTCTTATATATATATATATATTAAATAGAATAAGTTGGTTGTTTTTTCTTTCCCGAAATTAATGTAGGAATAAAAAGTAGGTGGAATCCCCAATAAACAAAAATGTGATAAAAACCAAAGAGTAAGACACGAAAAAGTAGTGACTTTTTGACAAAATACAAGCTAAATCCTAAATGAGACCCACATGGTAGAAATAAGCTAATTGAGACTTGAAATAAAATTCTTTTTTGAGGACTCATGCAGTAGAAATTAGTTAATTGAGACTTGAAATAAACTTCTTTTGTGAGTACTCATATGTAAAACTCGCAAATATTGTACAAAAATAAGTTAAATAAAGTTTAAAAGTCATTCCAAACACATACAAAAGATAAAATATTGTGGATGATCCTTTTTTTTTTACCAAAATTTTAGTCCAAGCACACAAAATATTCATAATAAAAATGAGTGGTATTGGTAGATTGGTGTGAGCGTTACATTATCTAAATTATAATTTATTACCTTAACAAATAGTAAAAAATAAAAATTGTAAAAAATCAAGTGGATAAGCATTGCACTTTTTACTGCTCCATATCACTCCATGTGAGAGAAGCGTGGGGTAGAAAAAAAAATCATTGAAAGGATTGAAAAATTCGTTTCTTTAAGATCACAGAAGATCAAAAAAAAGATACTGCTTTTTTGCAAGTAAACCAATTCAATTGGCAGGTAAAAGCGTTGTCGTGTAAAAGGGATTTGTCATTTGTGAGGTCGAGCCCTATAATATTGAAATTCACGCGCTTAAAGTTTGGGGTGGCCAGGAATGTTTAAACTGCACTGATTCCAGTTTCCAAAAGAAGTGACTGTGTATGATGTGGAAGCCACCTTTTTTTTAATTTTTTTTAGTTAGATATTGAAACTTTGTTGTCAATCACATTTAGGTATACACTTGGTTTGTGCTTATTTTACCAAATGAGTGCTCAAAGATTATGGTTTAAGATAAATGAAAATAATAAATTGAATTGGCATAGGACAAAAGTGTTAGGTATGATTATTGAATTTGGGAAGAAAAGTAAAAACATTGATGTGGAAAACTTATTGTGGGTTACACATATGGTAGCATGGTAAACATTGTTTATATTTTGTTCCTTTTATCACATTACTTCAATTCTTACATCACAAAACAAGAAGGTGTGTTAAATTATCTCTTAGTTATGGTCAATTTATTTTAACTTAAAATGTCAATTTATTTCTAGGCTCGAATTATTTATAGTTTTTTTTTTAAATTATTATTTTAGATGCAATTATAATTTAATACAAATTATTTTTAAGAACAAAATAAATTAATAAAATTAATAAGCTCAATCAAATTCATTTAATATTAAATAGAGTAGTAAAAAAACAATTAGTTATAGTTATTCAATTAGACATAGTTATAGTACCTCGGAAAAATATATCTAATAATTTTGAGCCATAAAATATTTGCTCTTTAAATTACTAATATAAATGGGTCTTGTTAATAAGTGTTCTTAAGTTCATTGTTAATAAATCATATTAAGAATTTTTTAATAATATTTTTATGAAAAATATAAAAAACTATTAAAAACTTAATTACTTTATTACTTTTCTAATAAATTTTTTCTAAACCAAAGAGCATAGGGCACCATTTAACATAAATTATGCATCTAGCTTACACGATCGGAAGTCTAGCCTTTCCAAAGTTGTGTGGTTGCTTCATTACAACAAGACTTCTATGATTCTATGGCTAGAATTCAGTAATAAAATGAAGTAAAATTAATTTAAAAAAAAAAAAAATTGAATCTCATACGTGTCCCAATGGAAAGGAAGCATCCTCGAAAAAAAAAAAGAAAAAAAAAAAAAAGAACAACCGAAAGAGAAATTTGTACTTTAACCTATCTTCTAGATTTCCCCAATTATCTACCGATTAGTAGGTGTCAAATCCTAAGCAAAAGAGTGACATCAACGGTGTCCTCTAGTTCTAGGGAGTGACCACCTTTCACCTAGTCTCGAAAGTATGGCCAAATTTTGTTGCCTCTGAATTCATACTCTCTTCCAAACCCTTTATGCAGTGCACGAACCGCACCGACCAAGCAACCCTGGCTTTTCGATTATATATGTTTTTGCATCGATTATTATTATAGCTCTAGAAGAAAGGGTCTCTCTTTTACTTTGTTTTGTTCTTCCTTGCAATTATTATTATATATATATCCCCCAAGTGTTTTGCAGGAGGTAAAAATGATTCGGTAGATTTGACCTTACGAGGGAATGAGGCCATGTATATCGTGCCCTATTGGTTGTGTGTGGTTTGATCAATCTAATAACTTAGATTTCCCAAAGTGACATATCATATTGTATCCAATCCCATGGTGCCATTTTAAGCTTTGAAGACATGTACGAGAGGTGGACCTAAGATTCTGTAAAAATTTTCATCGAGGGTTTTGTAAAAGTGATTGAATCTATTATATACAGGTTGCCAAAGCTGTGATGGGAAATATCAAAGGTACAGATTTGTGATATCCCATCAAAATCACATTCTTGAATGATCAAATCTGTGATTCAAAGTGATCTGAACCATTGAGGATGCGACCGACTATCTTTTTTCCTTTTCTTGAAAAAACATAATAAATAGGTATGGGTGTTCAAAGTTATCAGAGCTATGGATGCGACTGATTATCCTTTTCCTTTCTTTAAGAATTATAGTAAATATGTGTAGATGGTAGATGTTTGGAAAATGAAGAAATCCTAGGTAGTTACATAATATTATGTGGTCTCAATAATTAAATTAATAGTAAGATTCATTATTTAAGTGAAAGAGAGGAGTGACATTTATGATACTCTTAAAATATTCTATCATTTTCAAGATATAATGATAAGACTTTAATAGAAAAGAATGAGTGTTTCAGTTTCTCGATAATGACTAGGATACTTGCGGATACCAACAACCGTACTTCCTATGAAAAATTGAATAATTGAAGGACCTAGTTAAGATTCAACACGGAACATCCACTCGGGCAAATTAACATACATGCATCACTATTCAAATAGTTTGACAGCTACTAATTAATTATGGAACAATCAACTTAGTTCCAGCCCCATTACAAGTGAATATTTTGACCCTTTATTAAATTAAAAAATAATAATAATTTGGTGTGTGTGGTTAAAAAAAAAACATTTTATGTAGGGTTAAATTTCAACTCATTTGGGAAGAGAGGGAAAACAAAAAGTTAGAACCTATTTGGTACGTGTGTTTTCAGTTTTTTTTTTTTTAAATATGTATGGATGAAAAAGTGTGTAAAAATACGTGTAATATTCTTTAAAAACGAAAAACATATTTTTAAGTTTATGTATGAAACGGGCCGTTAAACAATAGGAATTCATCAACTTTATTTGGTATGGTGTTGTACACAATGGTCATAACTCTTTCCCCACCAACACATTTTTAATTCTAGAGATCAGCTTGAGTTTTTCTAGTTGGTGTATGGGTGCGGTGAATGCTGAATATGTGGACAGTTCTTAAGTTAAATCTTTTTTGTTTTTTGTTTTATTTGAGAATTTCTTTTTTGTTTTTTTTAATCGTCTATAACATGGTTCACATTTAATATTGTGGTCCCAATTTTGAATGTAGAAGAAAAAATAGTACACTCTAGTCTTTGATAGACTAAATACTATATGCCGCACGGGTGCAACTTTGACTCCTTTGAAAATGCTCGAGCTGTAACTCATATTTTAACGCACGTCAATGTCAATGTGAAACAGAGCCAATTATAAATCACCACGCTAACTTCATCACAATATCCCATGCCTCCTCCAAGGAAAAAGCAAGACAACTTGATAAAAAAAACAAGGGGATAGATTACATTTTATATTTTATGTATGGTTTTCTGTAGTTTTAAAAGTTTTAAATTAAACAACAAAGTTTAAGATTATTACAATTTAAATTACATAATTTTTTGTTAAGGGAAATGTTTTGCTACGTATTAGTATGTAGCAATTGCTGCATAATGGTTATGTGATAACAAAAAGAAAGTAACAAGTGTTCAAAGGTCATGTGCATTAGGTGGACCCTTAGACACTTGTCACTTTCTTTTTGCTGTTACATAATTCTATATGTAGCAATTACTACATACTTATATGCAGCAAAACTTTTTCCTTTTGTTAGTTTCAAATTAAATCTTGTACTTTCAAAATTGTATAATTTTAAACGACTTAAAAAAAAAAAACCAAAAATCAAACCTAAAAAGAAAATGTTTATTTTCAAACTAATTTGATGAGAAACCTTTCAAACCCTTCTTATATTTTTTTTATTGGATGTGAATTTTGAAAATCTAACTGTTAGATTGCATGTTTTTATTATATCCTCCACGCTTGCAAAATTTCAAAAATATAAAAAATCAATAGTTATGTTATCAATTAAATGTTTAAATTTTAAGTTTTTGTAGTCTAAAATTATCATAAAAATAAGTTTATTGACCAAATAATAAATATCATCCGATTTGAATGAAATTTGACATACGTGTTAAGAACATAAAAAACATTTAATCCAACCTTTAGATTTTCAAAATTCAATAAACAGGAGACATGATAAAGTACAAACTCATCCAAAAATCGAACCTTGAAAAATATCAAGCTCAAAACCTACCACTTGAAACATGATAAGGTCCAAACAAAATGAATAGAAAAACAAAAACAAAAAATAGGAAACGACGAGCCCTGCGATTATATAAATTATAAAAGGATTTTACTAACGTGTGCCCTAAGGGCACACAATAGTATACCATTTTTGGAAAAAGTTTTATCGGGAATTGAAAAAGTTTTGACAGCTTTTTCAATTCCCGATAAAATTTTTCCAAAAACGGATTTGTTAATGTATGCCCTTAGGGCATACATTAACCGGACCCATTATAAAATTAAGATAAGGGTTTTTTTTTTTAAATTTTGTCTTTTTGAAATGAGAAAGAGAAATTTTGAGAAAGAAAAAACAAAGAAAAAAACGAATGACATCAGGAAATGTTAGTGAGGATCACATGGTGCACATGGAATCAGGTAACGTGGAGTGGGCCCAGCCTATTTTTGTGTGTTAATTTTACTGTTGCTTCTTCTGTCGCTTTGCACACGTGTCAATCGGTACAAGGGAAGCTTTGTGTCTCCAGTCGCTCAGACCAAAAGTCCTCACTGGCTCTTCTTTTGGTCAACACTCCTTAAATTAGATAATGTTGATATTTTCTTTCTTCTTATACTAATAAATAATTAAATATGTGTATCAAACTTTGCTAATTGGAATTAAAATAGAGTTTTGCAACTATTAAAGCTTCCCTAACCTTTTCTAGAGTTTCTCAAAAAAAAAAAAAACATTTTCTATTTGTGGGTAAGTAAAAATTCCGTACCCTCTCTCACTCTCCTTTTGTCATAAAGAAAAAGATGGTTATAATGCCAATGGTCCTTGACAACCTAAGAAAGAAAAAAGAAATCAATTGTTTTTGTAAAGGTATAACAAATTTTCTACAATTAATTCAAAGTCTAAGCTATAGTGCTTAGTTTTGGTGGGCATAATTATGCAAAATAATACCAAAAAAAAAAAAAAGAAGAAAAAAGTTTTGTTAAGCAAAAGTGATTTTGAGGAAAATTCCAATTGTGTACACATGATGGGTTGTAAATGAACTAAATTATTAATAAATAACTTAGGCTCGACTTTAAAAAGAGCATATTTATGTCATTCATTTACCATATAAACCAAACTTAAGACTAAGTTTAAGTTAGAATATCAAACATGTCGAACTCAAACATAAAAATATGCTCATAAACAAGTTCAAAATGTGAGCTTGATTTCAAAAAAAAAATAATACTATTAATTTATATGTATAAAATTTTAAAATATATTTATATGTAATTGTTATTAGATTATATAAGTTTATAAACAAGTTCATAAAAAGTTAAATTACAACTTATAATCTACTAGTAATATACAGAGTCCATTTTCTAATAAAATTTTTAATAATACAAGATTGGTGAATTTATTTCTTATAAATTAATAAACGAAAATAATTCTTTCTAATTACTTAATTAGCTCAAATAATATATGTTCAATTATAATTGAATTATTAATTATTAGCATATAGTAGTATTTATAGATGGGTAGATTATTTTAGTGTAATATTTGCTATATATATGAAATGAATAAGTTAATCAAGTAGCTTGTAAACAAGCTCGAGATTGTTTGACAAAAAAAATGTACATAGTTCAAACATATAATCTCATCTGGTGTTGAACTTGGATTCGACTTATGTTCAAAATAAAATAAAATAAAAAATTCTTAATTTTTAATACTTGGCTGGGCATGACTTATTTGCAATCCTATGTATATGAAACGAGAAAATTAGACTTTTATGTTAAATTCCTTTTTCTACAATTAAAACATTAAAAAGGATACTAAGGCGATTCAAATTCTTCCTTAATACTGATAAAACAAATGAGGCCAAATAAAAACAAATTTAAAATTTGACCCAATTTTTTAGTTGATGAGACTTCAAATCTTGGGTATCACAAGTAACAAAAGAAAAATTT
This sequence comes from Quercus aquifolioides, assembly GCA_019022515.1. Classification (NCBI taxonomy): domain Eukaryota; kingdom Viridiplantae; phylum Streptophyta; class Magnoliopsida; order Fagales; family Fagaceae; genus Quercus; species Quercus aquifolioides. The sequence continues at coordinate 6,467,130 of CM032329.1, forward strand.
AGGATTACGGTCGATGACCATGTATAATTTTGTGGCATTATGTCCACATTTGTGGGATCAAATTTGGAATCGAATCCCCTCAACTTTTCCTAAGCAAAAAAAAATTAGGAATATTAAAATGATGTAATGAAATAAATTGAATTGCCAAGAAATGAACCAAGTTGAAAACATGGCCTTCACGTCGAAAGAGAAACTAGAAAAACTAGGATAATCTAATCAAATTGCAATCTATCATGTTTATCAAACCTAAACCTTGGGCTGCTCTTGAAACTCTCAACTTATCCTTAAGAATCAAAGATATATATATGGAGTGACCTTGAAGTCAAGTAATTGGCTTGTACCTTCTTCTTGACAGCAGTGTATATCAAAATAATACATTGGACCTAGTATTCAGATTTGAACCGAATTCATACATTATACTAATCCATACTCTACTGGGGCACATTTACCACATTTTTAGTTATTACTGTCCTAGTGTCTCCATGTTTTAATCAATTCTGAGCAGTGGAAAAGGCACAAACCAAAAACACTAGACATACCAAAGGCACACACTTTGGTATTCTTCTCACATTTTTGCAATAGGGTATGATCAACTTGGATACTTCCGCATTTAAATGGCTATATATCACTCAAAGTACTGCATGTGGTTTCAATGTAAGTTGGTGATGATACAATGCATTTGAAATATTGAGTCTGCTGAAATATGACATCCCTACTATCTATGCAAAAAGTAAGGTTTTTTATTCTTTCATCGAAATGTGATTTCTGGGACAGTGAGCAAATCAATAATTGTACTCATATTTGTGAAGGGTTATCCTATTGACTATACGAATGCTTGAGCTTAAAATTTTCATCTGTCCGTATAGAATGTATTGGTCTTCACCTGATACATGTGCATAATTCATGTCCTTGTTAGCTCATTGGTTTGGTTAAATGCATGTAGACAAAAATCCTTGGAAGATAATATATTTTCCATTCCCAGTGCCCACTGATGATGTTGATTTTTGTCTAGAACATTTGTTGGGGTTTAATCAACCTCTGCTTGACCTTAAAGTTTAAATTTGTCTCTAGCCATTGGATGTATTGGTTTCAACAGAAGTTCATATTTTCTGGTTTAAATTCAGGTCCTTGTTCTGTCATCGGATTGGTTAAATGCATTGAGACAAAAGGAAAATATATATAATTTTATGGAGAAGACAATCTGTTTTCCATTCCTGCTTATAATGCTGATTATTGTCTACAAACTGGACATCCCAGACAACTTCCCATGGTTTAGGATCTGAGTTATGTATTACTATTCCATGAACAAACAGGAAATCTGCATAAATCCTAATTCTCAATGCATGGGTATCTAAGTAAGTTACTTTGTTTTTATTCAAATGTGTAACATTTATTCTTGCTAGGCTGCTAGCTAAAGGCAGTAATTTTCTCCAACTATTTCAATATCTACTCGAATGAGCAAATTTCTAATTTAATGCAAATCCTCTTAATCACATTACATGGACTAGAACTTGGCAAATCAAGAAAATATCACTTTAATCTCTTATTATGAGGCAATGTTACAATTGAGGTTTCTCATAATCTCTCATATATAAGTGTCTTTACGCCCTATATTTTGCTATTTCAATTTATTTCCACTATATTTTCTAGCAAGATTTATCTAGAAAGTATGCACTTAAGGTAGGACTCAACATATAGCTGCTCACTATGCACTCATACAATATATTAATCCATGCAAATCTACATAACCTGGAGTATCATATTAATTCTTCATTTACTTTTAGTATTGCGTATATAACAGAATTTGGAAAATGACGCAGCTAACTTTCCAGCATGCTGTGCTGATGGGAAAGGGAACATTTGTACTAAAAAAATATTACTCTCCCTTTCTTCCCGTTGGATAGTATTCAATGGTATATTTGTTTTTGCTTTTGATTAGCTGAACTGACCAGTCAAACTCTTTTTCTCAAATGCATAGTATTTTTGACTGCACAGGATATAGTCTGATCTAAGCTTATGTACCATGTAAAGAAACAAACTTAGATATAGGTTAGCCCCATTTATCTAATACAGAGGTAGCATCTGGGATCATGGGAATTGGTTAAGCATGCATTGTCTTTTTAATTAAGCTTTATAATCATGTTATGACATTTTGTCCTACTCGGTCGTCACTCTTTTTTTGTTTTTCTTGGCGTTTGCTATTCAATTGGACCACAAACATTGCTTTTAATGCAGCCATAGCTCTGCAATATTATTGTTCTCCCTTTACTTTTGAATGTGCTCACCAGCTTATCTTAATTATATTGTTTGTCTTTTTCTATAGAGATGGAGATTGGTGAAGCACTATTTTCATAATAGGAAAGTGTCATTTTAGTTTTTCATGTTGCTCTCCTTTCGTGTTCTTCCTCTTTTACTCTCAAAAATTGTGTTTTTCCTTTTAGTTTGGGTACTATGGCATTTCAAATGTAACATAAATGTCTAACTATGAGGCTATGAGCTTCCTATTTTATAATTTCTTTTCCAACATCACCACGAAAAATTTAGATACTAGCTAAACACAACATCATACAATGTGCTTGAACTTACTATCTCATTGTCCAAGAATTCAAATATATATGGTAATTGCACTTAAAGAGCTAACTTGCTTTGTTAATTAGACTGTTTGAAAATGTAATTACTTTCGAAAAGTTTAGGATACAATATATATATTTTATATTTTGTAATTTGTGTGTAGTAAAAATGGTATTATTGATGGACCCATATAAAAGTGATATTACTTCAATCACACCGAACAACTTGCTTGATTTTTATAGTTATTTTATTTTAGACTCCCAACAATAAGTTAGAAAACAATGATCTTATACCCTATCTGGTCAATTTAGCCGTTGTTGTGATTCTCAAGTGGGATGAACTTATCACATGGCCTCCATGTGAGCTACCTTCTAAACCTTCAAACCAGCGGTGTAGTTAACCATTGAGTATATATTTAGAATTCATATATATATATACCAACAACCCTGCAAAACTTAGTCAAACCCTTATATGTTACTTCTTGCACAAGAGAGAGAAACTGCCTTAAGGGGACATAAGACATCATTTCCCATATCTTTGTTCGAAGTAAAATATTTAATCTTTTTGTTGGTGTATTTATATTTGCTCAATTAATTTACACATAATTTGGAGCGACAAAAAACTAAGGCAAATGTTTGGATGCTATATGTTCTGCCTCTAGGTCTGGTTGTTAATTGATTGAGTAGTTGAATGATTAATTATTTCCCTACATAATTCATGGATATTTTGTGCTCTTTCTAAAACTATCTCCAACAAAGGTCATGGAATTAATAAAGACCCATACTCATGCATTAATTTATTATCAAGCTAGGGAGTGGATAAAGATATATATATATATTCATTCTCAAGTTTTGCCTGTCCATTAATTTTCTATTAATTGAGCCTTATTATTGCTTTCAGTGCTACACCAACCTTGGTGAATTTAATAACTAGATTTAATTTTAAAGCTTAAACAGCCAGGATTCATATATTGTGAATGTCAAACTATTAAACAACTTTTTTCCTCAAATCAAACAACATCTAAGCTATTAAACAAACTTTTTTTTTTCTCTTGTATCAAACAACATCTAAGGAAATATACATAAGTTTGATCATATTTTCACTTATTTTCTAACAAACATAAGAAAATACATATACTGCAATGCTAAGTTAATAACCTATTGATGAAAGAATAAAAAAAAACATAATCTTCTTAGAACGAATAATGCTTTTATTTACTTCATCATGCACCTGATGAGCGATGACTAAAACTTTCTAATCACTTGCTATTTACTACATCTGAGACAACAATTTTCCTTGAACTTGTAGTGATAATTGTAGGTTGAAAAATGACAAAAACAGTGTTATTTATTATCACTGTTCCGGCGCACTGTTTCTGCAGCTATATACGAAGCCTAGACTAGCTATACTACCTTCCAAAAACTACAGCTTTTGTATTTATATACACAAGAAAAGAAGAAGCAGTGTTTCTTTTTCTGAGCCGAGGCATCATCAATCATAAGCTATAAACATGCAATAGTACCCTTTTTTTCTTTCTTTTCTCTTTTGTACTACTTAATTTATTGAACAGAATTGCAAAAGTTGGAGCAGATTCCATAAAGCACGCCATGTTTACTGGATGGGGTTTCATATAAGATTCGGCAACATGAGATGTGTCCCACACTTTCAATGCGCGAAAGCTGGTTGCAATATTGTAGCTAACCTCATGCAACTTCTCTGCTAAAATATTGGAATGAACTAGCATTCAACTCTCTCTCTTTGTCTCTATTCTCTTATTAGCTAGTCTTCTGCGGCTATCTGCTTTTCTTTTCCTTCTTGAAACGTATGAAATCATAGAAAAGAAGATTTTAGTTTACCTAGTCTGCCATGCAATTGAATGAAAGATTCTCTAATTTTACTTCATTTCCACTCAAATGTAAAAAATTCCCACTTGACTTTTACTATACTTATACTTAAAATGGGCAAATATTGTTGCAAAAACTAGAAATCCTAGACCACAACTTTCCTGAACTAAGATTTGACAAATCAATAACGTATCATTAGTCTTTAAGTTTGAGGGCTTGTTAACTTGAACTGAGTCATCAAATCTTTTACATTGCCGAGGCACCATTGAACATCAGCTGTGATATCTTTTAACTGTATAAAATAGAATTGCAAATATGGTTCATGCAGCAACTTCATAGCATATATACTGTCTTGTTTATGGGATGGGGAACACGAATCCTAAAAATATTTCTGATGCTTTTGATGGTATTTTTGTGTGGTTTTGAATAGCTAATTGACTTAGATCCAACAACAAAAAATGATAACTTGGACCAGTCATAGCTCTTCTCAAATGGTGAATATATGCTTGCAAATACACATGAAGAGCTGAAACAACCCGATTGAGTAATGAATAGCCGGCTTCTGGGATCATGGGGCGGTTAACTTTTCATCTTAATTAAGCTCTTCATAAAGGTTTTTTAGATGATTAAAACATTTTGTACTACTTGGTACGTGTATTTTTTTTCTCAATTAAAAGTTTGGGACCACTATAACAAAGCTTTTCATGTAGGCATATGTGTTTACTAGCTTAACTTATTATGTTATCTATGTGTTTAATATTCTCATATATACTACATTAAATTTCGTTTATGCTCTCCATGTTGCTTTGGCGTTTGCCTGCTTTCCCTTAGTAAGTCAACAGAAGAATAAGCTTGAAACCTAAAAAAAAAAAAACCTACCCTACTCCTATATACTAATATCTTAGTATTTCAACATTATGATTCTTGATCCAAAACTCTTGTGGTGTTGGTTAGTCTTAACCATGAGCTGTGTCTCATATTATATAGTCTGACATAAACTACACAATCATTGAAAATGTCATATAATGCTAGATGAAGTTACTATTTCACTATCCAAGAAATAATTTTGTTGTATTATCTCAAGTTGTAGTATAGCTAGCTATAATTGACTTAAATCTGTTAATTCAGTTTATGTGATTCATATACACCATCTTTGATTCAAAATTGATTGCATATCTAATACTAATCACAATATTAAGTACGATGATATTGGTCTTTATATGCTCAGTTGAGTCAGTTCACATGCATCCATGTGAGAAGCTAGGTACTGGAATTTTTTATATCAGCTAGCGGTGTTATATAACTTATTGACCAGTGAGAAAGATAGAACGTTAAACCTTCCTTTGCCAATATATATCTTTGTTTAAGCCAAGTAATTTTCTAACTGCTGCGCAAATCTAAATGGATTTAAACATGATTTGCAGCGACAAGAAATCCTATACAATGATTGAATGCAATCTATTTTGTCTTCAGCACTACTCTCTTGGCTGACCTTCATGATCTTGTGATTAATTTCGAGGATATTGGAGATTATAATGTCATATGTATGTGTCCACTGGTCAGAGATTAATATCTCCAAAATAGATGATGATTTAATTTACATTTGTTTAGTCATATGCTCTTCAATTGTTGCAACAAAGTTGCAATTATATAATTTGACGTGAAAAATAAAATTTTTTTGTTAATATTTCAATCATTAGATTTTGTTCTTGATGAAGCAATTGGGAGGATATCATGATATGATTAAGCAGTTCTTGTGTATACAAGTTACGACAGTATCCAAAAACGTAATGCGATTTATTTGCAATGTGAGAGGCAATAGGTTAGCCAAATAGAACAATTTGTAGGATTTTATGGGGGAAAGCACATGTACAAAAGAATCGAAGCAATGCACCAGGAATATATTCCTGCATAAAATGATTTCCATGTAAAATGTGGCTAAATATTGGCCATTATATTTATGGATGTAAGCATTTGGGCTGGTCTAAGCCCAAGGAGGTGCCCATGTGGGAAACCCAATTTTAAAACCTTTTTTTCCCCCAAAAGAACACTTCACATTTCTTGCAACTGTATAAGTTTATATTATTAACACAAAAGTAGTCCTCCAAACTAGTTTGGGAGAATCTTCTCCAACTCATTTGGTGATGACTTATAATTCCATTCACGTATATAATTTAAATAAGTCATATCACTCGTTAAATAGATTATGTAACTAAAAGTTGTGTGAATTGTTTTTATTAGTTGCCATGTAATGAATTGAATGAATTTTCTTCAAAACTGGTTTAGAAGTAAACTTTCTAATATTTTTAATGGGTCTTGTTAACGGGTGCCTTATGACATTTGTTAATAAATCATTTTAGGAAAGTTTTAAAACCACTTTTATGAAAAATATAAAAAGTTGACAAAAAAGTTAGTTACTTTTTTTATTTTTCCATAAAATTTTTGTAAAAACAGTTTCCAAACCAACACCTTAGGGTATTTGTGAACATTTATCATTTTTAATTATACATACTAAAAAAAAAATGTGAAACCCTTTATGGTCAGCCATCCATATTCACTCATTTTAGGGTTCCATCACCTAGCTTAGGGATTTGATCGGTAGAGACTAAGCAAGAATTATGACTGACATTTGCAAGAGGCAAGGCTCGTGAGTACAATGAAGAGAACTTGAATCGATTGCATGATTGATCCTTTTATGCGGTAAGAAAAAGAAGGCATATGATTGATCTTATTTCGCAATAAGAAAGGTCACACACGAGATTCTTGTGAAAAGAGATAGGAATAGTTTAATAGTTGTGAATGAAGGGATTTGAACTCTAATGTTTTTGTTAGAAATACTAGAAAGTATCAACCAATTGATTTAAGGCTATTGGCTTGAAAAAAAAGAAAGGAATCAAAATTTTATGTTTTTAATGTGGAATTGCGCTATACTTTCATTTTCCCTAGAAAGTTATTTGTTCATACCTCATTTCAGTAAAAAAATTGGATTTTTCTCCAAAATGATCATATTTAAAATTTCAAATATTACCCTATTCCATTCAAGATATCACTATTCACAAAGACGGACCCACATTAGGGCAAAGGGGGCATCCCCCACCTCGCCCCATTTTGAAAAAAATATAGCACTGTATGATGTCTATGATGTCTATCCTCTCTGTCTCTATTTTGCCATTGTGATAGACTGATAGAGTAATGTGTTTTGTGTGTGTGAGTTTACTGTGTACTTTTTAAGAAGTCATCCTTTGTAATAATGATCAAGTCTTGACTCTTGAATTGGAAAAAAGAGATGGTCAGATAAGGACAAATGAGATAAAAAATAAAAATAAAAAGAATAGAAAAACTGAAAATTGGCAATCAAAAAGTGAAGCTTGTGGGAACTATGAATCAAATGTGTGCAGTGGTTAGTAATAAATATTATTAATTGATAACGCTTGTTTGTTGGTTTATTTTATGAATTATTAACTATTTTTAGAAAATAATTTATTAACATTAATGTTGTTGTAGCTTGTGGGGTATGTTTGTTTGGTTTATTTTTTGGACTAAAATTTGAAACTATAGAGCTATATAATATGGAAATAATGAAACTTTTATTTGAATGGTTGATGATGGGAAAACTATCTATAATATTTGATTTTTTTAAAGAGAAAAAATTACAAGCAATTTGAAGCTGATAATGCAGCATTGCCTCTAGTGTTGATGTCCCTATTCATGAAAATTTTCAAACAAAATTCCAAAAAATTACCATCGATTAAATCAAAATCAATCCAAATTGTGAAAATATGAGATTATAATGTTAATAAATAGGGTGAAATTCGACAAAGTTTGAGTAGATGTTAGTTTTGATTTTCATAAACTTTTTTGTGTTTATACTTTGGCCCTACCCAACTTCGAATCTTGGTTTCGTCCTTGACTATTCAGCTAGGCAAAGTTGTTATGAAGGCCAGATACTGTATCTGAGTTTTGAATGTTTTTTTCCTTAAATGTTTCTGTGGCCTAAAATATTGATTAAAATTCCAGGATTTAGATAATTTTTTTTTATTGTAAATGAAGTTTAAAGTTTTAGTTAATCAACCAATTGTGAAGATAAGCAAATCAGGCCAATCTCCACTTGTAGAAGCCCAAGCGCACAAGTGCTACAACAAAGGCCCATGTCAAGTCTCTCTAAGATAGTAACATCACGACGGCAGCCCAACAAGTAATGAAACTATTTAATTGCTTGAACAGAGCCCACAGCCATTTTCTGTTGGGCCTTGCAGGTGTAAGCACATGACAATCACCTTTAGCCCTGTTTGGTTGGAGTGATTTTAGAATGAATGGAAAAAAGAGAGAGAAAATGAAAAATTAGTGTGTTTGGTTAGAGAAGAATATATATAGGGTGGAAATTGGTGGGGCCTAGGTATTTCTTTCTATGCCCACCAAAATGATATCTCCCCAATTTGAGAAAAAAATTTAAGAGAAAGTAAGCACACCTGAGAAAGACCAAAATAACCTTGAGTTGTACACAACGTCCTCCGTTTGCTTTTGTCGTTTTTTTTTCTTCTGCCATTTATTTTTCTAACCACATGCTTATTCTTTCTTCTGAGTCTTTTTCTATTGAGTAATTCTTAGGTACTCCCGGAGTATAGAGAATATTGGTGCTCCCTCCTCTCACATTCATGGTAGGGTTTGCTCATTAAATTCATGGTGGGATCCACCGTGAATGTGAGAGAAGGGAGCACCATTTCACTATACTCCGGGACTACTTAAGAATTTTCCTTTTCTATTACCTTTCATTCGTTTGTCTTTTTCTTTTTCTTATTTTTGGTGTTCATCCATTTTTTTCTTTTCTCATTTGTCTGAATTTTTTTAATCCTTTTTTTCCTCATTTGTTTTGGATTTTTGTACCTTTTTTTTTAATGAAGTTCACAATCATACACAAATTTTTAATAAAAATATAATTTGTTAATTTTTTTTAATCTAATAGGGGCATGAGAGTAAATTTATACAAATTACATTTTCCATCTTCTCAATCTCCTTTGCCTATGAGCTTAGTCTTTCTTCTATTATCATTGAGGGAGATTTAGAAGTGGTCATCAAAGTTTTGAGGAGAAAAAATGAATCCCTTACATCTTTTGGTCACCCACTTGCTTTTGCAAAGCCAACTATAGATGCCTTTGGTAGTATTTTTTTCCCATACTTATAGACTAGGCAATTCTGTAACTCACAACCTAACTAAATATGTAAGACATATTAGTGGTTTTTTAGTGTAGATGGAGGATGTTCCTCCACATCTCCATGATATTCTTCTTGCAGATTATGACTAAGGTTTTCATTTATTTATTATTTTTATTTTTATGTAAGTTCGAGGTTTCTTCTTAAAAAAAATTAAATGAATTTTTCATCTCTCTATTTTTCCATCATCCCAACCAAATACATATAAAGAAAACTAAATCTCTTCTATTCTATTACTTTTCTATCATTTTCCCATTTTTTATCCTCCCACTTTTACATCTCTCCAACTAAATGGACTCTTAGGAAAACACATCCAACCATAAACTGAATTATGATGATTTAACTTTTATTATTATTATTTGAAAAAGCTAGAGGTATTACAAATTTTACGACATGCCATTTACAAACTGATATAGTAATGAATGAGATTGGTGGATTTACAAAACATATTAAACAAATGTCATGATTATTTTTTAGTGATTGGTAACACATCATTTTGTAAAAGTTATGTACTAAATTTGTAATCTTCCTAGCTAGCAACATTTGGGGGTAAGCTAAACGCGATGCAGCTGATGCTCCTTGTCCAATAGTTTATGCATGGGATGGATCCCACGTTTATTCATCAAAAAAAAAAAAAAAAAAAAAAAAAAAGAAGAAGAAGAAGAAGGAGGAATGGATCCCACGTTTTACACCTCACACGATTAGAATGGGTCTCATGTTTTACACTTTCACTTGTATGAAATAATTTCCAATTTAATGCTAAACACCTACACTTCTTTTTAAAGTAATATATTAATTTTATGCATTTGAAGAGATTAAAACCAAATTCACCATGTTAGAAGTATTGGTTAAATAATTAAATTTATCATATCCCAATAATTTAAGTTTTTAGGACAATCGGTAATTTAACATGGTATCAGAGCATGAGATCCTGAGTTTGATCATTGTCTTCTCCACTCTACCTCTCATTTAAATTTCCACGTGTTAAGTCTCACCTATTAAAAAGTAATTTTGGTTTACATGTGAGGGGAAGTATTAGAAGTATTGGTTAAATAATTAAATTTATCATATTCCAATAATTTAAGTTTTTGAGATAATTAGTAATTTAATAGACCTTGCTATTAATCCACAACATGGGGCTGTGTGTGTTTTATTTTTGCTCTCAGTAAAACACCTAGGAATACGATATACTCATATAATGTCCTATTTTTCACTTGAGCGCTTCTAAGATCATAATTTTTGTGTCACAACTGTGGCAAATTGTAATAAAATATTTATCATTTTTATAAGAATTCACAATTTTTTTTCAACTACTCACGGTATATTGTATCAAAGTTATAACAAAAATTATTCGACAAAAGTTCTGCATACAAAATTTCATTTCTCACTCTGGTTAACACAAAAGGCTATGATCTTGGTAGCCATGAACCTAAGCACAATGAAGTTGAAGCTACTCTCTAGTGGAGCTTCTAGACAAAATCCATGCATAAAAATATGCAACTCACAAAGTGATCACTAATATCCATCTCATTGAGTGATGTTGAAAGCGTGCAGAGAAGCTGTATTCATTCTTTAGCACATGTCAAGAGCTGATTTGCTCAATAAAAGGAAAACCAGTCCAACAAGAGAAATTCACTTTGACTTTTTCCATCCTTGAACCAACTCCACACATTTAATTTGGCAAGGCCGTCGTCGACCCTCCTAGAGAGAGAGAGAGAGAGAGAGAGAGTAGAAATGACAAGTTTATAAGACATTTTCTTAGTTGAAATGAGTTAATGGGGTCAAATCAACTTGGTCACATCAGATGGAACAAAATGGCCAGAGATAGTAGAGCTTTCGAAATCCGAACCTAAGCAACCCTTGCCTTGCGTTGCATGCCATCATCAATATTATCATGCATGTGATCACAGTTTTCACATTTTGCTATTACGTTTACTTTCTTTCACTATCAAGTTGTATCAACCCATTTTATCATCTCACATTTTTTGATGAACTTATCATCTCACATTTGACACTCTTACACTACTCTGAGAGAGAGAGAGATTGAGTTTTAAGACTTCAATTCAAGCATCCAATAACTTTAAGAAATGTGTCAAGGGGAAGAGTAGCGAAGAGGACCCAAATGGGAAATTAATGCGTGGGGTTCTTGAACTCATGGACAAGGCTCGCCCCCACAGTTACTGAACAAGAACAACCAGAGCTGAGCTAGCTAGAGCCTCATCACTCAGATTCCCCCACGAAAAGCCAAACCTTTCTCATCTCTCGATGGGATCGATGTGATTTCTTTATAGCAATGAGCACGACTACCTAAAAATTCTCATTATACAAATATAGTCTAGTTAATGTACGTTCTTAAAACATTTATTAACAATTTATTTTAAAAATTATTTTTATTGAAAATTAAAAAAATATAAAAAATTTTGACAATTTTTTTAATTTTTCAATAATTTTTTCTTAAAATAATTTACTAACATATTCCTACAAGTATACATTAGTAAAACCCTACCGACGTTACTGTTACAGTTTTCTAGACTGTCACTGTACTAATAAATCCGAATCACTTTTACTTCTTCGTACTTGAGTACTATAGTGCAATACTACAGTCGCCACTTCAAATTTGATAATTACTCATATCACAGTTATAGCAAATGATTTTTATAAACTAATATGATTCATGACTGATTGTGAATAATGTCCCTAGTATAAAGACTTCTTTCTTTTTGGATTAACAATTAGGACTATCCAGGCCTTAATTAGCATCACTCTTAGATATTTAAAAAATGAGTAATATAAGTTCAAATTTTATTATATGGGACTTATAAGCAGATGTGTCAACAATAATAATATAAGTGTAATATAGATATTTATTTAGGGTTTTACTAATATATGCCTTTAATACAATGTTAGTAAATCATTTAAGAAAATGTCATTGGCGGCTCCACGTTAGAGTCAGGGTGGTCACAAGACCACCCTAGCTTGGGAAAAAATTATTATTATATATAAAATTTAAAAATTTTATGATAATTTTCTTACCTTAAAAAAATGTGTGACCACCCCAATTTTTTCTAAGGTCCAATATAGTTAAACTTTGGACAAAGTTTAGCAACAAACTCGGTTGTAGATTAAGGCTATAATTCCACTCAATATTTTTTTTTATTGGATATGAATTTTAACAATTCCACAATTAGATTATATATATTTTTCTTATATCCTCTATACTTGCAAAACTTCAAGAAGATTAAAAATAAATAGCTTATGTCATCAATCAAATGTTTAATTTTAGAGTTTTTGTAGTCTAAAATTATACGCAAAAAATAAGTTTATGGATCAAATAATAAATAACATCTAATTGACATGAAACTTGACATGTGTTTTAAGAACATAAAAAATATATAATTCAGTGGTTAGATTTTCAAAATATGTAGTCATGTTAATTTGTTTAGTGAAAGTTGTAGTCTTAGACTACAATAAGTTTGTAGTCAAACTTTGGTCATTTTAACAATATATTCAGCCTTTACAAACAAAAAGAAAAATTTTAAAAAAAAATTATTTAACTAAAATTTTGAAAGAGATATAACTTACAGCATTGATAATGAGATATAACTATCTTTTTTATTAAATACTGTATAATTTAAATTTCTCAATGACCATCCTGGAAATAATTTCTGGAGCCGCCACTAGGAAATATGTTTTATGAAAAAATGAAAAAGTGATTAATTTTTTTTACAATTCTTTCAATTTCTTATAAAAAGATTCCTAAAATGGATGATTAATTCCTTAGGGCATATATTAACCCGACCTATTTATTTATTAGTTCTTATAATGACCCCAATTATATTCGTTGTTAGGTCAATTTTGAATTTTTTGTTGTTGTAAATTTGCATTAATTTTAACAACTTCCAAATAAAGTGTTAACGTCATTCAACGTTTCAATCACGCATGCAATTTATGAGAAAGATTGTAAGAAATTTGATGTTGATATTATTGCTAAAGGGTCAAAACTCGAAAACCAGTGGGAATGAGATGGCGTGTATAGAGAAGAAAAGGGGGAGCAGAAAGAGGGCTATCCGATGAGTAGGGTGAGGGCAATGGAATTTCCATTTGGAGTAAGCTACTGATTCAGTTCACTGTATATATAGCTTCTGTTGTTGTTTAGTATGCAATTGTCTATGCAGTATTTTCCAGCGAAATTTCTGGGATTGTTTTTGTTTGACAAGTCCTTTGAGCACTTAGCTAGACTGTCGCCTAGATTAGGGCTACTTCTTCTTCTTCTTTTTTTTAATGAAGTAAATTAGGGCTACTTGATTCAACAAAGAGCCAGAGAAAAAGAAGAGTGACATTGATATTCATTAGTCAAAAGGTCAAGTTATATTAAGATCTTACTAGAGTCGTCTAAGACAATTTTGGTACTTACTTTCTTTTTAAAGTTTGTTGTAGTATTAGCAAGCAGATCTGATTTTACCTTGGTCTGACTGCTAGTTTACATTTACCTTCTAAGGTGAAGTGGTTTTGGATCTTGTTGAGTCCGTGCTTGCTAGCTCTGACAAATCAGCAAATACAAGATATCATTGAGTCCTTCTCAGTTCTCACAGGTGTCCCATAAATTTGTCTTCCACGATGGAAGTGTAAATTGTTATTTGATAATATTGCAACTAACTGTATATATAATATTTGATTGGAGTATCAAAATGTCCGGGGATTGGCTGCAGCTCAATAGTGAAAATGGTATCTATGCTATTAGAAAATATATACAGGAATTCTCTCTTTTGATGTTTTCTTTTTAAGGTTCAAAAGAACTGTATGAATAATTAAGAATAAAATATGCAACTAAGACAAAAATAGTAATAAAAATAAATAAATGAAATATCCTACAAATTTTGCACATGATTTCTAATAGAATTCCTTTGTTGTTGGTTATTATCTTTTTCTTATACTTTCTTTCTTCTTCTGTACTTTTTACATCTCACTTTAACACCCCCCCCCCCCCCTCCTTTTTTTCCTTTTAGGAATGGATTGTAATAAATAAACTAGTACACAGTAACGTAAATAGGTATAAGTCCAGTGGTTGCACCACTATAGATATATGATATATCATAAAATAAAAATAAAAATGAAGGAGACAATTTTAGCTTGGCTATGAGCCAATTGAGCCAAAGCATTAGCATTTTGGTTAGCCTCCTTAAACATATGGGGGATCTTAATTTCTTCAGAGGAAACAGTGAAAGAGACACTTGCAATTATTAATGAATGAAATTAAATAAGGGTTAAATTTCATAAACTATGTTAGGGTCATGTGTTTTTGGTAATGTCAAATCATGCCAAATAATGTGTCTTTTATTGAGTTTTGATGTGTCTTAAAGTTGTAATTGAAAACCAAGTTAAAGACGCAAAGTTTGCTTAATAAAAGCTCAAGAAAAGTCATTTTCAGCATGTACCTCGATAGCAGTCTTGATACTATCTCAATATCCCTCGATAGAAGCTCGAAACCTACTACCTCCTTGACACAAGCTTGATACCTCCTTGATACATCGAGTTTCACAGATCAGTTTGAACTGGTATTTAAAAGACATTATAAGTCATCTATTAGAAGGTTTTTCAGAGAGAGAAACACTCAGTTTATGCGACTGGGGTTTTGTAACCAAGTTTTCTCTATTTCACAAAACTAAAGAGTTTCAAAGTAGATCTGAAGATTCCATTGGTGAAGAAGTTGAAGTCATAGCAACCACCACAGACCTGCTACTCTGAAGAAAACCTTCAAGAGGTTCTTCCAAGTCAATTGCCCCAATTGTGATTGTAGATAGAGCGTTCATATATTGGAGAGTTCAGAAGTTCTGAAGTGGTAGAAGGTTTTTGCTGTAAGTTCATCTACTGGGTTTATAAAGTCTAAGAACAAATGTTTTGTACTAGATTTGAAACTTCTCTTTACTATAGTGGATTGCTTCTTGGGAAGGTTTCCCCCAAGTTTTTTTTTACTGTGAAATTAGTTTGTTTCATTCGTTTTCTTGGGTTATCATATCTTGTCTTATTTACTATTTCGCTGTGCATAATTTTGACATAATATTGATATTTGTTTGTTTGAACAAAGATTATTCATAATAGATCTAATTAAACATTTGAATTTAAAACTTGTTAATTCTATCAACTGAGGTCTAAATTTCCCAACAAACTGTTAAAAATGGAGATTACCATTAGAGCATCTAGTACTTCAACCACCAAACGAATGAAACCCATAGAATGTGCAAGGTATATGATATCTTAATTAAGATCCCACAGTTCAGCTGCCACCTTAGAAATTATACCAATGTGATCACTAATAAGCCATCCGTATTAAACTTAACCTAATCAAAATCCAAAGAATGTTATTTAATTTCCACAAGTGTCACCTATTTGATAGCCTTGGTCACATGCCCTATAACTGCTAAAAATTTATATCAATGTCATTTTCAACTTATAACTTCATGTTTAAAACAAATTCACCATTATTATAAAACTTGACTAAAAGAAAAAACCTTCTTGGAGTGCGTATAAAAAGTGTAGTATAAGTACATAGGAGAGTAGATCTTTATACTGGATATGAAAAATGAAGAAGACAGGTTGTAGGGCACGAGAAAATCACGTAGCCCCCACCTGGTATGAAAAGAAGATCTCTCAGTAAATCAATGCGGAAGCACAGTAACTTGTCTTCTACTCTCTCACTCTATGAGTATGACGATTGTATGAGCAAAGCTGAGAGACCTGAGGGTCGCTTATAATCGACCCTTTTGTTTTACACTGAGCTGTAAACATGTGATCATATATGATTGTGAAGAGGACTACCCATGTCACCAATCTCCCCCTATAAGTTTTGTTTTTTATCACAAGTTTCAAAAGCATAAAGAAGTGCGATTTGACAGAAGAACCAGGGACGAGAGAAATGGGAGTACAATCAATATTGTGCCCATACATCTACTGATTAGAGCTGATTTGCTATTAGGGTTTCAGCCAAATGAGACCAAAACAATAAATATATAAAAAAAGCTTAAATTCCTGCTTAATGATGTATTTTGCGCTTAGAAAATACAATAATGCTATTTACAAGAAGGTTCATCTCATTGATTACTTTATTGAATCATAATAATCGTCATGTATTTAGTTTTCAAAATTAAAAATGTAGATGGGAAACTTCAGGATGAAAACTATATAAATAATAGGCAAAAATGCAAAACTGACCCTCTAATTTTCAGTATTTTTCATTTCGGCCCTCTAACTTTCAGTTTTATCATTTCAGCCTTCTAACTTTCAATTGTTATCAATTTGGTATTCCGTTAAACTCCAGTTATGTCCTGCTGTTAATTGAGCCAAAACGATTTCGTTTTGGCTTTTTTTTTTTTTTTTTTTTTTTTTTTTTTAATAATAATAAATTTCAGAATTTAAAGAAAATTAAAAAAAAAAAAAAATTGAGATGAACAAAGCAAGACCAGTATACTGTTAGAGGATCTTGCTCTGAGGTCTTGGTGGGTGTCGAATCTCCGCCATGAGGCGAAGGTTTGGTACCTGCCTTGGTTTGCAAAGTTGCCCTCTAGCAATTGCTTTATTTCTTGCTTGGCGTGTGGCTCGGAGATGTCGACGAACGCGTATTTGAGGAGCGTGGAGTTGAAGTTGAGGACATAGGTTTTCTTCTATGGGGACCACGCGCTAAGGCTAAGGTTGATGTCGGCACGGCGAAGCACATCACGGAAGCTGACGGTGGCGGCAAAGACTATGAGGAGGAGAATCCTGAATAGAGGGCGGACGGAGCGTTTTTGTGGGTGTGGCAATTTCATGGGTTTTGCTAAAGACGGCCACGTGTACGGTTTGATTTTTATTGGGTCAGGGTTAGATCCATTGTCTTCTTCAGTTTTAGGAGTGTTCTTGGACATTGGAAGAGATGGGATGTTGAAAGATTGAATCTTGACATGAAATGGTGGAAAGAAAGCTAAATTTTTTTTGTGAGAGATTGATGAGTAGCTAGTTTCTTGAAAGTGGTAGTGGAGTTTTGTTGTTGTTGTGTTTTAGATTTACAACGTGGAGGATTTGGTTTGAGAAGTGTGTAGGAAATTTACAAGCTTTTTCAGTGAGTGATTTGAGTGTGGAATGATTCCTTGTTTTTCTTTTCTTTTCTTTTTTTCTTTTCTTTTTCTTTAAATTCTGAAATTTTTTTTTTTTTAAAAAGAGCCAAAACGACGTCATTTTGGCTTAATTAACGACAAGACATAATTGGAGTTTAACGAAGTACCAAATTGACAACAATTGAAAGTTAGAAGACTGAAATGACAAAACTGAAAGTTAGAGGACTAAAATGAAAAAGACTGAAAGTTAGAGGGTCAGTTTTACATTTTTGCCTAAATAATATATATATATATATATATATACATATATATAGCACTTTAAAGAGCTTAGTATTATTTTGGGGTAACTAAATAGTTGATGAGGGGACAATGTGAGTGGGTGAAAAAGATGAACCACCGAAGGACAAGATTGCGGTTGATTGAACGGGATTCTCTTGATAAGCTAATGATTCTTTTGTGGAAAGGAGACGAGACCTACTTTGTAACTTGGGTCAACGTGGTTGGACCTACTTAAGGAAGTTTAATGGTTAAGTTAGAGAAATAGGATCTCTGATACTAAAAGCAGCAATGTAGATAATACTTTAAGCAAAGTTCTATATAAAACTATATATAACACTTCAAAAATTTTAGAACTAAATAGTTGATGATTATTTAGAGGACAATGAGTGGGATGAATATGAGCTAACAAATGAAATCAGAGGAGGAAAAAACTAGGGTTGATCGAACATGATTCCCTTTGATAAGCCCATGGTTCTTTTGTGAAAGGAGACTAGAGACCAACTTTGCAACATGGGTCAACCTGGTTGGGCTGGCCTAAGGAACTTTGCCTTTGCTTTTGTACTGAGATGTGTCATCCCGAATTGAGGACATCCTATCAGCTGACCTAGGGAATTCATTCCAAGCCCTCTAAAAATCCTGATAGGACGTCCTCGATCCAAGATGGCATGTCTCGAGTTGTAAAGGGACAAGTTCAATCTAATAAAAAATGCAACTAAAGGTGGGCAAGACACAATAAATACTAATGTAAAATAGGACTATCAACTACCCAGGTCCTAATGGTTCTCTTCTTAAGGAAATTTTTATGGTTCAGTCACGATATTTTTCTCGATATCAATCCCAATTTGTTGGTGAAGTTGAACATGTCATTGCCAATTATGAGATTGATCAGTCAAGGAGATTACAAAGGGCGGTTGGAGGTAATAGGGACAAGTCGCCTTGCCCGATCAAGGACCGACTATAGTGTCCTCTGCACACATTATGGTCTATTTGTCGGGGAGATAAATACCTTGGGGAGCTTCCTTGAGTAATTAATATAACATATAGAGACACACTTTAACCCAAAAGGCCTAAGCCCCAATGAGAATGTGCTCAATTATGTTATATTAACCACTCATTCTTCTCATCTTTATTCAATGTGGGACTTTACTCACATGTGTAACCCAACAATCTCCCCCTCACGTGTGAGTCTGCCTCTCTATGGGCTTCAAGACCTCTCTGTGGGTCAAGAACAAGTCCACTCACTCCCCCTTGACTAATGGGTTTTTCACTTCATCAACGCGTCATCCATGGATTTCTCGTACGCCATCCATGGAAACCACGTGTCAACCCCACACGCACATCCATGGGAACTCCGCACGTCCATGTCCATGGGAACCTCGCATCACACCATTATTTAGCACCATTTGCAATATTCATTTGTTGGGCTTTTTTCTTTTTTCTTCTCCAGGATTTTTGTGTGTGGGTCGTCTAGGCTTTTCTCTCTCCCCGCTGGGTAAGGACCATGAACACCTCACCACCTTTGCCACACACCACCACCATGGGCTCTGATACCACTTGTCGGGGAGATAAATACCTTGGGGGGCTTAGGCCTTTTGGGTTAAAGTGTGTCTCTATATGTTATATTAATTACTAAAGGAAACTCCCCAAGGTATTTATCCCCCCAACAAGTGGTATCAAAGCCCATGGTGGTGTGCGGCGAAGGTGGTGAGGTGTTCATGGTCCCTACCCAGCGGGGAGAGAGAAAAGCCTAGACGGCCCACACACAAAAATCCTGGAGAAGAAAAAAGAAAAAAACCCAACAAATGAATATTGCTAAATAATGGTGTGATGCGAGATTCCCATGGACATGGACGTGCGGGGTTTTCATGGATGTGCATGTAGGGTTGACACGTGGTTCCCATGGATGGCATACGAGAGACCCATGGATGACGCGTCGATGAAGTGAAAAGCCCATTAGGCAAGGGGGAGTGAGAAGGACTTGTTCATGGCCCACAGAGAGGTCTTGAAGCCCATAGAGAGGCAGACTCACACGTGAGGGGGAGATTGTTGGGTTACACATGTGAGTGAAGTCCCACATTGAATAAAGATGAGAAGAATGAGTGGTTAATATAACATAATTGAGCACATTCCCATTGGGTTTAGGCCTTTTGGGTTAAAGTGTGTCTCTATATGTTATATGTTATATTAATTACTCAAGGAAACTCCTCAAGGTACTTATCTCCCCAACACTATTTTGTTAGGGTTGAATAGATCTTCGGCTCGATAATTCAAAATTCTTTATCCTAAAGCCCAAGCTTACCATTTTATCTAGTATATATGAGTTCCTACAAACACTTTAATGGATATAATGATGTCATTTAATGAATGCTAATAAATATATTTAGATATAATTCATATGCATTAATAAGTCTACTTACACAATAGCCTTCATGATTTTTTTTCACAATAGTTGAGTTGGTAGGCTGTAGGTGTGAAAGTGATGTTACATCAATAATAATTTGTCATATGAACAAGTTGTGAATAAATTTATGAAATTTTTATGTATCTCAAGTATTACTCTTCATGTCATATTTAATTTGAAAGAGATCAAATCCATCTCTAGCATTATTAGTCTTCATGACAAGCATTGGTGTGCCAAGTTGAAAGAGCCATTTAACAGGTTTAGATTACATGGTTCTCTATCTCTCAAGTCTGTCTCTGATAATATATTATAAAACAAAAGGTCTATTTGTGAGGAGAGTGTGATCAAATTTGGCGCTATAAGCCTATAGGCTATAAGGGAAGAGCCATATATTTTTGTCTCAGTGATGTATGTCTTATTCTGATTATGTATAGTAGTTTCTTTCTTGGTCTAGTTCTCCGCTAGCTAGTATTTATTGTATTGGTTTGGAAGTAACTGTAATTATATCAACAAATAGGTTAGCCTCTTTCACATTCTTGCTAAGGGATATCTTGGATTGTTAGTTGGTATGTCATGTAATTATCACCATTTTTGGCTCACTGGAAAAGCCAATAAGCTGTATGGCATTGCCGGCCAACCCTGAGGTGGGACTTGATCTTAAATTCGCTCTCTTGAGAATTGGGATAGGAACCAGATACCATCTTGTTCTCTCTCTCATCCTCCCAATAAAGTGTTGCTCTCAAGTCTCAAGCCCCATCCAATGAACCAATTAAACCAACACAAAGACACAGTTAAAAGAGCCTCAGGCGTCAGGAACCAGAGTTTCCTTCTTTGTTTTTTGTTTTGGTGTGTGTGTTTGTTTTTCAAAAAAAAAAAAAAAAAAACCAAAAACTTTTAAATGGTGTCCCAAGACCTATTTGGCTATTCCACAATTTCTTTTTGATGTTTCAATTGATTGGCTCAAACCTGGGCCTAGTCCTTGATAAAAATTAAAAAAAAAATAGCATATTGCATATCAAAATTATATCAACAAATTTTCAAGGGATAAGTTTTTTCCTAACAAACTGCCATATCATAATTAGTTCATAACCTTAATTTAACTCAAATTCAAAATTGCAACCTTATAGCAATTGAACAAGAAAAGAAAAAGGAGATCATGGTTGATTAAGGCTATAAACAAAGAAACCATTAGAGATTGTTTAGTAGCTAAAAAGGGTCTATTTTTACGTGCCACACCACACCATTAGATTACATGGTGATCAAGTAAAAAGATCTGAGAATATGAGAAGTAGATTGTACGAGGAGGATGTGTCTCTGTGTGGGGAACTGTGGCCAATGGGAAATATGTATTATATCATATAGCTCCACTTCTCCGTGTTCAACGCTTGTCCCGTTGTTCCTCTCTCTTGTCCGTACAATTTCAGCCACATCAATGTCACATCAAGCTTCTCCTCTATCTCTCTCTCTCTCTCTCTCTCTTCGAGGTTTGTCTTTAAGTTTTTTCTGATTTAACTGTGAAGAAACTAAAATGGCCATTGAAGAACCTTCTAAACTAGCACTGTTAACCTTGAGGTCACATTTTGAAATTAAAAAGAGTCATTGGACAACCCCTTGACTCCACTAAATTTACTTTGCCTTCTCAATGAATTTGAAGGGAACAAGTATTTTTCTGATTCTTGGCTTCTACCTCTAGTACTACTACCATTGTTTATATGTGTCAGCATGTGCATGTATTTGGCTCTTGGGTATTGCGATATGGCCAATGTTCATATAGAATTATAAAGCCAATATCACAACATTTTCTCTCACCGTTAGCATGGTCTGTTCTGATTGAGTAACATCATTTTTTTCATCTAGATACACATCATACACTACTATTAGTTGCGTCTATGCAGTCACATTTTTCTCATTTCTCTTTCTATATAGGGGATTTACGTAATTTATCAAAGTCTAGAAGAAGGTACGGGGATCAATGTGACAGGTGCATTTTAGTGTATGGTGAAAATTATCTAGCCATGACATATCTCTTCAACTTTTAAATATCACTTTGTGACACTACGCAGGCACTTTGATAAAGAATTCAGCTTGAGTTTTTATTTTTTGAGAGATAGCTTGAGTTTTCTAATAAACTTCAATATTGAGAGAGAAAAAAAAAAGGCCTAGTACCTCTCCTTGAATTTAGTTAGAAAAAATAGATGGCCCTCTCTTGGAAACTAATGCGTACATTTAAAAAAAAAAAAAGATGTTGTAATGAGTTATTCTTATCTGTGGCAGCGTGTTACATCGCACATTTTTTTTTTTTACTCTATATTATGCTTTTAAAGTCTGAATGGTAGACTTTTTTTTACCCCTCTATAAAAGGCATATAAAAGTCGTTTTGATTAATAAGGCCCCCAAATATTCTTTAAACAATTGGTAGATTATACACAAGGAGGTTCTTATAAAAATGAAAACATAATCACCATTTGCAAGCGCATAAAGTGCCCATGGCCTTCAACTACAGAGAGAATTAATGGCATTTGTTAGTTAAGAAAAGAAATTGTCCTGACACAATATTGTGTCAAAGGGTAAAAACTAGTTCACACGTTATTATACACATTCTTATACACACACTAAATTTACATAAAAATTGTGAGTGTATATAATAAGTTGTCAAGCACGTATATTAGTCGGTGATGCCCCAACATGTATTCATAAAGGTGATTTTTTTAGATAAGTAAATAGTAAGGGAGGGAGAAATAGGTTCTAAACTAAAGACATGAAACATTATTATCACTAGATTATAACTTTATTTTAGAGATAATGTTAATCATAAATGATGTCATTATTACTGGACTATCACTTAAATGAAATCGAAAATAACAAAATTTCATTTATAATGAAAACTAATAAGGTATAAAAGAAATTAAAATCAATAAGTGCCAATTAAGCATAATTGGACCGTTTGAGATATGCGTATATAAACTCTCTTAATTAAAGACATAAACTTTTGGGTTCCATTTAGCAACTAATGAAATATTTGTTTGTTAAATAAAAGATTTAGACTTTGAAACTTGACTACATAAAAAACTAGTTGATATCTTGACTCGACGATAAAAATCAATTATTATAGAGCAAATATCATAAATTAAAATTTCATTAGGAAACTTGCTTAAGTTTCAAATAGTCATAAACTTTATAAAAGATTAAAAACTGTCATGTTGCAGTAATACTGGGCTTCAAATCACCGTATTACAAATGAGCATCAATTGGTTGTCTCAACAGCTTACTGGCAAGTATATCACCAGAAAATTAAGAAATTAATGACCTTATAGAAGATGGAAGGGAGGAAACTCATTGCCATGGACACACTGGGGGTGAATTACACGTGTTATATAAAATCAACAAAACTTTAAGTACATTTCATAACATTGTCGTTTAGAGGAACATACCTATTCCAATAGAGATTAGTCTAGATCGATCCAAAGGTGGATTATTATAGAAAAAGGAGAATTCAAATGCAGTGGGGTAGGTTAATTGTGTCATTTTAATATAGGAAATAAAGACAGCTATATGTACTATATAAGTTAATAAGACTAAAGAATGATTAGGAATAAAGATCAAAAAAATTTCTCATAAAAAAAAGGGGGGGAATAAAGATCAAAACTTTAAATTAAACCACAAGAGGACATAAACTAGCAAAGGGTAGTCTTAAAATTAAAACTTAGAAAGCATCCAAAAGTGGCAAACGAGGGCATCAAAAAACACAAGGGAGTTGAAACCCTAAATGGGAGAGAGAGTGGGGGGACACCCCCTTGATATGTGGCTGAGTCAGGGTCAGGGTCACAAGGCCCTGTCAATTTCCACCGCCCCCACTTGAAAATGCTTGTGGAGGACGCAAACACAAGCAAAGATATTAGAGACACTATTTCTAGACCATTACATTTACTGGGTAAGTTTTCAAATTTCGTTTTACCAATATTTTCTCATAGAGAGATTGGATATATATGCCTAGTATTTATTTTGTTGACATCTGTGGAGGAGGGACTGAGTCAGAGAGGATTAAAGTTTTTGGTAAATTTGGTGGCTAGGATTGCGATGGATAACTGTTGTGAGCAGTGGACACAGCCATTTCTCTCTCTCTTTCTCTTTAACTTTCACTCTCTCTGAAAATTCTGTGCGACACCAAACAGTCCTTTCTCTTATTCAATACTCCTACCTTCTTTTCCTTCACAGAAACTCTATATATTTATGCCCTACCACCTCTCTTCATCCCTCAGTTCTCCATCTCATGCCTCTCTCTCCCTTTCTTGTGAGCTTTTTTTCTTTACCTAGCCTTTTAAACTTTTCTTCTTGTATGCATACAAGAGTTTTTATTTTTCAAAATACCAAGTGGGTCTTTCATTAAAAGCTTAGACCTAAACATGGGTATGAACTTTTTTGATGCATTATTTTTTATGTTTCTTTGCTTTTCATTCATGGGATCAGATTTAGGGTTAGGGTTAGGGTTCTTTTCCTTTCCTTTCCATTCCATTTTATCTCTTGCATGGACTGAGAATGACAAAGTAGATCTTAAAGACAAACAGTCACTGTTTGCGGATGGAGCATCATCAAGATTCACAAACTTTTTGAGGGCTTTGTGGGGTGTGGTCACCTAGCTTTCTCCACAGTCCACTCCAAATAGCCTTTGAAATGGGAATCTTGATGATGCTGCAGCGGCAATAAATGGCTAATACTTTTACTAACAGGTTACTACTGAAGACCGGTCTCATAGTTAAGGTACCAACAGTACTGGTGAAGGTAAACCATCTATTTTTGTTTTAAAGAAGTACCCTATTTTATATTTCATAGAATTTTTTATTCATGAATTAAAAACCACTAATTTTGATAGTTTAAACTGCAGCTTCTGTTGTTATTGGTTAAACTTTTTGCCGGTAAAGTAAACCATCTCTTTTTGTTTAAAAAAGAGAAACCTATTTTATGTTTTATAGAAGTTTTCATTCTAGGATTTAAAACCACTAATTTTGATAGTTGCAACTGCAGCTTTTGTTGCTATCGGCTAAATATTTTTGTCCATCACATGCTGGTAAGGTTAACTTTGAATGAGGCTAGGGTTTTGTCATTTGTGTTGGCTTAGGCTAACCTCAACTTGTAACGTGTTGTGTTACTAATGGTTGTACATGATCCATATGGCAATAATACTGTGATCTGTATTGTTTGAAGATTTTCTTTTCAGTGATGAGGGATTTGGTGGTTTCTCTGAACCTTTCCAAAAGGTTATCCGTACTGCAAAACACCTGGGTCTCAGCAGGTATGTCTGTACTTTGGTGGAACATTGTCACACAGAGAAATGATGGTGCCTTTTGTTAATAGATATTTGGATGTTTTTGAACCGCTTTTTCTTTTTCTTTCAGGGTCTTGATGTTTATTTTGATCTAATATACTATCAATCTACGCAAGCTTAAGATAATTGACCAGCTTTTTACTACTTCTCTCTGATGTGTTTGGAATACACAACAAGTAGAACGTACAATCATTTTGTTAGTTTCGTACATAAAAATCATGGAGTTCCTTTGGTTGTCCTCTGGCATCTGAATGTGTAAGCTGCCCATTTCATGGGGAACATTTTTGATTTGTTGTGCTTGTTTAATGCTCACATCTTCTTCAACTCTCTTTGAAACTCTAAGATTTTGTTTCCGAGGATGAAACTAAAGATTTGCTTACACTTTGGATTTTTTGTTAACGATGTTAAAGTTATCTTTTTCAAATCTTCAATCTTGTGTACATTCATGAAGGAGAGTGCTTAGTCTTCATCAATCATGGCCTTTTTAGGGTTGGCAAAGCATTCTTTGTTGTATTATTTGTAACAATGATGCTAGAGTCATTACAAATTTTATTAAATGGGTTATTGAACACTCCAGAGTGAGTTTTTGTTTGGCTGTGGAAGGCTGTTACAATTTGAAGCCACTCCTTTTTTATGACCTTTTCCCATTTCCTTACCCGTACTCTCTGTGTCTCTTTATACACTTTGATATTGACTACACTAGGCTGGCTATAAGATGCCATTTATAAATTATAAGTTCTATGGAGTTTGATTTCGGTATATTTAATTTGTATAACCAGAACAAAAGTATTGACAGGAAAAAGAAGCTGAATTCTATACTAGAGAACACAGGTCAGTCAGCGATGGGAATAATGTGATCATATGAGGTCTAATTTTTCAACAATTAATTACGGACACAAAGAGCAATCAAGAGTTTGTACTACTTGTGTACTATGATAAGTTGATAACTCTTGAGTTCGAGTAGCTCTAGTATTATTATATTTCGAATTGAAAAGTATTTATTATCCAAACTATTTTACACAATTTTATGTAACTGAAATTATAACTTTTAAGTCATGATTTCTAACTTGGAAGTCCAGTTGCTTTAGGAGTGTGTGCAAACATATGTAAAATAATTTATTCACAACAAGTTTAACCCTTTCTAAGTTTTATGGAAAATTTTAGACTTTTTAATGGATAACTTTTTCAAGATTCAGCTGTATGTATGTTTACCTAATGAACCGAATAAAATAAGTCTGTCTATGTAAGTAAGTCCATCCAAATTCACACTTTGAATTACATGATCCTACATCATCCCCTCTTGCTCTATCTTGCTTCTTTAGCTCTGATCTTTCTCTTTACATGCTATTATTTTGTTTATTTATATTCATAGGAATGTTTGAATGTACGGAAAGCTGAACAGTTACATTTATAACATATGTGAGTGCGGATGCATTCAAGTGCTTCATATTAATTGGCACTGTTATTGCTTCCCATGAAAGTACATATGCCATCTCATATTCTTGTAGTTTAATGAAGTGAGCAAAATTCATAAATAAATCAAATTTAATTCGGGTATGTTTGTAATCATAGAAGGGAATGAGATGGAGGAGAGGAGAGAGGAAGATAGTCAGAATTGAAATATATGGCTAGTTGTCTAATGGTGGTTCGCATTCAAAAAAATTTGTAATTATCAGTTTTTACTTCACTTATTTTGAAATATCAGTGGAGAATTATGTCCTAAATCCTAATCTACCAAAGCTATTAATGATTCTTTAGTTTCACTTTCTAATATTGTTTAATGTCATCTATCTAGGTAAGTATATCCTAATTGCATTACTTTGTGTGGTACATTACTTGATTAGTACATAGTAAAGCTTGTTTCTAATTTCAAACACTAAGATACTTGTGTGATTTGTTGCATAATACATCAGTTATGCATACTTTGATTGATCTAATATACTTGAATTGTTTTAGCTGCTCTTGATCATACAATCCATTGCAGCATGAAGCACGATGCCTGCTCAATGAGGACCTGTGCGCTTTGCTTTGTACAGATTTTGAAGAAATTCCATTCCATCCTTTTGTAGTATTTAGAATTTAATTGAGTCACTCTGATTAGTAATTAGTTCAAATGAGCACTTTTGAGTGTCTTACTGATTAGATCTGTTTTTGCTCACTTGTTCTAAATTTAGTCGTGCCCAGCAATGTCATTGCTTGTATGTTTGAAAGCCATGTGATTGTATTTTCTCTGGATTGGTTAGCGAACAGTGTAGCACTTCAAAACCTCGCCATGTACCTATTCACTTATTTTTTAACTAGCATCAGCATTAATAAAAAACATATAAATTTGCTAAGAGGCTTGTAGTTCAACTGGCTTAAACAAAATCTTTATTTGTTATACCCTTCAGCAAACAAAATCTTTCTTTGTTATACCCTTCAGCAAACAGGTACGAGTAATTTCTTATCAGTGATGCCATAAGTTACCAATATTAACATGTTCCAAGACAGAAGTTTGATAATCAGCTTAGTGAATGGATGGATTAAAAGGAAGGTGAGCCTAGAGAGGAGATGTAATTGATCAAATTGATTTATGAAGAAAAAATTTCTTTAAAGTAATTGTCTGGATATATACCTCTCCAAAAGTAGCCATGTTGCCAAGTGTTATAGCAATATGACCCACCTATGGAAGAGAATCTAATTGACTGTAATTATGAATCAACGTACAGTACTATATTCCATGATTAAGTCCTCCAAGCGCCACATTCTTTCATCATTGTCGGATTTGAATACAAAGTGGGATCCCACGTAAACTAAAATACGTTCTTGAATAGAAAATTGAGGGATGAGGGATCTGATATCTCAGACTATTTCTTGCATGGACGGACTTTTGCGTACTCAACCATTAACATACGAGTAATGTTATGTTAGCGACAGCTTTTTTAATAACAGTCAGATATGATTTGTTGCGAAACTCATTCTTTTTATTATTATTTATTTTTTTTTTTTTTATTGAGTTTCAATTTATGGTATCTACTTTTGATAATAACTCTTTATTATCAAACTAAGACACCGATCAATTTTTGGTGTAGGCAAGAATTGAACTCTTAATCTCTTACCAGTTGAGCTAATAAAAATATCTAATAGTTGTGAAAAATGTTATATTCCCATAATTATTGTAATATATTTAGTGTTTGTTTGGTGTCTCAGTTTCTTTTTTTTTGGTGCGCGGTTAAATTCTCCCTTTCTCTCACCTTTAAGTTTATAAAATTTTCGAAAATTATACGATGACAATCTACTCTCGATCCTATATGTTGTAACTGATATGGAACTAAGACATTGGCTTCAAATTGCTGTTTACAAGAGAGATAAGTAAAAAAAAAAAAAAACTGCCTTGTAATTCATCCACAAAATAAAAGCCATGCAACCCACCAACCACCAAGTTTTGGAACCTTTGAAAGGCATTATCTCCGACAAAGAAAAAAAATATAAAAAAAAACCTATGGACATCGATTATGCTGGCATTGGATCCAATTATAAGTTCCTTTTTTTTGGTCTCTTGTCCCTCGTTGTATCTGTTAACACTTACATTAGTTATTATCATATTAGAAAGATAATAAAGAGTATATCCAATGCCGGGTTACACAAACACAACTCAGGATGGTGCATATTACAAAGCATATTTAGATTGGGGTGGCAGAAATATTCTCAAAATTCCACCATGATTTGGCTAAATGTGACTTGTCTATTCAGTCTGTCCCGTAAAACAAAATGACCTGAAAATGGTAGGTACATGATAATGTTAGTTCCGTAGTTGAGTTTACGACTAGATGAATTATATATCAATAAAGTAGATAAAATCAAAGTTTTTTTTTTAGTTTTTACTGATTGCGTCGTGGTCCCTTAAAGCAAAATGATCTGCTGGGAATGGTACCTACATGATAATAATTCTTCCATAGATTAGCTGACAGCCTGACACGATGAATTATCAATGAGGTGAAACCCAAAAAAAAAACAAAAAGATCAGGATAAACAGATTGGTACAATTCTTCTCCATAAAGAAAAAAAAAAAGATTAGTACAATGTAATTATTGACTGTTTTGGCTTTCAATGGATTGTCTACTTTTCATGTAGTAATTTGAAAATTCTTTTAGCTGAAACTATCAAACATCCACGGTAGGAGTTTTACTAAAGAAGATTAAGGCCAGTTTAATGTATAAAGAAAGTGTTGCGATCGCCTAAGGCATCTGAATAAAATAGGCCCCCAAATTTTAATTAATAGAAATATCTATTTATCAGTGAAAATGAAATATTAATTAGGCTCTAAATATTAACCAATAAATAAAAAGTAATTTTCTGTAAAAGAAAAACAAGGCCCCTAAGTGAAAAATGGGTCACCAAAATTTAAAAAAAAAAAGATCCCGAATTTTAACTGTGGGGCTCGTGGGCCTGGAAGTCTCGGCCCACCTCTAGGCTGGCCCGAGGCCCATGCCGAGGATCAATGGCTGTCCCAGGCGGCTGTCTAGGGACTTTTCGGCCCTCTGGGCCGCGCCGAGGACAACCCTGTCCTCGGCGTACCTATCCTGATCCCAGTACAGGCGGTCACATCCACACTTAATGCATCTACCTAACTCCCCTGGCAATCTCAGTGCTGAGAGGACTCCTGGACGGCGGAATCTTGGGTGCCGCGATCCACAGTACGGTGGGAAACGTGGCTGATGGGACAAGTCCTTAAGCAGTGGTCTAGATGACTGACAGTTGGAAGGTTAGGATTGGCCAAAGAGGGTATATAAATGCAAGGAGCCCTTCAGAGTAAGGGGCTCCTCGGCCATCCGAGGAGCAACCCCCAAGACAAAAAGAACAAAGCAAAGCCCTCAAGAAGGAAGAGCACTTCAGGCGAGCCGGTGGCAAGCCTGTTGGCGCCAAACCCTACGACCCACTCTCTAAACAAATTTATTGCTGGGGGATCTACGACAAAACGAGCCCCTACAATTGGCGCTGTCTGTGGGAAGGGTTAGTGCGCCGACCGGCGTAACCGGCGATCATTCTAAACAAGTCACTTCGCAAAAAAAAAAATATAATAACAAACAAGTACAGTTGCAGCAAAATGGAACATTCAACAGCAGAAAAAGAAATGAGAAAAGGGTCTGATATTATTTCATGAAAAAGAAAGTTACAAAATACAATCAGAGGCTCAGGCAGGCTTGTTTTACAAGCTTTATTACAAGCTAATCCTACAATCGGAGGCTCAGGCGGTCCGATTCTACAACTAGCTGGGGGAGAGGGAAGTGTCAACCCGTGCTTTTATTGGCATCAGCAGAACGGGAGAGCTTGACAATAAAAGCGGGGAAGGGGGGCTGAGGCTGGCTTGCTTCAAGGCGGAAGCTTGAACAAAGTGAGGAGCAGATGCAGGGGCACCGGAACGTCCTCCCCCGTGATGTTCCCTTGATGCTCTCCAATCCTCCCGAGCGCCGGCCGTTGGAGACGGCAACACTCGGGCGCCAGACATGACATAAGTTCGCGTATCTTCTCCACCGAAGGTGCGCTCCGGGGAAAGACGTTAGGTACTTCAACAACGTCCCGCCTGGCCACCGCGTACAACACTGCCGGTGTTACGCCTAGGCTCTGCCGCACCAGAAACCCAGTGGGGGCTGCGGCCACGGCAGCCCTTAGCTCCATATCTCCTAACTCCGGTCACAATTCCGACGGGGTTATTAAAGGGGCATGAGGAGTGGAAAGATGGTGTTCTTTCTGTTTGAGTTGGGAGGATCATGGAGTATGAAGAAACCATCCCCCCAGAAAACCTTATATAGGAGAGGAGGGTTGGTGAGAATTAATTCACGAAGAACTCGAAAAGTGAGTTACCGAGGCGGCGGACAATAATGAGGCCACCAAATTCCAAGGGGGCCGCAGACCGTTGTACTTCTGTTGATTTACGAGACCATTAATGAAGGCGCGTCTCGCGCACCGAAGCGTCAGGCGCAGAATACGAACGGCCAAGAGACGCTTCCCAAGTGTTAGACAGAACCAAGGCCCTGCATGGTCCTCGGACTCAGGCCTATGGGGAAACTAATTACTTCAGAAGACCAAGTGTTAGACAGAACCAAGGCCCTGCATGGTCCTCGGACTCAGGCCTATGGGGAAACTAATTACTTCAGAAGACCAAGTGTTAGACAGAACCAAGGCCCTGCATGGTCCTCGGACTCAGGCCTATGGGGAAACTAATTACTTCAGAAGACCAAGTGTTAGACAGAACCAAGGCCCTGCATGGTCCTCGGACTCAGGCCTATGGGGAAACTAATTACTTCAGAAGACCAAGTGTTAGACAGAACCAAGGCCCTGCATGGTCTTCGGACTCAGGCCTATGGGGAAACTGGCCACTCATCTTGAAGGCAGCACCTGTGCCTAGGTCTTGCATGGTCCTCGGACCCAAGCCTACGGAGAGCTAGCTACTACTTATGAAGGCAGCACCTGTGCCTAGGTCTTGCATGGTCCACGGACCCAAGCCTACGGAGAGCTAGCCACTACTTATGAAGGCAGCACCTGTGCCTAGGTCTTGCATGGTCCACGGACCCAAGCCTACGGAGAGCTAGCCACTACTTATGAAGGCAGCACCTGTGCCTAGGTCTTGCATGGTCCACGGACCCAAGCCTACGGAGAGCTAGCCACTACTTATGAAGGCAGCACCTGTGCCTAGGTCTTGCATGGTCCACGGACCCAAGCCTACGGAGAGGTAGCCACTACTTATGAAGGCAGCACCTGTGCCTAGGTCTTGCATGGTCCTCGGACCCAAGCCTACGGAGAGCTAGCCACTACTTATGAAGGCAGCACCTGTGCCTAGGTCTTGCATGGTCCACGGACCCAAGCCTACGGAGAGCTAGCCACTACTTATGAAGGCAGCACCTGTGCCTAGGTCTTGCATGGTCCTCGGACCCAAGCCTACGGAGAGCTAGCCACTACTTATGAAGGCAGCACCTGTGCCTAGGTCTTGCATGGTCCACGGACCCAAGCCTACGGAGAGCTAGCCACTACTTATGAAGGCAGCACCTGTGCCTAGGTCTTGCATGGTCCTCGGACCCAAGCCTACGGAGAGCTAGCCACTACTTATGAACAAAGCAAAGCCCTCAAGAAGGAAGAGCACTTCAGGCGAGCCGGTGGCAAGCCTGTTGGCGCCAAACCCTACGACCCACTCTCTAAACAAATTTATTGCTGGGGGATCTACGACAAAACGAGCCCCTACATTAACCAATGGAGATATCTATTTACATGTGAACATATTAATTAGGTCCCAAATATTAATCAATAAATAAAAAACAATTTTTTTCTCAAATTTTTTTTTTTCATTGAATGTGTGTGGCTAATCGTTATAATTCTTTTTGGAGGTCTAGAGTGTAGTACTTATTAATCTTCCATATATAGAAGCTGAAAAATAACTTTCTATCTCTCTCAATGAAACAAAATGGAAATCATAATTCCACTACATTTCATACTTATCTATTATATTTTTAAAATAAAATTCCAACTTAAATTTCTTTTTTTTCTTTACGAGATGATCCATGTCCAAAAATTCTATGTAGTATATCCTAGATGTTAACAAAAAAATTAATTTTTGAATTATTGTAGGGGGTGGATTCGAGCGCTCTCTAAGGATCGAGAGAGTGGGCCCAAGCCCAACTAACCCTTCAATAAATTTGTAGAGTATGGGCTCAAGAGCTAGGCCTCAGTAAAGGAGGCAACGGCCATGCATGGTTGTACGTGGTTGCCAATAACTAGAACGTGGGCTTAAACACACAATGAGACTCCTCGGACGTGCCTTATGGAGCTGGAAACTACTGTTATCTCTTTTCAGAAGGGTTACAAGAGTTGAGAGGAAATACTCTGCTACAGTATTCCTTTTTCTCTGGTTTTTCATCCGTCCCCTTCACAAGAGGGATTTTTACATTATATACTCCTCACTCAGTTGATCCTAGCCCTACATTTGTTGCTCAATCCGGTTTCCACTTGAGTGCCTGTCCCATCAGCCGCATTCCCATACTTCCAGTGGGTTGCAGCGCTCAAGACGGCACTGTTCAGAGGTCCTATCCTCATTAATGCGGCCAGAGCGTTAGTTGAGGGCATTTAATGTGGAGGTGACAGTTCGCCTGGGACTTGCTTCTCCGCCATGCTTCAATGTCCGGTGATTGGTTCCCGCTATTTGCCCCTTGGATGCTTGGGGAGACTCCCCTTTAAAGGTGTGCCGTATGCCTACTTTATGTCCTCGGACTGCCGAGGATGTAACCATCCTCGGCAGTGCACCTTGGGTCCTGGGCTCTGGACTTTGGTCCTCGGACCTCGGATCGTGGAGGCGTCCTCGGCATGGGCCTCTGGGCTGGGCCTGGAGTGGGCCGGGGCTGCTGGCTTATTCTGGCCCCACAATTATAATTTCATTAAATTTTTCAATCACATAATTTTTATTGGATTGGCCATAAAATCAATTGAAAAGAAAATGTTAGAGACCCTTGAAAACAAAAACTTAATCAGTAGCTTACATCTCTAAAAGTAAGAAAAATAGATGTAAATAAAAAAATTTATCAAAATTTAAATAACATTTTCTATTTAATATTTAAATATAAGAAAGAGGCCCACTTAGTATTATCGTCTTAGGATCCAGAAGGCATTGAGCGGCTTGAAGGCTACAACTGAAATTTGGAGTTGTTGTCCATGCTATGCAAATCAAGAACTCTAAAATAATATTTCATTACAATTTGTTAAATACTCAAAACTTTTTCAAAATAGTTTCATTAGCACTTGAAGTATTACAAGACTAATAAAAATGAGACTATAATTCTAATATTGTTATAGTATTTGAATAAAATATGAATAGAATAAACTAGGTTAATTAGTAAATTTGTCTCACGCATATATATCTTTAACCATTCATAAAATAGAGAGACAAAAAGATGCTGATTGTATCAAAATTCTAGTAACAATAATTTTAATTTATCATGAATAAAAATAAAAATATTATAGTTGATATAATTTTAATTTCTCAAAAAAAAAAATAGTGAAAATTTCAACTCTAAATGCCCCTATTGAAAACATATAAAAAAAAAATACTCATACAAGAATTTGGCAAAACTTTTCAATTAAAGCCCTGTATTACAAAAACTCTTTTGTTTTAGAAGTTTTACACAAAGTACGCAGTATGCAAGACTTTTGCAGTACAATAATGTTGGTATAAAACATGGCTAAGAGTATAATAGGGTGAAAGTGGACCCAAAAAGATGAGAGTGAACAGGGGTATCCAATGCCTATAGTCGAATTTCCCAAACCCAAAGAAACCCACTAGACAGGGGACACAGTACATCACGTACCCTTTAATCAGTGAAAATTTTGCGACCCCAATGGTACAATAATTCTACCCATTAAAAGAACCGAGCTAAGAAACACCTTCCGTGTTTGTGGCTGTAATTCAAAAATATTCAAACTGACACTCATTCATGTACAGAGTGTATCAGTGACCTGGTCGTATTATTGCTTTCCAAAGATTTTAATTTCTTTAAGTTTTCATGCAAAAATGGTTTGCGTGCCAACAGTTAATTTCATTTTCTTTCCCTTTTTTTAGAAACAGTTCTCTAGTGCTTGGTCATTAATTGCATTAGTTTATAAATTATAAGTTGTGCAAGTACAAATAAAAACAATCGCAATTAACATACACATATATAATCTATATGTTTATGGGAGAGGATCATCTCCAATTTTAAAACCTTTAGTTTCCTCCAGTTTTAAAATAGGTGAGTGACACGTGTAAATAAAATGATCCAACAGTTAGAAAATTAGCAATTTGTGTTTTAAAAAATAAATGCAAAAGCAAACCTTTTTTGAGATAAAAAGTGCAAGAAGAAAGCATGGGCTCGTTGGAGTCAGAGCAATAGTCAACGGCAACCTTCGACAACAGGTAGATCGGCGGCCAAATTTCAGGCCGTGGGTGGAGGTGCGTGAGAGCAAAGATGGAGGCCGGCTTCTTGGGTTTTACATATCAGAGGCCAACGAAGAGAATTGTGGCGTTGGTTTCGCGAACCACTAGTCGAAGGAAGAAACTATGATGGTGCATGGATCGACGGCCACTACGCGTGGCGGCGCGTGTAGGTGAAGATGGAGTTTGAACTCTTGAGTTTAGCATATCGGAGGCCAAAGAAGAGATCTGTGGCATTTGTTTCACGAAATGATCGAGAAAAACTTAACAAATTTGAAGGGAGGCTCATATTTGATAATGCGATGGCTGTGGCTTTTGATAGCGGCAAGGCAGCAGCGAAGAGGCCTTGTGGAGGTGGTGACGGCAGCGGTAGTCTTGGGTTGAACAGTGGTGATGTATAGTAGATTAGTTTGGCTCCAGAGATGTTGAAGGGAAAGGCAACAGAGATACGAAAAATTGTTAAGTTTTTCCTAACCGTTGAATCATTTTATATACACATGTCACTCATCTATTTTAAAACTGGAGGAAACTAAAGTTTTAAAAACTGGAGGTGATCATTCCCCTATGTTTATATCTAGTTAGTAACGGACGGTACATATTCATAATATTATATAAATGACTTATAAATTTGAATTATTTTTAGTTACACAAAAAATGGTTCATAAAAGTAAAATTATTCAAACTTTGTCTTTTTATAATTTTATATATAGAGTTAGGTATATGATTAGGTTTTTTAAGGTTTATTTATATTGGACACCTCGTTTTCTACACTAAGGCTGTGTTTGGTTCCCGTAAAATATTTTCCGGAAAATATTTGATTTCCGGAAATGCTATTTTCAGGAAATGAAAATATTTTCAAGTGTTTGGTTGCATTATGAAAAATATTTTGGAAAATATTTTCTAGTGTTTGGTTGTATTCTTGACAATAATAGAGAAACCACATTTTCTACTTGATGCTCACATTTTCTCACATTTTCTCAGCTTCCAAACAAAACCCAACCAAAAAAAACTCATCAATGGCGCGATCTGAGTGAAAGAAACAAAACCCAACCAAAAAAAATTCATCAATGGCGCGATCTGAGTGAAAGAAAACCCATTTGTCGGAGTGGTGGGTTTGACGAATGGCTTCGTCGGAGTGGTGGGTTCGTCGGCGCGGTGCGATCTGGTGCGATCGGCGCGGTGCGAGTGGGTTCGTCAGCGATCTCGCCGATGGTGCGATGATCTCTCTACTCTCTCTTCTTTCTCTCTCTGTCTCTCTCTTTGCACGTGGTCCGAAAATGGCGAGACGATCTCGATGATCGGTGACTGGGTTCGGCGATCTGGTGCGAGTGGGTTCGTCGACGAGGGTGGGTTTGAACGATCGGAGCGGTGCGATCGTCTTGCTCCGACGAGGCGATCTTCTTGCTCTTTCTCTCTCTCTCTCTCTCTCTCTCTTCTATTTTCCAAGGCCGAAAATCATTTGAAGTGAAAATGAAAACAGAAATCATTTTCCATTGTTTTGGCATCATTTTTGGTCAACCCGGAAATGCTTTTCAGTTTGACCCAATTTGAAGTAACAACCAAACACCCACTTTTCCGAAAAATCATTTTCGGAATCAGTTTGAAGCCAAAACAAACGGAGCCTAAATTAATTCACTTGACACAAATTTAAAAAAAAAAAAACTTAGATGAGACATGTCGCAGAAAATTAGACCTTAATTGAAATCCAATTAGCTTGTTTCTTTGCTTTAGATCGAATTGGACAGAATAGGATCAAAGTGGATTGAATAAAACCAAATGGACCGAATTGGACCAAAGTGGATAGAATAAGACTAAATAGGGCCAAAGTGGACCAGATAGACTGTATAGGACCAATGTGGACCAAATTGGATCGAATAGAACCGAAGTAGACCTTATGGACCGAATAAGACCAAAATGGACAGTATCAACTGAATAGGACTGAAGTGGACCAAATTGGACCTAATAGGACCGAAGTGGATAGAATAGACCAAATCAGACCGAATAAGACCACGGTAGACCGAATAAACTGAAAAGAACCCAAGTGGACCGAGTAGGACCGAAATAGACCAAATAGAACTGAAGTGGACCAAATAGAATTGAGTGGACTATCAGAAAAACAGAGAAAACACAGAGAAGCTTCTGGAAGAGAAATCTGTATTTCACTGAATGAATCAATACAGAGAGAAAACATGTATATATACAACAGAGGAGTAACTAACTTTCCCTACAATAATAGCAGACTAATTGACTAACAAACTTCTGCACATGCTGATCACATGCCTATTATTAAATGTCGTTTATACTGCTATACAACAGTAATGTCGTTCTGCTCTTTGGTGCTTTTCTTCATTTCTTTATCCTCCACTCGGGATCCTGAACTGCTTGATGATAGAACTTGGGCTCCACAACGGAGGAAATCACATTACAGAAGTGTGAATGTCTAGCAGACAATTTGTGAGATGACAAATGAGCTGACAAAAGAAAAGCAGTACTGGAGGAGACAGAATTTGGAGAAACCTAAGACACCTAATTACATTGATAAGCCTGCAAATAGGCAAGTTTATGACTAATCCTAGTGGATTTTCTAAGAGGAGGTGCAGAAGTAGGAATGGAAGAAAGTTAAACAATAGGATCAGTGGCAAATGAATGGGTCTAATCAAGTGGATCAACAGACTGGACAAATGGAATAAGATTGATCTGATCTTGATGAGCAACAGGTTGATCAGGGTGAACATCAGAAGACAAAGGAATTGGTAAAGAACCAATCAAAATAGAAGAACTAGGAGCAGATGAGTCTGCAGAAGAAGGGTTTGCACTAGAGGAAGAAGTGTAATGCTCATTAAGAGGTGTGGTGTCTATGGGAGGAATAGGAACAGAAATTGGAGTATAAGGAGAATCAAGCATTGGAGCAGATGGAGTAGACAAAGGAACAGACAAAGAAGGTGATAATGAAGATGAAGATGACTGAGAAAATGGGAAGACAGACTCATGGAAGACCACATCTCGAGAAATAGAAATATTTCTAGAATGGAGATTCGGAACTTTGTAACCCTTCATATTAAAAGGATAACCTATAAAAAACACAAGGAGTAGCTCTAGAATAGGATCAGTGGCAAATGAAGGGGTCTAATCAAGTGGATCAACAGACTGGACAGATGGAATAGGATTGATCTGATCTTGATGAGTAGCAGGTTGATTAGGGTGAACATCAGAAGACAAAGGAATTGGTAAAGAACCAATCAAAATAAAAAGAACTAGGAGCAGATGAGTCTGCAGAAGAAGGGTTTGCATTAAAGGAAGAAGTGTGAT
The DNA here is from genome assembly GCA_019022515.1 of Quercus aquifolioides. Classification (NCBI taxonomy): domain Eukaryota; kingdom Viridiplantae; phylum Streptophyta; class Magnoliopsida; order Fagales; family Fagaceae; genus Quercus; species Quercus aquifolioides. The sequence continues at coordinate 6,506,089 of CM032329.1, forward strand.
GCTCATCAAGAGGTGTGGTGTCTGTGGGAGGAATAAGAACAAAAATTGGAGAATAAGGAGAATCAAGCCCTAGAGCAGATGAAGTAGACAAAGGAACAGACAAATAAGGTGATAATGAAGATGAAGATGACTGAGAAAATGGGAAGACAAACTCATGGAAGACCACATCTCGAGAAATAGAAATCTTTCTAGAATGGAGATTAAGAACTTTGTAACCCTTCATATTAAATTATAAATTATAAAAACACAAGGAGTAGCTCTAGACTCAAACTTAAACCTGTGAACAGAAAAGGTAGAAACAAAACATAGACAACCAAAGACTCTTATATGATTAAAAGAGGTTGCTTATGAAAGAGGAGTTCAAAAGGGGATTTATTATTTAACAAAGGTCCAGGCAACCTCTTAATGAGATAAGTTGCTGTTAAAAGACAATAAGATTAGATTGAAATTTGAGGGATCTAACTACATTCAAAAGATGTTGATGCTTTCTTTCAACCACAGAATTTTGTTGAGGTGTATAAGCACAACTCTTTTGATGTATAATGCCATGATCACCATAAAAATCAAGCAAAGAGAACTCAGGGGCATTATCTGATCTGATTGCCTTAATACCAATGTTAAATTGAGTTAAAATCATGTTATAGAAGGATATTAAGAGATGTTTAACATTAGATTTAGCCTTCATAAGGTAAACCCAAGTAGACCTTGTGGCATCATTCACAATGGTAAGGAAAAATTTAAAACCATCATGTGTGCATATAGAATATGGACCCCATACATCCACATGAATCAAAGAAAATGGCTCAGCACACATTATTATGAGAAGGAAAAGATAACCTCTTTTGCTTAGCCAATGAGCAAATAGTACACACATCAATACATTTAGTAAAGAAAGAAGGTAATACATCCTTTAAAACTGACAATTTATGAAAAGAAGGATGTCCTAATCTAAAATGCCACAAGATTGGCATATCTTTATTTGAAACATAAGCTGAAAGGGCTGACTTGAGGTTCTTGTTGGTGGAAGCAAGATCTGATAGAGAAGGTGCAGTCCTAGAATTGGATTTCTGCAGCAAATACAGACCATTTTGGACTTCACCCACTCCAATCGTCCTCCAACAAGAAAGGTCCTAAATGAAGCAAAATTGAGACAAGAACACAAGACAAAGAAGCAAACTGTGTGTGAGTTGACTGACAGACAAGAGATTGAATGAGAAAGATAGAACACAAAGTACATGTTCAAAAATGAGAAAATTGGAAAGTTTAACAGTACCAATATGAGTGACATGTGCTGATTCACCATTTGGTAACTCAACAACACAATTAGCAACAATAGTGTAAGTTTGAAAGAAATATAACAGATAATGTGATCATTAGCTCCAATGTCCATGACCCAGGTACTATTACCAAAAGCAGTCCTATTCACAAGCTTAGCAGAAAATATGGAGTGCTTGAGATTTCCTGCTGATGGTGTAGACTGAGATGTTGAAGCTTGATTGAGGGAAACATTGTTAGCCATGGCAATGGGGTTGATCTAAGCATCAGACCCTCCAATCATAGTAAGCAATTTTTGGCATTGCTCTATGATAAAAGGAAAAGGTGACTGTGTGGTAGCAGCAGCTGATTCTTGAACAGAATCAAGAGATAAAACATGATTTGCCCATGCCTTGGTCTTGTATCCAAGAGGCTATCCATGGATTTTGTAACACTTCTCAACAGTGTGACCAAGCAATCCACAATGATTGCAAGTAGGCCTCTCCTTTCCTTTCTTGAATGTCTTGGAACCATGAATCATTGCCTTTGCTGCAAGAGTTGTGGATTCAACAAATGAACCATTGCTGCTGCCTTGTCCAACTGACCTTTGCTTTTCATCTTGAATCAACAAGGAGTATACCTTGTCAACTGATGGAATAGGATCCATCAATAGAATTTGAACTCGGATGTGAGAGAAAGAATCGTTGAGACCCATCAGAAGCTGCATGATGGCTTCTCTATGATGAAGATTAGAAGTCTTCTCATTCACATGACATGTACACTTCTCACATGAACAAAGTGGTAGTGGCTTATAGTTCTATATTTCATCCCACAAAATTGAAAGACTTATGAAGTAATCACTCACAAAGAGCTCACCTTGAGAAAAACTAGCAAGATCCTTTTGCAATTGATAGATCCTTGGGCCATTGCATTGAGAAAACATGGTTTGAAGCTTCTTCCAAACCTCCTTTGCAGTTTTGCGATACACTATGCTAGTTGCATTTTTAGGGGAAACGCAATTGATGATCCAAGAGACCACAATATCATTGCATCGTGCCCAGCTTTGAACAAAGAGAAGAATTTTCTCCATTGCTAAAGTTAGAGAAACAAAGCCATCAATCAACCAAAACTTGGTTTTGATTTTGAGAGCTCTTTCCATTGATCGTGCCCATGTGGGATAATTCTCTCCCCCAATCAGTGGTTGAGAAACGAGAATTGCGCCAGGACTTTCAACGTGATGAAGAAAGAATGGATGAGATTCATCAATGGTGATACTTGCAGATGCTTGATCAGAGGACGCCATGGATTAAAGCTTCAAAGAAGAAAACCCTAGCTTTTGAGAAGGAAATGAAAATCTTGTTAAAGAATCTAAGCGAAAGCAAATAATTTCTCTGATATCATATTAGAAAAAAAGAGAAAACACAGAGAAGCTTCTAGAAGAGAAATCTATATTTCACTGAATGAATCAATACAAAATAGAGGAGTAACTAACTTTCCCTCCAATAATAACAGACTAACTGACTAACAAACTATGACACGTGCTGATCACATTCCTATTACTAAATAGCTATATACAAGACTAAGCTACATGTTGTTTATATTGCTATACAATAGTAATGTCATTTTACTCTTTGGTGCTTTTCTTCATTTCTTTATCCTTGCTTCTACCAATCCTTTTGCTATCTTGACATGGACCGAATATGACCAAAATTGACCGAAGTGGACCGTATAAAAGCGAATGGACCGAAAGAACCAAAGTGGATAGAGTAGGACCGAAGAAGACCAAATTGGACCAAAGTGGACAGAATGAACCAAATAGGACTAAAGTGGACCAAGGTAGACTGAATAAGACCAAAGTGGACTGAATAGGGTCAAAGTAGACAAAATGGACCGAAGTACACAACATAAATATATAAGAATTACATTTATAGTGGTAAAATTTGGTTTAAAAATTAGTTAAATAAAATAATGATGTTTTGAAGTCTTCGTTGGACTCTTAGTATTTTGCACTCATTAACTTATTTAGCACAAAAAAAGAAAAAAAAAAGTGAACATATAACACAAAATTAGCCCATAGTTGAAACTTAATTCGGAATCTAATTAAATTTTCTCTTACCTTTAGCTTTATATATATATTTATATGACAAAATTTAGATAACTAAAAAATACACTTCTATCCTATGAGAAAACACCCACATGATAGAATCTTAAAAAGGAAACTTAAGGAACAACACCTAAATATAGTACTTAAGTTTTACTTATATATATATATATATATATAGCTTTTTTTTCATAGTTTAGCTGCCTTTTGGTTTTTTAATTTTGAAACAAGCTTGTCTTGGCTGCCCAAGGAGGTCTCCAATTTAATACTTTATTCGGATTGTACGGTCATTATGGTTCGATTGGGCCTATTGAGGCCGGGCTGCCCTTGATCGTTTTTAAGCAAGATAGTCTTGTAACTCAGGCCGTGCCCAAGTTTTGTTTGGGCTTACTTATGTGTGAACCTTTATAGCAATTCTTATTCTTTAAGCCCAACAATTAATTAACCTATAATCTAGGGTAGTTTTTCGCAGAATGTTGTCTTCATTAATAACAGGCTGCTTGTGTTGGCCCATGATGTACAAAATCACGTTCACACAGTACCTACAATCCAATTTAAAGTCAACCTAGCAAATTTGATAAAGACAAAGAAATCCACCAGCCATGGTCCTCTTGCAACTTCGAAATAAGTTGCTGAAACTCTCTCAAAAAAGAAAAATCAAACATCATTCGAAGAATAACTTTGCAAGATAAAAAGGTTACTGCTAAGAGCCTGAGTTACAAGTTACAATTTACAACTAGTACCATCTTATCATGGCAATGAAACAACCGAATAAACTTACATTTGCAACGGTTAACATATTTCTTCGACCATTCGTGGATTTCTCTAACTTAACCAAAAACAAAAGGTGTCACAATATATAATTTACAAAAAAAAAAGAAAGAAGCAATTGTGCACACCTCTCTAAACTCTATAGATCCTACTTAAAATTAAGTGAGTCACATACACACACACACTCACTCAAAATCAAGTCAAGTCCAAGCAAAAGCTTCTCTCCTGGGTGCAATGGTAAAGAGAACCTCAAGATCAGGTGGCTGAAAATAACCATTCTTGGGCGGGTCCCGCTGCTTCATCACATAACCCACCTTCTTCTTCTTCGGAGCTGGTGGGCAAGCCAAATCTGCTGGTATTTGACACTCACTATGTCTCGGAGTTCTACAACCTTCTTCAACTATCACCTCCATTGTTACTGTTCGGACTCAAAATGTAACCCAAAAAAGAAAAACACAGAAAGTACTGGTTTGAGTTTGGAATCTGGATGAGTATGTGAGACACAGTGAGTCTTTTTAAGTGGCTTTATAGTGTGGGAATTTTATGGGGTTGGACCCACCAATCTCTAGCTTGTTCCGGAAGGTGCACATTGACTTACCCAAACGTGTGGTGGAAGCAACTAAAGCCTGAGGTTACGTGGAACATAGGTGGCAATAAAAAGTGAATCAACTTTAGCCACGTGGACGATGATTTTGAATCTGGACCATACGTTTTTTTGGTAAAAAGTTTCCCTCCTTATTTTTGGAGGCTTGGGATGCTTTTAATTCTCTTATTGTGGGTCCCAAAATGGAGGGATTGGCCAGTTGGGGGTTATTTAACTTATTTTTGAGAAATGTGGTGAATGATTGGAGTACATGGTAAGTGGGTGTGGCTATGTCGTTTTGTCACCGACTCACCGCCAAGTTTTGGTTTCCAACCTGCAAAGTGATACAAAAAAGTATTTTAACTTTTTGACCGACTTGTAGGTTTGTGTTAGTTTAATTGGTAAAATATTTAATAATTGGATAAGAAATATGAGTGTTAATTTCTGTTTATACTAAGGGTCCGTTTGGTTCCCGTAAAATATTTTCTGAAAAATACTTATTTTTTGGAAATGCTATTTTTCGGAAAAGGAAAATATTTTTAAGTGTTTGGTTGTATTATGAAAATTGTTGTGGAAAATATTTTCATGTGTTTGGTTCTATTAGGAAAATGCTATTTTCCTAAATTTTCACAATTTTCGGCAACAAATTCCGGCAACAATAACACAACAACAACAGCAAATTCCGGCAATAACAACAACAACAACAATCAGTTCATCAAAAAAAAAAAAAAACCAACAACAATCAAACTTAAAAAAAAAAACGGAGAGATCGAGGAAGAGGAAGCGATCGAGGAAGACGATGATCGACGATCGACGATCGACGATCGACGGCGCGGCGCGGTGCGACTCGCCGGTGCGAAGGTGCGACTGGATCGTGGGTTCGTGGTCACCGGCGATGGTCTCTCGACTTGGATCGGCAGTTCGTGGGTTCGTGGCCGCCGGCGATAGGCGCTGGGCTTGGATCGGCGATGGCGCTGGGCTCTCTCTTTCTTTCTCCCTCTCTCCCTTCGTGCTCTCTGTTGCTGAGTTTTCCGGAAAATAACATTTGAAGTGAAAATAGAAACTGAATTCATTTTCACCCTTGACCACTGGTCAACGGAAATTAATTTCCGGAAAATGCGTTTTCCGGGTGCAACCAAACACCCGTAAATACTAAAAAGCATTTCCGGAAATGCTTTTCACCCGATTCAAACGCAGCCTAAAAATTGATTGGCCAACTGAGATTATTTTTGAAAAATATGGTGAATGATTGGAACATGTGGAAAGTGGCTGTGACTATGACATTTTCGTATAAGACATCACCAACTTACCGCCAAGTTTTGGTTCCCCACCTGAAAGTCATACAAAAAAGTTTTTCAACTTTTTTGCCGATTTGTGGGTTCAGTTAGTTTAATTAATAAAATCTTTAACGGTTGAATAAAAAATATGAGGTTCAATCATCGTCTACATTAAAAATTGATTGATATTTTAATTTAATGATAAATATATTATTAGAAGTGGACCCATTGGTTAAAAATATCTAAAAAAACAAAGAGTTTGTTTGTTTCTTAAAAAAAAAAAACTTTTTGGCCGACTTCTCTTCCTGTGATTATTGCGTTATGATGATTATCGGCCTTGTGACAAACACTTTGTACCTACAATTTTGATGGGTTGCGAATTAGACCCAAAAAGAAACCTCTATGGGTCAATGGCCTAGAAAACACTTCGATGGGCTGAAGGGCCTGTAGTCTGCTCATTAGATAGCTGTAGCCTATAATAAGTAAATTGAGGGAGTGTAACTGTGAGTAATTTGTTTTGTTTTTTTTTTTTTTTTTTTTGAGAAACGTAACTGTGAGTAATTCATTGTGAGCATTCACATCAACCTCAAAATTTTTTTAGCTAAATTTGGTCTAAAATTTACTTTAACTAATTTATAGCATTCACATAAAAAATGTTAAAAATTTAAGTTTTTAACAATTCAAAACATTATTTTATCTATTTTAACAACACACTTTACCATTTATCTAACATCAAAGGTTCTATTTTTTACATCTGAGCTAAAAACTATTCATTTTTTTTATTAATTTCTCTCTCCGCTTTATGTCACACTCTCTCCCCCCTTTCTCTTCGTCTGATCACCCTCATAGCCCACCATTCACTATCTCCACAAACGCATAACCAACCACCACCCACAAAACCCCAACAACAACCCACCCCAACCATGAACCCTAACAACGACCCACCCCAATCTGATTTCTGCGACAAAATGCACCCTCAATCTGATCTCTATGTCAACACAACCACAAAACGCACCCCAATCTGATCTCTGCTTCAACACAACCACAAAATGCACCCCGATCCGATATGTGATTCACGCAACATCACCTCCTCTAAAAACAAAACAACACTATGACCCACCAATCAGTTCAACCCACAAATCACCGTGACTCATGAGAGAGAGAGAGAGAGAGAGAGAGAGAGAGAGAGAGAGAGGATATTTTAATTGAAGGAATAATAAAATATTATTATTTTTATAAGTTTTGAGCTACAATAGATTGCTAAAAATGGTAGTTTACTATAGCTAAGTTGCCAAAAATTTTTAAGTATAACAACATTGATGTAATATATGTTTGGATTCAGTGTCTACATTTTACGTTTTGCGTTTTGCACTTTTTTTTTTTTACTAGCGCCATTTGCACTGTTCATGGGACATGAACAGTGCATTAAGGCAAATGAACAGTGTTTTGTGAGTGTGAACAGTAACCGAAATTTTTTTTTTATTGTTTTCAATTTTCTGCAAAATAAGTGGTATCCAAACACACCCGTAGAATCGGTTTGGCAAAAATTATTTTTGCTAACTTATTTTACTATTTAGCTTATTTTTATTACTATTCATGTATTCTACTATATTTTTTGGTACTATTTATGAGCCACCTTGTACTATTTCAGCTAACTTTTATTTTTATCTACAATACTTTCAGTAAAAAGTTTTTAGTTTCAACAAAATAAGCAAATCCCAAACAGTCTGTGTTTTTTTGTGGGACGAGTTGTAAAAATGTTTCTTTTTTTTTAGTTTTTGGTATTAATGTATTCTTGATATGAATGCTCTTACTATTCATATATTGCTTTATTAGATTCAGTACTTTATTATTATTTAATTTATATATATATATATACACATATTTTTTTTAGTTTTTCCAAATATCTTTCTTCTTTCACCTTTTTTTAATCTTTCCAAATATCTTTCTTTTTTCACCTTGTCCTTCTCCAATTCAACATTTTCTGTGTCCAGGATCAACCAAACACAACCACATCAAAATTCAAATCAACACAACGTGATCTAACACCAAACATAAAATGATTCAAACCCAAATAGATCAGGCACAAATCAGCCCAACTAGATCTAATATCATACATTCAATATCAAAACCAAACAGACCCACATGGACAACACACAACCAGGTCGTGACCCAGCAGCGTCACCTACCACCCATCACAACCTAGTGACCATCTCCACCCAAATCAGTAAATCACAACACTTGTTCTTAATCTATCACAAGTTCACGACGTCGATCTTAGCGTCAACCCAACCTCATCATGCTATCGTTGGCTTGAGCTTCAGTCGTGGAGGCTTCTAAGTAAAGATCACAAAGTCTTTGAGACTAGTTCTTGGTTAATGCCTGCCAATTTTTTTTTCGCCTTAAATTCTCAATTAATGCCTCACATGGTTGGCAGTTTGATAATTGCCTAATAGAAACATAGTTACCTATAATTCAATGGTTTTTTCTTATAGAAACCCCCTCAATACAAACATAAACGTCAAACAAATGGTGATCTCACAAATAGGGAATGACAGTCAAGGTGGAGAGCATCAGAAAGATGTGGATATGCTGTTGAAGCTAAGAATGATAATGATAATATATATATATATATATATATATATATATATATATATATGTGAAGTAGCAGTAGTGGTGAAAAAAACCCAAGCATGGATGAAACATGAAAGTTGTTTTAAAGGCAAGAGAACTTGGTTATCATCATTCTCAGCAAGAATAAAAAATGTAAAGAGATGCCAAAAAAACTATGATAACAGGCCTGCATAATCTCACCCAATATTGACCATAATTATGGGTGTTTTCCATCTTTTTTTTGTTTTCATGGCTCATCAAAATTTACATTTACTTGAAATAAATTTAAATCTACTAGAATAATTTATGGAATTAAGCAAATGTGAGAAAGAAATAGAGAACAAAAGCACAAATTAATAGTCAACAACATATCAAAAGTCATAAAAATAAATAAACAACTGTACTACAAGTCTCTCTAAAGAAACTAAATCAAGCAAATACGAATTAATAGATACAGAGGGCCAGAGGCATATGCAATAAACTACTTGTAACGCTCTACTTTAATATTTTTCTCGAAATAATTCTTGAATGTAAATAAGCCTGCAATCCTCTTCTCCTCTGCCTCCTCTAGCTTTTGCTTTAGCCGAGGTACAACTACAGTCAACACGTCTCCTGGATATTTACGTAGGCACCGAACCATCTCAGTACCACATTCTGGATATAACGTCTCAATACACCTCAAATCCGCAGCCATCAAGTGTTCAGCTATCAAGTGTTTTTCTATTCGAATACGCTTCTTCGAATCTGGTTGAATCATCTGCAATAAATGAATCTTCTGCAACAATTCCTCGGCGCGCCTAGCCGCAGAACTCAGTGTTGAAATCATCACATCTGATAGATCCAAAAAATACGCTCGTCCATACCTTGTACGTGGACGATTAATAAAGACGAGATTGATTGCCCGAATCTACAAGTCAGTCGTCCATGCATCTGTCACGACCATCCGTTACAAAATGAACAATAAATATTGGTACCGTTGAAAAAGTATCTGTCAAATTTACTACCCTGCACGGACGTTACAAAGTCAAGGAATTACACCCTCATTATGGCAGAACCAACGGCTAGAAGGGTACTGAAAATAACCTATATATATCCCCAAACGGGATCCGGAAAAGGGAGGAGAACACTTACTAGAAATTTCATTATCAAAGAAGTACTTGATTCTTTCTGAAAGGAGTTTCCTTTCCTAACTTTGGCATCGGAGGTTTTGTGGCTGGCGCCACACCGGTGACCACATACATTTGTGTTTAGATATACTCTTTGCAGGATCAGGAGCGGAGACTGACGATATCACTCTGGACGAACATCTCTACTGACGATCTTAGCATCATCAGTTTGGCGCCGTCTGTGGGAAAGTATATTTCTTGAGCCTTCGGTTCAAGGGTACTGTTCTATTCTAAGGAGATGGAGTCCAGCTGTATCCCAGACCCCGCTGCGTTGTCCCTGCAAATCCAAGCACTTGCAGCCACAGTGGAAGAGCTCACCAAGCAAAATCAGGAAATGAAACAACGACTGCAACAAGGGGACAACCACACGGAAGTCAATGGGAATGAGGACGGGGACAGTCATGGGAGACGAACCGGCACTCCAGAAGAACCAAACTCGAGTTTCCTCAAGGAGATGAGGAAAGAAATGGACGAGTTGAGAAGCGCAATTAGAGGAAAGACGGAACAAGGGCTGGACCGAATCGTCAGGAAAACTGATTCCCCTTTTACCGCAGCCGTCCAGGAGTGCCCGGTACCCTCCAAGTTTCGTTTACCCCAGCTCGAGCCCTTCGACGGATTGAAAGATCCGTTGGATCACCTGAATACTTTCAGGACGACTTTGGGTCTTCAACAGCCTCCTGACGAGATTCTATGTCGATCCTTTCCCACAACCTTGAAAGGAGCCGCCCGAGAATGGTTCACTAAATTACCCACCTCTTCCATAGATAATTTCGAACAGCTAAGCAGTTCGTTTGTGCGTCATTTTGTTGGTGGACAACGTCCAAAAAGAACTGCCGATCACTTGCTCACAATCAAACAAGGAGAGAAAGAGACCTTGAGGTCCTATGTGACACGTTTCACACGAGGAATGCTAGAAGTAGACGAGTCTGACGACAAGGTGCAACTTACGACCTTTAAAGCAGGACTGAAATCCAGGGACTTTGTGGCTTTCGTGGCAAAAAATCCTCCCCAGACGATGGCAGAAGCATTGTTGAAAGCGCAGAAGTATATGAACGCTGAAGATGCCCTCGCAGCTATAGACGGGGCAGAAAAGACAAAAGAAAAGAGGAATGAGAATGACGATCGAAGGGGGCAGAAGAGAGACCGGGTTGACAGACGTAATGAAGAAGGGAATAGACGAAGGGACGATAAGAATTCTCGGCAAACGAAATTCACGCCATTAGTGATGCCCGTCGATCAAATTTTGGCGGAGATCAAAGACGAACAAAGCCTTAAGTGGCCCAGGCCACTCCAATCACCACCCGGTGTACGTGACAAAAAGAAATATTGCCGTTTTCACAAGGACCACGGACATTACATGGAGGATTGCAGAGACCTGAAGGAGCAGGTAGAAGAACTTATTCAAAAAGGGAAGCTTCAAAGGTACGTGAAAAGAGGGGAAGCCGACAGATACGGTAGGAGGGATCATCCGGGAGGTTTCCAAAGAACTGAAGATCAGCCACCTCGTCCGCAGAACGCAAAAGGAGAAATAAAAACCATCACGGGAGGACCGTCCACAGGAGGCTCGTTCAGATCCCTCAAAAAGTCATACCAAAGGCAAATAAACAGTGTTCATAGCTTACCTCCAGCAAAGCAGCGACGAACGAACCAGGACATGTATTTTTCAGAGGAAGATGCCAGGGGGATAAGGCAACCTCATGACGACCCGCTCGTCATCATGATCATGATTGAGGGGTTCAACACGAGGAGAGTTCTGGTAGATAACGGGAGTTCAGCGGATATTATCTATCTGTCCGCCTTCCAGCAATTGAAGGTAGACCCGAAGAGGCTTCGTCCCTTTGAGTCACCCCTCGTCAGCTTCAGCGGAGACAAGGTGTACCCCCGCGGGATAGTGACGTTGACGGTCACGGCTGGTTCATACCCCCTCCAGGTAACCAACAAACACAATTTTCTGGTTGTAGACTCACCATCGTCTTACAATGTTATCATAGGACGACCAACCCTTAACCGTTGGAAAGCTGCCACATCCACGTACTGCCTGAAGGTAAAGTTTCCTACAGAACAGGGAGTCGGAGAAATAAGGGGAGATCAGGTGTTGGCAAGAGAGTGCTACCAGGCCGTCCTAGCCTCGAAAGAAAACCATACGTGGGTGATCGAGGATAAAACACCTGAGATCGTGGAGAAGCTAGAAACGATAGAACTGGTCGAAGGGGATCCGATAAAGACGACTCAGATAGGAACGGACCTAAACCCGAGGACGAGGGCAGAAATCATTACTTTCCTGAAAAACAATCTCGATGTATTTGCCTGGAGCCACGAAGATATGCCAGGAATCCCAGCAAGCATCATCCAACACCGCCTAAACGTAGATCCGGAAAAGAAGCCCGTCCAGCAAAAAAGAAGAGTTTTCGCCCCTGAACGAAACAAAGCGGTCATGGACGAAGTGAGAAAACTACTTGATGCAAACTTTATTCGAGAAGTTTATTACCCGGAGTGGTTGGCCAATGTCGTCATGGTCAAGAAGGCAAATGGGAAATGGAGGATGTGCGTTGACTTCACAGATCTAAACCAAGCCTGCCCGAAAGACAGCTTCCCCTTACCCAGAATCGACCAACTAGTAGATTCTACTGCCGGGCACAAACTTCTCACTTTCATGGACGCATTCTCGGGGTATAACCAGATACAAATGGCGGAAGAAGATCAAGAAAAAACTGCATTCATCACTAGCCAAGGGCTCTATTGCTATAGGGTCATGCCCTTCGGTCTAAAGAACGCAGGAGCCACATACCAGAGATTGGTAAATCAAATGTTCAACAAGCAGATTGGGAGAAATGTGGAAGTGTACGTCGACGATATGCTCGTCAAAAGCAAAGAAGAAGAGGATCATATGAATGATCTTAAGGAGACATTCAATACACTCAGGCAGCACAGCATGAAGCTAAACCCCTCCAAGTGTGCTTTCGGGGTCTCTTCAGGGAAGTTCCTCGGGTTTGTGGTTTCACGAAGGGGAATTGAAGCAAATCCAGAAAAAGTAAAAGCCATCCTCGAAATGTCCTCACCAAGGACGACCAAAGAAGTACAATCGCTCACAGGAAGAGTAGCGGCACTCAATAGGTTCGTCTCGAGAGCAACGGACAAGTGTCTTCCATTCTTTAAGACCCTGAAGAAGGTTTTTGCATGGACGGAGGAGTGCGAGACAGCATTCCAAGAGTTGAAACGGTACTTGAGCAACCCCCCGCTCCTAAGTCCGTCCAAGGAAGGAGAAGATTTATTTTTATACCTGGCAGTATCAGTCACGGCAGTAAGTGCAGCCCTAATCAGGGAGGAGGACAAGGTACAACTCCCCGTGTATTATGTCAGCCAAGCCTTCCAGGGGGCAGAGGCTAGGTATCCCCGGATCGAGAAGATTACTTTCGCCTTGATAATGGCCTCCAGGAAGCTACGCCCATACTTCCAGGCTAACCCGATAAAGGTAATGACGGATCAGCCAATCAAGAAGGCGATGAGCAAACCTGAGGCAGCTGGACGAATGGTACAGTGGGCGATCGAACTTAGCCAGTTCGATATTGAATACCGGTCGAGAACAGCCATAAAAGCTCAGGCCTTGGCAGATTTTATAGCAGAATTCACTACCCACGGGCATGAAGAAACAAGGGAAGATATCTGGACGATCAACACAGATGGATCGTCTACACAGAAAGGAGGAGGAGCAGGCGTTGTTATTGTCTCTCCCCAGGACGATGTCCTCAAATATGGGGTCCAGCTGAAGTTCCCCATAACCAATAACGAGGCAGAATATGAAGCTCTGCTAACAGGTCTCCGACTAGCTCAGGCATTGGGGGCTGAAAGAATTGTGGTTAAAAGCGATTCACAGCTCGTCATAGGGCAGGTCAGAGGGGATTTCGAAGCAAAAGAGACGAGGATGCAAAAATATCTAAAGTTAACGAACCAGCTGGTAAGCAATTTCAATCAGGTGGAGTTCTTACAGGTTCCACGGGAACAAAATACAGAAGCTGACGAGGTAGCCCGCAGCGTATCAGCAGATCTTCAGGACAAGAATTATGACTGGAGACTAGAAGAACAGAGTCTCCCAAGCATTAAGGAGTTGCAAGCCTTCTCTGTACATACACGCCAGGGGTGGACGAGTCCGATCCTTGCTTTTCTTAAAGACGAGAAACTGCCTTCAGACACTGAAGAGGCCAGGAAGGTCCGAAGAAGAGCTGCCCGATTCACTATCTTGAACGATCAACTATTTAGAAGAGGTTTCTCTCAGCCGTATTTAAGATGTGTAGAAGACGAAGAGGCCAAGTATATCCTCGAGGAGGTTCACGGAGGAATCTGTGGAGATCATATGGGGTCAAAGTCACTCGTCAGAAAGATCATGAAGGCAGGTTATTTCTGGCCCACAATGCAGCAAGATGCGGCCGACTTTGTAAAGAAGTGTGACAGCTGTCAAAGATATGGGAACGTTCAACGAGTCCCAGGTGAGATAATGACGAGCATTTCCTCTCCCTGGCCATTCGCACAATGGGGAATCGATATCGTCGGTCCCCTGCCACAGGGAAAAAGACAAATGAAGTTCTTGATCGTCGCAATTGATTATTTCACAAAGTGGGTCGAAGCAGAGGCACTTGCGACAATCACAGAAGCTAAGGTACAAAATTTTGTGTGGAAAAATATTGTTTGCAGGTTCGGGATTCCTCGTACGATCATATCCGACAACGGTCGTCAGTTCGACTGCCAAGGGTTCAGATCATTCTGCTCAGGCTTAGGCATCAGAAACAAGTATTCTTCACCAGGACATCCTCAGGCCAACGGACAAACAGAAGTAACGAACCGAACCTTGCTCAAGATAATCAAGTCCCGGTTAGTAGGGGCAAAGGGAGCGTGGCCCGAGGAACTGCCAGGCGTCCTATGGGCTTACAGGACGACGGCAAGAACACCAACAGGAGAAACCCCCTTCAACCTAACATATGGCACGGAAGCAGTTATTCCCGTCGAAGTGGGGCTCACTAGCATCAGGAGAAACTTTTTTGACGAAGAAGAAAACAACGACCAGCTAAGATTGAACCTGGACTGCGTGGACGAAGTCAGAGATCAAGCCTCGCAGAGAATGGCCAAATACCAGCAGAAGATGGCGGGATACTACAATCAAAGAGTGAAGCTAAAAAGATTCAACATCGGGGACCTCGTCCTCAGGAAAGTAACTCCTGCGACAAAAGACCCTGCACAAGGCAAACTAGGCCCAACCTGGGAAGGACCTTACAAAGTCGTCCACTATTCACGACAAGGAAGCTACCACTTAGAAGACCAAGAAGGAAACAAGTTACCTCGTCCATGGAATGTCGAGCACCTAAAAAGGTATTACAAGAAAGAACCCATGGCCTAATTGTAAGCAGTTAACAAAATTTAATGCTTTCTTTTTATTCAAATTAATTTTATGCTGTCTACCACAAGTTACGTATTTATGCAAGATTATATAAGTAATCATTCAGGGCTCCATAAGTGGTTATTCAGCACTCCCCGTGTTATAAATTGCCTTCTCAAAGTTTGAAACGGCTGATAGCCCAAGTCGAAAAGACGATTAAATCCTACGAAAGTATGTACATCGTCCAGACCAAAAAGGCCATAAAACTCACTACAAAAGTTTACGTCGTTCCTGAGAGACAATAAAACCCTGCAAAAGGATCAGCATCGTCCAGATCTAGCAGGTCAAAAAAAAAAAAAAAAAAAAAGCCTTGAAGGAGCTACCATTGTCTAGATCGAAAAGATGATGAGATTCCTGCAAGGAATGCTCATTATCCAGATCAAAATGACGAGGAAATCCTTAAAAGCTTGAAAGAACTACCATCGTCTAGATCGAAAAGATGATGAGATTCCTGCAAGGAATGCTCATTATCCAGATCAAAATGACGAGGAAATCCTTTAATCAACCGAGAACATTCCCACAAAAATCATCTAACTCTACAGACGGACGAAGGGAATTAATACTTCAAGAAACGAAGAAGTAATTTCAAACTCCTTTAAAGATGAAGGGGAGAAACGATTAAAATGAGAATGATAAAACAGAACTCATATAAATATGCACAAAAAATGCAAGTTGTTCAAGGAAAAACCCCAAAACATACGGGGACCTGAAATAGTACTTGTTCAAAAAAGAAAGGAAATGACACTAAGTGTTTATGCTGGAGGAGCCTGGCCGTCACCCTCGTCAGTTGCTGGAGGGTCCTCACCCGAAGCTAGAGGAGCTTGAACCGCCAGAGCAGCCTCGTCCGCCTCTATTTCTTTATCCACAGCTTCAAAGTCCAGGTCGTCCAGATTGACTCCTTGCCCATGTTTGATCATGTATCTTCTTAACAGCTCAAACCCCTTGAAGTACCACTGAAACAGCACAGTGTTGTACTCATCCGTCGTCTGGAAAGCAAGGACGGCCTTGGCTACAGCAGCTTTCATCCTTTGGCCCGCGGATGCAAGCAGATCGTCCTTCTGCTTCACCTTCGCCTTTTCAGCTTCAAGCTGCTCGGTCAGGACTTTAATTTGCTCCTTGGAGGTATTATTGGCATCCATCGCTGTAATCAGATCCTTCCTTAAACCCGAAGCTTCAGCCTCTAAGGCTTCCACCTTCGAAGTGGCCATAACAGCTTTCTCCTCACTCGCCAAGAATTGAGAAGTAAGATGCATTGTTTCCCCCAACACCTAAAGAATTTTAGCTTATGAGTTTTCTTGAGAAAACAATAGAATGACGATAATATGATGCTAAAAGTAAAAATAACATACCTGCACGAGTTTATGAACGTGCTGGTTCACCATTTCATGAGAAGGAACGAGAGAAATCTCCTTTCTCTCTTCAGGAGTTAAAAAGTCATTGGCCCGGGCTACGGCAGCCTCCGCGTCGTCCCAAATACTGGAACCCATCTTCTCTTTACCTTTATGCGATGTCTTTCGCCTTTTTGGTCCAGGGACCTCTTCGATTGAAACTGTAGGAGAAGCTGTCCTTGCCTCGTCCTGAGCAGGGGTAGACGACCCCCTCTCCACCATCTCTTTCTCTTTCTCCTTTTCTTTCTCTCTGTCAGTAAACTTCAAAGTTCTCTGACCAATGCTGGAAAGGGGTTCGTTCTTTTTCCCCCTGATTTTTGCATACAGATCCTTGTTGAATTTGCTCGTCATTTCTGGAGAAGAAAGCTGAAGAAAGTTAAAAACATATATACATATACACACACGTACCATACAAGTCTACTCACGTTTTTTCTGCTCCCGATCAAGAACTTGAAGGACGTAGAGTGAAGGTTCAGGTCCCAAACAGTGACGAGCTAGAGTACGCGGATCGATAAGCTCGTTGAAATCTTCGATCGTCGTTGAATATCTAATCGCCTCCTGAACTCTCGCTTCGAATCGGCTGTCAAGACCAGGACGCTCCTTCACTGCAAAAAAAAAAAAAAAAAAAAAAAAAAGAAAAAAAGAAAAAGGGTCATTCGAGAATACACTAACGATCAAAAAGAAAGCAACGATGATAAGAAAGGGAGCATAAAAAGACAAACGCACCAAGGCCAGGGATCTCCCACCGACGCAGCAGCCTGGGGACATTTCCCCAAACGTCATCTGACAAGGTCTCCCAACCATCTCCGGACACAAAAAAATATCTTGACTTCCAGTAACGGAAGGACGAAGGGAGATCGCCTACCAAACGTGACCTCCTCTCCCAGGGGACGAGCTCATAGTACCCGAATTCCCTAGACTCTTTTAGACGATAGAGACTAGTAAGCTCGTTCACCGTGATCATCTCTCCATCTGCTATGATCGTCCAGATGACCATACAGCTTATAACAATTCTCCAAGAATTGGGCATAAGTTGCCCAGGAGCAATCCGCAGATGATCTAGAAGTTCCATGATAAACGGATGAACGGGGAACCTTAGACCACCCAGGAAGGCTGCCTCATAAAAGCAAACTTCTCCATGGGCAAAAGCACAAGCCTTTTCACCCTTCCTGGGGAGACGAACCCTAGTTTCCACCGGAAATTGAAATCTATCCCTAAACCTACTGAAAACATCGACCTTCAAATTACACTTTTCCCTAAGAGCATGGAAGGGGCGAGGGACGACAGTAGAAGACGAAGGAAGATTGGACGAAGGAAGCACAGAGGTAGCCATGTCCAGCACAGCCCCGTCCACGGCCGCGCCAGAAGAAGAACCTCCTTCAGGATCACTCGACCTCACCGCGGAACCCATTTTTTCCCTCTCAAGGACCCCGCGAACGGATTTAAACCAAGAAAAGGACTGCTGCAACAATGGGTGCAGTTCACTCAGCACTAAGTCTAGACCACTCCCCTCAACCACAAAATCGCCAAGGTATAGATACCGTTCGCCGGAAAACTCTAGAGAACCTCCCAGACGCGCAAAAAGAAAAGCAACAGAAGGACAAATTTGCTGAAATGCTGTGTAGTCCACCATTAAAGGAGGGACACACACACAACGAAAAAGGAAACTAAGCAAAAACAAAGCAAAGAAAAAAAAGGAAAAAGAGCAGAAAAGAAGGGATACGCACCTGAAGAGAAGGAAACAGAATCGGAGGTCGAAAAGGTAAAGCAGCCACGGCAGCAAGGTTCAGAATCAAACGCAAAGAAGACAAAAAGAAAAGAAACCCAGAAAAAACCAAAGAAATATGAAACGAAGGAAATGAAAGGAGAGAGAAAGGTCAAGCTAAAAGGCATGCGTTGGAAAACCGCGGGAAACCGAAAAGACATTCACCGGAAACGATGCCTACCCACCAGTCAGAACTAGACACGTGGCCACGACGCACGCCACGCCGCCAGAAGGCAATCAATGCGGAGGGCACTTCCCAAAAAATAAAAAATAAAAGAAAACCTTTTCGTATTCCTAAGATCGTCCGACCTTTGGACGATCCCGGAATAAGGGGGCAGCTGATAGATCCAAAAAATACGCTCGTCCATACCTTGTACGTGGACGATTAATAAAGACGAGATTGATTGCCCGAATCTACAAGTCAGTCGTCCATGCATCTGTCACGACCATCCGTTACAAAATGAACAATAAATATTGGTACCGTTGAAAAAGTATCTGTCAAATTTACTACCCTGCACGGACGTTACAAAGTCAAGGAATTACACCCTCATTATGGCAGAACCAACGGCTAGAAGGGTACTGAAAATAACCTATATATATCCCCAAACGGGATCCGGAAAAGGGAGGAGAACACTTACTAGAAATTTCATTATCAAAGAAGTACTTGATTCTTTCTAAAAGGAGTTTCCTTTCCTAACTTTGGCATCGGAGGTTTTGTGGCTGGCGCCACACCGGTGACCACATACATTTGTGTTTAGATATACTCTTTGCAGGATCAGGAGCGGAGACTGACGATATCACTCTGGACGAACATCTCTACTGACGATCTTAGCATCATCAACATCCATCTCAGAAATATCATCTTCATATTGATTCCAAAAAATTTCGTCAGGACTTAGTTTCTTCTCTACATATTTGAAATCCGGATTTTCACACTTTACCGTGTTATTCAATACTTGATGTTCAAGTTCTCTACCCCGACTTGCTGGAGCGAAACATTCTTTATCTTTCGGAACCCGATAACTTGGATTGTTACCAATGCTATATAAATCTTCCGCAAAAACATTGAACACTTTCACAAGATCATCAAACTCTTCCTCTTTCTCAGGATCACCCGAAACGCATAAGAAGCACGATATTCTTTAAATATATCAGCAATATAACGTTCCAATTGCCACCCATCAATCTCTCCTTTACTATATCTATGAAAGTTTTTCAAAAACCGATCTGTATATGCCTCAGGATACAAAATCGCTTGTATTTTCTTGAACAGCGTAAGTCGTCGATAGTACACAAGTGTTTGAGAATTGTCAACAAAACACTGAAAAGCAGAGAGCAAATCTCGGTGACCCTTTAGAAGATCAGTGACCTGATCACATAACTCTACTTGGCTCGTTCTGCCCTCGAAGTAATCGTTCATGAAGTCCAAGTACTTCTCGTAAACACTATCATCATCGTTGTGTTGAAACTGAGCCTGCACGCTGTTGACGAACTTGATTGCTAGGACAAAAAAGGAAGTCGAGGGTTCCATGAAATTGAAAACCTTTTTCTTTCTCGAACGAATTGGAGAGATAGACAGAAGATTTTTGTAGAGATAGATAGCAGGTTTTTTGGTATTCTGAGGGTTCAATTTATACCTATTTACCAACTCTTAGAACCCTAACCGACTAGTAAACCTAACCGACCTTATAGAGTGGACTGGAAGTAAGGGATTGCAACGGGTCGGGCCGGGTACGTCAAACGAAACCCAACAATCCACCTGCAGTACCACATCCAATCCAATTTAATTTTTTTTTAAAATTATTATTATATATATATATATATATATATAAAACCGAAACTTTTGAAACTCCCACAATTTTTCACGTCAGCAATTAATTTTTTTTAAATATATTTTTATTTTATTTTATTAAAAAAAAATATATTAGCTTAGAAACATTTAAATATATTCTCTCCACAAACACTCCCAAAAGGTTTCGTTTGGGAGTGTTTCTTTTGAATAATTAGCTTAGATTGATGGGTTTGGAGCCACCTTTTTCCTTTCTCACTAAAACAAAATGTAAATTTTGTTGGCACATATATATTGAGATCAAATTGTCAATGGCTAAATATCACCGGTGAGACTTTTGGTGGATTGGTGTCTCCCTAATTAAATATTAGTGTGTTTGAGATTAGGGGAGGTCACGGTTCAAAGTTTAAACTACCGGCCGTGGCAATAATTGGTAAATAACTGGATTTATACAAACAAGACTTTTATTCGTTTGGACAATACATAAGTTAAGTTCTTTATATCAAGTGTGTTGAATTTGTTTGAGAAAATTGTCAAATCAATTAGATATGAAGGTTGCTAATAAAAAAAATCAATTTATTTTAATTTATAATTATAATGACATCTTAACATATAATGACATCTTAACATATATGTAGAACTCTTTTAGGGGATACACAAGGAGAGATTGACTTGCAGCAAAGGACTGAGCACACATGCTGCTGATACAGTCAACTTCCAAGGAATGATTTATAATTTATTGATGAATCTGTCAAATATCTGCCAAATTTTCACAACCACTAAAATCAGTTCTGCTTCTGACCATTATGTATAAAATTTTATCCTTCAAAATAGTCAACATGCATCATCAAGTTTACTTCCAATCAACAAAAAAGTTCATACATACTTCTATTAATGTTGCTTGAATGTCAGCTGAAAATCGGATTCTTACTGTTTTGCAGGTAGGGATTTGGCATTTTGTTATTTGGGTTATTTGGTAATACAACTACAAGACGAGCACAGTCAGGTATTTACCAATCTTTCCTTTACTCTGTACTGTTTTTTGCATATTTATTGGTAATATGCTTCTTTACTGAAAATCTAGACCCTTTTATCATAATAGCTACATGTTTAACTGTCAAAACTTTTAAAGTCAAGTTCATTTCTCTTTTCTATTTCTCTTTATAAGTAATTATGGATAGTTTAACAATTTAGCCTTTAGACGAGTTTGTATGCGGTTCCCTTTAGAATAATAAATAGATGATGGCTTTGGGAATTTACTTTTTCAACCAATTTTAACCATTAAAGACAAATATTAGATGGTTGAGATGGTGTGACAATCCATGAGTATACATATACTATGTCCTCCTCCTCTCAAGTTCTCACATAAGAATGAGCTGGATCCCTGTACATAGAGTCCACCCTTATGTGAAATGAGAGAGATGTACTACAATGGCAGTTGGATATGACCAGACCAGAATAGCTTCAATTGACCATTGATTGGATTGAATTATAACATGTGGAAAACCTTACAGGAAAAGCATGGCTGATTAGAGTCCATGCATATAAGACCTGATAGGATTGGCTTTTAACATCCATCAAGTAAAAATCTTGGCAAATAAGAAGCAAGGTTGATGAGAGTTTTGAACTGCCACTTGCACACCACAGAATATTCAAAATAATATCTACTAAATGGTATCCAACATGCTGAAATTATTATTTTTGTAAATGAGATTAAGGAAAGCAATGGGTTCAACTAAACTAGGAGTTAAAAAAGGAAAAGGGTGTTGAGCCATTCAATTACTTATTTGATACTGTTTCGACATTGGTCTACATATTTGAGTGACTAACTCGAACTTAAACTTGATGCCATGAGGTGTTCAATATCCCTCTCAAGTTCCAAATGTCTTCAACCTTTTCAGGCTGGACATTTGATGTTATATCCACCTGCCAATCAATGTAAATATGGCCCTTGAAATTGGATATGCAAATTCAAGTCACCTTTTGGTCCTAGAGGTGCTAGGTCCTATTGGATTCATATGTTATTTGTACTGCTCATTTTGCATCTATATTACTGGTACTTTGAACTTTTCATAAATGATGTACATTTCAAAGTGAGAGATATATAGGAAAAGTAAGGTTGTTGATTATGGTCATGTTAGATTTGCTTATAATGTAAGATTGTTGAAGTACTGTTAAGTGATTTTGAAGCAAACATTATATTCAAATGGAGTCAGTAAGTCACTGCCCAATAGATAATTGTACTTTTTTTTAATGAATTCCGTGCATTGCAGGAGAGTATAACTTATCGTCAACAAGTGGAACAAGAGTTTATATTGATTTGGAAATTCCTAAGACTGCTAATTTCAAAGATCAGTAAGTGCTTTATTTTGGATTCACATTTTTAATGTATTTATATTAAAATGCACAAAAACTAATATGATATTAACATTATATATGTCATTTCTCTTATCAGGTATAGAATTCAATTAAAGCTTGAAGATATCTCAGAAATGACCATATTCATTTTAATTTAAACTTAAGTTTGATTTCCATTTTTCATTACATAATTTATTGTTTTATATCAAGGATAGGAAACTATGAGACTGGAATCCTAATGTATAATCAAAGAGGAAGAGAAAAAGAAAAGTTTACATCTTTATACACAATAATTTTCCCGTGCATTGTACGGGTTAGCGACTAGTTATTATTATTGTTGTTGTTGTTCTCATTGTTATTATTAAACACTACCGGTTCAACAGCAATTGATAAATTTGGCAAATATTCTTAAATTAGAGAATATGCTAATTAAATCCTAACTCAAAATTTCATAATTTTTTTTTTAATTCAAAACTACGATATGATTAAATCAGACTTCAAAACTATTTAAATAAGAGACATAAATTCAAAATTATTCTAACAATTAAAAAAAAAAAATTCAACTAAAAGAAAAAAAAATTGAAACAAGGTAATTATTTGTGGAGTTATTGCTATTGGTACCTTTTATTTAGAATAATTCTTAGATATTCTTCAAGCATAATAAATGATGTTCTCTTTTCTCATATTCATGATGATGAGATTAACTCATTAAATTCATGGAGGACTTTACCATGAATGTGAGAAGAAGGAGCATAATAAATGATGTTCTCTCCTCTCATATTCATGGTGATGAGATCTACTCATTAAATTTATGGAGGACCCTATCATGAATGTGAGAAGAAGGAGCACCATTTGCTCCAATAATACCTAAGAATTTTTTCTCTAGAAGTTGATATATGGGAAAAAAGAATCTTTGCAATATTTTTAATGTTAAAATATTGTGACTATAAAATTAGATTTTATTTCTTCCTCTTTTTTTTTTTTGAATTTTGTAAAATCAATATTGTACATACAAAAAATTAACAACCACTGGAGGCTTCACATGCAAGCCAGGGTGGTCATAGGACCAACCTAACTTGCAAAAAAAAATGCACACACACATATATATATATATATATATATATATATATACTTGTAAAAAAATTAAACTAACCTATTGTGACCATTCTAATAAAAATATTGAACACTTTGACTTGAGAATTACAAAAAGTTGGGTTCAACAAAAATAAATATAATGCTACATTTCCAATGTGGTAAGCTGTTACAAATTCTAATTTGGGCCAAATAATGATATTATTTTTTTTACTCACTAATAACAGCTTGTTGCATAAGATTTATTGTAAAAATGTTATGGACGTATCATTACTCCAAAATTAATTATGCCACCCAAAAATAATCCTTAATCCCTTTTATAAAATTAAAAAGAAAAAGCTTAAATAAGAACAATAAATATTAGCCGAAATAACAACAAACATAAACCAAACAAAAACAAGACAAGACCAAACAAAATCAAGTAGTCAAATTATTCAACAAAAAGCCTTTTATAAAACAAAACGATAAAAATTTCTAAATATTCAAATTTGTAGCTTGTTCAACCTATTCAATAAAAATAACTTCTAATTTCATTTTTCCCTAAAAAATGGTACTAAGAAAAATATTGTAGTTGTTAGTTCTCCTTGATGACGACGACGACAATTATATTCTTTTTGGCTTTGTAGTCGCAACAATTTTGCTCTCCTTAACAACTCGACTTACAATTGTAGCAAATATTCAAGCTATCGCTTTATTAGATTTTGTATAATTCAAATTTCTTAGTGACCACCTTAAAAAAAATTCCTAGAGCCGCCACTGTCAACAACAATAAAATCTTAGTCCCAAAATTTTAGAGTCAACTATATTAAAATTAGTGTTGAATGAATTAAAAAAGACAAGCTAGATAGACAGACTGAATAGAATCAAAACTAGACTAATTAATTTTGTATTGGAACAAAGTTTCCAATCTCAAATGATTAATGACAAACTGGATTATATATATATAAAGAGTTGTGAATCAATAAAATTGAAGAAATAATTGAATATTTATTAATCAAATTATTTCCTCCGTCGTAGTTGGATAGATAGATAAATCTTTTGAAGAACTAATTAATCGAATGAAGAGATAAAGATAGAGTCCTATTCCACATGTTAATATACCAACAAGAATAAAATTTATAAAAATAGGAAAATCCACCGACTATATAAATCGTGAGAGTTTGAGTCTTTCAATGAGATTATCGTATTAATCAAACCTATAGAGCAACAAAAATTAACTTCCAACAAGAAGATAACAATGTTTAAAAATAGGGTTGTAAAATAGATAAATATATCTTTTATATATTAAAAAAAGGGGAAACATTGTTAGGGTGCGTTTGGAAAGCACGTTGCTAGCCCCATGTTTGCGTTTGAAATAATGGGACCCATGGCTACAGTGCACTGTTCATGGACCAGGTAAAACACAAAAATGAGTGAATAGTGTTCGTGAACAGTGTTCTGCCTTTAAAAAAATATTTTACTACAGTATTTTCAGTAATAAATTTTTAATTTTTAACAAATAAGCGATATCTAAATAGACCTTAGTGTTGGCTTTGGACAGTATTGTTTGTCGGGCGGGCTTGACAAAAGCTATTAAAGATTTGAAGAGTTTTTAGGGTCAAGTATTCCTTCATTAATGTAAGTAAGCCCATTGCTCTTATTTGTAGTTACAAGAAGAATGTGTTTCCACAAAAGTCTTCAAGAAGAACATTGAATTTAAAGAGTTTGGCCCAACTTCAACTCCTTCCTTTAAAAAGTCCATTATTCTCACGTACACTTTGAGTGAACAGCATTGATTGGATTGCTCTCTAGGATAGGACAGGAGACTTCTGTAACGTATGCCTAAGGGCACACATTTGTAAATTCTTTATCTTAATTAGCGTTACCGAAACTGACAACTCATGGGCCAGTGTTTTAATTTAAAAAAATTGACAGGTAACATGGATATGCAATGAACTCTCATGATCAACGTTGGCAATTTGTCAAGTATGGAACGTTTACTCGGTCTTCCTGTAGACTTTTCTGCTTCTACTATTCATTGCCTTAGAAAACTTATCTCATTATTTGGTTGGCTTTCGGTGATGTCTCTTTCTGGAGGAAATAATTGCCAAAGTTCCGTCACTTCTGTGCTCCAAGTCTTGAGAGTTTCAAGACTTACAAGCTCGCGTGAGTATTCAGTTGTGACCAGGGCCCGGCCTAGGCCAATTAGGCCATTGCCTAGGCCCCCTACTAGAGAAGGCCCCAAATTTGGGAGGCAAAAAATGTTTATATATATATATATATATAAATATGAAGATATTAAAAAAATTTGGTTTATATTATTAAAAATTCTCAAAGAATTAAGTATTGCCAGAGATAGAGATAAGACAAATTTAGATAAATAGGTCTTACAAATAAACGTGTTACTAATCACATGTAATTTAAATAGGAAAATGTTAAAAATACTATAAATTTTACTACATAACTTTTATTTTTTTATAAAAAATAAAAATTTCACTCTAGTATAATCTAAATGTATATGTGTGTGAAACTCTTTCTTGGAGACTTGAACCCCACACCCCATACCCCACAAGCACTTATACTTGTGAAATAATCACTACGCCAAAGGTGCGTGATGATCTGCATAACTTTTATAATTTGATGTGACAATGAATATGATAGGTGGACTTCACAAACCATTGAATGCATTTTTGAATAAACTTTTGTGATTGGTGATATATCTTTGTAAATCTCATGTTGTAAATTTTATAATATCTCTAGCTTTTTTTTAAGCCTCATGTCATTGATCACATTCATTAGAACACCAGTTTGTAGTGAAATTTGTTATAACTTTAGCATTTTCTCAAAAAAAAAAAAAATCACATTAAAAATTAAAAAGAATGGATTTAAAAAAATTATTATATAAAATACTAGTTAAATATTATTTAAGTGATAACATAAAGGTCCCATTTGAAGATTTCGCAGCCCTAGTTGTGACTGGGTTGGACAAAATTTGAAAACATGCAACTGAATGATGAAGAAGATTGAGAACAAATGGAATTAATGTGGAACTATGAGCGTTTGGTTTGCATGATGTTAGGTTGTAATGTAATATTAGATACTTGTAGTATTTGATTCATGTGATCACATTACACTAATATAACATTATTATGTTTGGATCATTAGTGCGTCTCGGTGTTAAAATCCTTTTTTTAAAAAAATATGTTGATAACTTGTTATGAAATTTTTTTAATGCTTATCTAATTATCTAGTTATGTATAGTGATATTTAAGCCTTAAATCAGGAAGTGAGGTTTAAACTATAGAAATCAAACACCGCAAATAATGTTATTTGTTATTAATATTGTGCTAACACAATTTTCGGTTTTTTCAAAAAAAAAAAAAACACAATTTTCGGTGCATAAATTTGGATTTAAAGTCACCACCTACTACAGAGAGTAGACAATACTGCTATCTGATGCTGAACCTATTGGATGAAGTATTATCTATGGTCCCCACTCCTCTTCCCCATCTCTTATTTAGATTCCTTTAGACGTTGGTTCCTCAATCAATAAATACTGTGGTCGTACTTGTATAGGCAAGGTCGTCCTTGAACTAATCGCCTCTACAATTTTTCTTTAAAAAGAAAAAAAAGAAAAGAAAAAGGAAAGCATGTAAATTGGTAAGCAAATTACTTTCTTTCCCCTAAAAAGGATTAATCAAGAATAAATATTTTGAGTGCTTTTCCAAATAATATCTTTACAAGATTTTTGTAGAGTTTACAAAAATTCAAAAACAAATATAGGTAAAATTCAACTTAATTATGAAAATTTAATATGTAGCTCATTAAAAAATATGAATCTAGCAGTATTTATTTTTATATGTGCTGATGCACATACATATAGTTATGAGCTAGTTATTATTTTATAATTAAAGGTAAAGTTAACGTTGCTTATTTGTCTTAATTACAATTCGTTTTTATTGAGGCTGCATATCTAAATATCTAATCGTGGAATGCAGTTGGATCAACTTTTTGCTTAAAGTTATAAAAAGAAAAAAGGTACAATTGTAGATTTGAAAAATGAGATTTTTAAAAAATTATAATATATAAACAAATCAACTAAACAGTTAGAAAAAGAAAAAGAAAAATTCAAATTCACACTTATTTTTAGTTTTATAGAGAATTAATTACTGCTGCTTTGCCTTAAGAATCTTGGGAAGATTTGAATGTTGGGACATATACGGGGCCACTTAGTACAAAGAGACCCGTGATATTTTGTCAATTTGAAGCCCAAGCTCTCCAACAAGAAACTACACCCTGTCCTCTTCGGCTCTATCTACCTCCCCCACATGTATTCACTCTCACATTCTTCTGATCACTTGGCTGGCTATGCCACTATTACATCTTCTTTCCCACCATTGGCAGCCGCTATTTCCACTATAAATCAAGGTAAAACTTTTAGTTTTCCTTATGCTCTTGGAGTCATAACTATACTTGATCTCTATGAATAATACATGAGGATTAACAAGAGTTACAATTAATGGTGTCTTGAAGGGACTGAAGTTTCAATTGAGCTGAAACCTTTTGTGCAGGTAATATTTATAACAGGCTAGCCAGGTTTATAGCTACTTGAACCTCCAATGGCAGGCATAACATCAAGTCTTTCAATGCTGCTCCTTCTCAGCTTCGCCTCCATTCTGCTTTTTGGTCGCTCAACTTCTCAGAATGACCGAAAGGCAAATATTTCTATCCTATCACTGATCTCTTATTTTATTTTTTATCTTTTTGAGAGGAGGGGGGGAGGGGAGTGAGCTTTCCAACTTAATTTACATTTTCATCAATTATGGTATGACATGTGTTTAATTTTTTATTTATTTTTGGGAAGGGGGGGAGGGGAGCGAGCTTCCCAGCTTAATTTATAGTTCTATCAATTGACGTATGATATGTATTTGATTTTTTTTTTTAATTTAAAAATTGTGATTACCTTATAAAGAAAAATATAATGGTCATGTAATAGTAGATTGCAATTAGTAAAGAATAAAGTTGAATATTCAGAATATGCTTTTATTTTCTACCTAACCGACTTTAATGTTCTTCTTATGATATGATATATTGTGCATGCAGGCTTATATTGTGTATATGGGTAATAAGAGGGACGAGGTTTCCACATCATCCCTTTACACAAGCATGTTACAAGATGTCATTGGCAGGTTATAAAATTTAAGTAGAATAATGGCACCACCAGAAACTTGCTTTATGATGCTTCAATTTCTTAGTTATAACAAGCTTTTGACAATTTTCACAATAAGTTTTTGTCATGTTATATTTAATATTAAAGCATTAGCATTGGAAAATTCCAATGCTACTCTATTTTACAATTCTAAAAAGCCACTTTATCATTATACCATACCATTTTACAATACCTCCACATCCCAAACTTCTATTTCTCTCTTTTACTCATTAAAATAATATATCTCAAAATTATATCTTCTCTCCCATCTCTCTCCTCTCTCTCATTTTCAGCTTTCTTCCAAATAAAATATTATTATTTTTTTACAATACTTGCTACAGTGCAATTCTAAACATAGAATTGCACTATAGCAGTATTGCAAAAAAAATTGCAATACTGCTGTTTAGCATTCCCCAACGCAGATGGTTTTGGGGCTTAAAATTTCAAATTTCCCTTAGATTTGACATTAGCATTCTCCAATGCTAATGCTTTTAATCTCACATATAGTATTTATATGGCATATTTTTGTCACGTTGGTTTCACATTCTTTTTTTTTTTTTTTGAGAGAAATTACATTTTATTATTCTAAACTATGCCCTACATTATACTTTGTACCATAAACTATTCATATGCACAGTTTGCACCATAAACTATGACCATTGTTACACTTTGCACCCCAACATTAATTTTACCGGTAAGTCGGATGGAAATATGAAGCATGTGACTTGCACATGTGTATTGCTTGAGTGAGACAAACATAAAAGACCAAAAAACCCATCTTCCCAATCAATTAAAAACAAAACATTTTTTTTTTCATCTCTCTCTAATGCGTATCAGCCCCTCTCCCCAAATTAAAATCCCTACAACCCTAAATCCCCAAAGCAAAATCATCTTTGGCACCACCATTATTCCACCACCGCGATGAAATCCCTAAAACTATGTTCGTGTTCTTTATAAATCTTTATAATAGGAGGTAGAATCAACAGAATCCATTACAAAGTTGAAGATTGTTGTTGGTCACCATGCCATTAGAAATGCTGGACGTCACGGTGATACAAAGGAACTTACAATGTGGCTTGGTGGATGTGAAAAGGCCAAGTGGGATTCACATAAGCAATTAAGATTTAAAAAAACCCAAAACATGTAGGTAATGTTCCATTTAAAATGAGATGCGTAAACCATTTAAGGACCAATTTCAATTTTCATGGCTACAACAAGTGAACAAAGTATAGTTCCCCATAAAGGTCCAAATCCAAAATCTAATCCAATTACACAACACAATTTAGAGATCTTGAGAAGACTGACCCAATTTTGTTCCCATCTCCTTGTGTAAACTACAGTCTAAATTTTTTTATATTCTTTATGAATCTATCGTGGTGTTGAGAGAGAGAAAAAAAAAAGTTTTTAATTGATTGGGGAGATGGGTTTTTTGGTCTTTTACGTTTGTCCCATTTAAGCAAATCACATGTGCAAGTCACATGCTTCATATTTCCATCCATTTAACGGTGAAACTAACATTGGGTTGCAAAGTGTGACGTCAAGGGTCATAGTTTAGAGTGCAAACTATACATCCGAATAGTTTATGGTGCAAAGTGTAATTTGGGGCATAGTGTAATCTGGGGCATAGTTTAGAGTGATAAAGTGCAATTTTCCCTAATCTTCATATCCTTATATTGATATTATGTATAAAACTCTATTATCAAAGTTGCAAAAAGTTTGAAACACTATATACCTCGGTTAAAATTCCATTTTCACTATCATTTTATGTTTTGATAAAATATTAATCTTAAACAATGTATTTTATGTTATACAGGTTAATTTTTCATTTTTTCATTAGCTATTTATTATCAATTTCAATGATTTTAGTAATTTTTTATTATTAATCCATTAGATTCCACGAGTTTTTTTTTTTTTTTTAAGCTAACCAGGTCTCAATTACATTAGAAAAAAATATATGGATAAAGTTATTAACTTGTCAAAATGCATATGCTTGCTTTCAGCCATATTGGTCCAGAATCTTTACTCTATAGCTACAAAAGGAGTTTTCATGGATTTGCGGTGGAGCTAACTGAGCAAGAAGCTCAAAAAATGGCCGGTGGGTGAACCTGATCCTGATTCCCACTCCCTCCTTAAAAAAAAGGATTCATAACAAATTATTGTAACAATGAATATGTAGGAATGGATGGCGTAGTGTCGGTGTTCCCTAACCAAAAGAAAGAGCTCCATACAACAAGGTCATGGGACTTTCTTGGCCTTCCAATTCCAAAGCAAGTGGATGGAAAAACTATTGAAAGCAACATCATCATAGGAGTCTTTGACTCTGGAATTTGGCCGGAGTCTGATAGCTTTAATGACAAGGGATTTGGTCCACCACCTAGCAAATGGAAGGGAAAGTGCCAAGCCTCAATTAATTTCACTTGCAACAAGTATATCTTTAACATCCAACTAATGTGTTTTGTATTGGATTCTATGAAACATGCACGATATTTAATTTTTTTCACAAATTTTTTAATAATTAATGACATGACCTATTGTGATTAGTGCTTGATAAAAGTGGTGTCGATAGTAAATTTACGTGAAAATGTTCAAATTACAAAAAGTCATGTCAGCAATCATATCAAAGGCATACAATTTAGTCAAAAAGTACAAATAACAAATGTGGTTACAATTAATGCAGTAAAATCATTGGAGCAAGATATTACCGTGGCAATAAACTTTTTCAAGAAGAAGATATTCAATCTCCAAGAGATTCAGATGGCCATGGGACACATGTTGCATCAATAGCAGCTGGGAACTTAGTTAACATGGCAAGCGTACAAGGCCTTGGCTTGGGAACAGCACGAGGAGGGTTTCCATCAGCACGAATTGCTGTGTACAAAGTATGTTTTGGTGGCTGTTATGATGCTGACATTCTTGCAGCATTTGATGATGCCATTGCTGATGGGGTAGACATTATATCTATATCACTTGGTGGATCTGCTAAGAGCTATTTTACAGATGCAGTTGCCATTGGTGCCTTTCATGCTATGAGAAATGGAATATTGACATCAACTTCTATTGGTAACGGGGGTCCAGATTTGGGAAGCATCTCAAACTTCTCCCCGTGGTCTCTTTCTGTGGCTGCAAGCACCATAGACCGAAAGTTCTACACCAAGGTCCGATTAGGTAACAACAAGATATATGAGGTAATTAATATATGTCTAGCCCTTGTGTTGGAATAAAAATCATTTATTTTCTATTTCACTTCATCAACTATAGAATTCCATGCTTATTTATTTTCTATTAATTGTAAACTTAAAAAGTTATTTTCTAAGGACTAAAAAATAAGATATGTGATAAATTGTAATTAGTAAAGTATAAAGTAGAACACTCAGAGTAAAATCTAGGAATTTTTTATTTTTTATATTTTGTTCTTTGAAAAATAATGACAATAATAAAATGCTAAACATAAGGAAATATCCTATATTACACTTTATATTCTATTTTATACTTCACCAATTGTAGTTTGCCACACATTCTTGTTTTTTCTCGTAAAATAACAATTTTTTTTTTTGGATAAACAAAATAACAAAAATTTAAGATTGAAAAAATACTGGCACACATTATATAGACTATAAAGTAATTAATAGAACATAATGTGAAATACTTTGTCACTCAAAGTGAGATATAGTGTTATATTCAATTTTAAAGTGCTGAGCTAACCATTTCCTTATTCGTTAATCGTGTCAAATTGCACGAGTATAGCCTACAGCATAAAATTAAAACTGCAAACTAATTTGAATAATTTCTTTACTTCATGTGTAGGGATTTTCAATTAATACATTTGATCTCAAGAATAAAACGTATTCAATAATCTATGGTGGAGATGCACCAAACAAGAAAGCAAATGCTGATTCATACATTTCCAGGTAACTGAAAAATAATAAGAAAGTTCAAATAATCTTTAACTATTTTTTGATGTACTTATAGACAAAAGGAACATGTTTAACCATTTGAAAAGCTGTGCATACACAAATCTATGAAACTAGCAGGTGAAATAACGTCAAAAGAGCACTATCAATTGACACTTTTTTTATATTTTCAATAAAAACATACAGAGTTCAAATCCCAAATGGTAGTTAAAAAAATGGAACTTACTGTAAAAATGCAGGTATTGCGACGATGATACATTAGACAAAAAATTGGTGAAAGGTAAAATTGTACTTTGTGATGTTGAGAATGAAGGGATTGGGCAACTCTCAGCCGGTGCAGTAGGTACTGTGATGCAAGGCCGACGCCCCAGTTCTGCTTCTTTCGCGTTCCCATTGCCTGCAGCTTACGTTAGTTTGGAGGATGGTGGCAACATTTACTCCTACATGAATTCGACAAGGTATATATATTAAGCTAAAACACCTTTGACAATTAAAGACTTCACAACTCACAACACATACTAAATACTAATCCTAATGAAGATGCACAATTTTGCAGAAGCCCAACTGCGACTATCCTTAAGACTAATGAACGTAAAGATCCATATGCTCCTTACGTAGCTGAATTCTCATCTAGAGGTCCCAGTCCAGCTTCACATAACATTCTCAAGGTAATTTCTAATAATCACTTTTTTTTTTTTTTTTTAACATTTGAACCCTTGTATTATTTGAGTAATTCTAGCCTCTAGGGACACAAAATTTTAACATATAAATATTTGACAATGGTTGATATGACTCTTTGAGCATGAAATCACATTACTTTCATCAGGATTTATCATTGATATCACTCTTATTATGCACCAATTCACCAAGCATATCAATTATTGATATTATTTTTCTTATTGAAACCTATTTTATGTTGTTTTAGCCCGATTTAGCTGCTCCTGGAGTCGAGATTGTAGCTGCATGGTCTCCAATTTCCCCGATTTCCGATGTCAGTTCTGATAAGAGAGCATTCTCATATAATATAATCTCAGGGACATCAATGTCTTGCCCTCATGGTTCAGGGGCAGCGGCCTACATCAAATCCCTCCATCCAACATGGTCACCTGCAGCTATCAAATCTGCTCTTATGACTACTGGTAATAGTTATATTCAATTCTGAATCTCAGTAATTTTAAGGCCAAACTAATTAGTTTGTTCCAAACTTAAGTGTATAAGTGATTGTCTTGTCTTTACAATTTAAATTGATCTCCTTTTGTTCCTAACATGTCTAACGGAATGATGATGTGTTAGTTTTTAGTTTGGTCACGTCATCATTTCATTAGAAAGATTTGACGGTTATTGAAGAACAAAAAATATTACTCTAAGTGTGTTAGGAATTAAAAGCGATAACTTTAAACTTTAGGAACTAAAATAGTTGATAAACTAAAGTTTAAGAATCAATATTGTATTTTATCCTCATTTTATTTAAACCATAACCATGACTAATTTGGTGTATTACTTGTAGCTGTCCCCATGAATCCTGAAGAGAGCTCGGGAGCTGAATTTGCATATGGTGCAGGCAATATTAATCCATATAAGAGTGCAAATCCAGGTTTAATATATGATATTGATGCACTTGACTACATAGCTTTTTTGTGTGGACAAGGATATAGTACAAAGTTATTACAAGCTGTTACCGGAGACAGTAGTAGTTGTCCCAAAGGTACTGATGGAAAAGTTTTTGATCTAAACTATCCTTCATTTGCTCTATCCACATCATCCTCAAATTCTATAAGTCATGTTTTCAATCGGACAGTCACCAATGTTGGAACATCAACATCTACATACAAAGCTAAAGTGAGTGCCCCACCTGGACTTAGTATCAAAGTGAACCCTAGTGTTCTTTCATTTACATGTCTTAGACAAAAGCTATCGTTTACACTTACTATTGAAGGAACAATAGATAGACAAATAGCCTCTGCTTCTTTAATCTGGGATGATGGTACATTTCAAGTGAGGAGCCCCATTGTTGTGTACGCATTTTGACATTCTATATATGGAACATGTATTACCAATATTAATAAAGCAAAAGCTTTGGTTTCAAAAATAAAATTAATAATGTGGGTTCTATTTAGTTCAACTGGTAAAGTCTCTGATAGTTGTATAAGAGATCAAGGGTTTAATTCCCGCTTGCACAAAAACTGATTGGTGTCTTGGTCTAATGATAAAAAGCTATTATTAAGAGCGGACGTCATAAATTAAAACTCTCTAATAAATAAATAAAATTAATAATAAAGCAAAAGCTTTGAAGTAATACGCTCATAAAGAAGGATGATGGCAGCGATGAAATTACACCACGAAAAATGGTTGTAAACCTTTGCTGCTTGATTGTAATTAACTGTAGTGCCAACATTAAAGATTGTCTTTCTGATATGTAATCAAGGTCAACTTGATACAATTTTAGACCAAAGATAATGGTGTACTAATCTTATTTTTCAAAAAAAAAAAAAAAAAAATTGATATGTATGTTAAAGTTCACAACATATTCATAACAAAGACAAATCGTCGAATAAAATATATAACTTGATTAATTTTATATGAAGAATCAAATACCTTGGTTTATGTATAAACTTTAACAAAAAAGAGATATAGTTTTAGTTTTTATTTTGTAAAATGAGTTTTGATTTACCTTGAATAAACTGATACATGATGAAAGAAAAAAATTGAAATCTAATTTCCAAATATGATTTTAGTGGAGAGAGAGAGAGAGAGAGAGAGAGAGATTATTTGTTGGGGACCATATAAGATATTAGATGACTAATATTGACAACTATTATGTGTGGGATAGATATTATTATAAATACTAACTATATCTCAAGACGTTATGGTGTTGAGAAAGAGAGAGAATCGCGTCTCACCATTGCAATTCCCCACAACCCGACCCAACCGCAAAACACCCAAGAAGCCCAACCTAATCCACCCACTGATGAAGGGGGCTTGAGAGAGGGAGAGAGAGACGAATGGGTTTAAAGACAAAAACATATTTTATTATTTAAATAAACATTACCTTTGAAAACAAAAAACTGTTCTCTGTACTCTGTAGTGACTTTTGGAAAACAATTTTCTTAAAACAGGTGTTAAACATTCTTTTCTTTTGGGACCTACAATTTTCTGTAATTGGAAAACAGAAAACTATTTTTAAAATAACTATTTGAGATAAGATCAGAAGATTGTTAGTGTTGGCTTCGGACAGTTTAGTTTGTTGGCGGGCTTGACAAAAGCTATTTGAGATAAGAAGACCTTTTAGTTTGGCCCAAGTTCAATTTCTTCATTAATGTTGCACACTGCTCTTATTTGTAGTTACAACAAGAAGGTTTTACGGTGAAAATAGCTAAACACCACGTTTTGGTAAAATTTGTGGCAAGCTAGCACTGTTTCGAAAATATTTAATAATTTATCATTTTTTTAGTACTCGAGTTCAGTGAACTTGGTTTCCTAGGTGAGTCGCTAGCGTGACACCGTTGACCTGAAATTTGTGTAACTAAAAAATAATGCAGTACTCAATAATACGGAAATCGAGTACTTTTTTACAGTACTTGATTTTACTAAAGTCGAGTACCTTGTTTTTCTTTTTTTTTCTTTTTTTTTCTACTTTTTCTTTCGTAGTAGAAGACTGGTTCCCACAAACTTTGCTGAAACTTCCATGCAAGTGATGAAAAGTAAATGTAAACAAACAACAAACCCTTTCTTTTCGCATTTTTGTCCATCCATCCCACTCCCACACAACAACTGACTTTTCAAAGTCATTATTAGAATTATTAAAAACTCTTTTCTCTTTTCTCTTTCTTTACATTGCAATCAACGGCTTCATTTTAAGTCACCCTGAGCTTAAAAATGTCCGTTGCTCCATTTTTTTTTAATATATATTTTCTTTCTTAGCGTCTCCTTTTTCAGAACCAAAATCCAATTTTACGTCTGCGAGAGAGTTAGGGTACTTGCTGTCTTTTTGTTTGTTTGTTTGAAGCTTCTTGCTACCCACTACTATTCAGCTCTTCCCTTCAAACAGGTATTTCAAAACCCACTTATTCCAACTTTCATTTCTTATTCTTTTTTTTTTTCCCCTGAAAAATCTTCTTTTTCATTTACATTTACATTTCATCACTTGCTTGGAAGTTTTAGCAGAGTTGGTGGGAACCGGTCTTCTACTACGAAACAAAAAGTAGAAAAAAAAAAAAAAAAAAAAAAGGTACTCGACTTCCTTTGGATTGAGTACTATAAAGAAGTACTCGATTTCTGTAATATTGAGTACCGCATTACTTTTTCAATTACACTAATTCCAAGTTAGCAGTGCCACGCTGGTGACTCATTTAGGAACTTGAGTTCACTGAATTTGAGTTTTATTTAGAACTCAATTTTGTGAAACTCAAGTACTAAAAAAGTGATAGATTGCTAAATATTTCCGAAACAGTGCTAGTTTGCCACAAATTTTGCCAAAACGTGGTATTTGGCTATTTTCACCAAAGTTTTACCACAAAAATCTACAAGAAGAATATTGAACTTAAAGAGTTTGGATCAAGTTCAATTCCACCCCACCACGCTTCACTTCACAAGTACAAAGTTCTTGTGGCATGGAAGGACAAGGGTCGAAATTCAAGTTTCTATGAGTGAGTTTCACATACATATACACTTAGATTAGATTAAAATAGAATTTTTATTTTATATAAAAATAGAAAAAATAAAAAGTTCAATTCCTTCCTTTAAAAGTCCATTTTTCTCTCACGTACACTTTGAGTGAACAACATTGATTAGACTGCTCTTAGGACTTAGGACTAAGAATAGGATAGGAGAGTTCTCTAATGGAAAGCCAAACATCTTCCCTTGCATGGCTTTATCTTCTTTTTCTTTTTTCTTTTTTTTTTTTAGATAACTTGAAAACTTTTCTTAAACAGAAGAGAACATTACATCATGATGGAGAGCTTGTTCCAAGAAATAAGAATTCTCTTCCATCCAAACCATAAAGTCAACAATACTAATAGCAACTTTTGCTAAGATATGGGCATGTCTATTTCATTGTCTACATACATGAGAAAACAACACTTTCCTAACATGGATATGCGATGAATTCTCATTTGCGAGTCATATCAACAATGGAAATTTGTTAAGTATGGTACGTTTACTCTGTCTTTGCCTAGACTTTTTGGCTTCAAGTCATCCACTATCTAATATCTATTGCCTTAAAAATTTAAATACTTATCTCATTTTTGGTTCGCTGGCGGTGATGTCGCTTTTTGGAGGATATAATTGAAGATATTTTTTTTTTAGTAGTGTGACATACACCCTTAATACACAAATTTTTACAAAACTAGAAAAAGCAACTCTGTAAACTTTTTCTTTTTGATATATTGATAATTTCTTATGAGAAATTTTTAGTTCTTATCTACTTATGTATGGTGATATTGAAGCCTTAAATTAAGAGGACGTAGGTTAATGTTACGTGTTGTAATATAAAATTTAATTTTGTTTAAGGTACATAGTGGGGGAGTAAATCAGGAGGAGGAGATGGAGGGAGGGAGAGGTGAGGATCAAATTATAGACATAGGACACTACAAAAAATATTACTATTAGGAATTGGGATATTACAATCCTTAATACATAAATTTAGTTTTCAAGTACCCATAGACAATACTGCGACTCTAAGGGTCTTTTTAGTTGGAGTGAAATGAGGAAACAAAATACAGGGGGAGAAAAAATTTGAGAGAAAATGGGGGTGGGGGAGTTTTCTCCCAGAGCCCACCATTTAGGAGGAAATAGTACTAGTTTTCTCCCTAAAGTTGGGGAGAAAACTAAAGAGAAAAGTGGGGAGGGAGTGAGTTTGATAAAAAATTACCTATTTGCCCTTCCCCTTATTTAGGGAGAAAACTAAAGAGAAAAGTGGAGAGGGAGTGAGTTTGATGGAAAATTACCTATTTGCCCTTCCCCTTATTTAACATTGGAGTTCTTTTTCTATTTTTTACATCCTCTTTCTTCTTCTTTTTGTTTTTCCATGGTATGTTATTGTGCCACGTTGGTTGGCTTGTTTTGCTTCCTTTTCTTTTCTTTTTCTCTTTTTTTTTTTTTCCTATCAAATGACAATTTTTTTTTTATTATTAGTTTTTATTTTGCTAGATGTTTTATTAGTTGTATTAGTTTGTAGTAATTAAAAAATTTATTTTATAAATTATTGGAAATGTTTTTTTTTTATGTACTAAAAAGTTCAACCAAAAAAATAAATAAATAAATAAATTCACACTTTATTTTTAGTTCTATAGAGAATTATTGCTTTGAAGGGGCAACCTAGTACAAACACACCCAAGATATTTTGCCAATTTGAAGCCCAAGCTCTCCAACAAGAAACGATACGTACCCTGTCCTCCACGGCTCTATATATCTACCTCCTACCCCTATCCCAGACTCATCTTCTTCTCACTTGGCCGTCTATGCCTCTACATAGTCCCACCATTGGCAGCCACTATAAATCAAGGTAAAACTTTTAGTATTCCTTAAATTCTTGACTTTAAAATACTTGGAGGAGCTATGACTATACTTGACCTCTATGAATCATAATACATGAGCATCAATGGTGCTTTGAAAGGGCTGGAGTTTCAGTTGAGCCGAAACCTTTTGTGCAGGTAATATTTATAACAGGCTAGCCAGATTTATAGCTACCTGACCTGACCCTCCAATGGCAGGCAAAACCACCAGTCTTTTAATGCTTCTCCTTCTCAGCTTCACCTCCACTCTGCTTATTGGTCACTCAACTTCTCAGAATGATCGAAAGGTAAATTATGCTTAAGGGTCATCAAATAGCCCATGGCCCACAGCCCGACCCAGAAACTCGACGGCCCACCGGGCTAATGGGCGGCCCGGTCCGTTGTTATTGAGGCCCATGGGTAGCCCACTAGCCCAGTGGGTTAGGCCGTGGGCTAGTTTTTATGCCCATGGGTACCCGGTAGGCTAGCCCAGTAGCCTAACCCGTTGCCCAGCCCGTTGGCCTAACCCATTGGCCTAGCCTAATAACTCATAATTCATAACAAAATATATAGGAAGTGTATGAAAGATTGATCTTGAGATATTATAGAGAAATTTCTTAAGAGAACTCCCTCAACCAGTAAGATACCTAAAGTAATTGTGCTAAACTTAGTTTACTAGATATATATTTTTCTAGTAGTCTATCAAATTTGAATTAACCATTTGACATTTTTTATTATTAAAGATAAAAATAAAAAAACTATTTAAAGCCTTAATAAATAAAAAATTAAATAGGTTTCCATCAACAAAACAAAAAATTAAATAGATTTGACTATAATTTTTTTTTAATTAAGTATTAAATTCTTTAATTCTTTCTTTTAAAAAAATAGATTGATTATTCCCTTATAAAAAATTAATTCTTTCCTTATAAAAATAATAAAATAATATGCTAATACAAGCCCATGGGTAACCTATTAGGCCCAACCCAATAGCCCATCTCGCTAAAGACAAAATGGGCATTGCCCATGGGCAGGGTCATGGGCTAAGGTTTCCTCTTTCGGCCTAGCCCGACCCGGCCCATTAACTAGTTAATAGCCCATTATGTCCAGCCCATTGTGCCCATGGGCCAAGTAAAAATGGGCCGGGCCGGCCCGACCCAGCCCATTGACGACCCCTAATTATGCTTTTTTTTCTTAATTTACAGTTACATTAATTAGGGACGAATTTCAATTGAGGGAATAATATGAATAAAAAAATTCATAAAAGTTCAAAATAACACTCATTCAATATTAGCAATTTATAAACAAACTGAAAAACACAAAATGTTTGTTTTTTTAATACATTACAATACATGTATTGTTACTCAGATTAATTATGGTTGCTACTTGCTAGGTTAAAAAAATAATAATAATACAAGAAAGCAAAAAATCCAAAGTCAATTGTTGCTATAATTAAGATTGTTGTTAATATTAGTTATTATTGCTAAGTTAATTATTTATGTGTAGAGATGTTCTTTGTCTCTTTAATATAAAGATGTCAAACCAAAAACAAGTGCTCAACTATCTTTATTAAAAACCACTGTGCATCCTTAGTATGGTGGTCACTCTACAAGTATAAATATTTGTGAGGTGTGAGGGGGGCAAGAGTTAGGGTTCAAGTTTTCAAGAGGAAGTTTCACACACATATATTCTTAAATTAGGCTAGAATAGAAATTTTATCTTGTATATAAATATATATATATATATATATATATCTTTATTAAATATTTAGTAAGTCAACAACCTTTAGAAAAAGAGAAAATCTATAAACACAAAAAAATTGACAAAAAATTGCACAATTGTTGATGAGACTAATTGTTAATGATAGTTAAAAAAATGATGTTAGTGATAAACCTATATGAGAACTACGAAAAGTTTGTCAACTTAACCTTTGTGAAAAAATATTGTTAAATTTTTTATGTATGTTGCATTGCTATTAAATAAAGGAAATCAAATCTGAATGCTCAACCAACTTTAATCAAATATTTGCTTTTTAGATAAAGTTATTATAATATTTTAGCCTCTACTTTAGTTACATTTTTAACTTTCTAAAGTGATTGGACCAGCTTTAATTTTCGGCATTTTTTTTCTTCTTTAAAATATATATATATATATATATATATATATATTTGGGGAGTGAGATTTTGACTATATGAATATGATGGGTTAGTAAATTTTTGGTAAATGTTTGGGCTTTCATATGCCAATCGTTTAATTTTAGATGTTGGATTGTTATTTGGGCTTTTTTTTAAGGAGGCCAATGATGTTGTTAGATTGTTGGGGGGGGCCAAGCTTATTGGGCTAAATTCTAAAATATGTATTGTGTTAAGGAGATTTTTGAAATGCTATGGCGGGGGCCATGGCCCCTTTGGTCTCCCCACCCAAATCCCCTACCTCTATCCCTGCCAGCAATTGGCGTATGGTATGTAGTATTTGATTTTTTCTTCTCCCTTTAATTTTAAACTTTGGATACTTCTTAAAGGCAAAAAAAGATTATGTGGCAAACTGTGATTAGTAGAGAATAATGCGAAATACTCATAAAGGAAGACTTTTAGGCATGACTTAAACTGACTTTATTTTCTTGATATGATATGATATTATGCGCGCAGGCTTATATTGTGTATATGGGCAACAAGAGGGATGAGGTTTCCACATCATCCCTTTACACAAGCATGCTACAAGATGTCATCGGCAGGTTATAAAAGTAGTATAATGGCACCACCATAAACTCGTTATATGAATCTTCTTTCCTTTTTTTTTTTTCTTTTTTTTTTTTTGTTATAACAAGTTTTTGACATTTTTCATGATAAGTTTTTGTCATGTTATATTTAGTGGGAAAATAAAAAGTGGAGTCTCACATGTTGTATTTTATATCAATGTCACTTGTTTTTTTAGAGTCTTATATCATGATTACATGTAATATAATAAACATTGGTTTTTACATATTATTATAATATTAAGATTATGTGATTCAATATAAATGTTATACATTCAATATATATTTGTGGTTTTACCTTAAAATTATTAATATAATATATTATTGTACGGCCCCCGCACCATGGCCCATAGTGGGCCTTGGACCCTGGCCTAGGTGTATGGCCCATGAGGCCGGTCTCCCTCTACCTAGCGGCCCACCTCCGGGCCACGCATGCTACAGGCTCAAGCTTTGCCTCTTCATCGTTTCTCGGCAAAGTGTTCTGGGCCAGTAGATGAACCACGAAAGAGGGATGCTCGGCAGATTAAGATACTGAAAAGTGAGGAATGCGAAAGTGAGAGTCAGTGACTAGAAGGATTATTTATAGGCGTGGAAAGTAGAATGAGAAGCATTTAATGATCCACTGGAAGGAAACCACGCGGACCGTCGCTTCAACTGCCACATGCGCGACGCCTCGGTTCACGAACCGTCAGACAGTGATGGCGGATAGGCCGTCAATCAATTCCAAACGCGTCTTTTGAGATGCGCATTAATGCGCCCATCAATGGCCGGGCACTGACCCTTCGACTTCCCAGACGGGTATTTACCCCTTGTGATCCTTGATTCACCCCCGGGAATGGGGAGCGAATCAAGGGGGGGCTATTGTACGGCCCCCGCACCATGGCCCATAGTGGGCCTTGGACCCTGGCCTGGGTGTATGGCCCATGAGGCCGGTCTCCCTCTACCTAGCGGCCCACCCCGGGCCACGCATGCTGCAGGCCCAAGCTTTGCCTCTTCATCGTTTCTCTACAAACACCTTCCCGAGCAGTGATAGATATACGACTCTCAGGACGCCCCGCCCTGTACCTACCCGGCCGTGCCTCGGAGAGGCACCGCTGCCGAGAACTATCGTGGAGGTGGGAACCAAGTTCCAATGCCACCCTCACCGCTTCCCACGCCCACCTAACCACCCACTTACGATCGATAATACTGGACCGCCGATTGCACTTACTGGCAAGTAATTATGACTTCTCCACTAATCTATGGACTATAAGTACAAGAAGTTTTGAGAAGACAAGGGTTGGAGAATTGACGGAAAGAAGAGTGTAAACAGAGAGAAAGCAGAGTGAGGAGGTGGTTCAGACCCTCGAGGAGAGGAAAGTGATTCCATTGAGCCTTAGCGTTAAGAACGACCCAGTGTAGGAAATCCAAACCCACTATACAAGTAAGTTGTGAGCCCAAGTGAGGCCCAGCCCAACGGGTTTCAGTTTTGGGTGCGCACAATTGGCGCCGTCTGTGGGAAATCCTACTAAGCAGTGGTTCCGTCGAGACTCGTGTACAGGAAAGATGTCTGGAGGTAATGCCGAGAGTGGCTCGGCAGGGTCTTCCAGGGGCTCCACCTGGCGGGAA
The DNA here is from genome assembly GCA_019022515.1 of Quercus aquifolioides. Classification (NCBI taxonomy): domain Eukaryota; kingdom Viridiplantae; phylum Streptophyta; class Magnoliopsida; order Fagales; family Fagaceae; genus Quercus; species Quercus aquifolioides. Next base: position 6,549,624 of record CM032329.1, read on the forward strand.
CAGAGGCAGAAGAGACGCGAGGATCCAGCTTACGAGCAACTGGAAGAGCGGTCCGGCCTTGGAGAAGGGTCGTATCAAACGGGGAGAACGGTATCCCATGCTTCCCGGCATACGCAGCCCGACGTCAGGGATGAAGAGCTTGAGCGGTTGTGGAGGTTAGTACAAGACCTGGAGTTGGAAGCATGAAACGAGCGCCGCCGAGCCGGTCAAAACGACCGAGGGAGAAGGCCTGACGCCGAGGAAGAGAGACACGGGATGGATCGAATCAATCAGGATCCCGCCTCCACAGGGAGCGCTCGCACTCGAGGGAGTCCCGTCGCCGCCGAGACCGCCTTTCATTCAGCGGAATCTCGCCGACGGCGAAATCGCTCTCGGTCGCGGGAATACGGGAATCGGGGCTCGAATTCTCCAGAGGGACGACCAAGGAATGCGGCCATGGATGCTATGAGCCGTGCGTTGCGCAGGGCGGCTCGGTCCCCATTCTCAGCAGATATTGAGCGAGCACCGATGCCGGACAGATTTACGCGCCCGCCGTTCAATTCGTATGGTGGGAAAACGGACCCCGTGGAGCATGTCAGCCACTATATCCAGATGATGTCTCTGCATACCCGCAATGACGCTCTGATGTGCAAGGTTTTTCCCTCCAGCCTTGGTCCCACAGCTTTAAGGTGGTTCAACGGGTTGCGCAAGGGCTCTATTCATAGTTTCGCCGAGCTAATACAGGAGTTCGGTTCCCGTTTCGTGACGTGCAGCCGGGAACAGCAACCGGTGGACGCGCTGCTGTCTATGAAGATGAGGGCAGGGGAAACCCTCCGTGATTATGCTAGCCGATACTGGGAGCTCTACAACGAGATTGGCGGAGGGAACGAAAAGATTGCAGCGAGCACTTTCAGAATGGGATTGCCTGAGGAGTCGGGGTTGAGGGAATCATTAACTAAGAAACCTCCCGAGGATATGAGGCAGCTGATGAGGCGCATTGAGGAGTACAAGCGGCTGGAAGATGATAGAATACAAAGCAAAAGCAAGGCACAGGTGACAGATCGTCCTCGGCAGAGCGGTTTTCAACAGAGGGCACGGGGAAATTTGAGGATTCAAGATCCAGTAGAGCCAGTAGGGGAGGTGAACGTGACGTTCAAGGAGCCCGTGCATAAAATTGTGCATAAGATCAAGCACCAGCCGTACTTCAGATAGCCGAACCGGATGGCTGGCGACCCCTCTAGGAGGATTCAGAACCTATACTGCACCTACCACAAAGACCGGGGACATACCATCGAGCAGTGCCGAGTGTTAAGGGACCATCTCGGGCAGTTGGCTAAGGCAGGACACCTCAAGGATTTTGTGACGGATGCCGGGGATCGAGGAACAGGGCATGGCGCACCACACAGAGGGAATCCCCTTCCGCCCCCTCTTGGGATAATTGATGTTATTCACGTCGCCCCGAGGGGCATTTCAACAGCAAAGGGGAAGGAGGTGTTGACAGTGATATCGGTAGAGGGGAGTACGGGCGTGCCGCCTCCCGTGAAGAAGATCAGACCTACCCGAGAGCTGATCGCTTTCGACGACAGTGATTTGGAAGGAACCATTCAGCCGCACGACGACGCATTGATAGTCACGGCAAGGATAGGCGGCTTCGTTGTGAAGAGAATAATGATAGACCAGGGAAGCGGAGTGGATGTTATGTACCCGGACCTATTCAAGGGGCTCGGGTTGAGGAATGAGGATCTGTCGAAGTACAACACTCCCCTGGTTGGGTTCGACGGGAAAATGGTGGCACCCGAGGGGCAAATCTCTTTGCCCGTGAACATGGGGGGCAAGGAGGTGATGGTAAGCTTCTTCATAGTCGCCTCGTACTCCCCCTACACGGCGATTCTAGGGAGGCCATGGATACATGCAATGGGGGCTGTCCCGTCCACTCTGCACATGAAGGTCAAGTTTCATACTGATTATGGTGTCACGGTGATACAAGGAAGTCAGCGGGTGGCCAGGCAATGTTTGATCACCATGGTCGATTGGAAGAAGGAGCAAACCGACCAGAAGGATCGGGCCGACCCCAAATGTTCGTCGTCGGGGACGCCTTTATAGCAGTTACAGAGCCCGCCAGAGAAGGAGGTCGCGCGCGCCGAGAATATGATCAAGGTAAAGGTGTTGCCGGATACAGACAAGTACTTCCAAATAGGGGAGAGCATGGAGGACCGGGAAAAAGTAGAGATGTTGCTACTCCTAATACGGAATGTGGACGTATTTGCATGGAGTCCATACGAGGTGCCCGGGGTGGATCCCGAATTCATCGTGCATAGACTTGGAGTTGACCCCTCATTTGCCCCTAAAAAGCAGAAGCCGAGGAGATCAGCCTGGGAGCACTCCGAGGCAGTAAAAGTGGAAGTTCAAAGATTGAAGGAGGCAGGGGTGATTCGGGAGATCTTCTTCCCGGATTGGTTGGCGAACACCGTGGTAGTGAAGAAGAAGAACGGCAAGTGGAGGGTCTGCGTCGATTTCACCGATCTGAACAGAGCCTGCCCAAAAAGACCCTTTTCCTGTCCCAAAGATTGATCAGCTGGTGGACGCCACGTGTGGGCACCCGAGGATGAGTTTTCTGGACGCTTTCCAAGGGTATCACCAAATCGCCCTGGCGCCCGAGGATCAAGAAAAAATGGCGTTCATCTCCCCGGAGGCAAATTATTGCTACACGAGGATGCCCTTCGGACTGAAGAATGCCGGGGCCACCTACCAACGAATGATAACAAGAATGTTCCGAGACAAGGTAGGACGCACGGTCGAGGTGTACATCGACGACATGGTAGTGAAGAGCAAACAGGAAGCCCTGCATATAGGGGACCTCTAGGCGGTTTTCGAGGTTCTCCGACGGCACAAGTTGCGCCTTAATGCGGAGAAGTGCGCGTTTGGCGTCGGGGCCGGGAAATTCTTGGGGTACCTGATCAGTACACGGGGAATTGAGGTCAACCCCGACCAGATAGAAGCTGTGAGAAGACTGAAGCCACCGAGCTACCCGAAGGAAGTGCAAATACTAACCGGGATGCTGGCAGCCCTTAACCGGTTCATCTCAAGATTCGCAGATCGCTGCCGACCATTCTACCAACTGCTGAAGAAATGGACTGGATTTCGGTGGAGCGAGGAGTGTGAAGAAGCCTTTGTGGATCTGAAGATTTATTTGGCGCGGGCGCCCATGCTTACGGCACCGGAGCCAGGTGAAGATTTATTCATGTATCTGGCGGTATCCGAGCACGCCGTGAGTGCTGTGCTGCTGAGGGACAAAGGGATCCAGCAACCCGTGTACTACATCAGCAAAACTCTTGTCGACGCCGAGACGAGATACTTGCCCTTGGAGAAGCTCGTATTAGCCCTGATACACGCCACCAGGAAGTTGCCGCACTATTTTCAAGCTCACACTGTATACGTCCTGACCGAGTACCCATTGCAGTCGTTATTAAAGACGTCGGATTTCACGGGCCGTGTAGCCAAATGGGGGACTCGACTCGGTTCCTTCGACATACGGTACAGACCTCGAAGTTCGGTGAAGGGCCAGGTCCTTGCGGATTTTATCACTGAGTTTTCGCCCAGAGAGAAGGGGGAGATGGTTTGCCAACTGGAGGCTCGCCCGTGGAAGGTATTCTTAGACGGCGCGTCGAGCTCCACGGGTGCCGGTTCAGGAGTTGTTATGATCACCCCAGAAGGAATACGACTAGAGCACTCGTTTAGATTGGGTTTCAGGGCATCCAACAACGAGGCAGAATACGAGGCTTTTCTGGCCGGACTGAGGGCAGCTTCGAGCCTGGGGGCTCGGGAGATTTAGCTATATTCGGATTCGCGTCTGGTGGTTAATTAGGTGCAGGGCAGTTTTGAAGCCCGAGATCCCCAGATGAAAGCGTACCTAGAACAAGCGAGGCTAGTTATGGCCGGCTTCAACACGGTGAAAGTTTTCCACATAGCCCGAACACAGAACAGACATGCTGACTCCCTTGCCACGCTGGCGTCGTCAGTGACCGAAGAGATACCACGGCAAATCAAAGTCGAGCTTATTTCAGAGCCAAGCGTCAGGGTAATGAGCGACTCGGGAACTACAGGGATCAATGTCACGGCAATCGCAGCCCCTACCCCATGCTGGATCGACCCCATTATCGACTTTCTGGCTGACGACCGACTGCCGAGTGACGAAAATGAGAGCATCAGGATCCGTAGGATGGCTCCTCGATATTGGTTGGCAGAAGACCAGACTTTGTATCGAAGGTCCTTCGGAGGGCCGTACCTCTTGTGCTTACGCCCGGAGAAGGTGGGCGAGCTCTTGGCGGAGCTCCACTCTGGGGTGTGCGGCGGCCATGTCGGGGGATGTTCATTGGCGCACCGAGCGATGACTCAGGGGTTTTAGTGGCCTCAGATGCAGAAAGACGCCGCCGAGTATGTGCTTAAGTGTGAACAGTGTCAGAAGCACGCCCTTCTGATCCATCAGCCTGCGGGCCACCTGAACCCGATCAGCAGTCCTTGGCCTTTTGCACAATGGGTGCTGGACATCATCGGCCCATTCCCTCGGGCGACGGGCGGCCGAAAGTTTGTTTTGGTGGCCGTCGACTATTTTACCAAGTGGGCAGAGGCGGAAGCTTTGGCCAACATACGAGATGTGGAAGTAAAGAAATTCGTATGGAAAAATATCATCACCAGGTTCGGGGTGCCGAACACTATCATATCAGACAACGGGCTACAGTTTGACAGCCGGGCGTTCGGAGAGTTTTGCAGTGGTCTCGGCATCAAAAAAAGGTACTCAACTCCCGCTTATCCACAGGGCAACGGTCAGGCCGAGGCCGTGAATAAGGTGATTATGAGTGGGCTGAAGAAAAGGCTGGAGGGCGCGAAGGGAAACTGGGCCGAGGAACTTCCCAAAGTCTTGTGGGCATATCGCACCACTCCTAGACGGTCCACCGAGGAGACCCCTTTCTCTCTCACGTACGGAGCGGAAGTCGTTATCCCTACCGATGTGAATCTATGCAGTGCGTGGGTAGCGGGGTTCGATCACACCCAAAACGACGAAATGATGGTAGGATATTTGGACAAGGTGGAAGAGTACCGCGAGATGGTGACAATACGGATCGCGGAATATCAGCAGAAGCTCGCCCGGAGATACAACCGAGGTGTGAGAACGAGGGAGTTTGTCGTCGGGGATTTGGTTCTCAGAAGAGCCGTGGGCAACATGCGGGACACTAGTGCTGGGAAATTGGCGCAGACATGGGAGGGACCCTACAGGGTCACAGCTGTGGCCGACACCGGGGCTTACTTCTTGGAAGACCTAGACGAGAGACAACTGCCCCGACCGTGGAACGTCCATAATCTCAAGAAGTACTATCATTGATGGGCGATTCTCCGAGCATAAAGTTAGCCGCAACCTATTGTATATGTTTTGTTAGTTATACTAATGATGTTTTTCATGCAGATCCGCACTGTTCTAACCCTAATTCTCGGTTCGATCCCAATCACCGAGCATGGTTCATTCTTAGCCGATTTGTTCAAAGGACAGAAGCCTGATCCTCGGTTCGATTTATCGCCGAGCAGGCGGAAACCTTAACGGCCCATTCTGAGGACAGAAACCTGACTTTCGGTTCGATCCCTATCACAGAGCAGGTGGAAACCTTAGCCTTTTTGTTCTAAGGACAGAAACCTGACTCTTGGTTCGATCCCTATCACCGAGCAGGTGGAAACCTTAGGCTTTTTGTTCTAAGGACAGAAGCCTGTCCCTCGGTTCGATCCTATCACTGAGCAGGTGGAAACCTGAACGATTCACTCTAAGGACAGAAGCCTGACCCTCGGTTCGATCCTATCACCGAGCAGGTGGAAACCTGAACGATTCACTCTAAGGACAGAAGCCTGACACTCTGTTCGATCCTATCACCGAGCAGACGGAAACCTGAATGATACCCTCTAAGAACAGAAGTCTGACCCTCGGTTCGATCCTATCACCGAGCAGGTGAAAACCTTAGTCATTTCATCCTAAGACAAAAGCCTGACCCTCGGTTAGATCCCTATCACCGAGCAGGTGGAAACCTTACCATAGCCAGACACATCACAATAAAGAAGCAACACGATAAAACATTCATATTAAGGCATAAAACTCAAATTAACGTTTTGTTGCCAAAACCCGACAACTCGAAATAAGGAAAATACAATATAAATAAATTATCCCGTCACCACAACCCGGTGACATAGGCAATTCCGTTTATTCTCAAAAGGAAGGGAAAAATAAAGCAGGGCCGACTTTCAAATTTAGATATCCGCCGCATGAGCGGAGGATGCGTCCTCTTGAGAGCGGTGGTCGGCGTAAGGAGTTGGAGACTGGACGTCCTCCCCGGTTCGGTCCCCGACATGGGGGTGGCTGGTCCCCTCCATATCGGTCGGCACCGCGTGAGAGTCAATGGCGTTCACCAGTTCCCTCATGCTGGAGGTCTCCTCTTCGTCAATAACAAGGGGCGCAGGCTTCTCGGCGTTGGGGATGCACGGGAATGGGATCTTGCTGCGATCCCTCAACGGAGAGTCCTCGGGAATCCCCAAGGCTTGAAGAGCGGCGAACCAACCCTCTTCATATCCGAGCCTGTGAGCCTGGCGAATGACCGGCTCCGCCGAATTCTCGGCATCTGCGAACCCCTCGTTATACCACTTGTTTTCACAAGCCTCCAGCGCCGCCTTCGAATCGGCCAACTGTCCTTCCAGCATGGTGTTCAAGCTCTGAGCCTCCGCCAGTTTAAGCTCGGTGCCGCCCAGTTGCAGTTCCAACTCCTCAGACTTCGTTTCGGCAAGAGCCTGGGCCTTCATGGCCATAGCAATTTTATTCTCTGCCTCCTCGGCAATTTTCGACTTCTCCCTCACCGTGGCCTCGGCGACGTCCTTCAGGGCCTTCTCCCGTTCAGCGTCCTCGGCTAAATCCTTCATCCTGCCGTCCACAACGTATGACATTTGTGCAGCCTGACCACACGAAGTTCAATTTATAAGGCAAAATGGAAAGTAAACACACATGAGCAAAATGGGAAACTGAGGATGGGAAAGAAAAACAAAACAGTTACCGCTATGGTGTGCCACTGCATACACCTTCCCAAAGACTCATCCGTCCCTTGCGTGAAAGTGTGCAAGTCCTTGGGCAGGAGGATGCCGCGTGCCAGACTCTGCGCCAGGGCCCCCATAACCTTTGTCCCATACTCGGGCACTAGCCGTTGACGGAAGTGGCTCGCCGTCGAGTTCGAAGGAGGGTCGCCATGCTGCCGGAGCCCGGGAAGTAGACGCCAGGTCTATCCCGGTTTGTGCTACCGGTTCCCGGATGACAATACCCGCCGAGGACCGGAGGGGCACGTTGCCCGAGCCCGTCTGAGTCTGATCGGTTGTGCGCGGCCTTTTTCGAACTCGGGTCGATGGGACTGCGGGAGGCGAAGCGTCTTGGCCACGGGTTTGTTGTTGCTGCGCGGCAGGCTGGGCACTCGGGACGAAGCGGTCGATCGTCATCTTCCTCCTAGCCACCATGGCGTTGCCTTGGTCGGATCCTGTTTCAGAGGAGTCAGTTGGTTCCGCGGCTGCACCCTCCTCTGCCCGAACAGTAGCCTCGGGCTCTACAGTTCTCTCGGGCTGAGCAGGAACTTCTTGCTGGATTCGCTCGTGGGCACGTCTCTTACGCTCGGCAGATACACGCTCGGCTGATTCGTCACGAATAGGCTGTCACTCGTCTGAACAAATGAACCGGGGGCCGAGATCACGTGCCTCGCCGGGAGTTAGCTTTGGTGGGAAGAAGTTTGCGTGCCGGACGTCGATATATGAGAGGAGAGGGCTGTCAACTAGCAAAGCTTGGCTGAATGCCTGCCAAGTTGAGTAGACGGGATTGACACCGAGGATGAAGTGGGACGCTCGGAGTTGTCCGTCCGTGTGTACGAAGATTTTCGACCTGAGCACGAAATTCAGGTCCCGAACATGTACCACTTTGAGGTCTGGCTTGAATCTTTTGCTCTCTGCACAAAGGAAATAAGGGTTAACGATTACATAATCGGACCAAAATCAAAAGAGACCAAAGTAAATAAAGGCAAGTCACCGACCAACGTCGCGCGGCGAATACGCACAGGGGATCTCCTCGGCAAACCAATTGCCGCTCACCCGAACGAAATCTTTAGCTGAGTTGCGATTTGAATCTGGTAGGCATGAAATAAGCCGTACCCTCACATCCCTAGTTTTTATATAATAGTCAGACTCGATATTGCTGCACAGACTATACATCTGATTAATGTCATAGTGATTTAGTTGCAACCCGTACAACTGGTTCAGCCTACTCACGCAACTCACTACCCGGTAAAAGTTGGGAGGGAGTTGGTCGGGGCAAAGGTCGTAAAATCTAAGGGTACTGAGAATTAGAGGGTCAACCGGGAACCTAAGCCCACCCTCTAGAATGACCATCAAGGGAAAAAACACCGTGTTTTCACCACGGCGCCTCTGGATGTCAATATCGCCCATATTGCAGTAGGCAATATCTACGTCACTAGGAACATTATAGGCTTCCCTAAATCTAGCCAAAGCATGCTCAGAAGAAAGGAGGTAAGAGTAACTCATTTTTTTTCAAAACGAGTGTTTTTAATAAAAGGGAAAAGAAATGCTATGATTATCAAAGAATGGGCTGAAATGTCTAAACTGAAAAAGCAAGAAGAGGGAAAGGAACTTACTGTGGGCTCTAAGGAGGAAGTGTGTTCTGGGCCAGTAGATGAACCACGAAAGAGGGATGCTCGGCAGATTAAGATACTGAAAAGTGAGGAATGCGAAAGTGAGAGTCAGTGACTAGAAGGATTATTTATAGGCGTGGGGAGTAGAATGAGAAGCATTTAATGATCCACTGGAAGGAAACCACGCGGACTGCCGCTTCAACTGCCACACGCGCGACGCCTCGGTTCACGAACCGAATCAATTCCAAACGCGTCTTTTGAGACGCGCATTAATGCGCCCATCAATGGCCGGGCACTGACCCTTCGACTTCCTAGACGGGTATTTACCCCTTGTGATCCTTGATTCACCCCCAGGAATGGGGAGCGAATCAAGGGGGGGGGGCTATTGTACGGCCCCCGCACCATGGCCCATAGTGGGCCTTGGACCCTGGCCTGGGTGTATGGCCCATGAGGCCGGTCTCCCTCTACCTAGCGGCCCACCCCCGGGCCACGCATGCTGCAGGCCCAAGCTTTGCCTCTTCATCGTTTCTCGGCAAACACCTTCCCGAGCAGTGATAGATATACGACTCTCGGGACGCCCCGCCCTGTACCTACCCGGCCGTGCCTCGGAGAGGCACCGCTGCCGAGAACTATCGTGGAGGTGGGAACCAAGTTCCAACGCCACCCTCACCGCTTCCCACGCCCACCTAACCACCCACTTACGATCGATAATACTGGACCGCCGGTTGCACTTACTGGCAAGTAATTATGACCTCTCCACTAATCTATAGACTATAAGTACAAGAAGTTTTGAGAAGACAAGGGTTGGAGAATTGACGGAAAGAAGAGTGTAAACAGAGAGAAAGCAGAGTGAGGAGGTGGTTCAGACCCCCGAGGAGAGGAAAGTGATTCCATTGAGCCTTAGCGTTAAGAACGACCCAGTGTAGGAAATCCAAACCCACTATACAAGTAAGTTGTGAGCCCAAGTGAGGCCCAACCCAACGGGTTTCAGTTTTGGGTGCGCACAATTATATATAAAATTTTATTACCAAAGTCTCAAAAAGTTTGAAACACTACCCTGGTTAAAATTCTATTTTACATTTTCATTTTATGATTTGATAAAATATTAAACTTAAACAATGTACTTTATGTAATATGAGTTAATTTTTCCATTTTGTATTTTTATTAGCTATTATTTTATTATCAATTTCAATGATTTTAGCAATTTTGTAATTTATATAAATATGATTTTTTTTTTAAATTTATCCATTAGATTCAAAAAAGTTAGGGAAAAAAAAAGTTAACAAGATCTCAATTACATAAAAAATATATGGTTATAGTTATCAGGCATTGAAATGCTTCTAGGTCCTAACCTGTCAAAATGCATATGCCTACTTTCAGCCATATTGGTCCAGAATCTTTACTCTATAGCTACAAAAGGAGTTTCCATGGATTTGCAGTGGAGCTAACTGAGCAAGAAGCTCAAAAAATGGCTGGTGGGTGAACCTAATCACAATTCTCCCCACCCCCCAAAAAAAAATCTTGAATTCATAACAAAATGATGTAACAATGAATATGTAGGAATGGATGGGGTAGTGTCGGTGTTCCCTAACCAAAAAAAAGAGCTCCATACAACAAGGTCATGGGACTTCCTTGGCCTTCCTAAGCAAGTCGATAGACCAACAACTGAGAGCGATGTCATTATAGGAGTATTCGACACTGGAATTTGGCCGGAGTCTGATAGCTTTAATGACAAAGGATTTGGTCCACCACCTAGCAAATGGAAGGGCAAATGCCAGGCCTCAACCAATTTCACTTGCAACAAGTATATCTTTTACATCCATCTATTGCATTTTGTATTCTATTTTATAAATTACTAACATGACTAATTGTAATTAGTGAACAAAGTGTGTTGGTTGGATGGTTGTCATGATGCTGACATTCTTGCAGCATTCGATGATGCCATTGCTGATGGGGTTGACATAATATCTATTTCAATTGGTGGATCTTCTGACAACTATTTTATAGATACAATTGCCATTGGTGCCTTTCATGCTATGAGAAATGGAATATTGACATCAACTCCTGCTGGTAACCGGGGTCCATATCTAGCAACACTCTCAAGCTTCGCCCCATGGTCTCTTTCTGTGGCTGCAAGCACCATAGACCGAAAGTTCTACACCAAGGTCCGATTAGGTAACAACAAGATCTATGAGGTAATTAATATGCCCTTGTGGAATTTAATTAGGAATTTTTTTTAATAATAATAATAATAATTATTTTTGACCTATAAGAAAAGATTCTATATAATTTGTTTTTTTGAAAAATAATAACATTAATAAAATGCTAATACATAAGGAAAAATTCCTATATCCTAATCTTGGTGTTTTATTTTATACTTCACCAATTGTATTCTACCACACATTCCTAATTTTTCCTTAAAAAGTAACAATAAATTGAGATATAAAAAATATAGGCACATAGTATAAGGTAATTGATGAAACAAAAAGTAAAACACTCAGTCACTCAATGTGAGAATTGGAGTTGCATTCTATTTGAAAGTGCTGAGCGGACCATTTCCTTAATAGTGTCGAATTGCATGTGTAAAGCCTATGGTATAAAAATAAAACTGCAGACTAATTTGTAGAATTTCTTTACTTCGTGTGTAGGGTATTTCAATTAATACATTTGACCTCAAAAATGAAACATATCCAATAATTTATGGTGGAGATGCACCAAACAAGACAGAAGAGTATGATTCATCCCTGTCCAGGTAATTGAAAAAAAAGGAAAATCTAAATAAGCTTTAACTTTTTTTGATATATACATATACAAAATTCAAAATTCTAGTACCAAAAAAAATTACACAACTTCTTTGCTATAATTGTAATGTGACAAAGCGCGTGACTGGTGAAGAAAAAATTGTGGGTCTATTTATAAATGATAGTTAATCATTCACAGTTTGCCACGTCAGAGTTGTAGCAAAAAAGTTGTGGAATAGTTTGTGGTCTTAGAACTACTCAAACAAAATGAGCAATTGTGGTTTTTTTTTTTTTTTTGAGATGAATGGTAGAAATTGTATTAAACTAGCAGGTGAAAAATCCCTTATGCTTCAAAAGAGTGGTACCAATTATCAAGAGCTTTATAACTTTATTGAAACTTTTTAGTATTTTTAATGGAAACATTTAAGCTTCATATTCATCCACTTGACTATCGAATTATTGAAAAAAAGCACATTCTAACATGGAAGTATTATAAAAGAAAAGTTGGTAGTTAAAAAAAAATGGAACTTATTGGAAAAATGAAGGTATTGCTACGAAGATTCCTTGGACAAAAATTTGGTGAAAGGTAAAATTGTACTTTGTGATGTTGAGAATTATGGGGTTGGGCAACTCTTAGCTGGTGCAGTTGGTACTGTGATGCAAGGCCGACGCCCCAGTTCTGGGGCTTTTGCGTTTCCCTTGCCTGCAACTTACCTTAGCTTGGAGGATGGTGGCGATATTTACTAGTACATAAATTCGACAAGGTATTAATCTAAAATATCCTAGACAATTAAGGACTTCACAACTCACAGGACATACTAATCCTAATCAAATTGCACAATTTTACAGGAGCCCAACTGCGACTATTCTTAAGACTGATGACCGTAAAGATCCATTTGCGCCTTACATAGCTGAGTTCTCATCTAGAGGTCCAAACCCAGCTGCACATAACATTCTCAAGGTAAATTCCTAGTGATCAGTAATCACTTTTATTATGCATCTATCACAACCGACTATGTCAATAGTGGTGAATAAAGTTATAAAATATGTTACTCCCCTAGAATTATTGGTATTATTCTTCTTATTGAATCCTATTTTATGTTGTTTTAGCCTGATTTAGCTGCTCCTGGAGTAGACATTCTAGCTGCATGGTCACCAATTTCTCCAATTTCCCCAATTTCTGATGTCAGTTTTGATAAGAGAGCATTGTCATATAATATAATGTCGGGGACATCAATGTCTTGCCCTCATGGTTCAGGGGTGGCTGCCTACATCAAATCTTTCCACCCCACATGGTCGCCTGCGGCTATCAAATCTGCTCTTATGACTACTGGTAATAGCTATATTCAATTCCTAATCTTGGTCATTTTAAGGCCAAACTAATTAGTTTGTTCTTTAAGTTTAAAATGATTGTTCTAAATCCCTAACAAAAGTGAGTCTCTTTTTCCTCTAAAGCTTTAAGTGGTCATCTTTTGTCCCTAACATGTCTTACGGAATGATGATGTGTTAGTTTTTAATTTGGTCACATCATTGTTTCATTAGAGAGATTTGACGGTGGTTGAATAAATAAAAAAGATTACTTTAAGTTTGTTAGGAATTGAAAGATATAACTTTAAACTTTAGGAACTAATATAGTTGGTAAATTAAATTTTAAGAATCAATATTGTATTTTATCCTCATTTTAATATAAACCATAACCATGACCAATTTGGTGTATTACTTACAGCTGTCCCCATGAGTCCTGAAGAGAGCTCTGGAGCTGAATTTGCATATGGTGCAGGCAATATTAATCCACATAAGAGTGCAAATCCTGGCTTAATATATGATATTGATGCACTTGACTACATAGCTTTTTTGTGTGGACAAGGATATAGTACAAAGTTATTACAAGTTATTACTGGAGACAATAGTAGTTGTCCCAAAGGTACTGATGGAAAAGTTTTTGATCTAAACTATCCTTCTTTTGCTCTATCCACACCATCCTCAAATTCTGTAAGTCATGTTTTCAATCAGACGGTCACCAATGTTGGAACATCAACATCTACATACAAAGCTATTTTGAGCACCCCACCTGGACTTAGTATCAAAGTGAACCCTAGTGTTCTATCATTTACAAGTCTCAGACAAAAGCTATCGTTTACGCTTACTATTGAAGGAACAATAGATAGACGAATAACCTCTGCTTCTTTAATCTGGGATGATGGCACATTTCAAGTGAGGAGCCCCATTGTTGTGTATGAAGCATTTTGACATTCTATATATGAAACATGTATCACCAATATTAAGCAAGCAAAAGCTTTGAATTAAAAAATAATATTAATAATAAAGCAAAAGCTTTGAAGTATTATGCTCATATAAAGAAGGATGACAACGGCAATGATATTACACCATGAAAAATGGTTGTAAACTTTTGCTGCTTGATTGTAATTAACGGTAGTGCCCGTATTAAAGATTATGTCTTTCTGATATGTAATCAGGGTCAACTTGATACAATTTGAGACCTAAGATAATGGTGTATTAATCTTATTTCTCAAAAAAAAAAAAAAAAATTTGATACATATATTCACAACATTTTCATAATAAAGACGAATTGTCAAATATAATATAAAACTTTTTTTAATTTTATATAAAGAATCAAATATCTTGGTTTATTTATAAAATTTAACAAAAAAGAAATATAATTTTACTTTTTATTTTGTAAAATGTGTGGGATAGATACTATTATAAATACTAATTAAAATCTCAAGTCATTAAGGTGTTGAGAGAGAGAGAGAGAGAGAGAGAGAGAGAATTGTGTCTCACCGTTGCAATTCCCGACAACCCAGCCCTGCCGCAAAACACCCAAGAAGACCAACCTAATTCGCCCACTGATGAAGGGAGCTTGAGAGAGAGAGAGAGAGACGAATGGGTTTAAAGACAAAAACATATATTATTATTTAAAAAAACATTGCCTTTGGAGACTAAATTAAATTGAAAACAAAAACCTGTTCTCTGTAGTGACTTTTGGAGAAAAATTTCTTAAAACAGGCGTTAAATACACTTTAGGAAATTATTTTTAAAATAACTATTTGAGATAAGATCAGAAGATTGTTAGTGTTGGCTTCGGATAGTTTAATTAGTTTGTTGGGGGGCTTGACAAAAGCTATTTGAGATAAGAGGACTTTTTAGTTTGGCCCAAGTTCAATTCCATCCTTTAAAATGTCCATTTCTCTCACATACACTTTGAGTGAACAACATTGACTAAACTGCTCTTAGGACTAAGAATAAGATAGGAGTAATTCTAGTATCACATAAATTGTTACAATTTTTGAAATAACTATCTTACATGTTAGACTGAGATTGATTATCTGTTACTTTCATATTAACTTACCACTTTTTTTTCCATCATTCATAATCTGTGACGTGGACAGTATGACACAAGTCGTGTACCTCAACCACACTATCATCACTTTGGTCCCCAAATGTAAAAATCTAGATTCCTTCAATCACTATCGTTGTTGGAAGACTTAGACCCTTGCTGCCTGGTTTGGTATCTCCTTATCAATCTGCCTTTGTTCTTGGCCGGAAAGTTATCAATAATGCCATAATAGTGCAGGATATTATCCACTCTATGTCTAAGAAAAAGGGGAGGAGTGGGTGTATGGCGATTAAAATAGATTTGGAGAAAGCTTATGATCGGCTCGAGTGGAGCTTTATCAGGGATACCCTCTCTCTCTTTTGATTCCCAAGTCATTTGATTAAGTTGATTATGAGTTGTGTATCCTCCTCATCTATCTCCATTCTTTTTAACGAGGGCGCTTTAGATTCTTTCCTTCTGTCCAGAGGAATTAGGCAAGGGGACCCTCTCTCCTAGTATCTCTTCATCTTGTGTATGGAAGTTTTGGGAGCCTTTACTTCAGAGAAATGCAATTCAAATTGTTGGGATCCTATTAAGGCCTCTCGTGTTGGGCCGGCCTTTTCCCATCTGTTCTTCGTGGACGACCTTGTTTTATTTGCGAAAGCAGATCGAAAAAATTGTGTAGCTATCAGGGATGTGCTTGATTCTTTTTGCAGTATCTCCGATCAGAAGGTAAGTCAAGATAAGTCTCGAGTTAACTTCTCTCCTAATGTATCAGCTGATGCGAGGGCCGAGATGTGTGATATTTTGGGATTTCACTCAACCCCTTCCCTTGGAAAATACTTGGGGATTCCGATTAAACACTCGGTAGGGACTCAAGATTTTGGCTATATTATTGAGCGGATTTAGAGCAGGCTAGCAGGGTGGAAATCTAATTTGCTTTCATTTGCCGGAAGACTTGTTCTTACTCAAGCGATGACTACCACCATTCCGAATTATGCTATGCAATGTGTAGCACTTCCGGTTAAGATTTTAAGTAGCATTGATAGGTTGAGCCGTAACTTTCTGTGGGGTTCCTCGGAAAGCAAGAAAAAAATCCATTTGGTTAGTTGGAAGAAGATTACTAAGCCAAAGAAAGAGGGGGGGCTGGGTATTCAAGCAGCAAGGGGAAAAAAAAAATCGCAAGCCTAGCCAAGTTAAACTGGCACCTTCAAACAGAATCTTCATCCTTATGGGCCAGAGTCCTTACTCAAAAGTATCGATCTCCAAGAAGAGTAGCTAATCCGAGTAGTATTAAAGGTTCTTGCTCTTCTATCTGGGCTACCATTCGCAAAGGTGATTCAGTTTTCCAAAAAGGTACGAAATGGATTGTTAGCAAGAATAGCCAATTATCTCTTTAGTTTGACAAGTGGTTGGACAGAGGGCCTCTTCGAAGCTTGATTGCAGGGCCTCTCAATAGGGGGGAGGAGGGTATGATGTCAAAGGAAGTGGTTAACTTCTTGGGTTGGAATTGGCAGGCCTACTCCTTTGTGTTTCCTGAAAGGTTGATGTTGGAAATGAAAGCCACCCTTGTCTCTTTCTCTACCCAAAATTCTGATCGCATCATGTGGTCTTCTTCTCCAAGTGGAAGTTTTGAAATGAAGGAGGCGTATAGGTTGGCTAGATTGGAGGCAGAAGGTATTTGTAATGATAGTTTTGATGGAGAGTAGATTTGGAGGGTGTCATCTATCCCCAAAATCTAATGCTTTTTATGGCAATGCTACCATAAAAGCATCCCAGTAAGCTCATTACTTGCAGCTAGGGGAATGGTTATCCCAACCGTTTGTCAGCTTTGTAACTCAGGTATAGAAACAATCCTACATGTTCTTAGAGATTGCCAAGTTGCTCGGAACCTTTGGATTGCCTTATCTTCGCCTCTGCCTGCTATTTCCTTCTCCGGTTTGCAGCATCGGAATGGAGTTTTGTTTCAGAATGAAAGAAGTCAGCGGGACCTAAAGTATGAAGTCTTAGCTAAAGCAAATGAATTTGCTTATATCAGAATTAATGGCAAGCTGACTGCTAACCGTCGGATTATTAGAGTGTCTTGACTCAAGCCTCCTTTGAATTGGTACAAGCTTAATTCAGATGGTTCGTCTCTTGGAAATCCCGGATGAGTTGGTGGTGGAGGCCTAATCCGAAACGACAAAGGGGAAAGGATGAGAGGTTATGCGAGGGCTGTTGGGCACACAACCAATGTTGCAGCGGAGCTTTGGGCACTTAGAGATAGTATCAGGCTATGCATTTCCCTTAAACTCCCTGTTGTGATTCTTGAGCTTGATGCCGAGCTTATTGTGGAGCTAATGCAAAAGGAAGATTGTAATCAAAACAGCATAGATGCCTTAGTGAGTGACTGTAAGTCAAGTCTGAGAGAAATTCATTTGGTTCAAATTCAACATTGTTATCGCGAGACAAATAAATGTGCCGACGCGCTTGCTAGGAGGGGGGCCTTACTCCCACAAGATTTTGTTGTTTTCTTAGACCCCCCCAACGGATGTCGCTTTTTTACTTAGTCTGGACTCTGCTGGGATGGTTTATGAATGTTCTGTTTCTTCTGTTTAGTTTAATACATTTCCCTTTCTACCAAAAAAGTCGTGTCATGGCCCAGGATTGTGATAAAAAAATGTTGACAGGTAACATAGGTATGCAATGAATTTGTTAAGTGTCTCATTTTCAAATCTTATCAACGTTGGAAATTTGTTTAGTGTGGGTTTACTCGGTCTTCGCGTAGACTTTTCTGCCTCCACAATTTATTGCCTTAAAATACTTACGGCATTTTTGGTTAGTTGTTGGTGATGTCGCTTTTTGGAGGATACAATAATGCACAGACTTTTACAGAATTAGCAACTGTGTAAACTTATTTGTTCTTGATATATTGATAACTTCTTAAGAGAAATTTTTTTAGTACGTAATCTAATTATCTAGTTATGTATAGTAAAATTGAAGCCTTAAATTAAGAGGACCTATTACGTGTTGTAATATGAATTTTAATTTTGTTTAAGGTATATTGTGGGGGAGTTAATTAGGAGGAGGAGATTAAAGAGAGGTGAGATTCAAACTATAGACATCGGACACGACTAAGATATCACTATAGACTATCACAATCCTTAATACGTAAATTCGGATTTCAAGCACCCACAGACAATACTGCGACTCTAATATATAGTTTTGAGGTTATGCTATGGCTGAACCCATTGGATGAGTATCTATGGTCCCCGGTCCTCCATTTCCCAATCTCTTATTTAGATTCTGCAGACATTGGTTACTCAATGAATAGATGTTGTGATGGTTAATGGTCATACCTAGGCAAGGTCTTCCTTGGACAAGTCACCCCCTACAATTTTTCTTTATAAGAAAAAATAAAGAAAGAAAGAAAAGTATGTATATTGGTGAACAAATTAATTTTT
This sequence comes from Quercus aquifolioides, assembly GCA_019022515.1. Lineage (NCBI taxonomy): Eukaryota > Viridiplantae > Streptophyta > Magnoliopsida > Fagales > Fagaceae > Quercus > Quercus aquifolioides. The sequence goes on from CM032329.1 coordinate 6,567,835, forward strand.
CTTTCCCCCTAAAATGGAGTAATTAAGGGAGGTCTGTCAGCTGGCTCCCTGCCCGAGGGTGTAATATAGCCATAAAGGCCCTCATTTTATTCTTCTCAAAATAAAAAAAAAATGGAGTAATTAAGGATAAGCGTTTTGTGTACGTTTCCAAATAATATCTTTACAAGATTTTTGGAGTTAACAAAAATTCAAAAACAAGTATCGGTAGAATTCAACTTAATTATGAAAGTTTAATATGTATTTATTCTTGAAAATATCAATGCGTATGCATATAGTTACGAGCTAGTTATTACTATATTTTACTAGTATATAACATGTGCATATACATGATATAATTAAAAACAATTATAATTACACACATATGTATATTCAAATTATACTTAATGTAATAGTTACACATTTTTTAAGTTATAAATAAGTTTTACTCTCTCTCTTAGACACGCGGTGCAAAATTAAATAATAATTGGAATCTAATTAAATTTTCTCTTAACTTTGGCTTTAATTATATATATATATATATATATATATATATATATATATATATAGATAATTAAAGTTAATGTTGTTTATTGTCTTTCACAATTCCATTTATATTGGGGCTCCAAGTGTTTGTTTTTTTTTTTTGTCATTGTTACATATCTAATCTTGGAAGACGTACAATTGGATTAATTTCTTTTTTGAACATATAAACTAAAAAGTTCAAAGAAGAAGAAATTCAAATTCACACTTTATTTTTAGTTTTATAGAGAACTAGCATGTAACTCCATGCAAATGCATGGATGCATTTAAAATTAAACAAAATTTTTATTATAAAAATATAAATAATTAGTCAAATTTTTTCTTTTTAAAAAGAACATGTAACACATGCATTCATACATACGTATAGATACATTTAAAATTAATCACAATTTTTATCATAAAATATAGCTAATTAGTCAAATTATTTTTTTTAAAGTAAATATAATTAGTCACATATTAAAATTTTTATCTAAATTTAATACTACTTATGATCATTTTTTTTCTAATTTTTAATAAGATAGAACGTGTGGTGATTTTTATTTTATTTATGTTTTGAGAAACATGTGGTGATTTTTATTGAGTATATGTAATTGTTTTTTTCTTTTAATTTTATGGTTCATTAATATTAGATTCTTAGTATTTTGCACTCATTAACTCACTTGACACAAAGATTAAAAAACTTAAGTAAACACATGGCACATGCTTAAGTGGATAATTATGGTGTAGTCCCCACATAAATTTAGACTCGTGCAAAATTAGATTATAATTTCAAATTTTAATTTAACTTTCTCTAAATTTTACCTATTAATATATATATATATGACTTATAAATTTGAATTTTTTTTTAGTTATATGATTATATTTTTTATGGTTTATTATATTGGACTTCTCGTTTTCTACACTAAATTAACTAATTTGGCATAAAATTTAAAAATTTAGATTAGACGAGACACGTAGCGCAAAATTAAACTCTAATTGAAATTCAATTTTTTCACTAAATTAACTCACTTGGCACAAAATTCTAAAATTTAGATTAAATGAAACACATGGCGCAAAATTAGACTCTAATTAAATTTCAATTTGAAATTTAATTAGATTTTCTCTCTGCTTTACCTATTATTATTATTATTATTATTTTATATATATATATATATATATATATATATATATATCGGCTTAGTATAAATACACCCAAGATATTTTGCCAACTTGAAGCCCAAGCTCTCCAACAAGAAACTACACCGTCCTTTTCGGCTCTATCTACCTCCCCCATATCTCACTCTCATATTCTTTTCACTTGGCTGGCTATGTCACTACCACATCTTCCCACCATTGGCAGCCACTATTTCCACGTACCCTGGGGCACAATATCGCTATAAATCAAGGTTAAACTTTGAGTTTTCCTTAAATTCTTGATTTTTGAAATACTTGGAGGAGTTATGGCTATACTTGACCTCTATGGATAATACATGAGGATCAATGGTGTTTTGAAAGGGCTAGAGTTTCAGTTGAGCCGAAGCCTTTTGTGCAGGTAATATTTATAACAGGCTAGCCAGGTTTATAGCTACCTGACCCTCCAATGGCAGGCAAAACCACAAGTCTTTTAGTGCTTCTCCTTCTCAGCTTCGCCTCCACTCTGCTTATTGGTCACTCAACTTCTCAGAATGATCGAAAGGTAAATTATGCTTTTCCGCTAAATTTACAGTTGCATTAATTAGGGACGGAGCCAAAATTTCGATTGAGAGAAGAATATGAATAAAAAAAATCATAAAAGTTCAAAATAACGCTCATTCAATATTAGTGATTTATAAACAAACTAAAAAACACAAAATGATTGTTTTTTAATACATTACATGTATTGTTACTCAAATTAATTATGGTTGCTACTTGCTGGGTTAAAAAAAAATACAAGAAAACAAAAAATCCAAAGTCAATTGTTGCTATAATTAAGATTGTTGTTAATATTAGTATTGCTAAGTTAATTATTTATGTCTAGAAATGTTCTTTGTCTCTTTAATATAAAGATTTCAAACGAAAAACAAGTGCTCAATTATTTTTATTAAATATTAATAAGTCAGCAACCATTAGAAAAAGGGAAAATCTATAAATTAACACCAAACAAAAAAAAAAAAAATTTGACAAAAAATTGCACAATTGTTGACAATATAAATTGTTAATGTTAGTGATAAACCCATATGAGAACTATGAAAAATTTGTCAGCTTAACTTTTGTGAAAAATGTTGTTAAATTTTTTATGTATATAACATTGTTATTAAATTAAGGAAATCAAAATTGAATGCTCAATCAACCATTAGCAACCAGTAACTAACCAATTTTAATCTAATATATATATTTTTAGATAAACTTTATTATAATATTTTAGCCCGTGCTTTAATGTTGGGCATTTTTTTTCTTCTTCTTATTTATTTATTAATTTTTGACTTTTTTGGGAGGGAGATTTTGACTATATGAATATGATGGGTTTAATAAATTTTTGGTAAATGTTTGGGCTTTCATATGCCCATTGTTTAAGTTTTGTTGTTGGATTGACATTTGGGCTTTTAAAAAAAAAAAGGAGGCTAAGGATATTGTTAGGGGGGCCAAGTTCAATTTTATTGGGCTAAATTCTAAAATAGGTTTAGTGTTAAGGAAATTTTTGAAAAGCTATGGGGTCATGGCCCCTTTGGTCTTCCCACCCAACTCCCTTAGCTCTATCCCCACCAATTAACCTATGGTATGTAGCATTTGATTCCCCCCCCCTTAATTTTAAACTATGTCTATTTCTTAAAGAGGGATAAAATTGTGTAGCAAACTGTGACTAGTAGAGAATAAAGTGAAATACTCATAATGTAAGAGAAGACTTTGAAGCATGATTTAAACAGACTTTATTTTCTTGATATGATGTGATATTGTGCACACAGGCTTATATTGTGTATATGGGCAACATGAGAGACGAGGTTTCCACATCATCCCGTTACACAAGCATGCTACAAGATGTCATCGGCAGGTTATAAAAGTAGTATAATGGCACTACCATATACTTGCTATATGATGCTTGAATTTCTTTGTTATGATAAGTTTTTGTCATGTTATATTTAGTGGAAAAAAAAAGGTGGAGTCTTAGTATTTATATCTCTGTCACTTGTTTTTTTAGAATCTTATATCATGATTATATTACATATTATTATTATTATTATTATTATTATTATGTGATTCAATATACTTGTTCCACATTCAGCATATTTTTGTCAGGTAGTTTTACCTTAAAATTATTAATATAATTTATTATATATAAAAGTTTATTACCAAAGTCTCAAATAGTCCGAAACTCTACCCCTGTTAAAATTCCATTTTCATTTTCTGTTTTGATAAAATATTAATCTTAAACAATGTACTTTATGCAATACGAGTTAATTTTTCCATTTTAATTATTAGCTATTATTTTATTTTCAATTTCAATGATTTTAGCAAATTTTTAATTTAAATAAATATGATTTTTTTAACTAATCCATTAGATTAAAAAATGTTCGAAAAAAAAAAAGTTAACAAGATCTCAATTACATAAATATACGATTAAAGTTATCAGGCATTGTAATCCTTCTAGGCATTAATCTGTCAAAGTGCATATGCCTGCTTTCAGCCATATAGGTCCAGAATCTTTACTATATAGCTACAAAAGGAGTTTCCATGGATTTGCAGTAGAGCTAACTGAGCAAGAAGCTCAAAAAATGGCCGGTGGGTGAACATGATCACAATTCCCCCCCCCAAAAAAAAGGATTTCATAAAAAAATGATGTAAAAATGAATATGTAGGAATGGATGGCGTAGTGTCGGTGTTCCCTAACGAGAAAAGAGAGCTTCATACAACAAGGTCATGGGACTTCCTTGGCCTTCCTAAGCAAGTCAATAGACCAACAACTGAGAGCGACGTCATTATAGGAGTATTCGACACTGGAATTTGGCCGGAGTCTGATAGCTTTAATGACAAAGGATTTGGTCCACCACCTAGCAAATGGAAGGGCAAATGCCAGGCCTCAACCAATTTCACTTGCAACAAGTATATCTTTAACATTCATCTATTGCGTTTTGTATTTTATTTTATAAATTACTAACATGACTTGTTGTAATTGGTGAAGTAATGAAATTGATGTTAATAGTGGAGCAAGAGCAAGTGAACGTAATATCGTTCCAATCACAAAAAGCCATGTTAGCGACAAAAGAAAAAGTTTGTGAAAAACGTTGTGCCAAACACATAAATTTTCAGACAAAAGTACAACTAACAAACGTGGTTAAAATTAATGCAGTAAAATCATTGGAGCAAAATATTACCGTAGTGATCGACTTTTTGAAAAAGAAGATATTCGATCTCCAAGAGATTCAGAAGGCCATGGAACACATGTTGCATCAATAGCAGCCGGGAACTTAGTGAGCAAGGCCAGTGTAAAAGGCATTGGTTTGGGAACAGCACGAGGAGGGCTTCCATCAGCACGTATTGCTGTGTACAAAGTATGTTGGTATTTTGGCTGTAATGATGCTGATATTCTTGCAGCATTCGATGATGCCATTGCCGATGGGGTTGACATAATATCTATTTCAATTGGTGGATCTTCGCTCAACTATTTTACAGATACAATTGCCATTGGTGCCTTTCATGCTATGAGAAATGGAATATTGACATCAAGTTCTGCTGGTAACCGAGGTCCAGATCTAGCAACCCTCACAAGCTTCGCCCCATGGTCTCTTTCTGTGGCTGCAAGCACCATAGACCGAAAGTTCTTCACCGTGGTCCAATTAGGTAACAAGAAGAAATTTGAGGTAATCAAAATAATTTATTCTACTTTTACTGTTTCACTTCCATGCCTTTCCCTTGTAAACTTTAGTTATTTCGAAGGATTAAAAAAAAAGTGATAAACTGCAATTGATGAAGTATAAAGTAGAACACTTGTAGTGAAACCTAGAGATTATTATTATTATTATTATTATTATTATTATTTGACATGTTAGAAAAGATTCTATGCAATTTTTTTTTTGAAAATAATAACATTAATAAAATGCTAATACATAAGAAAAAGTTCCTATATCCCACTTTTTAGTGTGCTATTTTATACTTTACCAATTGCAGCCTGCCACACATCTCTAATTTTTCCTCATAAAGTAACAACAAATTAAGATAGAAAAAAAATATAGGCACATGATTTTTTTTTTTTTTGAGAGAGAGTTTCAACTTATTGCGTATCATCAGACCAAGACACCAATCAGTTTTTGGTTTATGCGGAGATTAAATTCTAGATCTCTTATTCAATCATCAGAGACTTTACCAGTTGAACTAACTAAAACCCACTATAGGCACATGATATAGGGTAATTAATGAAACATAAAGTAAAACACTGGATGTGAGATATGGAGTTTCATTCAATTTGTAAGTGTTGAGCTAACCATTTCCTTCATGTGTAAAGCCTATGGTTTACAAATAAACTGCAAACTAATTTGAATAATTTCTTTACATCATGTGTAGGGAATTTCAATTAATACATATGACCTCAAAAATAAAACGTATCCAATAATTTATGGTGGAGATGCACCAAACAAGACACAGACAAAGTATGGTTTCTCCAGCTCCAGGTAACTGAAATTTTTTTTTTAATAATTAAGCTTTAACTTTTTTTATGTATACATATAGACAAAATGAGCAATTTTAACCATTTGCCGGTCATGTGTACATAAATCTATCAAACTAGTAGGTGAAATATTCCTTATTCTTCAGAAGAGCGGTATCAATTGTCAAGAGTTTTTTTACTCAATTGATACTTTTTGGTATTTTTAATGGAGAAAATTAGGATTCAAATCCCTCCATCTCTAACTATCGAATTATCAAAAAAATAAAAATCAATGGAAGTATTATAAAATGAAAAGTTGGAAGTTTAAAAAAATGGAACTTATTGGGAAAATGCAGGTATTGCGACGAGAATACGTTGGACAAAATTTTGGTGAAAGGTAAAATTGTACTTTGTGATGGTGAGAATTATGGGGTTGGGCAACTCTCAGCCGGTGCAATTGGTACTGTGATGCAAGGTCGACGCCCTAACTCTGATGCTTTTGCGTTTCCCTTGCCTGCAACTTACCTTAGCTTCGAAGATGGTGCCAACATTTACTTGTACATAAATTCGACAAGGTATTAATCTAAAATACCTTAGACAATTAAGGACTTCACAACTCACAACACATACTAATCCTAATGAAGATGCACACTTTTACAGGACCCCAACTGCGACTATTCTTAAGACCAGTGACCGTAAAGATCCATTTGCCCCTTACATAGCTGCATTCTCATCCAGAGGTCCAAACCCAGCAGCGCACAACATTCTCAAGGTAACTTCATAGTAATCACTTTTTTACATTTTGTATTATTTGAGAATTTGCAAGGAGAGAAAATTTTTTACTTTTGATATCACTTGTATTATGCATTAATCACAACCGACTATGTCAACAGTTGTGAACAAAGTTGTAAAATATGTTACACCCATAGAATTATCGGTATTATTCTTCATATTGAAACCTATTTTATGTTGTTTTAGCCCGATTTAGCTGCTCCTGGAGTAGACATTCTGGCTGCATGGTCACCAATTTCCCCAATTTCCAGTGTTAGTATTGATAAGAGAGCAATTTCATATAATATAATCTCAGGGACATCAATGTCTTGCCCTCATGGTTCAGGGGCGGCTGCCTACATCAAGTCTTTCCACCCCACATGGTCACCTGCAGCTATCAAATCTGCTCTTATTACTACTGGTAATAACTATATTATGTTCCTAATCTTGGTAATTTTAAGGCCAAACTAATCAGTCGTTTGTTCTAAACTTTAGTGCATAAGTGATATTAGTCCTTTAAGTTTAAAGTTTAAGAACCAATATTATATTTTATCATCCTCTTAATTTAAACCATAACCACAACCAATTTGGTGTATTGCTTGCAGCTGTCCCCATGAGTCCTGAAGAGAGTTTTGGAGCTGAATTTGCGTATGGTGCGGGCAATATTAATCCACATAAGAGTGCAAATCCTGGTTTAATATATGATATTGATGCAATTGACTACATAGCTTTTTTGTGTGGACAAGGATATAGTACGAAGTTATTACAAGCTATTACCGGAGACAGTAGTAGTTGTCCCAAAGGTACTGATAGAAAAGTTTTCGATCTAAACTATCCTTCTTTTGCTCTATCCACACCATTCTCAAATTCTATAAGTCATGTTTTCAATCGGACGGTCACCAATGTTGGAACATCAACATCTACATACAAAGCTAAAGTGAGTGCCCCACTTGGACTTAGTATCAAAGTGAACCCTAGTGTTCTATCATTTACATCTCTCAAACAAAGGCTATCATTTGCCCTTACGATTAAAGGAACAATAGATAGACAAATAGTCTCTGCTTCTTTAATTTGGGATGAGGGCACATTTCAAGTGAGGAGCCCCATTGTTGTGTATGCATTTTGAGATTCTATATATGGAACATGTATTACCAATATTAATAAAACAAAAGCTTTGCTTTAAAAAAGATAATAATAATAAAGCAAAAGCTTTGAAGTAATATGCTCATAAAGAAGGATGAAGGCAGCGATGAAATTACACCAAGAAAAATGGTTGTAAACCTTTGCTCAATTGCAATTAATTGTAAGTGTCCCTATAAAAGATTGTCTTTTTTATCAAACACTTGTCGCAAATCTATTTATTCCGGGTCGGCTTGATATAGTTTGAGATCTAAGACAAATGGTTTTTTTTTATTTATTAAATGCCATTTAAATACTATTTATTTTACTTTATATATATATATATATATATACACACACTTCTTGCTTTTTAATATGCAAAAATTGCTAACTACATTTTTAAATTTAAGCTTTACTAACTGATGGAGCGTGAACTCGTCAGTCAATGTGGTCGGATGAAGCCAATCTGCAGCCTCTTGAAAGGGTCACCGGTGTGGTGCCTGCCACCACGCCTCCGATGCCAAAGTTAGTATGCAAGAAAATCTCAGAGAATGGATAATGCAAGAAATAATAGTTCTCTTTTAGTATATCTGTGTATGTACCTTGTTCTTGACAATGAGAGGGCTTTATATGCATACCTTCATGGCCTCTAGCCGTTGGAGTAGTTATGGAGATCTTAATACTCCTCCTCGTAACGTCTGGTCTGGTGTAATGTGACTTTAATGTGTTCCAACGGCTCATACAGTTGGCTCTATAACCGTTCTGAACTTAATTGTGCCGTAATGAATGTCTTGTGTTTTCCTCGTCAGTGACGTGGATATAAGATATGCTCGTCCAAGCATTCCTTCATCTGTCTTGTCTAACCTCGTCACTGAAAGACTTCCTCGTCATGATGTTACTGGTTTCGTCATTCCCATCAACGAAACCAGTAACATCACTAACCATACTAATTAACTTAATCTTATTGTGATATAATTGATTTTAATTATAATTTTATCAATTTTAGTTTTAAAACATATTTATCGAAAGATTCAATTAGATCCTTTCTATTCTTCTCCCATTTGTTCTGAAGTTATTTCATATCTAGATGCGTATTTCAAGTATAGATATCAAGTATTAATCTAACTTATTAAAGACACTACTACAATTCATTCAATAACATAATCACCTAACAATCTCAATTTGCCAAAATAAAGATGATTTTAATATATATAACTTAATTAATTTTATACTAACCAAATTAATATTAATTTTAAATATTTTGGTTTATGTATAAAATTTAACAAAAAAGACATAAAATTTTAGTTTCTATTTTTTAAAAATAAGTTTTAATTTACCTTGAGTAAAGTGATACATGGTGAAGGAAAGTTGAAATCGAATTTCCAAATTTTGATTTTGAGAGAGAGAGAGAGAGAGAGAGAGAGAGATTATTTGTTGTGGGTTCATATCAAAGATTGGATGGCTAATATTGACAACTACTATTCATGATAAATACTTATAAAAAAATTGAAATCTTAAATCCTAATGGGAAATTGATCATCAATGATAATTTTGTATACTCACTTAATACTGTAAGGGCACAGTTTACAGTCCAATCCCAATACGTATGGAATTGTGGGTTAATGAGCCCAGTACAATAAATTTGTAGAGAGTGGGTCAAAAAACTAGGCCCTAGTGAATCTAACAACGGCTAGGATAGGTTTGAATGATCATCATGCAAGAACAAAACATGTAAGGTTAGGTCCATGTATTGTCAGAGGAGACAAATATTCTTATAGACCAATGAAGCTGATTACAAGTGCAATTCTAGTAGCTACAGTGTTCTTTCTCTATTTTTTCCGGGGCCCTTTTCTTCAAGGGTCTCTCACATTAAATATCTCCTTCCTGGTGATCTTGGCCCTCCATTTGTCAATTGTCCAAGCCACTACTTGAGTACCTATCCCATCAGACACCCCTTCTGGCTCTCTGTGAGTCGTGGTGGCCAAGAAAACACTGTTCAGGAGTCTTCTCCACATAAATGCGGCCAAAAAGGTAGCTGCAGTGTATTTAATGCGGGGTAGTAGCCTTCCCTTATATATTTTCAGACTCCTTCCTTTCTTGTGCGTTCTTGAGTCGCGCCTCTAATATTAGGGCTTCCATAGAGGTCATTTTTGTCGTTGGATGCGTGTCTGGGCTATATATGTTATGGCCAAGGAGGAATCTCTCCTCGGACCACCTTCTTTTCCTTTCCCACTCATGAGGCTCCAAACTAAAATTAGCCTTAACCATCAGTTTCTCCTCGAATATGATAACGTCCTCGGATAAGGCCCAAATCCCAATATATGATTTTGGGCTCATGTCCCTACAAATACTATTATATTTTCTTAAACAATCTAAGATTTCAAATGAGTTGAATTTCAACGATCTCACAAATTTGGGGCCCTTCTTGTTGAAGTGGGAGAGCTCACTATTTAAAAAAAAAATTTAATTAAAAAATTTTGGGGCATATATTTTTTATATTAGGGGCCTTAGGCAATGACCTAAGTGACCTTGTCCAAGGTCGGCCTGTATCCGATGAATTGGAAAGTTTAATAATAATAATAATAAAAAATTAAATGCTTTAGAAGCATTGGTTTAAAAATTATTTTTAGAAACATTTATGGGAAAATGATAAAATAATTAATTTTTTTGACAGTTTTTTTTATTATATATATTTCTTATGAAAGTTATGTTAAACATTTCCTAAAATGGTTTATTAACAATTGTTCTAAGATCACCCATGATCCATTTTTATATAATCTATATTTAAATAAAAAGTATTAACCACAAAAATATCAAATTAAAGAATTTTAGAGTATTTTTTTAGAACACTAAATATTTAACACACACGGGGAAAAGAGAGAAAGTCTTAAAGAAACTGACAGTGGTGTATATCCAAAAAGGCTTAACTCTTGAATACACAATACAGATTTTAAACCTCTTTAACTTATACTCATTTTAGAGTTAGTGTCATGATTTTTGGTATATGCATTGCCATTGAAGTTTCAAGAATAATTGAAAATATAAAAAATATAAATAAAAACTACATTAAATCACAGTTCAAATTTTTGTAGCAAAAAAAAAAAAAAAAAAAAACCTGTGTTTTTATTTTTTATATATAATTTTTTTTTTTTGAGAATCTAATTTATACGTGGATAAAACAATTTTTTATTTTTTATTTTACAACGTTTTTACAAACTCTTGATGTAGCAAATTCTTACTAGCTCTAATATGAGCTCATTACTAACATTACATTCATACTTACAATAACTATTTAGAAAATACTAAAGTCACATCAGGAGTTTGTAAAAATGTTGTAAAATAATTTGTATTTATAGCATTATTTTTTTGTAGGCAATGTTTTAGTAGAAGTTAGAGTTGTATTTTTACTAAATTGTCCTTTAGTTTTGTTTCTACTTAAACATAGGCCTGTAAGGGCATTTTTGAACCCAAAAAAAAAAAAAAAAAACGAGGATCCTAAACAAGGAAGCCCCTTAAATAGTAAGGTTATATTTGATAATAGTTTTTATTTTTTATTTTCAAAAACTTGTTTTGGGCAATATAAAGGAAAAACAATTTTTTTTTTTAAATAAAAAACATGTTTGGTTAGTTGAAATTAAAAAAAAAAGTTTTTGAAGAAAAAATAGAAAATATTAAAATATGATGTTATTAGGATTTGAACTCTAATATTAACTCATTAAATAAGACAGATTTATTAAATTAAATGCGTGTTTTCATTGACTTTTGAAAATTAAAAATTGAAAACAGCATTTTGCATGTTATTAGTTTCCTTCACAAATTGAGTTTTGAGAACAATTTTTGTTTTTTGTCAATTTTGAGTTGCCAAACAAGTTTTTTAGTCTCAAAAATAGAAAATTGTTTTTAGAAACAGAAAATAAGGGGAAAAACAGTTACCAAACATACCCTAAGTATTTTAGTGAGAGTTAGAAATGTATTTTTACCGTATTATCCTTTAATTTTGGAAAACCTTTTAAATAGTAGTATAAAATATAGATATAAGAATTTTTGTTTTAGTATTTGCAAAAAAAAAAAAAAAAAGTTTTTGTTTTAGTAAAATCTCCAAAGTTCACCACCGCGTACCCTTGGTGACCACTCCACAAGTATAAATACTTATAGGGTGTGGGGGACAAGAGTCGGGATTCAAGTCTCAAGAAGAGAGCTACACACACATATACATTTAAATTAAACTAGAGTAAAAATTCAATATTGTATATAAAAAAAATTTTCAAAGTTCAACTCCCAAACACAAGGCGGTTCGATTCAAACCGATCGGGTTGGCGGCCCAAGTAACCCGGTCCATCCAGAGATGTAGCATGTTGCTTGTACCATCGTGCTGGACTTTGGGCGAGTGAGTTAGAGTTCCTCTCTCTCTCTCTCTCTCCCTCTCTCACAGTCGCTTCGAGCTTAGCTAGGGCACACATTCCCTAAAAAGAACGAAACCCTAATTCCCCCAATTAAAAAAAAATGCCTTTCATATCAAAAATTGAACGACAATCCGATTACCACCTATTCCCTTCCACCACTCCAATCGTCATCGACAATGGCGCTTCCTATTTCCGCATCGGGTGGGTCTCTCTAACTGTTCTCTATCATTCTCATTTGGGTTTCTCTGTGTTTCTGTGTTTTTTTTTTTTTTTTTTTGATAATTGAAAAAAAAAAAAGTGGTTTAATGTTTGCTTGTGAATATTTGTAGATGGGCTGGAGAGACTGAGCCTCGTGTTATTTTCCGTAACATTGTTCAGAGGCCACGCCATAAAGCTACTGGTACCCATGTTTTTTTTTTTTTTTTTTTAACTTAGTTTTTGTTTGGTTCCTGAGAAAGTGGCAGAAAGTAAAAAAAAAAAATTGAGCCTTTACTTGCTTGATGGGTCTCCATGAGCAGTAACAAACTGATTTTAAATTGGGATTTTGGACTTTCTTTTTTTTTGGGTTCTTAGGTTCTGCTTGGCTCCTGAAAATGTGGCAGAAAAGAAAGTAAAAATTGAGCCTTTTCTTGCATTCTATTCCCACCATAAAAACTGAATTGAGGGGTCTTCATTAGCTATGACAAACTGATTTTAAATTGGGGTTTTGGACAAGTTTTTTATTTTTATTTTTGGTTCTTTTTAAGTTCTGGTTGGCTCCTGAGAATGTGGCAGAAAAAGAAAGTAAAAACTGAGTCTTTACTTGCATTCTATTCCAACCATAAAAACTGATTTGATTTAAACTGGGGTTTTGGATTGTGATGCAGGTGAAACTGTTACTATAGTTGGTGACCATGATCCTGCACTTTTGAGATACTTTGATTGCACTCGATCTGGGCCTCGTTCGGCTTTCGATAGCAATGTTGTTTATCAATTTGAAATTATGGAATATGTAAGCTTGTTCTGCACTCTTTCATTTTACTAAATATTTTTATAATTATAAGTACATGGTTCTATTTTAGTTTTCTAGCTTGGGATATATGGATCTTGTTTTTGACGGGTTAATTTAATGGGAACTCCAAAATTGTATAATAATGCAAACAACAAATTAATAAGAAAACTTGTAGACACACATGTGAAAACAAATTAAGTTACTTCAAAACTCTTGCACCTTGTTGCAATTCACATTACATCATGTAAGTTCTGAAATATCTGCGTTGGAATGTTAAATCTAGTTGGACAGGATCTTTTTTGCTTTCTCCAAAATTCTCCCAACAGCATAGCATGGCAATCTTTGATTGAAAACCTTATAAAGAAGAGAGAGAGAGAGAGAGAGAGAGAGAGAGAGATTTATATGAGGAGCACAGTAACAAGTTTTGGAGTATTCTATTTCAAAACCTTTAAAATTAAGGTTCTAATGTTTTTTCACAAGCTGTACATGTTATGCTTTTCAGTGTCAAATACGCCAATGCATATTTTGATTATTTAGAAAAAGATCTAAAGCACATTTTAACTAAGTTGTGTGTGTGTGTGTGCACACCTGCGCTTGAACGTGTGTTAAGAATGACAGCCTCACAAATGTTTCCTTGTTTTTGTAGATTCTTGACTTCGCCTTTGATCGATTGGGTGCAAATGGATCACGGGTATGACAAAAATGGACAATTTTTTCCATACATTGATGCTTTAGAATTTTCATGGTAGAAGACTTATTTGTCACCAATCTATTTGGTATTCTCAGTGGTTTTCTATAGTGCTCATGGTCTCTGTTAACATTGAGGGCTGTGGTTGTTGCCTGTCAGATTAATTATTATTACATTCAGATTCTTTGAAAATCTTATTTTACATTGTATTTTTCCTTTAAATTTGGTAAAATTTCTGGTCTGCTTTTATGATGTTGGCCTTTAGGATTTTTCAAATGAAGTTGGTGGTTACTGGATAATTTTTTTTAAAAAGTAAAATCAATTTGAACTTTAATTTTAATAAATTCATATTTAGTTATCTGTGGCATTCGGACACCATTGGAAATGACATGAATCAAACAGTTGAGTGTGGAATGTAAAATGTTGGTGCTAATGGCAGTCACAGTATTTGTATTTTGTACATTGTTCTGCACATCTGACATGGTTTGATTCTAAATGCTTCGAATTGTGTAAGTAAGGTTTTAGGTATTTGTTAATATACTAACAAGACCTCTTTCTTCTTTTTATGTTCATTTGAGGGCAGAACAGATTGATCACCCTGTCCTGATCACAGAATGTGTATGCAACCCTGTTCAGTCACGAAGTAAAATGGCAGAACTTCTTTTTGAGACTTATGGAGTTCCATCTGTAGGTAATATCACTAACCAGTACATAAAACTTTAAATGCCCTTAATGGACATTTTCTATGTCCTTCCACTTCCTTTGAAATTCTTTCATGCTGGCTTTGGTCCTCTCTTTCTCCTTTAATTTGTGTACTTTCCTGAAATCTGTCTTTCTTTCCACTATCTCAGCATTCGGTGTTGATGCTGCATTTAGCTATAAATATAATCAACAACTTGGGGTTTGTGGTAAAGATGGTCTTGCTTTATGCCCTGGATTTACCACAACTCATGTGATTCCGGTATGGTTTCCAGTGTTTTCATTTACTTATTCAATTAATGGATATCTTACATAAATATATATATATATATATATATCCAGGATTCATATAGTAAACGTTTAACTATGCTTAGGATAAAATATAACAGCTTTGCATTATTGCATATAATTGATGTGTTAGTTTTACATGTTAACTCTAGTATATATTTCTCATCATGCATCATTATCGTCATCATTGTTGGTGGTAGTGTTACTACTTTCTTTACTAGTTACAAGAGAGAAAAAGGAATTAAGATTACCAACACTGGTGTATTATTGTGTTTCATTTCAATTCAGTTTATTGATGGGGAGCCTGTTTATAAAGGAAGCTGCCGAACTAATATTGGTGGATACCACATCACTGATTATTTGAAGCAACTACTTTCGCTTAAATACCCTCATCACATGTAAGTCCAAAAATATTAAGATTCTGATTCTATTAAGTCGGTACTGCTTGTCAAAATATCTGATTATCTTGATCACATGCAACAGGGCTAGGTTTACATGGGAGAAGGTCGAAGACCTGAAGATGGAGCATTGTTATATCGCACAAGATTATTTTTCAGAAGTTCAGCTATTTCAGGTAATGTGCATAACTTTTCTCCTCCCATTTTCCTTTTAAATCTCTGACAATTAACTATAGCCCTTTTTATGACAGAAAGGGGACAAGGAAGCAGAAGATAAAACCAGGTGTTGGCAGCTTCCATGGATTCCACCACCAACTGAGGAGCCTCCTTCAGAAGAAGAGATTGCAAGAAAGGCAGCCATAAAGGAGAGACAGGGTCAACGGCTGAGAGAAATGGCTGAGGCAAAGCGGTCATCTAGGATAAATGAACTGGAAAATGAATTGCATGGTTTGGAATTTCTGTTACAGCAGCTGGAACATGTGGAAGAGCATAATATTCCTTCTTTCCTATCAGAGACTGGATATGTCTCAAAGCAGGAGATAGAATCTGCTGTTCAGAAAGTCACACAATCTTTACGGAAAGCAAAAGGTGAACCAAAGGGTGACCAAGCTGAAGCTGAGGAGAAGACAGATCCTGCTACAAATGAAAGGTTTCCTCTAATAAATATTCCTGACAACATGCTGACATCAGAACAGGTATTCTTTTATACCAAATATCTGATCATTTTTTGTTTTTGGCAAGTTACACATGCACCCGATGGGTCTTAAATCCACGATTTCTCCCTCCATCCTATTATTATA
Source organism: Quercus aquifolioides (assembly GCA_019022515.1). Classification (NCBI taxonomy): domain Eukaryota; kingdom Viridiplantae; phylum Streptophyta; class Magnoliopsida; order Fagales; family Fagaceae; genus Quercus; species Quercus aquifolioides. The sequence continues at coordinate 6,584,107 of CM032329.1, forward strand.
GGAGAGGAAGTACCAGTTGAGGTATTGCTCATTCCCCAACGGCTGATCATATGCCTCGTGGTAATGAAGTTTCCGCTGGTTGTGCTTTTAATAAACCACATTAAGTAACACACGCACACACACACACATATACTACATTAAGTCAAAAACAACTATTTATGCAGCCATATTTCCTGATACCTCTGCCTGCAAGTTCTTTATATGTTCTGAAGTTTGTACATATCCTAACATATATAAAGCTTAGGTCATTGCTTCTATAATTTTCTGATTTTGAAAGCTAAACTTCTGATGGATATGATAATGCAACCTTGAGGTTGCAACCTGGTATTGGAAACCAGCTGAATAACAACTCTACATACTCACACCCTAGGGGGCTTCATTTATTTTTTATTTTATTTTTATTTGTTGGAAATTTTTACATCGTTAACAGTAAAATTTCACCTTGCTATCGTCACTTGACAGCTTAAGGAAAAAAGGAGGCAGTTGTTTCTTAAAACAACGTCTGAAGGCCGACAGCGAGCTAAACAGAAACGCTTTGAATCAGAATTAGAACGAGAAAGGAAAAATCAACAAGATGAAGAAAAACGCTTGTATGTGCCAAACTTGGGAATTTGTTTTAAAGTAATTTGTTGTGGTCAGATTTAATGAGAAAAGGGCAATCCTGTATTGTGGTCAGATTTGTTTAGTTGAATTTAGTGGAATTTTTTAGGAGAATAGAGAGACTAAGGGGGGAAGAAAAGCATCTCTATCTGGATTCAAGTATCAACACTTAGGTTTTAAGAATGCTTGCTTTACTCATTACATGATAGTGTTGCAGATGATGTTATTAGGGAAATCATTTTTTCGTTTTCTATACTTTGAGCATATGATCTCTCTGTTCATTGTTTTTCTCTTTCTTGTTGATGTAGAGAGAACCCAGAGCTTTATTTAGAGCAGTTGCGTGCTAAATACAAAGATCTTTCTGAGAAAGTTGAGCAGCGAAAACGACTTAAGACAAATGGGAACCATACAAATGGAAATAATTTCTCTGGAGGTGTTGGTCGTGGTGAGAGATTGAATGCAGCCCAGAGGGAAAGAATGCGCCTCTTAACTACAGCAGCCTTTGATCGAGGGAAGGGTGAGGATACATTTGGTGCCAGGGATGAAGATTGGCAACTTTACAAACTGATGAGCAAAGATAATGATGAGGATGATGAGGGACCAGATCAGGATGAAGCAGAAATGGCTCGCCTCTCTTTGAGGCTCCAGGTCAGTTTTTCATTCCGTAATATTCATGTGCTACTATATATCTGTAATTACCCTATTTTTCCTGGTCTTGATTATCTAATTCAGCTAAAAGTCTTAATGGACCAATATCGTGGCAGGAACTAGACCCAACATTTGTTCCCAAATCAGAAATAGTAACCTCTCAACCTGTTGAAGTACCACGATTACGTCCTCTCACCAAGGAAGATTTCCAGATCCTTCTTGGGGTTGAAAGGTTCCGATGCCCTGAAATTTTATTTCGTCCCAACTGGATAGCTGTTGATCAGGCAGGGCTAGATGAGATGACTGGTGTCTCAATAAGGAGGTTGTCACCTGTGGGCCAAGAGGTGGAGGAGAGACTGACCAATTCAATATTCATCACTGGTGGGAGTTGTCTTTTCCCTGGTATGAGCAAACGCTTGGTAGCTGGAATCCGGATGATTCGGCCATGTGGGTCACCTATAAGGGTGGTCAAAGCATTGGATCCAGTACTTGATGCATGGCGTGGGGCTGCTGCTTATGCAACTGCTCCACAGTTTCTGACACAAACTTTCAGTAGAACAGATTATTATGAGAAGGGTGAAGATTGGCTTCGCAGATATCAATTGCGGTATACATTATAATTTATTTGGCCACAGTCCATTAATGTATATTGTCTTTCACATTAAATGATACTAAATCAATTCAATTCTAGACTAAACTTCTGAACTGTCAGTGAGGTTCTGCCTCAAGTCTATTGCCACCGTTAGGCATTGATGCATACAGGGATCTTGTTCTTATTTAATTCCCAATCCATTGTCTGATCTTCTGGTGTTTATGTAAATAATTACTTTGCCACTTGATTCTCACTCTCTGGCCCATAGTTACTGAGCTGGCGTGTATATAACTCTGAGTTTCAAAACCTTGGAAGTAAACTTCGATTTTTGTGTTTGGGTGGGCCAATGTTTTCAAAACCTGTTAATTGATACCAACTTAAAAGACAGGAATGTGCCTTTAACTTGAGTGAGATTTGAGACTGCCAAAAGGCAAGCCTGCAACTAATGTGTTTCTCCTGCATACTTACATCCCTGGTTGTGATGGAATACTTGGATTTAGTTTCCCTTCATGCGAGCCACGGATCAAAGTTATACGGGTTTCTTTTCAGGTCTTTATCGGACATAGATCATCAATATGGTTTGGGTTTGTTTCTTTTTGGGATCTTATCAAATTAATTTGCTTTTTAACAACTCTAGAGTCACAATGTAAAAATATGTTGTGAAAATTGTTGTCCGTACAATTTGTACAGGTTTTTATTTTATTTTATAATTTCTTTTAATCCTTACATTTTCAAGTTATAAGTATACCTTTGTCTAGTTTTAGAAAATAGGCAAAAAGTTAATCCAAACACACTTGCAAGAGGAGTTTATTTATTTAAATATTTTTAATTTTATTATTAAATACGCAAGATTTGAACTTAGGATATCCATAGCTCTTTATCGTTGAGACACCAATGAGTTCATTGTTTGTATAAATGAGATTTTTTTTTTTGGAGAAGAAAATGAGATTTGATTCCATGACCTTATTTGAAAATAAAAGACTACCAATTAAGTCAAAAAAATAAAGTTTATATGCAAACCGCCAGTTGGAGGAATTTTTCCAAATTAAGTTAGAAATAATTTTATGAAGATGACGTGTCATATACTATGTGCAAGTCACATTACCGGTTAAAATCACCTCACCCATAGTTAGTATACTTAACTCAGTAAAAAAAAAAAAAAAAAAACTCAGTAAACCCAAACCTAAACCCTCTCTCTCTCTCTCCCCATACTGGACCACCACCACCACAACTATGACAAAAACACTCATTTTGAGCTCTTTTTTTCCCTCAGTTTTGGAGGCTAGGTTGTGGTAGAATTAAAACTTATAATTTTAAAGTTTCGAATTAAATTAAAATTATTACAAATTAAGCTTTATAGTTTTACTAATTTTAAATAAAATCCAAGAATTTTAAAATCGTATGAATTGATATGATTTTAAAATACAAGGTTTGATTCAAAACTAATGAAACTATAAAGCTTAATTTGTAACCATCTTAAATTTCGAGGATATACTTTGAAATTTATAAAACTATAAAATTTGAAACTATTCCTCAAATATAGATGCTTAAAAAAAGGAAATTACAAAGAAGGAAAAAATAAAAAAAAGTGCGGTGCAGTGCAAGGGAGCTCCAATCAATAAAATAAAATACTAAAATAAAGCAACGGCTACTTTGGTAGCTAAACCTAACAGCCAAGCCAGCTTGTACAAGCTTATCATATACAGTATTTATGTAAAATTCGACCGTTGGGGAGGAATGTTTCTCACAGCCCTCAGCTCTTTCCTTTTCCAACAACGCTCCTCTCCTATAAACCCCACCCTTTTTTTACCGTTGCAAATCTTGCTCCTCACTCTCACAGTCTCACACACACAAAATCCTCTTTACAAAAAGCCCTCTTTGCTTGCAGAGAGCGGCCTTTCTTTCTTTCTTTCGTTCTTTCTTTCTAGCTTTCTTTCTCATTTTCACTATTCACCATAGATCAACAAAAAAAAAAGATTTCAAAGAAAGAAGAAGACCCAGAAAATGGATTCACCTCAAGCGAAAAAAACTGGGTTGAATCTCCCGGCTGGGATGTCTGAGACATCACTACGCCTCGAGACCTTTTCGGGTTCTACTTTTCGTGCTGTGACTAACTTGGGATCGCCTCGAACCATATCGAACTTGTCAGCATCCCCTTCGAAATCTTCGAGTTGCAGTGATAGGTTCATACCGTGTAGATCGTCGTCGAGGCTGCACACTTTCGGGTTGATTGATAAGGGGTCGCCGCTTAAAGAAGGCGGAAATGAGGTGTATTCGAGGTTGTTGAGAGCGGAGCTTTTTGGATCTGATTTTGGGTCTTTTTCTAATGCAGGTCCAGGGTCACCTATGAGTCCTAGCAAGAACATGTTGAGGTTCAAGACCGAGAGCTCGGGGCCTAATTCTCCTTACTCGCCTTCGATTTTAGGATATGATAATGGGTTTTCTTCAGAGACTTCCACGCCTCCCAAGCCACCTCGCAAGGTCCCCAAGACTCCCCATAAGGTATGAAGTGTATGCTCTTTCTGGTTCTTATCTTTTTTGCTTGCAGGAGATATTTTTTATGGGGCAAAACTAACTTAAAGCACAATTAAATTTAAGGATTTGACTTATTAGCTAATGCTACCACATGATTGAATATAGTTTGAGAATCTAAGGTACAACAATGAAGGAACTGTAACTAAGTTTTGCCCTTTTGTCTCTTTCAATTTCTATGAAGGAAAAACCAAGTTCAAGCAAATTGTTTGTGTTAGGCGCAGTTGGTATTTGAAAATTTCAGCATTTGACTTAGCAACCAAGCTGACAGTTGTTTCATAGACTAAGATGCAAATATGAGCAAATGAACTAACTGAATCTCAGCTGAGAGAGAGAGAGAGAGAGAGAGAGCAAACCTTGAATGAATTATAAAGAAAATAATGTAGTGATAGATATAGGAATAAAAAATGTGGTTGATCATTGAAGTTAAATTGTGGCAGGTTCTAGATGCTCCATCACTTCAAGATGACTTTTACTTGAACCTAGTGGATTGGTCCTCACAAAATGTCCTTGCAGTTGGATTGGGAACCTGTGTTTATCTATGGAGTGCATCAAACAGCAAAGTAAGTTTGGTATTACTTTGTTGGGAACAAATTGAAGTAGAGTTTGGTATGGGTTGTGTGTAACATTCTATTATGCCATTTTGTTCTCAGGTAACAAAGTTGTGTGATTTGGGACCTAATGATGGTGTGTGTTCTGTCCAATGGACCCGTGAGGGTTCATTCATTTCCATTGGTACAAATCTTGGTCAAGTTCAGGTAGCTAGTCCTCTAAACTTGCATATGATCCTTTAATTATCACATCTTCTTTGCAGGCTAGTATGTTCAATTAGTCTCTTATAGAGTTGAAATTAAGCTAGCATTTTGGTATACTGTTGTAGGTCTGGGATGGGACACAGTGCAAGAAAGTCCGAACCATGGGTGGGCATCAAACAAGAACAGGGGTTTTGGCATGGAATTCACGCACATTGGCCTCCGGAAGCAGGGATCGCAACATACTTCAACATGATCTTCGGGTTCAAAATGACTTCGTTAGCAAGCTAATTGGCCACAAGTCTGAGGTGAAGCCATTGAAAATTTCCTAATTCCTCTTTTCATCAACTGAAAGCCCTTAGTCCCACCTACTTGGAGCTTCCTATACATATCTTTTATTGTCATTTAGCTTTATATAGAGGATTTGAATTCTCAAAAAAAAAGAAAAGCTTTATAGAGGATCATATCCTCTGTTAAGTGTTATAATACAACGTTATTGATATGCTATCTTTAACACGGACCACAACTTAATGGGAGAAAACGGAGAAGTTATAGGGAAAATGGCAGTACTCTTAACCTTTCCTTAACTTCAATGCAACAGGTATGTGGGCTAAAATGGTCCCATGATGACAGGGAACTTGCATCTGGTGGCAATGATAATCAGGTATTCATCTCTAACTTTTAGTTGTTTCTTATTCTTTGGAAGCTTTGTGTCTAGTCAATAACTAATCTGATTTCTTGCTGGTGAGCCTAGCTATTGGTCTGGAACCAGCATTCTCAGCAACCAGCTTTGAGACTAACAGAGCACACAGCTGCTGTCAAGGCCATTGCTTGGTCACCCCACCAAAGTGGCCTTCTTGCATCTGGAGGTGGAACAGCTGATAGATGTATTCGCTTCTGGAACACCACAAACGGCCACCAACTAAACAGCGTTGACACAGGGAGCCAGGTAGTTAGTTCTTTTCAATTCTTTATGCATCATACCAGTTGATTTTCGTAAGGGAAAAAAAAATTCTACTAGCCTTTGTAAATGCCCATAGGCAACTTATGATTTCTAAAAAGGGCCGGGAGGGGAAGTGGGTGCTATTGCCAATTCAGACAACATATGATCCTGTCATGTGGAAATTTGTTCTTGAATAAATTGATGTGCTGAAGGAATACTTATATAGTGTTTGCTGCTTAACATGCAGGTTTGCAATCTTGCATGGAGTAAAAATGTGAATGAAATAGTAAGCACTCATGGGTATTCCCAGAATCAAATTATGGTGTGGAAGTATCCATCAATGACAAAGGTATTAGCTTTTTAGTCAAACATTTTCATTTTCATCATAATCTGTCAGCAAACCTTGGTCTAAAGTAAATAACCTTTGAAATTATAGACAAGACTTGTCTGGTTTTTTTATTATTATTGAAACTTTTGGATTGATTGATAGGTTGCAACTCTAACGGGACATAGTATGCGAGTGCTTTACCTTGCAATGTCACCCGATGGTCAGGTACTTCATCATTTCCTTTAAAGCATTTTTCATAGCATGTGAACCTGATTGGCAGCACAGGAACATAGATGCAAATATATATTATAATGCATATAGAAATGTTTTAATTTGAACTCAATTGCCTCCTGCAGACTATAGTTACTGGTGCAGGTGATGAAACCCTCCGGTTTTGGAATGTCTTCCCATCCATGAAAACACCAGTAAGCATGACCATTGCAGACCATATTTGATATTTGATATTTGATAATAATCAAACTGCACTTTGCTATCTCTTTCTAATTCACTTCATATTTGATATTTGATGCACTTTGCTATCTCTTTCTAATTCACTTCTCTTGTTTCCTATTGTGTGTTTTTAGACACCAGTGAGAGACACAGGTCTTTGGTCTCTTGGGCGAACCCAAATTCGATGATATTCTTTGCACACGTGAATATGTTTTTGGTCTTTGGTCTCTTGGGCGAACCCAAATTCAATGATATTCTTTGCACACGTGAATATGTTTTATTTATGAAGATGGAAAGTAAAGGGCTAGTTTATACTGTATATGAAACTGTAATTTATTTGTAAGCAGCTGAGATGTGCTGAGAGATTGGCAATGATGTATTCTATTTTTTTCTTTTCTTTTCCCCTTCTGCTATAAAGTTTTGAATCTGTATAGTGTTTCCTCATTTATAAAATACTTGGACATCAATAACAGATAAGCTGTACTCTCTCTCTTCTAGCCTAATGTCATTTTATTATTACCTGATGGAATCAAAGCTTTTAGTAATTTCTGTATTAGCTTTTGTATATGTGATACTCATAGAAGCGCTAATAACAACAAGAAACGATTCTTGAACAGGTCACAATGACTTGTTTATCATTTAATGAAATTTCAGTTTCCAACTTGAAAATACAAACACCAGGCTTACGACATCTTAGAGTACACAGCAAGTAAAAAAAAAAATTACAATGAAGATCATAAAATACATTGCAGGTTGCAAAGAATTGAATATTTCCTACATTGGCAATAGTCATGGCCTCATTGTGTTTTTCCCTGTAAACTATTTTGCCCAACTATTGTTGATTTCTGGTGGCCTAAGTCTGGCACAAGAAGCCAATTATATGGAGCAAATTATCTTTGTCCTTGCAGCAACCCTTGACATATCAGATAAATCTCTCTGGATGAAGATCTTGTGGCTTTTGGCCTCAACCATGATGCTTTTCTAAACAGTGGTTTGCATATCTGGCTGATTTCTGTGAAGGCAAAAGCCAGAAAGAAAGAAAGAATTATATCCAAACCCGTCAGCTGGAAAAGAACTAGATAGAGTAGATACTGCATTTATAAAATACAATCCAACCTTTCACATCTTCACTCTCTAAAAGCTTTATGACAAGATGGCCTCCTGTTAGCAGAACACCCTCATTCTCTAAATCAGAGGCCGAACCGTCCATCTCTTTTTCCTTCTGAACATTATCATCCATAGTATGTAATGTAGCTCTACCAACAGCCAAATCAAGTGCTTGCATTCCCAACTCAACTGATAAAGCTGCATCCCTAGTTGTGATTCCAGAAACCAAGGGACACATATCCGAGAGAATCACAGAAAACCCTTTTTGCTGCACAGTAGGAAAACAAAATCATATCTGTATCCCTACACTAGTGAAAGAGAGAGACCCCCAAAATGGTTTGCCTTGAGAGAAACTAAGATCTATCAAGTTATAAAGATCCCAGTCTATCTAAATCTTAAGATAAGATGAACACTCTCATCTCTGAAGTGTTTTTGTTTCAAAGTTTCAAACATATTAAGGCAAACAAGGTTAAGGGCCAACCTGTATTTAGACAAGAAGCAGAAAAAAACCTAGCATACATTGTGTCAAGGAATCAACAACTAGACCATGCTGCAAAGTAATCAAGCTTTCAAATATAGTGAACCCAAGGTGATGAACCATTGGATTAATTAAACCATTCTGCTTTGGGTAAATAAAAATTGAGTTTACAAAGAAATCATCTATAGAAAGCAACATCCATTTCCATCTTTATCTACTAGCCCTTTGATGGGAAACATAAGGATCCAATAGATTATAGAACTTATAAAAACAAGAGCAGATACAAGGAGGGATGGTTTCAAACAAGGGACATTGAAAAGGTTGAACCAGGAAGCAAGTAATGAACCTAAGTAACACCCACCTCAATAAAGCTAGGACCACAGTTAAGGTTTACTTCTTTCTTGGCAGTGTGAGAATGGCAAAGGGTATTATGGACCTCAGATACCCCCAAAAGAAAATAGCTCAAAAATCAATGAATAATCAGATAATATGTCAAATTAAAATACATGTAGAATATACCTGAGGAGAGAGAGCCCTAACTTGGTGTTTAGGCAAGTTCATGACATCAGCACAAACAGTTTTAACCCTTGCATCACAGTGACGAGGAGGAACCTTAACCTTCTGTTCTGCATATACCATTATTTCACAGAATCAAAATCAAAATCATTTCTTTCAATTTCCTTTACCCATCAAAAATAGCAAAAGAATTATTGAATATTGAAGAATAAAACGTAAAAAACAACACCTTAAGATCAATGCCCACAACAACCCCACCAGTTTTAAGAGGACCCAAACTCTGGCAAGCTACCTACAACAACAAAATAATAGGCAGAACAAAACACCATGAAAAGCCATAAAAACAAAGATACCCTTTAAAACCCACACACACACGCACACAAAATTTACTTTTGAAATGGAAATACCTGAAGCCAAGCACCAGGGGCGCAACCGAGGTCGAGAACTGAGGAACCGGGTTTTATCAGCTTGTACTGCTTCTGCATCTGCAAAAGCTGTTCTTTCCCAAACAGAGAAAGATATCGGATGGGTGTGTGAGTGTGGAAAAAGGAACAGAAAATTTTAAAAGAGAGAGAAAGGTAGTACCTTGAAGGCAGAGCGAGCAACATAGCCAAGGCGTTGAGCTTCTCTGTAGAAGAAATCTGGTGCTCCTGGACCATTCATCTCTATCTCTTTGACTCTGTGTGTTTTTTTTCCTAAAACCCCTTTTGAGGTTTCAGGGTTTTGCAGTTTTTGGCTTTTTTGCTTTCTGACTCTGTGTTTTTTTCCTAAAACCCCTTTTGAGGTTCAAGGATTTTGCAGTTTTTGGCTTTTTTGCCAATAAAAATGGAATGAATTTTCCATTGCCGGGATTTGAACCCGGGTCGCCTGGGTGAAAGCCAGGTATCCTAACCGGGCTGGACTACAATGGATTAGTTGGTACTGTGACTTAACATCATCAATTAAGAGCTGATGAAAAGTGTTTGTTAAAAGTCACCGAATTCAACCTTATTATAAACAGTATACTTTGGTTTTTTTTTTTTTTAATGTTTTAATGTTCTTTCATACAAACACAAGGAGAATATAAAAGACTACGGAATTAAAAGACTATGGTTGTGAAAGAGAATTTTTTATGGCATTAGTTGCCTCTTTACAAAAGAATATAGCCAAAGTAGTAATACGAAAGAAGACAAACAAAAACAAGATAAGAAAGGATTGCATAGTACATTATCAACATGAGAAATAAAATAAAATAATTACAATTGAACATGAGAAATAAGATAACATAATTACAAAAACAAGAACTTGGTGTTCCATGTGACTTTTACATTTTTGTTATATAGAATGGGCTGGTGGTATGAGCTGTCCCTTTACTGTTTATAAAAGTCCATGATGCTTCTCAAATATATATCTTATCCCTCTATTTGATTGATAAGGTTGTGATATTCTTCTTCTTCTAATAGTGGTGAAAAAACAAGGATTTGACCATCATCAATTTGACGTAGTACTTCGATGATTTAATTCAAATCCAAAATAAACCAATTATGTGGTTTGTGAGTAATGCTAAGAGACACAAAATGTTTCATAATTGTATCCAAAACTACTAGTGTGTGATAAGTTGTGATTGGAACATTACTTTCACATAAGTCTACTATTAACACTAACTATTATTAGTATCAAACACACCATGTTACCTCAATTGATGAAAAATTTTGTCTGCCTCTTGACATGTTTCACATTTATAAGCACAAATATGAGCATTAGTGTTCGGATGATAATATTTTTTGACCATCTAATCATTTTTTTGGGTTTTTTTTTTTTTTTTTTAATGATTATGTATATGATGAATTGGCATGGGTTTAAGACAAACTTGGCACAATGGACATTAAATCTAAAATGACCCAGATTTGATCTTGATGGGTTATTTAGACCCCTTAAACAACCAAATTGCGTAGCCTAGATTAATTAGCCAAGTTGTTACTTAGTCAAATTAAGCAATTCTAGGTTAAAGCAATTCAACAATCATATCAAGAATAATAATGCAGCGGAAAATAAATGAACACAAGATATGATCACCCAGGAAACCACACGGTAAAAACCTGGGGAGGATTTGACCCACCGATCCTCAAGGCATAACAGAATTCACTATGAAAGAATTGAAGTTCTTACAAAAGGATTACAAGCTCCCCGCTCGACTTCCTAATGCTACCCACCAGTACGAACTTCCTGACACGACCACGCGCAGGCTCCGAATCCACGGACTACTTCTTTCTTGAATTCCTCAATTAGCTACAAGCTCCCCGCTTGTTTTTCTTTTAAGTTCCAATGGTAGCAACCTTGTTGATCATCAAGATATTGACAACCCTAAGTTTATGTGAAGGAAAGCTCCTCAAAGATCTCACAAGAGATTCACACAAACAGCAAATATGAGCAACAAAGACTTAGAGAGGTTTGGGTACAAAACCCTAATAAAAGGAGGCACAAGAGGCACTCTAATCTCTCATCAAAAAAAGTCCCAAAAACGTTCTAGGGTTTTCCTTATATATAGGAGTGTTTTACTTAAACCCCAAGACGTTTAAATAGAGTTTGGGCTGAGCTGGAACTCTGCAGAAAACGCATCTGACCCGAGATTCGATCGATCGAGCCTAAGCTTCGATCGATCGAGCCAGGCCGAAATGCTCCAGTACATCTGCAGCCACTCGATTCCAACTTTACAATAATAAACCAACTTTGAGCAAGCCTAAACAAGACTAAATACAATGTTTTGATCATGGTTTGCCAACATTACAAATTAGAGTTCTAAATACATAAAATCCTAAGACCTTAGAACCTAACAAACTCCCCCTTTGGCAATCCGTGACAAAACCATAATTAAAAGCTCAAAGTTTTACAAGTAAAAGCCCTTTACAAAGGTAATGCTCATAAAATCAAATTCAGCCTAACTACTATCCATCAGTTGCAAGTGTAGACAGCAGCTTAGTTGAATCAACCTGTATATTCCTAAAATACTCAACAAACGCATAAACGCATGTGTGACAGAAAAGAGTAAAACAACAGGTATGACATTCTTGTAAGATTCACACAACACAAAATAGAGACATATATGAATGATCAACTCATAAATATAAATCAATAAGCAGTGAATCACAAAGCAACAAGAATCAACAAAAATAACATGTATATCAAACAATGTTACTCCCCCTAACATGAATATCCCCAAAAATGATATACAAAGTGAAGCACCTAAATACAATCTAAAAAACTCCACAAGCTCCTCAAAAACAAAAAGTCTCCCCCTAACTACAAAAACTCCTCTACAAGTCAAAAATACCACTCCCCCTTTTTGTGACGGAATGTCAAAGGGCAATCACAAGTCGCCATCAAAAGGAGGTGGTGAGGGTGAATGAAGACGCGCCAAATCAGCTCGTAGAGCACGAAACTCATCTAGCAAGTCCACCAAAATTTGTCCATGAGTCGCCTGAACGATCATGACAGTCTCCAAAGTACGACGAACATCGAAGTCGGCCGAAGGAGGTGGAGGAACATCAGTAGCAGCAGCATCATCACCAACTGGATCAGTAACATCCTCACCAGCAAGACCTGCAGAAGAAGAAGGAGGAGGTGCACTACTAGAGGGCTCAGACCTAGGGTGTTTAGAACCAGCTCGAAGATGAGCAGCCCTTTGTCTAAGAAAAGACGCACCTATAGGAGCAATAACATGAACGGGCTCAAAGGAAGGGAAGCCACCAAGATCAAGATGAAGGAGAATCCTATGAATGAAAATAGGATGTACAAGAGCATGAGCAGAAGATGAACTCCTATAAACATCGTTCAAAGAACGAAGAAAAAGATGGGGAAAACTAATAGGAGCATCAGTAACCAGAGCGTACAAAAATACACACCTCTCAAGAGGAATGGTGTGAACATGGGAAATGGGCTAGATAGAATGACACGCTATCCTAAAGAAGAGATAGTGTAACCCGGAGAGCTCAGCAGAAGTGATCCGAGGATCAGAACCCCACTGGACAGTAGTCCCAGTGATGTAAGACAAGACATCACTAATCTCGGGAGACACGTCATATGGATAGACAGGATGTCGAACCAATGGTACCCCTAGAGCATCAGCCACTACCTCAGGAGTAATGGAGTACTCTACGCCTCGTATCCAACTCTTGACTAGAGTGTTGGAATCATAGATGCGGATAGAGATGTTCGAATAGAACTCTCTAATCAAGGCAGAAGGTGGAGGAGGATCAGAAACATCCACCAAGGGTAACCAGCCCCTACGCTCAAAGTTTGCCCTAATGGCAGGATCAAGTTCATCTAAGTGAACCAGATGCTCAGCCCAAATCTTTCTCCTAACGTTCAGCTTCTCATAAATCTCTTGGTTTTCCTCACTCGAAAACCTCTCACGGTCATAGGATGGAGGGGGTGAAGGAGAAGGTGAGGGAACATTCCTACGGGCTCTAGTTTTCCTAGGCATAGTGCTAAGGAAAGGACAGAGACACAAAGTGAAAAACCAAAAGAACAAGAGAAAACAGAACCAAGGGCAGACTGCAAATTAGCACAATAAAAAATATAGAACAAAAATCTATATGATGCATGATCTAATGCAGTAAACAAATAAGTTCAATTGAGATTGAATTGACAAAATTGGCTTGAACGTGGAATTTTTTATCAAAAATCCCAAAAATTGAAAACCACTTGTTGAAATTTTTACCAAAAAGATGAATTGAGCAATATAAAACACATGACATAGATTATAATGCTTAATTACAACTACACAACAAGCCAATTTCATCAAATTCTTCCCAATTTAACAAAAGCCCCAATTCGGATCAAGAACAAACCCTAGATTTTTCAATTTTTCACCAAACTCAAAATTGATCCAATTAACAGGTAATAATCATGTTTATGAAGTGTCCCCACAAAAACCCAATGATCAATTTCATAAAATAGGGCTTGAATCAACAAAAAATCCCAAAAATGGCAAAGTGCGAAAATCGCCCCCAAATGCATGAAAATATGCATGAAAAGATGAAAAATAAAACAAAAGGAAGGGCAAAAGTGTCTTACCGGCTTGAGGAGAGAGAGAATATGCAAACACTTCGGAAGAAAACGACAAAAATCACAGATTTGAGCTTGCCAACGCGGAGAGAGGAAAAAGGTTTGAAAAGTTTTTGAAATAGAAACTTTGAAAAAGTCAGAAAAGTACCTTTTAAAAAACCTTTTTCACGATGTTCGATCGATCGAAAATCAGATTCGATTGATCGAAACACACAGTCATTTTGAGACAAATGAAAGCACTTTTTTGATTGATCGAAAGTCAGATTCGATTGATCGAAACACACAGTCATTTTGAGACAAATGAAAGCATTTTTTCGATTGATCAAAAATCAGACTAGATCGATAGAAATGGGCAGAGGCTCACTAAATTTTGATAAAAATCACAGTTTTGAAAGACAAACCAAATTTTGAAAAACGACTCCTTAAAGCATTAAATTACAGAAATAAAATGCATGAGTATGAGATGGAATGCTTTTTCAAAAACCCAAAATTTTAAACCCAATTTTCTCAAAAACAAGTTTCAATCATTCTTCCTTTGAATATTCTCAAGCAACAAATATGTTGTGCACAAATCTCAAGATAATTTCAAACTTGAAACATATTTTGCATAAAAATCAAGAAACTTTTAATCTTGGATGGCCACAATAAGATCACACACAATAAAATGTACCAAGTTTAACAAAGAGTAACTTGTGTAGTGTGTGTAACTAGCAAAAGCTTGAGATACATGTGAGGTGATATGTGAATAGCAATCAATCACAAAGTCTACAAAATTCATCACATAGAATTTAAAAGAGACTATCACTTAAAGAGTTACATCATATAACTCCCACATCTCCTAGAACAAAAGCTTGCAATCATGTAAGTTTCTTGAATTTTTTGCCTCTTAATTATGTGAAATGGCATCACGCCTAATAATACACACCAGTTTGAATTAAGTGAATTGACATCAAGCCTAATAGTACATACCAGTTTTAAGCATTAAGCAATTTATCCGAGGCATCACCTTATGTTCTTTTTGTGCATGTGTAACAAGTACACAAAATCTTATGATATGCACTAAGGTGTTCATGATTGGCTAGTGAACAGTAGTGAGATGGTTATTTATGCCTTTCTCAAAAGGATCAAGTCCGACAGTCAAATAACATGTGACTTCAAGATTAAGACAAAGTGATAAACACCATAAACATCTTTCCCACACAACATGCACTACAAAGCTCAAACTAGTAAAGTGCAATAAATAAGCTCATCAAAGCTAAACAAGGTACATAAACTAGTTATGTAAAGATAAGGTGGCCAACCTTGATTATAAATCCAAGATCTATAATACAAAACACAAAAATCTCTTTGGTTTTAACAAACTTTATGACCAAAAACAAAAAGCACATATTATGCTAAATGAACAATGCAAAAGCAATGCATGATAGTGCTTAACTAAACTATAGAGGGTACACAAACAAGAAACATCAATTTCTTAATTAACCCTTGAGTACATGTACAAACTAGTACATACTCACACAAAATCAGAAATAGCTTAGCACAAACTATTCAAGTTTCTCCACAATGTCAAGCATGTTTTAAATCAAGAGAGAGATATTATAACTCATGTAATTCTCAAGAAAAATAAAATAAGACACAAAATAAAATATTTTTGTCTTTTTGAAATTTTTCAATGTTTTTGGATTTTTCTTTGAAACAAAACAATCAAAGAAAATAAAACAACCAAAAACAAAAACAAAACATGTCCACAATTAATTGAAAGAATTAAATCAAGGACAAATTAGCAACACTCACCTTGGAGAATCTTTTCTCACCCATTTAGCACGAGTATTCGGCTTTGTAGGTGAAAATCCATGTGAAGCAGAGTGTATTTGAGAGATTACACCAATCTTCTGAGAAAGATTGAAATCCTGCAAATTCCTTTCACAAGCCAACAAGCTCAAATTTTTCAAAAGCATATGAAACAATTTATATGGACTTATGGCAGGAGAAATATCATCACATATCCTAGATTGACATACAGAATGCTTAAATTTCAATTTATGACAATTAGGACGAATGTGACCACGAACACCACAAAAGTGGCAAACAGGAACAAATTTAAGAACATCAGTATTCCTAACAGCAAGTCTAATCTCAGATTTTGGTTTTTGCCTCAACAAAAAACAATTTGGTCTAATATGACCAACAACACCACAATGGTGACAAGTAGGCACAAAAACAAATTTATTATGCTCTCTAACAGTAGGATTAGACATAGATTTAGAAACTTCAGCGTTAACATTAGAACTTTTACCTTTATCTAACCTAGCAAAATAAGCATTTTCTTTATTATTCCTCTTAAAAGGAGGGATATAAAATTTTTCAGTTTTAGGCTTAAGAGAAACAGAAACACTTCTGTTATCATCAGCAGGCTTGGTACTAATCAAATTTTCAAGTTTGGCTTTAGACTCAGCTAACTCTTGTTCCAAGCTTTTCATCTTCTCATCTTGAGAGGAAATTTGATTTCTCAAAAATTCATTCTTTTTATTAGATTCATCTAATCTCACAATCAAATCCTCTTTTTCAAGATTAGCCAATTTTAACTCTTCTTTGAATTTCTTAGCAATTTTCAAAGATTTAGATAATTCCTTACGAAGAGTTTCAAAAGCATCAAAAAAATCAGCAGAAACAATAGTATCCTTTTTATTCAAAGCATCACAAACATCAACAAAATCAGCAGAAGCATGAGCAGAAACATGATCAGAAAGACACTTCAAATTATCCATGACAACAGGGGTCAAGGATCAGCTCTTAGATCAAAAGATCTAAAACAGAAGAGCTACAGCTCTGATACCACTTGATGGGTTATTTAGACCCCTTAAACAACCAAATTGCGTAGCCTAGATTAATTAGCCAAGTTGTTACTTAGTCAAATTAAGCAATTCTAGGTTAAAGCAATTCAACAATCATATCAAGAATAATAATGCAGCGGAAAATAAATGAACACAAGATATGATCACCTAGGAAACCACACGGTAAAAACCTGGGGAGGATTTGACCCACCGATCCTCAAGGCATAACAGAATTCACTATGAAAGAATTGAAGTTCTTACAAAAGGACTACAAGCTCCCCGCTCGACTTCCTAATGCTACCCACCAGTACGAACTTCCTGACACGACCACGCGCAGGCTCCGAATCCACGGACTACTTCTTTCTTGAATTCCTCAATTAGCTACAAGCTCCCCGCTTGTTTTTCTTTTAAGTTCCAATGGTAGCAACCTTGTTGATCATCAAGATATTGACAACCCTAAGTTTATGTGAAGGAAAGCTCCTCAAAGATCTCACAAGAGATTCACACAAACAGCAAATATGAGCAACAAAGACTTAGAGAGGTTTGGGTACAAAACCCTAATAAAAGGAGGCACAAGAGGCACTCTAATCTCTCATCAAAAAAGTCCCAAAAACGTTCTAGGGTTTTCCTTATATATAGGAGTGTTTTACTTGAACCCCAAGACGTTTAAATAGAGTTTGGGCTGAGCTGGAACTCTGCAGAAAACGCATCTGACCCGAGATTCGATCGATCGAGCCTAAGCTTCGATCGATCGAGCCAGGCCGAAATGCTCCAATACATCTGCAGCCACTCGATTCCAACTTTACAATAATAAACCAACTTTGAGCAAGCCTAAACAAGACTAAATACAATGTTTTGATCATGGTTTGCCAACATTACAAATTAGAGTTCTAAATACATAAAATCCTAAGACCTTAGAACCTAACAGATCTATTAGCATGGATGTTTCGTTACAAGGACATCAATTGCTCTGCAGATTCAGGTTTGGTCAAAGGTACCCTTGCAATGCATATCGCTAGTTAAATACTCAGCATATAAAACCCAACATATATCTCCTCCCCAACCCTTTTTGTTTAACCAATTAGTGGAACAGATACCCATATTCAGTATCGCCAGCTACACTTTGAGAAATGCTGCTACACATTCTACATTACATGTTAGAAACTTAAAGTACAGTGAACACGAAAATTTGGTAAAGAAAGTAGTTCAAAATACACCATTTACACTACATGTGAGAAGTTTAGTTTACAGGAAACATATTGGTTCACATCTTAATCATTGATCCTTAGGGTCTCATTACTTCACCTAAATACGTAAGACTGATATAGCTGCAATTAGGCCGACCTCCTATGTTAAGAGCATGAGTTATGCAGCAAAGGAGCAGCCTCGAAAGTTCGGTTACTATGTACTGTAAACAGCTAGTCTTATCTTGTATACATAGATATCTACGTCAAAAAACCAATTGCCAGAAAAAGTTTCCATCTATGTTACATACATTTAAAATGGAATATATTTTTGTCTCTTGAAGCACAGTAACTATTTAAGCATTGATATGCACGTATATCTTTGCAGTTAAGAATAGGTCTTCCACAGCATGATGATGAGCAGGTGGCCAAAAGATCACTCCCCAATTAACCTGCTCCAAAAACCAGAACGATTTAATCAAAATTAAGATCATCTATTACACAATATGCTAATGGCAAGACAACGCTAACAAAGATAAATTTTAATTTAACTAGAAAGCTTTAATACCTTAGCTTTGTGTATAAGAAATCCAAGGCAAAATCATAGAGACCAAAGGGCAGCAAGTTGAACATGAGCTAGGAGTATTCAACGTTGCCTTAGTTGAACAACAATGATCATGCATTTAACAATCAGGCCTCCAAAAAGAGAGTACAAAAATATTTCGTCCCTTCCAGCCCTGTAGCAGACACTGGCTATCTTCATCAATAACAAAATCCTTGTGGTAGCGTGATTTCACCTTGTCCTTTGCAGTGTTCATCATCTCCTGATTCAAAGGAAGCTGCCTAAATCCAGCCCTCACATTCCGAAGCTGCCACTGTTTGTATGTCTCTGGCCTCTCAACCCTCTCTGAGCCCTCACAAGCTATGACATTCATTGCCTGCGGCCCATATGACTCACTCTCAAGAAGCATTCTCTCCAGATTTTCACGGGACAAGTAGGTGTCAAGCATTTCAAATAAAGTAGAGAAGTGGAAAAGAGCCTGTCGAAATCTTGAAGTAAAGTAGGGTACACCATGGGCTGCATTCACAACCCCCTGTATGAAAACATGTGGATTCATCTTCCTGATCAGTTTCAAGACAACATTTCTTGGACTCTCTACCACTACTGTCTCATCAAGTAGGTATTTGAGCGAATACATAGAATTCACAACAAGCACCTCATTATTGTCAAGTTTGAGATCTTCAATTTGAATGGTGTCCCACTTTTGTGCTATTCCATTGAACTCAAATGGAACATTGAAAGTCTCCGCATAGTTTGCCAAGCGGCACCCTGTCTCCTCAACCCTCTGTGCTGGTCGGAAACCTGGTTCTGCAAAATCAATCCCAGTAATCCGAAGCTTAGGAGCTCCACCAGGCCTTGCAGAGAGCTGTTGTATGAGGGAAGGCCATTGAAAACCATAAAGAATACCAAAATCAACAATGTGGAGTCTTGTTTCGTTCTCAACTAAGTTCATAATTGTCTTACTTGAGAAGAAATCGAAAACCTTAAAAAATGGAAATGCAGTATAAAACAGATGGTAAGCTTTCAGTACATCAGCAGCTGACGTTCGCCTAGTCATAATGACTTTGTAAATCTGAGTACCAGAGCCAGCAATGCGTGCCTGAAGACCATTGGCAAAATAGTGAGCCATTCTCTGCATCCCATCCCCTACAGGAGAAGCATGCTGTCTGATCTGCTTCAGTCGCTCAATGGCTGTCCTCTGATCATCTGCTGCAACAGCTTCTGCACAAAGTGTCAAAAGAGTTCTCAAATCCACCACACCCCTTTTACCTCCAGTCTTCCTCCGATTGGCCCTTACATTAATTGATCTTTTGGACCGATCATTTGGCTGTACGTTCTTGCTTTTCTCATTCAGCACAGCTTCACAAAGAACAGAATCATCTTCTTCAGAGTGTAGCAAAACCATATCAAACATTTCCGGACTCACAGTAGATTCAGTAGAAGTTGCTGACTGCTTGCTACTCCTCCCTTCTTCTAAATTCACATCCTCAGAATGAGGGTTATTTTTTGCCCTCAAAGCATCCAGGGAGTACAGATTCCCATCTTTCTCCTCAGCCTTACAAAAGGTATTCTTACTTTCCTCCTCCTGCTCTTTGACAAGAAATGCATTACTCTCCCAATCAATAACAAGACCGTCGCCGCTTGGAAGAAACTTACTCGCTTCCTCAAACCCTCTCTTAAATTGCAAAATAAACTCACTGTCATAAAGTGTTTCAGGAATATTACTAGTGCCTTCCAACAAGCTATAAGATGGCTCAGACGTGGACTGAGGAGCAGTAATTGAGGATTCATACTGAACCAAATCACAATCCCAACCATGAATCACAAAGTTGTTATTGCTAGTACCACAACTAGAGTCACTGTGATTTAAAGCATAATATTCATCAGAGCTTTCATGGTTTTGATCCACATAATAAGGCTGAACATTATCAGGAGAAGGTGGATATTTCTCTCCAAGAAGCTCATATAATGATTTTTCAGCAGCCTCAAGTACTTCAGACCCCTGAAGCATGTAGTCCTTCTCTTCCATATCTTCTCCCATAAGCATCTGGTTGATGTACTTGAGAACTGCATCACTAAAATCATAGTCCTCATGTAAATCTACTTCTGGCTTCACACTCAAAGTAGGGGTTAAGTCACTGGGGGTTGCATCAGGTGGCCAAAATGAAAAACTTGCACAGTTTTGCTCAACAAAATTACTCTCAGTATCAGTATAAATCTCATCACTGAATTCCAATACAGAAGTGGAACCGTAGAATTCGCTCAAGGTTTGATGATCCATGACCATCTACATAAAAAGAACTAATACCCACAACACAAAAAGGTTTACCCAGAAAGTATTTTTTCCAGAACTGATTCCCTCCACTCAAATCTCCCACAGAAGTCTATTTCAAAACCCAGAATACAAAACCCTCAGCAAAATGAAATGCTACATAGAAACATGTGCAACTATATCAAGAAAAAAAAAGTTGAGATCTTTGGCAATAGATTGCATCAGAAGTGTAAGTTGAACATTGAATAAAGAAAATAAACACAATAAAACAGATGACAAAATTTACAACTATTGGAACGCTAGTATTTGCTACAGTTTTGAGTACAGAATTACAATGGGACCTTAGTCCTAGGAAACATCAAATCAATCTTTTCTAGCTTAACGGTTTGAAATTAAAGCAGTTGGTAGTCAACGATGAAGTACCTGAGCTGAGCTCTTCAGATTTTGTTCCAGTAAAAGTGAAACAGAAAGAGAGGCTAGCTAGACCAGGCTTTGAATTGTAAGTATGGAATTTTAAGAAAAGAAAAAAAAAAAAAAGGTTCTCTTTTGACATTACTTATCGGAAATTAGTATAAAATACGAAGTCTTTTATTTCTTATGGGATTAAAAGAAGAAGAAGAATGAATAAGTAAGAAGATTCCAGCAATAGTGACCCAAAAAAAAAAAAATCAACCAGTAGGAAACAGAGGACAGGAAGAGACAAGTCAGAGTCGCACTATTTTAGTCAGAAAGCAGAAATCATCTCTTCTATCTATGTGTCAATTATACTACTTTTGATTTTAATTAACACAATCAAAGTATTCCACTTTGATCTTCTCAACCAAAAAAAAAAAAAAAAAAACTTCTCTGTATATTCTTTATTCAACAAACCAATAGCTAGATGACACCTATTCCAAATTAAGAATTTTAGTCCCCGTCAGCTACATTTAGGATCTGACATGAATTTGATACTCAGGCTGCGTTTGTTCGTTTTGGTGTAGATGTGTAAGACATTTTTCAAATTTTTTGAGTGTTTGGCCCAACTGAATATGTCAAATTACACAATGAGGTGTAAATTATTTTACGCCTCTCAAGGGGCGTAGAACAATTTATGCCCAAATCACAACAACTCAATTGTTGTTATCACCACTCATCCCTGACACAACTCAGTTACGTTGTCATCACCCCCCCCCCCCCCCCCCTCCTCCCACATAAATAAAATATCTTCTACGCTAATCTCATGAGACTCGCGTCTTATTAACATGTGAGTCCATAGAAGAGAATTATTGTATGCGCCAGTTTTGTAAGACCGATATCTCATTGACATGTGAGTCCCATATGCATAATCCCCCCCCCCCCCCCCAGCCAAAGTCACTCTTTTCATATTCAATCAATAAGATTTTCTCTCTTCTCTCTCTAATGCAATCGCCCAATCTACTTTTTTCTCTTGTTGACATCACCATAGAAAATCCAAAACTTCTAGACTTCTTCTAACTAAACTCCTTCACGAACGACGTCTTCTTCAAACTAGAACTCTATGATCTCAATGCATGCACTGGTACAAGGCCAAGATGAAAGGACTCTGTGGTTTCACTTTCAAAAAACATGCATTTTTTAAATTTCTTGGTTAAAGGTATAAAATGAAGATGCATGACATAGACCTAGAATTAGAACAAGAAAGATGTTTTTGAGTTTTGAAAACAAAGGCTCTAAAGATGCTCAATGGTATGGCACCCTTCTCAGGTTAAAAATTTGTGTTTCACTTGTATTTATAAGTAGGTTAAGATTATTAATAGTCTTGTCACTCAATGGTATTGTTTGGTCTCCTTTATAAGGAGAACCCTGGTTCAAATTCTGTTCTTTACTTATTGTAATTATTGAATTATTAAAAAAAATAAGTAGGATATAATAGCACAATACAACTTTCTCCTATTGGAATTAGACAAACAAAGTCTGACTCGTGTGAGGGACAAACAAATTTTCATGTTGACATTTTCCAAGTTGCAGATCTTCAACTCAAAAAGCTTTTGTTTCTTCACATATGCTCAAGTGTTACAAACCCTAAGGAAAAATACAATGTCAACAGATATTACCAATCATAAATAGTAAAAAAGTTATATCCATTTTCTTTGAGAAGAAACTTCGTTTGCACCAATACTGGTCTTCGACACAACAGGATTTGAAGCTTGTTTGAGGTCAACATTGGTCTTAAACACCATACAAAATCAATTAAGCAAAAATAAACAACATTTCAGGTGTAATGTATATTGTAAAATTTTTGGTAATTGATCTTTCTTTGCTGGAGTTTCTATGTTGGATAATGAATGAATTTTTTACCAAAATTTTATCTAAGAAGAATAATCTTCAGTTGAAATGCATCATGGTAAAGCATAAGCCATTTAAAAAAATTTAAATGACGTGGCACTATAAAAAATAAAATAAAACAAAACCTAAACCGTAATTTTTTCTATTCTACTTAAATATATTCAAACTGGGTCCTCCATCCTTAATTGCTTTCATGGCCTCTAAAATGGTAGGTGATATTATGTATATAATATAATAATGAGATTGGTATCACGCATGTGAGATTCACCTTTATATGAGAATCTTATATGCAACTAGTATACAAATAATAAAATTCTAAATGAATTATGGAGTAAGCATGATTCAATTAAGACAAATTAGGATCATCTTTACCGAATCTAAAACCTTTTTATTTTTATTTATACTGCCATCCCATGACCCATTAAAGTTTATTTCTTTTCTTTTTATTATTATTATTATTTTTTTTTTTTTGGGGGACCAAGGCCTATTTCATATATGAATTTTTTTTATCCAATTATTTCATATATGTGATCAACAGTCTTATTGTTAATTCCCTCTTAAAAAAAAGTCCACTTCTAACTCAACAACCATATAAAAGTTCTTAAACGAGTACAAGTACAAAGCCCACCACAGCATACCCATTGTCCATTGAAATCAAAAACATTATTCAAAACGAGCATGATTATTTTGATTCCTTTTCTTTACAGATTGGTTAATTATAAAAAGATTAATCAATCTCCTAAAAGTAAGCAATAATATGATTAAAGGTTTGAAGAAAGGAGACATGAACAGAGACAGGAAGATGGGCATCAAATGATAGCACATCAGTACGGGGACACTTGATTTTTTTTTTTTGGGGGGGAAGTTTTTTCTTTTCTTTTTACCTAAGAATATGAGGACAATTATTTCATTTCTTGGATGTAGAATCAAGTATGTCTAGAAGAAAAAAAGTATGTCCCTGTCACAGTGCTCACATGTGACACAACGTGGCTTCACACGTTTGTGGGAGAGATCCTAGCATAAATTAAAGTACATCCTACTTGCATTTGTATTTTCTAATTCTCGAATCCAAAAGCTTTTGCTAATTTTTATTAATACTACTTACTCTCTTAATTCTCGAATATTTTTAAATACCACTTTATGTAGAAAAATAATAATAATAAAAAATATATATATATAAAAAAAACAATTGATTCTTCCATTAACTAAGCAATAAATAAAGGACTTGTGCCTAGTGCTCAGAGTGTAATCCACTCGACGGGATATAGACATGACACATGCTTGACTGATTCTTTCACTTATCATGTTAGAATGAGAATTTTACGGTGTGATTATCAACATTTATACAGTGAATCTAATGCTTTTTGCTTTGTACGATGTTTATTGGGACCATGTCTAGAACATAGTTCAAACTTGATATATAAAAAACACTTCTAAAAATGGTCCCTATCTTTAGGTTTTTTATTTTTTATTTTAATAATGAGCTTATAAAATAACAATGATAAGATAAAATAAAACCTTGCCAAAAGAAAATTACCAGTAGAATTGAAAATTCGTTCAATTCTACCACTAGTTTTAATCATTTACAAATACTTCAATAGTATATAGTACAATTTTTTAAGTATTCGCAAAAACATCAATATATATAAAAGCAGAGACCTCATGCAGGAGTTCTTTGCAATTTGCACTCCTCTTTATGGAACAACATTGTTTCATTCCAACCTCTGAAATTAAAACATTGCAGCATTTATGTTCAGAACTTAATTCCTTTCAGCAAAAAACAGTTCACTTATTTCTCTCGCTTAACTCTTCAACTTCTTTCTCTCTCTTAACTCTTCAGTTCTTCTAGCAAAAATTGAACTCTTTCAGCTCCCCTTTCCATCAATATATAAATTTCTCTTCCCTTCTTTTCCCTTTTCTCATTTCTTTTCCTTTCTCTTCCCTCAATTGCAGCCAAAAAAAGTGTAAAGATTGATTGGTTTATATATTGATGGATCCACTCTTCCTCTACGAGCTCATGGACAACAACTCCTTCATCAGTGTCTGCATGTAAATAAATATTGCTGACTCTCTCTCTCCCTCTCTATCTTTCATTTTTATCTTCTATTTTATTTGGGGTGCTAAGTTTGTGGTTTGCAATGTTTGAGGGAACTCAGGCAATGAGAGATTAAAGCTTCAACTTTACCTGTTGCAGTCGGTAGGACTAAACCCAAGGAGGAAAAACACTAGCCCCTAATTTATCAAACCCTTCTTCTGTATCAAAGAGGTACAAAACTAATACTATGTTTGTTCATTCTTTGCTGTTGTTTGGTAATGGGTTTTTGATAATTGGACTAGATTCTGGTTTTTTTATTTATTATATTTGAATTGTTTGCTAATTGAGATTTTTATTGTAATTTCTGTAATTTATGACTTGGTCTTCAAGTAAGTGATATAAATATGTTACATGGGGATGTGATTAAGAAAATTTGTTAAATTTGGTACTGTAGACCTTAAGGAAAAGACAAGTTGATAAGTAATCTGGTTTTGTTGGGCAGGTAGAATGATCAATGAGGAAGAAGCTTAATAAAAAAACTCAAGCTCCTCCACGCATGTGCAATCGAAGCATAGACCGTGTATTTGTATGGATTGGCTCACATTCAAAACATTAATTGAGGTCAAACTTTTGTAGGATTTGCATTGCAAAGATCCCAAGAGTAATTATATATTTTATTTTGAATCCATAATGTTTGATAAAATGCTTGAAAGAAAATTTATAAATTTTATTTTGGATTTGACAATTCTATTAATCATATTTGTTTGTTCTGTATTTAATTGGGGATTAGAGGGAAAAGTTTATTAAAGCACTTGCATATACATAGCTTGCGTTCATTTTTTTTTCCCCATGTTATACATATGCTAAGTAATCGGTGTTGTTTGGTTATCAAGGATTGGTTGGTCTCATTGTGTTTTCTTTATTGTTGCTCATGCCAATTTTGGTTCTATGGTGTATCAACCTCTAACTAACATGAGTGAAAAAAATTAATATAGCTACAAGTAAGAAAGTTTTTATTATTTTTAAGTGAATAATTTGACAGCAAATTTTGGATTAAGGATTATTTGACAGCAAGTTAAATAATCACCACAATCTCCCCATGTTCTATATGTCCTACTTAATGACAAAAACTCAATTGCCAAAAATAAAAACAAATAAAGAAACAGAGAGAACCACAAAGGTACGAATTAAGAACTAAGTGGACAGAAAAAACTACATGGTGTCTTCATTATTTGAAGGTTAGCTTAGAATCTATATAAACTTAGAATCTTTTTGTATGAAAACTTGTCTTCTTCTTGGTATTAAAAAAAATTGTTAATACGTTTTACAAGTACAGCTTTATAAAATTTGTTGAACCATGTCTAGGTCAACCATCATTTCATTGTACCATTGTTTGGGTATCATGGCCCGAGAGAGCCTTGACAAAATCAAATTGTGTTTGTTGCTTTGCCTAGACATGAATCGCTAAGCGACTTTGACACTGTTATAGTTAAACTATTATTGAAGATGCTTGATAAGATCAGCGCCTTGGTTAGACATGTCTTATGACAAGGGATAGGTTCAAGGAGTCTGATATGCACAACGAATGCTTGCAGTTAATTGGTTCACGCTCAACTAATAATAGAGAACAAAATATGGCTATTTGCTCTGAGGTTTTGGCTATAATTGTAGGTGATTTTAGCAATGAAAATATCCACACAATGAAAATATCCACAATTTCCAAAACCACCTTACACAAAAGCTTTCAGCATTATCTGCGCATCGCGCAGGCAACCTACTAGTTTGTATAAAGTTAAGGAAAGTTTATATTTCCATGAAGCTTTATGTTATTGCTCTGTTCATAACTTATCGTTGATTAATTCAAATCCAAACTCTCTAACACCATTTTTTTTTTTTTTGGCTAAATAATACTTTTCATTGTTTATGCACATCTTAATCATTGTCCCTTGGGGTCTCATTGCAACACCTAAATACGTACGACTGATAGAGCTGCAATCACCCTCCTATGTTAGAGTTTAGGAAACAAAGGAGTGGCCTTGAAAGTTCGGTTACTATATGTATTGTAAACAACTAATGTTGAATAATTATATACTTTACTAGAGGTCATATAGACACATAACTTTGGTGGAACAGATCACCAAATTGCCGAATCTTGTTCTTTGCTTGCTTTACGAACTCCTCACGATCTCCTTTGTGGAACACCTCCAAGTCGCAGGAAAGGCTACTAGAGTCTCTCCTAATTTCCACGCTCCAAATTCTAGGGAACAATAGATGGTGTCCTAGAGAGATGGCTTATTTTGAGAGAGCACTCAAAACTATACGTATGTTCACTCACTGTGTCTAACATCAATCTGACTGATGTAGGAGTATTTTAAATACTAGAAGAGATTCACTTACCATCAGATATATGTGATCACTAAAATATCTCATCTCTTAAGTTTCAAATTACTCCACCACTGATATTGATAACCCATATCAATATCTATTAAGTTTAAATTACTCCACTATTGATATTGATAACTCATATCAATATCTGTTAGTTTAAATTTAAACTTACTTATCAAATAACCCATGTGGACGATCCATGGGCCATGGTTTATGGGTTGGATCAAAACCAGCCCAATTTCTAACATCTCCCACTCATCCACACTGGGTACTACAGTCAGAACTGGCTCCTCTCAATCTCTTGTCCAATCCTCTCTTTATACAGAAAAATGGAGTGTGCGACCTGACGAGAAGGTGTAGGGAAGGAGTACTATATTAAGTCACCATCTAAACTAACATAGTACATCACTCATAGTATCTCGTCTATGCCCCAGATTATTTGATCACAGCCGATCAAGTTTCTTTAATCCCTCATGAGTTCAAAACTCAAAGCAAAACTTGATCCTATACCATATAATATGCTCATGATTATGTTGAAAAACAAATTCCTCATAATCGCCCGGGCTATGAGCCATAAAATAAATGGTGTGTTCTAAATAATCTTCCCCAGACACTCATGTCAATTCATTCACACTTGACCAGCTTTCCTAGACATGCTCCGTGAGACCGTATATATCATGGCCCTGAGATGACATGCTAAAGTAGCGACATCAAACATTCATTTCATGACATAGTTCTAGGTCGAAAAAAGGCACCGAATGGACCATATAATGTTCGACTAGGGCTCACATAGTGACAGAGTAGGGATCTATCCGATCACTCCCTTAATTGGTCGGTTATAGCACATACAGTATAATTTGCATGCTACGGTGGAGCTCCCACTCAACTGGGCTTGTCACACTCAAACACCATACAAATCTTAGTCCAATTGCCATAAAAGCAACCAACCTGAGTTTCTCAGCACAATTACACATCAAGTTCCTGTCCAAGATCTCACATTTGGCTTTATTTAGGCTACATGAAGTTGTGGATACACTTCAAGTGCGACTCCCATAAGTCTCATCTTAGCCTAGCTAAGGCGACATTCATTATATTATCTTGCACGCCTCCCTAAGCGTCAAGATGATCACTTACTTGATTTACAGAAAAACAAAGTGACCACTATGTCTCATCCTGCTCGCTACTCAAGCGCTAGGGTGATCGTCTATATGAGTAGATCAATCTAATCCTAGTGACATATTCTCAAATAATGTGTGCTCAGTATGCAATATCAATCACATCACTAGATGAATCAAAATGAATAACATCATTATTGCATAAAGTATGAATAAACATAGATGTCCATAAGGTATCCAAAAACATATCAAATCCTACAAAGTCCCAAACTTCTAACATGAGCCTGAAAGGCATCTCTAGCAATGGCTTTAGTAAGTGGATCAGCCACCATCCTGCTAGTGGAGATATTTTGGAGGATCACCTCTCGTTGTGTAATAGCAAGATGAATGTAGTTATAACGAGTCTATATGTGTTTGCTTTTGCTATGATACTTAGGATCTTTAGCATGAGCCAAGGCTGCCATATTATCACAATACATCTTTACAGCTTCATCTGCAAGAGATGTCACCCTTAGGCTTTGGAAAAATCTCTTTAACCAAACAGTTTCTTGTGCTAAAGCAACATACTCAAAATTCATTGTGGATAAAGCAATGCAAGACTGTTTCTTATTGCATAGCTGCACCACTAAGTAGAAATGCATAACCTGTAGTGGACTTGCGCTCATCTCTATCACTGGCCCAGTTAGCATCAGAATAACCTATCAATCTCAAATCTCCACCCTGATAGCAAAGAATGAGATCTGATGTCCCACGAAGGTATCGAAAAATCCTCTTAACTGCTTGCCAATGAACAGGTCCTGGATTACTTTAATAACGACTAACCATATCAACTGCAAAACAAATGTCTGGTCGAGTACACAACATAGCATACATCAGACTTCCAACTGCACTTGCATAAGGAACTCTTGCCATTTCTCTCTTTTTCTTTTTTGATTTAGGGCAATCTTCAAGGCTTAATGTATGTCCCTTCTCAATTGGAGTGTCTATGAGTTTGGAATTATGCATACGAAATCGCTCTAAGATCGTCTTTATGTAAGTTTCTTGAGACAAACCAAGAAGCTTCTTTGAGCGATCCCTAAAGATCTTAACTCCAAGCACATAATTAGCCTCTCCCATGTCCTTCATTTCAAAAATAGAGGACAACCACCTTTTGGTGGTGACAATCATCTCCATATCATTTCCAGCCAACAAAATGTCGTCCACATACAAAGACAAGATAAGTAAACTCTTTCCTGATCGTTTGACATACACACAATGGTCTTCTTCCAGTATTTCGAAACCAATCGAAATAATAGCCTTATGAAATTTGAAATACCATTGTCTAGACGCTTGCTTTAGGCCATAAATGGAACACTTAAGGCGGCACACTTTGCACCCTTGTTCCTTGACCTCAAAGCCAATAGGTTGATCCATATAGATCTCCTCGTCTAGTTCTCCATTGAGAAATGCAGTCTTTACATCCATTTGGAAGAGTTCCAAATCCAAATGTGCAACAATAGCTAGAATAAGGCGAATAGAGACAAATCTCACTATTGGGGAGAAAGTCTCATCATAGTTTATCCCTTCTCTTTGGGTATAACCTTTTGCCACGAGACGAGCCTTATATTTGTCAATTGATCCATCTGCCTTGCACTTTATTTTTAAAACCCACTTGTTTCCAATGGTCTTGTGCCCAGGCAGAAGGTCAACCAACTCCCAAACTTGATTCTTTGCCATAGAATCCATCTCGTCCCTCATAGCAATTATCCATCCATGTGAAGCAGGTGAAGCTAATGCTTCCTCATAGGAAGCAGGCTCATCAAGGTCCAGTGAATCACATATAAAAGATTCCCCCTCAATCTCAAAATGACGACGGGGAATAGTTCCACGTTCACTTCTACATACCTTGAATCCTTGAGTGTCACTATCTAGCGGTTTGCTCCCACTAGAAGCAAAATCACTCCCACTATCTTTGGCGATTTCAGGATGAAGTTGTGATTCTCCACCCTTGCCCAAAGATGGTATGACACCTTCAAGTTCTTGCAGCTCATAAAGCTGAAGATCTTGTTTTGCTTCACTGTTGCTTGGAAAATCATCTTCAATGAAATTGACATCACGAGACTATATCTCAGTCATTCCACCATCAAAATGTTCACCATACATTACATATCCCTTTAAGCTTTCTGAATATCTTATAAAGATTTTCTTACTTGCTCTAGGACCCAATTTCCCATACTTAAGGAAAGTTTATATTTCCATGAAGCTTTATGTTATTGCTCTGTTCATAATTTATCGTTGATTAATTCAAATCCAAACTCTCTAACACCATTTTTTTTTTTTTGGCTAAATAATACTTTTCATTGTTTATGCACATCTTAATCATTGTCCCTTGGGGTCTCATTGCACCACCTAAATACGTACGACTGATAGAGCTGCAATCACCCTCCTATGTTAGAGTTTAGGAAACAAAGGAGCGGCCTTGAAAGTTCGGTTACTATATGTATTGTAAACAGCTAGTCCTGTCTTGTATGTACATCAAAAGCCAATTGTCCCATCTTCATTGACACATTACTTTTACAATGGAATAACTAAGCATCGATATGCACATATATCTTTGCAGTTAAGAATAGGTCTTCCATAGTATTATGATGACCAGGTGGCCAAAAGATCACTCCCCAATTAATTAACCTGCTCCAAAAAACAATGCTATATAATCAATATTAAGATCATCTATTATACAAAACACTAATGACAAAACAACACTAACAAAGGTAAATTGTATGTCTCCGGCCTCTCGATCCTCTCTATGTCCTCACAAGCAGTGACATTCTTTGCTTGCGGCCAATATGACTCATTCTCAAGATGCATCCTCTTCAGCTCACGGGACATGTCGATCTCAAGCATTTCAAACAAAGTAGAGAAGTAGAAAAGAGCCTGTCGAAATCTTGAAGTAAAGAAGGGTACACCATGGGCTGCATTCACAACCCCCTGTATGAAAACATGTGGATTCATCTTCTTGATCAGATTCAAGACAGCATTTCTTGGACTCTACCACTACAGTCTACTCAAGTAGGTGTTTGAGTTTAAACATACAATTCACGACAAGTACCTCATTATTGTCAATTTTGAGATCTTCAATTTGAGTAGTGTCCCACTTTTTTGCTTTTGCATTGAACTCAGATTTGAACATCGAAAGTCTCAAATAGTTTGACAAACAAAAGTTATGCACGAAAAAAACTAAAAGCCAGATTATGCACGGAGATAAAAAGTAAAAAGTAAATATATTTTTGCCTAGCGGTTGCATATAACATTTCTCTCATATCTAGATGAGTCTCACCCTTATGAGATTCACCTTCATATATGAATGTTATATGCAACTGTTATACAAATAATAAATTCTAAATGAAATATGGAACAAGCATGGTTCCTTTAAGACAAATTAAAACCATTATTCACAATCTAAAAACCTTTTTATTTATTTATTTTTTTTTTTGGATTTATACTACCATCCCAAGTGCCATGGCCCATGGCATTTTAAGTCTTTTTCATACATGAAATTTTTTTATGGAAATATTTCATATATATGATCAACAGTCTTATTGTTATTAAATAAAAAAATAAAAAATTGTTCCACTTCTAACTCAACCACCATATGAGAGACACAACACAACATGCCCATTGATATCAGAAAAATTAATCAAAATAAGCATAACACTTTCGATTCGTTTTCAGATTGGTTAATTATAAAAAGATAAATCAATCTCCTAAAAGTAAACAATAAAAGGTTCGAAGAGTCTACCAATATGCCCAAAAGAAAAAGAAAAACGAAGAAATAGGAACTATGACAGAGAGACAGGAAGAGTAGGGAGACAACAATAGGAGAAAGTATCTAATTCCACATCAGTACGAGGATACCCAATTCGTATTCTTTTTAGTGAATATATATATAAGAGGACAATTATTTCGATTCTCGAATGTTTTATGTCCTTTCTAACAGTGCTCGCATGTGACACAACATGATTCACAATTGCAAATGCTTTTTGCTAATGTTTAATATTGTCTTTGTAAGGACATTCTGGCCTTTTGCCCCTTTTGGGAAAAATAATTGGCATTATGCCCCTGTTTCGAAACTAAATAGACTCGTGCCCCTGTTTTGATACTCGATTACCGTAGAATCGAGTTACTTAAAGTACTCGATTATAAAAAGGCCGAGTTCTAGGCAGGTTCTTGCCACAGTGGCAATCCAACCTGGCTTTTAGGCAATAAAATATTCCGCCTTACTATTTGTAACTCGGCAATGGGGAAACCGAGTTACTGACGGAATCTAACAGTATTACTCGGCTCTGATGTAATCGAGTTGTTCTGCTACGTTCTGACCCGATTTCAAATCACTTAATTTGCATGTGAAACTGAACCCGATTACTAAGAAATCGAGTTATTAACGTTACTCGGTCCTGTTATAATCGAGTTTTCCTGTTATATACACCATGCAGCTATTCTCCTTATCATTTTCAGATCAGCTTCTCCTTATTTTCAGAATTTTCTATCAAAAGTTGGTGTTATCTCTCTATCATCTCAGGTGAGAAACTCATTTTCTTCGACTAATCCCATAGAGAATTTTATTGAATAGGTAAAAGTAGTTGTAGATATTATAAAAATTTATCAACCATAATGTATGTTTTTGTTAGAGAAGAATTTTCATTTAATAGGTTGTATTACTTGTGCTTTGGTATTTTTCTTGAATGAGTGTTATGTGAGTAGATTAGGGTTATATCAGTTGTTTGGTGTTGGTTGGTGCTACAAGAAATGTACAATAATCTAGAAACGATGATGAGTGTTATGTGTGTACATTGGGTTATATTAGGTCTTTGTTGGTGTAATTTTCATTAAAATAAAATAAAATTCGAGTGTTTTCCTAAATGTAATGAACAGTGAATCTTTAGATTTGCAAAAGTTGAATGTACATGAAGTTGAGTAATGAAAATTTATGATCTCATAAGATAGTGCTAGATTTATCATCTCATAAGATAATTGCAACTAAACCAATCCATGAAGTTGAGTAATGAAAATTTATGAAACAATGTTTCTGTTTTGATTCAATGAATTGATGGTTATACCACTACCTGTGCAGTACTATCTGAAGGCTGCTTTTGGTTTCGATAAAAATCAGTTCTCAAAAATTCTGATGCTCATGGGAATAGGTTCAATTGTTTCACAGGTGAAGTATATTATGGAGCTAAAGTTTCCTTATATTTACTTAAAAGAGTTTGATATACCTTTATCTGCTTGGCATATGCCAGAGTTTTCCTGTATATCCTCTGCTTTGTTGCTCAGAAGTTATCAAAAGAATAATTCTTCCAGTTGGTGTTGTAATGGTTGATAATCTGTCTTCTCAACTAGAAAACAATGCAAAGGCATCGTGGTTATGAGTTATGGAATTGAGAGTATTGTACCTTTTAGTACTCGATTCCTAATTGCTTATAATCCTTCAGAGTCTTTGGAATGGAGAGTATTGTTCAGTGCTCATACTATCAGCATGAATGAAACCTCTTTTGTCAAAAATATTCCATATGATGATTGTGTTGAGCTTGTTGTTTTCCTTTATGAAAATATTAAATTCCTTCAGGAATGCTCTTCCTATAACATGTTGGGTTGTGGTTCCAGATGTTGGTGCTTCCAGTAATAAATCCATTGGTTGGAGAGAAAGTGATATTGTGCATAGGTTTACTTGCATCAATAGCTTATGTAAGTCTCGTATAATCATTTCTTTTAATCCTTCCATCATAAATTACAAAATAAAATAAAAACTAATGATTCTTTTTGCTGTGCAGGCATTATTCAATGGCCTTGCATGGGCGGCATGGGTATGTACATACTTTATGAATGCGTAATTTAATTCTATGCTAAAGGAAAATTTTCTAACACATAAAAACTTGAGTTGGCTTGCAAGCAAATATTTAGCCTTAAATGATTTTTGGACATATCAATGTTATTTCTATTTTCTTACATGAATCATGCTTAGCAACTTTGTAAAACATACTACATGAGGAATATAAAAATCACTCTATGCTCTAAGAGTTTCACGTGCATGTAGGGAACTTGAGTGCTTCTCTTATGAAAGAATCTGTGGTTCAAAAAGCACTAGTGACATTGATCAGAAACTTTTCTTTCTTTTCTTTTGTCTTTAGACTATTTTGAATTTTTTAAGTTCCATTCCTCATAGGGAGTTATAAATTCAATGATGTGTTAATCGTGGCTTTGTGAAAGTAAAACTAAATTTTCCTAGTTCTGTTTATTATTTTTCAACTGTGGATACATTTCTCAGTCAGTAACAATGCAACATTGCCACAATGTAGGTACCATTCATGAGTGCCACATTTAAAGTTGTAGTTGTCCTTGTAAGACCTGCTGTAAGTAATGGACTCATAAATTTTTTCACAAAATAATATTCAATGTGGTTATTCAGTTCACCTTTAATTCTAATGGTGTTTCAATTTTGCCTGTCAAATTATATGCAGACTTATGCAATTATTTCGAGAGCATCAAGCTCAAAAAATCAGGTTTGGAAAATACATGTGATCCCATTACCTACAGTTCTGTATTCTATAGTTCTTAATATTCTTTCTAGCAACCAAAAAATAATAATCTTCTACTCTTACTGTCAATACAAGGAAAGTCCTGGTTTTTGTATCTTCACCTTTCGGTATTATTATACATAGGGAGAGGCTGCTGAATTTTATAAAGTTGTTTGAGTAAAGCTAATGCATCTCATAAGTCACACTACTCATCTATATCAACGCTGTTTTCTACTTCTTTAGATTGAACTTTGAACTCAATTAAAAAAAATGAGGCAGGTTCATCAACATGTGTTCAGAATGAATCAGATCAGCATGTGTCCAGTAGTGGGTTTTGGGTTTAAAATGTTGGCTTTCTACGAAAATTGGTCCAATGATTTTTATCTTTTGTTCAGTTATCTATGGTTATCAGATGCTTTATGCCACTCAATTGCTACTTTTACACTCGAAATTGCTGCATTCACTTAACTGATGGAGAATTTCAGGAGTATGCCAAACAAAAAAGAAATAAATGTAGACATAGGGTTCTCCCACGTCAAAATAACTTGTTCTGTGTTGAGTTAGTTCTTGAGCTAAATACAGTACAAAGCACATGACCGTGGTCATTCCATTTAAATGTATGTTCAATTGTTTGTGAAGGGAAAAGCACAAGGATTTGTGGCTAGTGTAGAATCAATAGCAAGTTTGTTATCACCGCTCGTAATGAGTCCATTGACTTGTGAGTGGACTAGCTCATCATTTTTTTAAGATGCACCCGAATACTTCTGGTTGCACTAGCTACAGCAGAGGGAAAAATTTTAAGAGTACACAGCTAAATATGTGTAGAATCAAAACGACAAACATCGGTGTAAAATTACTAATGAAGGTACTCTATATTGACTGCCCACCCTTGTGTTTGTGTTCGTAACTAATTCCTTGTATATCTATGGTCTAATTGACCAAAGTTACATTATTAACTATACACATGCAGTAGTTGTTAAAACCCTACCAAGTGAAAAACAAAAATATGGAGAATTATATCCTTCTGACATGAAGCGGTAAAATACTTGGTGTGCCCGTATACTCGACAGTGACGCCCGATACGCAGCTAGCACATGTGTGGCATGCTCTGTCGTGCTCTTCGGCCCCTTCCATCTAGTAAACATACAATTTCAGACAATGCTCATTAGTTAATATCAAACAACAATGCTGCCACGACAATAAATGCGTACCAAAAATAAAGCCATTAATTAGCTTTCGTATTACAATTGATGAAGTGTTGCAAACAATGCATTTCTAGTTTGGCCAATTTTATGCCTTCAGAACTGAAAATATATTAATTCCCATATGATAGGGGGAAAAAAGTGAATTACGATGTTGTCATAAACATGAAACTGATACTGGAGCTATCTGGTCTGGTGTACCATGGTCTACTGCACTACATGTGAGTCAAACGCACACAAAGGGCATTAAGAGCATTGTAGTTTAGATGTTTTCTCCGAAGGTGATTTCATTGGTTTCATCCCCACCCCACTTGTTACTATTAAAAAAAGAATTCAAAACAAAGTCTAGACTGTGAATTTTTGCGCACTAGTTGAGCCTTTGGAAAATATAATAAACACAAACAAATTCATTGTTTCATAATAATACAAATTTAGATATAAATTCATAACAAAGTATATAGATTGGTTAACAAACAACCCGTTTTTTCCTTGTTGAAAAAGAATGACCAGTTTACATACTATACCAAATGAAATTATTATAGAGACTTTTTCATGAGTTAGCCAAAATTCAAAAACAAACATCTTCAATATTAAACTTAAATATGATCAGATTAAATACTATTTACAAATATTTTGTGCAACCTATTTTTATAAATTGTGGCCGAGTACATATTAAGTACTAAATGACGTGTGATACTATGATTCCCATTGCACTAATAGATGAATCTAAGTGTACTGGCTTAGCATTATCTATTAAAACAAAGTATTTTGTATTTGTAATTTTCTTCTGCACTTAACACAGTGTATATTGGCATGCTATCTTGTTAAATAATCCATTAAATTAATGTCAATTATACTTTCGGTTTG
Organism: Quercus aquifolioides; assembly: GCA_019022515.1. Classification (NCBI taxonomy): domain Eukaryota; kingdom Viridiplantae; phylum Streptophyta; class Magnoliopsida; order Fagales; family Fagaceae; genus Quercus; species Quercus aquifolioides. The sequence continues at coordinate 6,621,413 of CM032329.1, forward strand.
AAACAGGGGTTACTTCTCGACAGCAGTGTACTTAGTGAATGTATTAAAAGTGGCATACATGCAGGGATTTTGACCAGCTATAGACACGTGCACGGTGAATGACAAATGGCATGACAATTGTATCAAACTAATGAAATAACATACCGACAAGCAAGGGGACCTGCCTCCATCGACGGTTGCGGCGGCCTCGCAACAGGGCATATCATTGGGAACCTCGAATACGCCCAGAGCTGCACCAACATCAATGCTCCTCCCATCTGCATCGCCTTCGTCTCCGATGCCTTGCATAAGTGCCTCTACAACCAGGCTAATGCTCCACTACCCCAACTATACCTCTTCGCGTTGCTGATTAGGTTTAGGAACTGTAGAGGCATCACCGACACTCGGTCCGCCGACTTGTCCATAAATAGAATGGTCCCCAATCTGAGAAGCATGTGATAGCGCGCATGTTGTTGCACTACCTCATCAGTAGCATCCGCAGCTAAGGGAGCTCTAAATTGTGCCTTCAGCCAAGTGACTCTTAGCCTCGCCCCAGCAAGGATAGACTTGTTTTCATGTGGATGTGGTATCGGCTCTGGAGGACGATGACCCAGTAACTCAAGACACAACGCTGGCCACCCCAGCTTGACACTCACAGTCACTGGCAACCCATCAATAGGAACCCCTAGCATCACCTCAATATCTTGTAAGGTGATGCCCATCTCTCCATGCGGTAGGTGGAATCTATGCGTCTCCGGACGCCAACGCTCAACTAGTGCTGTGATCAATGCGTGATCCACTTCCAAGTTTGGAACCTTGAATAACCCTTCAAAACCCGCCTCAGTTATGTAGCGAGCAATTCGGGGGTCTAGCCCATGCCGGGGTAACTTGCAAGATCGGTGCCTGCACTTTAGCACACCTGGCACTACCTGCACACGAAACAGCACTGTCTTAGGATATGCAAGAAACAGTAGGCTAACTAGTTAGCTACGAACATTTTGCAATATGTTAGTTATGATGTTAACTAGTTATTCACTCTAGCTCAATAGCAGATAGGATCAATTCAAGGTCAATGACATTTTTTAAAATTAGCACTGAGGTGATGGCCATTATGTTTTGAAATGAATGAACAAAGTGTCTCACTATGTCAAATGGAGTAGGGAATTAGGAATCAACAAAGTTGTCTTATGTGTAGCCACGCCTAATTGTGTGTGCACATTTGTGAAAATAATGGCAGCGGATTCATTTTAATTGATTACTATAGCTTGTAAATCAGATCTACTGACTTTGAATATTTCTACTCCATACCATTTTCGGGTACTGCTGTTAATGAAAGAGTGTTTTTAAATTCACGATTATTTCTGCTTCATACCATTTTCTCTTTGGATTAAATAAAATTCTGCCTAAACCAAAAGAGAAATGCTACCATGTCCAACATCTATTTACAAATAATCAAAGAACCCTACAGAAATAAAAACAAATGATTTCGACATGTCCGAAGTTCAGTACAACTACGTACCTGACCGGCAGGAGTCTCCCACAGCGTCGTGGATCGATGACCCGGCTGCTGTGTCAATTGTGTATTTACCGCGGATCCAGGAACCACATTTCGCAGTTGCTGCATATCTGACATGCATGCAATCATGTTAGACACGTAGGTCTATGTTTAATAGTGAAGAAAAGCTTGGCTTTTGCAAGTAAACACAAGCAAGTATTTCAACAGGGTTCTAGAACAAACTGACATAAACAAATACAGAGAGAGAGAGAGAGAGAGAGAAAGAGAAATAGAGTGAGAGAGAGATTTGACAAAAAATTGAAAACATATAATTGCTCAACTGAATTATACATCATGCATCTATATATACACTGATTTTCAATCCATTTAATCATATCAAGGAAGAGTTAAATTAAAACACTAAAATATAAAACAGCTAGCCTGAGCATATATGCCTAACTTGATCCTAATGTTCATGGCTGCAAGGCATAAACAAAAAGGACACATAGTTGCAGAATGTATAAGCAACCTAACCAACCAACCAACATGCGAATCAATGTCTAAATCAAACAAAGTAAACCAACAAATGAACACAACAAAATGCAAACCAATGAATCAATTAAGCACCACAAAAAACACCATTGGAAAATACTAAAACATAGTTGTAAAAGGTACCCAACTACCCCTAAACAGGTCTTGCCTAGAACGTCCCTTCTTTAAACAAAGTGTAAAGTTGTTTCCTTTTACTTGTTTCCCTAATCTTTAAGTTTTTCCGTACTTGACATCACACTCTAAAAGAAATTTTACTTCATAAAGCAAGAACTGAAAAAGGTTCATTGTAACTTAGTGGCTAGTGAGGTGTGTTTTCAACAAAAAAGGGGGAGACCAACATGGAAGTAGGTAAAGGTGCCTTTAGAGACTCTAGTGCAATGGACATCTCACTCACAAGCACAGCTTTGGAGGCAACTAATAATAATCAAATTAATATTGAGCTTAATTAAATGAATTAAACAACTGTGAGACCTATACCATCAAATGATGGTGTGTGCATAGTTATGTGTCAAATGAACACTGAATTGGTGACCATAACAGTCCAACAACATTGCTTTCTTTTCTTTTAGGGTTTTTTTTCTTAACTTGTTTTTATGAACCCCACAATCCAAGAGTAAACAATTTTGAGATTATGGATACAAACGAGATAGAAATGGAAAAAGAATTCTTAAATTTTTTGCAAGAAGAAGAAAAAAATAGATTATCTAGCCTTTTTCTATAAAAGCCACAAGCCTTACAAAAAGGCCACAAGCCACCACAAATCTTAATGCTCCCCCTAACCTAATCCAACCTATTAGGAAAGGATTGGTGACCCTCAAAGGCCACTAAGTTCCCTTTTCAACCCCACATGTAGTAGATGATAATAATAATAAATTGATGTACTTAATCAACAAACATAACCCACAAATGACTGCTAATCTGACACAAGACAGAAGCTTCAACGAGCTTTAATACCAAATTTGATGTAGGATTTTTAGGAATTTCAGCACTAAACTAGATTCTTGATGAGATATTGAATGTGTTGATGGCTGTTTGGTATTAAAACAATAAAAAGAACATCAAATAAAGAAAGATAAAACACTAGGCAATCACACCTAGGCTTTCATAAGCAGTCACACTTAGGTAGGAGATAGCAATCGCGCTTGAAAAAAGTTGGAATGTTATTGAAATCTATCAATATTATCGACTACAATAAAGCCATTATATAGGCTATTTCTAAATCCTTTCTTAGAAAGACTAGGAATTCTAATAACAAAAAAATAAGTACTTTAAGAACTTCTAAGACAATTCTAGTATCTTAAGACAATCAATTATGCATCTGTACACAAAATGTGGCAGCAAAGGTTTTAGGAACCCAAAACAATAGATATACAGGGCATTTATGAGCTCAATTTAGTTCAGTGATAGTGGATGTCCATGATGTGCATTTTATGGTCTGTGTGTAGATATATGCATGCATATCCATTATACACACATTATATCTATTATATTAATAACTTAACAGAGTGGAAGCTTGTAAAAGCCAGTAAGTTTGAAGCTTGTAAAACCAATAGCTTCTCAATTCAAGATCATTTAGCATTGAATTAAAAAGCAATTTTCCCTAATTCAAAATCATGACATAACTTACAACATAATTTCCTAAAATTATAGAGTTGAATTAAAAAGCAATTTTCCCTAACAATGGACACCGCTGTCATGCTAACTGTATTTTACATGAATTTCTGCCCTATATGTGCATCAAAACCCAGTTCAAAACCAAACCCAGTTCAATACCAAACCCAACAAAGCTAAAACAACAACAATAATAATGAATAGAGATAGAGAAAAATCTAACAGAGAAAAACTTAAGAAGCCACACTCAAATCAGAGTACATGCACAATCAACACTTAACTCAGATTACATGCAAAGGGAAAAAACGAAAATTTCAACTCATCATTTAGAAATTACCTTAATACATTTCTACTCCTTTAACTCTAAAGATGGATTGGGTTGAGCTTCGGCTATGGTGAGAGTGAAAAGGTGTGGGTTTGGATTGAGCTTCGGAAAGGGTCTACTGACCGATTTGGTTTGGGTTCGGGTAGAAATAGGAGAACTTGAATATTCGTTGAACTTGGGAAGGCTCTACTGAACGGACTGAGGGTGGCTACTGATCGGACGGAGGAAGGGAGAGAAACTATAGAGGAAAGAAGACAGAGACAAACTGTTTTAGAGACGTTACATTCAAAAATGGTTCATATTCTGCACATAACTCGGTTTCTCTACTGCCGAGTTACAAACAGTTACGCGGGAATATTTTATTGCCCAAAAGCCACGCTGGATTGCCACTATTGCAAGAACCTGCCTAAAACTCGGTCTTTTGATAATCGAGTACTTTAAGTAACTTGATTTTAGAGTCATCGAGTATCGAAACAGGGGCACGCACCTATATAGTTTCGAAACAGGGGCATAATGCCAAATATTTTGCCCAAAGGGGCAAAAGGCCAGAATGTCCGTCTTTGTAAACTCTTTTTTTGGCCCTTTTTCATTAAACGAGGCATCCAAGATTTTTTAGTACCGGCCCCTTTATGTAGAAAAAATATATATGTATAGATTTTTAAATACCCAATTGATTCTTCCGTTAACCAGGCAATAAAACAAAGGACTTGTGTTTGGTACTTTACATCTAATCTATTGGAGATTCTCCAAAAAAAAAGAGTCTAATTTATTGGATGGAAATCACGGGATACAGACACAACAAGTGCTATATTGATTCTTCCATTTTATCACGCGAGGTATGAGAATTTTGCAGTGTGATTACCAACTTCCATAACAGTGAGTTTAATGCTTTTTGCTTTGTATGATATTTATTGGGACTATGTCTAGGCTTAAGTTCAACTTGATGTATCAAAAGTCAAAAAACTTCACCAATGGTCTCTATCTTTAGTATCCGCTTGGGAACAGCTTATCTAGATTTTTGCTGAAAATTTTTTGCTGAAAGTATGCTAAAAGTATACTTTTATCTTGAAAAAATTTGAAAAAAAAAAAAAAAGTAAAAAGTAACATTTTAAAAAGCTGTACATAAGAACTAAAAGCTGAAGCTGATGCTAAATAGGCTCTTAGCGTTTTTTCTTTTTTGAAATAAATATTTTAAATGATATATTCTCCACTTATAAAATGACAAGATATAGAATAAAACCTTACCAAAAGAAAAGTACCAGTAGAATTGAAAATTGGTTCAATATTTATGTAACTCAAGGACATTTAACTAATATCAAGACTAGTTTCAAAAAAACTAATATCAAGACTAGGTAAGTGATAAAGTGGTAAATAAATAATTTTCAAGTAAACAAAAATATTGTTTAACTAATCTCAAGACTAGCTCAATTCTACCACTAGTAAATTCCATCATTTTTAAAGTTTTGTCTAATTAATAATTTCATCATCCAACCTTATAGTAAGGGAATGTGGAAAGAATTCAAATTAACATTTTATTATTTTCACCCGTCGAAATTTTATTTTTACTTTAAAAAATTGACTTAATTTTGCAAAATTAAATGGAACTGTTATTGTGGGAGAGGGAGTAATAGTATATGCTAAAAGCCTTAGTTTACAAATTAAGAAGAAAGTAGTGAACTAAATTCGTTGAAAGATGTTTGGTGAATTGCCTAAAAGGCATATAGTCAACTTGATATCAACGAATTCTTACATTACTCCCATCCACATCAATAACACAAGATAATTTGTAATCTCTCTCTCTCTCTCGGCAGCCTAATCTATATATCTATATATCTATATATTACTAAAAGCTGAACCGTAGTATTTATTATTACTACGCTCTTGTTGAGCTACATCAGCAGCCACATCAACAGTCACATCATTCATTTATTTTTTATATTTTCTTTTCTCTATTTAAACTTTTCTTCCCCCTATTTTCAAAAAAAAAAAAACTTTTTTTTTTCTCCCTATTAGTTCACACACCTACTGTTACATTTCTTCCAACTTTTCCTTTTCTTTTTTGCCTCTTTATCTCCCCTATTAGTTCACACACCTACGCTTTTTTATAATTTGCCTCTTTTTCTACTTTTACACCTACTGTTACACTTCTTCCAACTTTTCTCTTTCCTTTTTGTCTCTTTATCTCTCCACTACTTTACCGTTATATTTCCTTCCTCTTTTTTATAATTTGCCTCTTCTTCTACCCATTTTATTTTGTATAAATTTGATATCGTTTTCTCATTCAATCCATATTTTTCCTACACAAAACTATGAGTACTCTCTCTCTCTCTCTCTCTCTCTCTCTATTTTCTTTTGGTGAATTTTTATTCTTTCTTATAACTCTAATTAAGGTTGATGGTTTTTTTTTTTTAATGTGTTTTGGTATTGTGTTTTTTTTTTTTTTTTTTTAAATATCCCATCAGAAAGTCTTCTTTTTCCCTTTTATAGTTTTGGTTGAATTTTAGTTTGGGTTAATATTTAATTTTTTGGGAAACATGAATTTGAATATGCCTACCAATTGTTTGAGTAATAAATTATTATAAAGCCTTTTTTTTTTTTTTTTTGAGAGAGTTAACTTATGACGCCCGCTCCTGATGATAGTTCTTTATCATCAGACCAAGACACCAATCAATTTTTGGTATAGGCGGGGATTGAACCCCAGATCTCATATACAACCATTAGAGACTTTACTAGTTGAGCTAACTAGAACCCACATTATAAAGCCTATTATTTATTCCTTTAGTTTCATTTTAATTTTGGTTAAGATAACATTGTAATTTTGTAATAAGTTTTGATTATTATGATAATTTCCTTATTCCTTAAGAGATGAGAAATTTGAATAATAAATTTGAAACTTATAAAGTTTAGTTATATATTAAGCAAATATAATACACTGCAATAGAAGTTAGAAGAATATGTTTCACCTTAAAAAAAATAATCAAACATAAAAAAAAAATAATAATAAAATGATATATTTGATAAAAAGATTAAAAAAAAATCATTGTAGAATTTTTTTTTTTTAAATAGACAATACTTGAAGTAATGGTTTTATATAAATATATATATATTACACCTCTTTACGTAATATTTATATTCCCACACATCGCGTGGGTCTGCGGCTAGTATATCTAAAAGTTGAAGCGTAGTAATTATTGTTGCTACGCTCCTGTTGAGCCACCTCATTTGCCACATCATTAGTCTTTTTCATATTTATTTTTTAAATTTAATTTTTTTACAATATTAATTATATAAATATATTGACTTTACAAATTCATTTTAGGCGGTTTTAACTTTACATTTGTATCTACATCTATAATTTGTTCCTCGTTCTCTCTATTTCTCTTTCTCGCTTCTATGTTTTTTTAGTTTCTCTCTCGATTCAATCAAGTAGTTTAATAAGTGCTTTATAGATTTCCAAGTCCAAGAAATCTTCAAGTGCTTGCTCCAATTTCAAAAGACTGGCCACTTGTATGATTAAAATGTCATACACTTCAAAAAAAAATTTATATTAGTTACCTTTTATTATTATTTTAATTTCACATTAACTCCCAATCATGCCCCTAGGTGTTTTAGTTTTTTTCTTTATCATATATTTTTATTTAATTGATATTACATAAATGGGTAATTCTACTGTACCTCCAAAAAAAAGGGGGGTACGGTACCCACTAGTAAATTACCAGCTATACTAGGTTACTTTTTTCTCACATTTGACGATTTCATCCTCACATTGTGCAGTTCCAACATCACATATAACAGGTTTTTTCTCACATTTGATGGTTTCATCATCATATTGTGCAGTTTCAACATCATATGTGACAATTCTTTTATCACATTTAGTGATTCACTTATTTTTTTCTCATATTTGACGGTTTCATCCTCATATTGTGTAGTTCCAATATCACATGTGACAGTTTTTTTCTCACATTTGGTGGTTTCCTTACTTTTTTTTCACATTTGATGGTTCTATCTTCACATTATGCAATTCCAACATCACATGTGACAGTTCTTTTGTCACATTTGGTGATTCTCTTACTTTTTTCTCATATTTGATAGTTCGATCCTCACATTATGCAATTCAAACATCACATGTGACAGTTCTTTTGTCACATTCGATAGTTCCCTTATTTTTTTTTCACATTTAACGGTTTCATCGTCACATTGTGTAGTTTCAACATTACATGTGGCAATTCTTTTGTCACATTTAGTGGTTCCCTTACTTTTTTCTCACATTTGTCGGTTCGATCTTCACATTGTGCATTTCCAACATCACGTGTGATATTTCTTTTGTCACATTTGATGGTTCCCTTACTTTTTTCTCACATTTGACAGTTCCATCTTCACATTGTGCGGTTCCAACATCACCTGACAATTTTTTTTCTCACATTTGGTGGTTCTCTTATTTTTTTCTCACATTTGACGATTTCATCCTCATATTGTGCAGTTTCAACATCACATTTGATAATTCTTTTGTCACATTCGGTGGTTCTTTTATTTTTTTCACATTTGAAAGCTTCATTATCACATTGTGCAGTTCCAAAATCACATTTGACAATTCTTTTGTCATATATAGTGGTTCCTTTATTTATTTTTTTCTCAAATTTGATAGTTTCATTATTATATTAAGCAGTACCAACATCACATCTGCTCTATTTTTGTCACATTGGATGATTCCCTTACTTTTTTTCTCACATTTGACGGTTCATCCTCACATTGTGTAGTTCTAATATCACATGTGATAGTTCTTTTGTCACATTCAGTAGTTCCCTTATTATTTTCTCACATTTGACGGTTTCATCCTCACATTGTGCAGTTCCAACATTGCATGTAACAGTTCTTTTCTCACATTTGGTGGTTACATTCGACACTTCTATCCTCACATTATGCAATTCAAACATCACATTTGACAGTTCTTTTGTCACATTCAGTGGTTCCTTTATTTTTTTCTCACATTTGACGGTTTCATTCTCACATTGTGCAGTTCCAACATCACATTTGACAGTTCTTTTGTTACATTTAGTGGTTCCTTTATTTGTTTTTCAAATTTGATGATTCCATTATCACGTTATGCAATTCCAATATCAAATTTGATAGTTCTTCTGTCACATATAGTGGTTCCTTTATTTTTTTCTCAAATTTCATGATTCCATTGTAACATTAAACAATACCAATATCACATTTGACTCTATTTTTGTTACATTCAATGGTACCCTATTTTTTATTCTCAAATTTGACAGTTTCATTATTACATTGGACAGTACCAACATCACTTCTAACCGTACTTTTGTCACATTCAGTGGTACTTTATTTATTTTTCCTTACAATTGACAATTCAATTATCACAGCAGGCAATACCAATATCACATCTGACCATAATTTTACATATGGGCCCACCACTGAAGTCATTTTTTTACTTTTGACAGTACTTTTGTCACATTTAGTGGTTCCCTTTTTTTTCGCATTGATAGTTCATCCTCACATTATATAGTACCAACATCACATGTGACTATACTCTTGTCACATTTAGTGGATCCTTTATTTTTTCTCACATTTGATGGTTCTATTGTCGCATTAGGCAGTACTAACATTTGATAATACTTTTATCACATTTAGTGGTTCTCTTTTTTTTTCTCACATTTGACGGTTCATCCTCACATTATATAGTTCCAACATCACATGTGACTGTACTCTTGTTACATTCAATGATTCATCTTTTTTTTTCTCACATTTGATAGTTCCTATGTCACATTAGGCAGTACCAACATTACATCTGATTGTACTTTTGCACATTAGATGGTACCCTATTTTTTTTTCTCACATTTGACAGTTCCGTTATCACATTAGGTAATGTGAACATCACATGTGGCTGTACTTTTGTCACATTCAATAGGTCTTTTTTTTTCCCACACATTTGACAATTTCATCGTCACATTAAGCCATACCAACATAACATATAGAAGTAGTCAATCCAACCCAACCCAATCCCACCGAATTACCTAATAATCGACGAATATATATAACAAAAATACTCCTAAAATCTCTAAAATTTTTGAAATACCCTTAAATATACTAAAATTACCAAAACGCATCCTAACACTTTAAAATTACCAAAATAACCCCGAAACTCTTAAAAATTATTGGAATATCCTTAAAACCTAAAAAATGACTGAAATGACCCTAAAACCTAAAAAATGACTTAAATACCTTATAAACCTAAAAAATAATCAAAATACCCTTAAATACTAAAAAAATGACTTAAATGATCATAAAACCTAAAAAATGACTTAAATGACCTTGTAACTTAAAAAGTGACAATAATACTCTTAGAACCTAAAAAATGACAGTAATGCACCTTAAACCTTAAAAATGACTGAAATATCCATAGAACCTTAAAAATGACCCAAATGACCCTGAAACCTTAAATAAATTTCGAAATACCCTTGAAACCTATAAAATGACCAAAATACCTTATAAAACTTGAAAATGACCAAAATACCCCCTAAAACTCTCAATAATTACCGAAATACCCTTGAAACCCTAAAAATGATCAAAATACCTTTAAAACCTAAAAAAATGATCAAAATACCCTTAGAACCTAAAAAATGACCGAATGACCCTAAAATCACACCAACATCACATATGACTATACTATTGTCACATTCGATGTTTCCCCTATGTTTTGGTCACATTCGATGGTTCCAACATTAAATTGGCGATACTAATATCACATATGACAGTACCATTACCGCATTTGGTAGTTCCTTTTTTTTTTTTTTGTCACATTAGATAGTACTAACATCACAATGGTCAGTACCAATGTCACATTTGGTAGTTCATTTTTTTTAAGTCACAATGGATGGTACCAACACGATGTTCACTCTCTCTCTCTCTCTCTCTCTCTCTCTCTCTCTCTCTCTCTCTCTCTAACCATATTTGCATTTGAGATATTTTACAATTTTTTGAAAAAAATAAATTTCATATTTTGATAAAAAGATATTGGATTATATAAAAAGTCTTAGTATGTCCATCACTCTTACACTCTCTATCTCTCCAAGTAACTCTTTGGAATAGGCGGCTGTTCATCAATTTTAATAAAACCCATGACAATGATTTTATATAAGTTCTAAAATATCACCATTAATATCTCAGAGTTAGAGAAATGTTTTAGATTATTTTTTATATATATACATAATGAAATTAAAGGGCAAATGGATCAAAGTACATCATACAATGCCGGAAAAGAAAAAATCTTTTAGCAAACACAAGAGATTAAATCAAAATGATATAGAAGATAATTCATGACCTCGCACAACTTGTGAGCTCAACGCGCTTTGATGGTCATTTGAATTAATCTATGTGTGGTGATATGAAACTTTTTTTTTTTATTATATATAATTATTTTTATATGGAAAACTTGATCTACAAGTGGTCATTGGAATCCATTATTTCAATTTTGCATAAAGTTGCAGTTTTTCTAAGGGGAGCACACATGCCATGTCTTTAAAAGTGATAAAATCAAAACTAAAATCAAAATTGACCACATGAGACTTTATAATGTTGTTCAATGTTTTAATTGTTGAACATCTACAATTAAATAACAAGACCTTTTTTTTTTTTTTTTGAGAAAAAAATAACAAGACATGAAATAGCTAAAACTAGCAATATTTTGAATAACTGATTAAAAGTACTCAACATCCTTGGACTACATTGTCTTTTCTCTTAACAGAATTTTATAAACACAAAGATAACTTGATTATCTCTCCCTCTTATCTATTTTTGATCCAATGCACTATCTGCATCTCTCTAGTAAAATAAGTAAAAACAACCAAATTTATGAAGAAATAAAACCATAATCAAAATTTGTCAAACTAATTCTTCTTATTTATTATTGAACTATTATTTGCTACTCCTTGGAAACCCCAAATAACATGATAATGATTCCAAATTAACTACAAGGCTTTTTCATTTTCTCTGCTTTTAAACCCTTGTGTATTTTTAATAGTTGGGGTTTCCGAGGAGTAGCATATAACAGCTCAAGAATAAATGAGGTTGAAAAGGAAACAAAGAATAAGGAACTAGTACTCAGTCAAGCACAAAATGAGGCTGAAAAGGAAACAAAGAATAAATTATTCATATTGATAAGTTGAGTTATCTTGATAGGAAAAATGAAATGGTTATATATAAATTGAGTTATTAAAATTAGATATTACTTTAAAAACATGTTATAAGTGTATGAACCCATTTACAGAAGCAATACAGGGTAAGCAAATAATTAAACTTATTTAATAAACCCATCAATAAAAGGATTAGTCTCTGGTTACACCACTAGATTAGGAGTAGGTTCTTAGTAATAACTTATAAATGGGGTAGATTTTTATCAAGGAACTTAGTTCATTCCAATTAGGATAGTTTCAAATTTAACCCACCAAAACAAAGCTATTGAATGGTATGTTTCACAAGGTTTTCAGTTCAATCCCGTTAGGATAGTTTCAAAACTAACCCATCAAAACAAAGCAAATGAATGGTATGGCTACAAATTTTTCACAACTGCAATAGTCATCCTTCTACTCCCTCGCAACTTTCCCTGCTCCTTGACTCAAGCTAAGGCATACTTTACAGCCAGGGGCGGGGCCAGAAATTTTGGTTTGGGGGGCCGAGTTATGATGCTAATATATTAGTTAAAACAAGCCTCTACACACACAAATATATATAAATTAATTTATTAAGAGAATTTATCATCATCTAAATTTTAATGAGTATATAAAAGTCATGTATTTCTTCTATTAGACATGTACAAAAATTTATCATTTTTTACATAGTTTAATTTGTTAAACCTCTTAAATTATATGACTTTAATATAATTTCTCTTTCTTTTAAGAACACCATTGAAATAACTCAAAATTTGTGGGGGCCAACTTCAATTTTTACATGCTATATTTTTTAAAATGTAAATAATATACATATTATAAATTAATTTTTTTTAATTTTGGGGGGGCCTTGGCCCCCCACCTTTGTATGTGGCTCCGCCACTGTTTACAGCTAGCATTTCAGTAGATAACTAGAAATTCCTCCATTTCTCAATATCAAGACAGATAAACAAGTTCATTATCTATTGCATTTCACAAATCAACCCCTAAAGGTCTTCTATCACTATTGCTTAATTAATTTAACTTAAAAATAAATAAATAAATAACACATTTTTTCCTAGTGAAATTAGCACAGTTCCATAGATAAATGTCATCCAAATACCCCCAACAACCCACATGGTTAGGTAGGATGAAATAAAGCAAAACTAGCTTTCTATATGAAAAATGAAACAAAAAGGAAAAGGACCAAACCATAAGTGAAGAACAGCACTTTATGCAGTCTCACTTTACCTTGAACCCCAATATTCACCATCAGTGATTCATTCCTTAACTCAATCATCGATCAAATTGGCATCTAATAATCCACAATTCAAAGCCTGCAAATTATTGCTATTTACTCGTGCAAACAAAAGGCATAACCAAATTCTAGAGGCAAAAACAAAAACAAAACATACCCAAAATTGAAATGATACTAAAAAAGCTAAAAATACCCAAAAATTTAGAGTCAAAATGAGAAAAAATAAATAGAATAATAAAAGAAGAAAAGAGAGACCCAATATCGAATACGAATTGATAAGACTAAAAAAATATATTAAGAGTAAAGAGAATTGAAGAAATCTCACAGGTTGATGATAGAGATCCATTTGAGAGTGGAGTAGACAAAATCTAGGTCATCAAGTTTGAAGGGTTATTGACGAAGCACACAACCCGAGAGAATGAGCCCTTCTCTCTCTTGGGCCATCGGTGGTGGAAGCCAAGTATTGCAGAGATGCATCGTTTAGTATTTTGAAGTAAAAAAGAAGGAACACCCGCTAGGTTCTCAGTTTGAGAGAGAAGACGTGAGAGAAAAGATGCAAGAGAGAGAACACGAGTTTGTTTGTTTGTTTGTGTATTCTTGCTTTTACATAAATATAGTAAGTTATTATTAATTTGACAAAAATGTACTATTAGTTATTTAATTCTATTTGTTTATGCATTTTATTGTTGTTGTCTTACCAATCTTTAAACTTTTAATAATTTTTTAAGACTATTGTATAATATAGTTGTATTGTTTACTAAATTCTATTTAGAATATTATCTTAGATTATTATATATAATATAGAAGTTGTATATACAGGAAAAAAATAATAATCACTTTATTTTTTACTCACCCCCACAACAAATTCTAGAAAAAAAAAATCATGGAGCTGCCACTAAAAATAATGCAGTTGTTCATGTCTTATCCAAAAAGTAAAGCTTTCTCTTCCGTTCTTAATTTGGAAGAAATATGTTCCTCCACACATTAATAATGTTGTTATATATTTATATATATATATAAGGTCAGGTTCGAATTACACCTAATGTAATTTTAAATTATGTTTAAGTTATGTTACACCATTCAATATTTTTTTTTATTGGATACGAGTTTTAACAAATTCACCTTTGAATTATATTCTCAAGCAGTATAGTTTTATTGATTGAGAGCGAGAACCAAACCATAGTGTTTGTGTATTAGAAAAAAAAAATTATTGTTTTGAATCGTAAAGTTAAACTGAGACCTCATCTAGGAATATCAAGATGAGGTTTCATGGTTAATTCCACTTATATTTAACCTTTTGCCTGCATTCACCACAATGTAGTGGAGTACATATTTCAATGTCAATCTCTTGGTGTTAATCGTTTTTCTACTTCCCCAATCCAACAGGTGCGCCTCTTTTTCCTCATCAGTTGTTTTGTTTTATTATTGATTTTATGGGTTATGTTTCGTGTATATTGAATTTTTTTTTGTTCACCACCTAGTTTGATATTTTGCATGTTATGTTCAACACACTAGAGGCAATTGGAGAAGGCAAAGCAATGGAGAATTAATACATTGAGAAACTATTATTTACTTTGTGCGAAGGAGATAGGTAAGCCTATTATTTTTTGTATAGCTTAAGATGCAGATGTTCATATGACTCCAGAGTCCTAATCATTTAATTATGTGCGACCGGCTATGAGATCTTTGTAGGCAATGCTATATATATTAATCTTATTATACAATAATGAAATTTAAAGAAGTTAGGATGTGAATTATCTGAATAGCAGTGACATCGATTGAGATTATCGTTACAGTTTGAGAGAGAGAATTATTTTATTTGTTAACAAAGAAAATTTTTAATAGGAATAGTCTTTTTTTTTTCTAAAAATAATTAGGAATTCATCTATAAAAAATATATTTATTTATTTATTTATTTTAAAGTGAAACTGAATTCGTTGAAAGATGTTTGGTGAATTGCTATAATTCAACTACTAATTAGCCATTGACATCAATAACACTAGATAATTTGTAAACTCTCTCGCTCTCGGTAGCCTAATTTCATTCATTATTGGTAACCTGATGGAATCAAAGCTTTAATAATTTCTGCCTAATATCATCAATTAAGAGGTGATAGATTGATATAGCTTTTGTCTCCCTTAAGAGATGATTGATAGCTTACCAAATCTTGGATGCGAGTAAATTTTACCCCCTTATACATGGTAATCTTTCAAACCCCCCTTTTCGAACATCCTTTGTATGAAATATTATGCAACACTCATAGAAGCTAATAAAAGGTTGAATGACTACTCATAACAAGAAGAAACAATTCTTGAACAGGATTCACAATGACTTCTTACCATGTAATGAAATTATAGTTACCAACTTAAAACTACAAACACCAGGCTTACTAGTTCCTACATCCTAGAGCTCGCTACAAGGGAAAAATAAAATTACAATGACTGAGCTCATAAACACACATTTTATTTGGCATCAACAATGATACCTTCCTAAAGAGTGGTTTGCATATCTAAGCTGAATTCAGAAAAGGAAAAACCAGAAAGAACGCAAGAATTATATTGAAACCCATCAGATGGAAAAGAACTACAAACTGTATTTATAAAATAAAATTCACATCTTCACTCTCTTGTTGTTTATGCACATCTTAATCATTGTCCATTTGGGGTCTCATTACTTCACCTAAATACATACGACTGATATTGCTGCAATCAACCTCCTATGTTAAGAGTTTATGCAACAAAGAAGCAGCCTTGAAAGTTTCAGTAACTATTTTTTGTAAGTAGCTAGTCCTATCTTGTATACATAGCTATGTAAATCAAAAACCAATTGCCTACAAAATTTCCCATCTTTGTTACACAACTTTTATAATTGAATATATCTTTGGGTCTTGAAACACAGTAACTATCCAAGCATCCATATGCACATATATTTGTACAATTAAGAATAGGCCTTCCATAGCAAGATAACGAGCAAAAGGCAAAAAGATCACTCCCAAATTAACCTGCTCCCAAAAACAGTGTGGTATAATCAATATTAAGATTATCTATTATACAAAACACTAATGGCAAGATAACACTAACAAAGATAAATTTAAAATTTAACCAGAAAACTTAAATACCTTAGCTTTGTGTGTAAGAAATCCAAGGCAAAATCATAGACAACAAAGGGCTGCAAGTTGAACACTAGCTAGGAGTATTCCATGTTGCCTTAGTTGGACAACAATGATCATGCATTTAACAATCAGGCCTCCAAAAAGAGAGTGCATAAATATTCCGTCCCTTCCAGCCCTGAAGCAGCCACTGGCTGTCTTCTTCAATAACAAAATCCTTATGGTAGCATGATTTCAGCCAGTCCTTAGCTGTGTTCATCATCTCCTGATTCAAGTGCAGCTGCCTAAATCCAGCCCTCAGATGCCGAAGCTGCCACTGTTTGTATGTCTCCGGCCTCTCAATTCTCTCTGAACCCTCACAAGCAATGACATTCATTGCCTTCCGCCCACATGACTCACTCTCAATAACCATCCTCTCTAGACTCTCACGGGGCAAGTAGGTATCAAGCATTTCAAAAAAATTTGAGAAGTGGAAAAGAGCCTGTCGAAATCTTGAAGTAAAGAAGGGTCCACCATAGGCTGCATTCTCAACCCCCTGTATGAAAACATGTGGATTCATCTTCCTGATCAGGTTCAAGACAAGCTGTCTTGGACTCTCTACCACCACTGTCTCATCAAGTAGGTAATTGAGCTTATTCATACAATTCACAACAAGAACCTCATTATTGTCAAGTTTGAGATCTTCAATTTGAATGGTGTCCCACCTTTGCGCTATTGCATTGAACTCAAATTGAACATTGAGGGTCTCTGCATAGTGTGCCAAGTGGAGCCCTGTCTCCTCAACCCTTTGTGCTGGTCGGAAACCTGGTAATGCAAAATCAATTCCAGTAATCCGAAGCTTAGGAGCTCCACCAGGCCTTGCTGAGAGCTGTTGTATGAGGGAAGGCCATCGCAAACCATAAAGAATACCAAAATCAACAATGTGGAGTCTTGTTTCGTTCTCAACTAAATTCATAATTGTCTTACTTGAGAAGAGATTGATAATCTTATAAAATGGAAATGCAGTATAATACAGATGGTGAGCTTTCCATACATCTGCAGCTGACGTTCGCCTAGTCATAAGAGCTTTGTAAATCTGAGTACCAGAGCCAGCAATGCGAGCCTGAAGACCATTGGCAAAATAGTGAGCCATTCTCTGCATTCCATCCCCTATAGGAGAAGCATGCTGTCTGATCTGCTTCAGTAGCTTGGTGGCTGTCCTTTGATCATCTGCTGCAACAGCTTCTGCACAAAGTGTCAAAAGAGTTCTCAAATCCACCACACCCCTTTGGCCTCCAGTGTTCCTCCAATTGGCCCTTACATTAATTGACCCCTTGGACTGAGCATTTGGCTGTACATTCTTGCTTTTCTCATTCTGCGCAGTTTCACAAGGAACAGAATCAACTTCTTTGGGGTGTAGCAAAGTCATATTAAACATTTGCTGAATCACAGTAAATTCAGTAAAAGCCGCTGACTGCTTTCTAGTATACTTTATACTCCTCCCCTCTTCTAAATTCACATCCTCAGAATGAGGGTTCTTTTTTGCCCTCAAACCATCAAGGGAGTACAAATTCCCATCTTCCTTCTCAACCATACATACGACATTCTTAGTTTCCTCCTCCTGCTCTTTGACAAGAAACGTATTACTCTGACTATCTCCTTTTGGAAGAAACTTCCTCGCTTCATCAAACCCTCTCTTAAATTTCAAAGTGAACTCACTGTCAAAAAGTGCTTCAGGAATGTTGCAAGTGCCTTCTAACAAGCTATAAATTGAATCAGACGTAAACTGAGGAGTATTATTTGAGGATTCATACTGAACCAAATCATAATCCCGGCCATGAATCGCAAAGTTGTTACTGCTAGTACTACAACTAGAGTCACTGTGATTTAAAGCATGATATTCATCTGAGATTTCATGGTTTTGATCCACATAGGTCCGACCATTATCAGAAGAAGGTGGATACTTCTCTCCAAGAAGCTCATAGAATGATTTTTCAGCAGCCTCAAGTGCTGTAGACCCCTGATGCACGTTGTCCTTCTCTTCCATATCTTCCTCCAAAAGTATCTGGTTGATGTGCTTGAGAAATACATCACTAAAATCATAGTCCTCCTGTAAATTTACCTCTGGCTTCTCACTCAAAGTAGGGGTTAAGTTACTGGGGATTGCATTGGGTGGCGAAAGTGCAAAACTTGCACTGTTTTGGTCAGCAAACTTACTATCAGTCTCAATCTCATTACTGAATTTCAATCCAGTAGTGGTACCATAGGATTTGCTCAAGGGTTGATGATCCATGACCATCTACTTAACAAGAACTAATACCCAACAACAACAACACCAAAGCCCTAGTCCCAAAATTTGGGGTCAGTCATGGATCCTTAGCCAATTATATTGGGTTGATCACATGAATTCTTTTCCTCCATTCTATTCTATCTAAAGTCATGCTCTCCATTTCTTCCCTAATTGAAATGTCTTTTTTGATTACTTCTACTAATACCCACAACACAATAATGTTTATCCAGAAAGTATTTTTTCCAGAACTGGTTCCCTCTACTTAAATCCTACAGAAGTCTATTTCAAAACCCAGAATACAAAACCCTCGGCAAAATGAAATGCTACATAGAAAACCAGCTGAGAACTTTGGCAATAGATTACAACAGAATTGTGTGTAGAAAATTGAATAAAGGAAATGAACACATTAAAACAGATGACAAAATCTACACCTATTGGAACACTATTTGCTACAGTTTGGGACCAGAATTACAATAAGACATTACTAAAATTAAACCCCAAAAGATAGGACCTTTACTGCTTTAGTCCTAGGAACCATCAAACCACTCATTTCTTGCTTAAAGGTTTGAAATTAAAGCACTAGCAAGTCAACGATAAAGTGAACCGGAAAGAGAGGTAAGCTAGACCACGCTCCACTTTAAAATATGAGAATAAATTCATATAGGATGGTGTGTAAAATGCCACCTTTGGTGGTACTGCTACCTATTCTATTATATGTAAAATTACAATGCGGCAAACTATCATTGGAGGGTGTAAAAGGCTCCATCCGGTTTGAATTCATTCTCTTAAAGTATAGATTATATTCATCCAAATAATTTTTTTTTATGGGATCCAAAAAGTTAATTATTTGTATATATAATCCTATAGTTTTTTTCCCATCTTAACCCCACTTTTATAATACTAGTCCCCACTCTGACCTAGTGAATATGACATGAGCACAATTCTTTCATTTCTTTTTCTTTCTTTCTTTTTTTTGAGAAACAATTCTTTCATTTCTTGAATGTAATATATCCCTATCACAATGATCGCATTTGACATAGCATGGTCTACACGTACGGAGTCCACATGTTTGTGGGAGAGGGAGACCCTATCAAAAAAAAAGTACACGCTCCTTGCATTAGTATAGTAATTCGCGAATGTAAAAACTTGATTAGTATAATACAAACACGTCATGCCAGATTAATTCTTCTATCTACTGTGTTAAATATGAGAATTTTCAAGATTAGGTAAGTGATAAATACAAAATTTTCAAGCAAACATAAATGTTGCTTACTAACTGGCTCAATGTCATGCTAAAGACCTTCAAGCCAAGTAGCAATCTCACCCTAATGGTGGTCTAGATTTGGGATTCAATTTCCTTGTCTTTTACCTAGCAAAAAACTATCTGAATTTAAAGTCAATCCTTGCAAACAAAAACAACTAAAACTAGGGGAAAAAAAAGGAAACAATGACTGTCTTATTTCTAATTCCTGGCAAAAATCAAGGATAGAGGAGATGAGAGTGTTACCCTCAAGGTTAAATGATGACTTATGAGCAATAAAGTTATCTTCCTTACAAGAATGATTAACTTCCCAATCAATAAAAGAACAGTCCTAGCAATGATGGGTTCAATAGCCTAAAGAGAAGAGAGGTTGAGGAGTTCTAGAGTACGTAGTTGAATTGCATTGAGTACATATCCTTCACAAATTGCAAAATAAAATCCATAGTTGTTGCTTTATGCACTGCTAGTTTAATAGGCTGGTTTAGCTTCTGCTATAAGGAGATCTTGGTCTTTAGTAATCTTTGTCCATACAACAAAGACATCTCCTTTGTGATTCCTTCCCACCATTGCTATCTAACACTATTTTACTTTTCTTTTCTTTTTTGAGAAGATCACACTGCTTGACTTTGATCATGAAACTAAAGTATATCAAATTTTCATTCAATTATTAAAATGAACTAGTCGCATACCCACGCGTTTTGCGTGATAATTTTTTTAGGATGATCTCATTAAATATTTTATTAATACTATCATTTTTTTATAGGAATACAATCATTTTAGTTATTATCCATTGGTTTTTCATTAGTTTTTAAGTTAATAAAAACCTTAAATATACCTTTTTTTCCTTTATACACACACACACACATATATATAGTGAATATATCTTTACACATATCTTTAAGAAAACTTTATATATTTCACTTTTTTGGATACGTAAAATTATAGACTACTACTCCATAATGATAGTGGCTAATTAATTTTATATATATTTTTTTAGTGATCTCATTTGTAACACTTCTTACTATTATCATATATTTACTAATTGATGATTTGCATAATAAAAACGATAAATGATAGATAACATTGTTCATTAGATTTTTGAAAGTAATAGTGTATGAAAATTTTATATATATATATATATATATATAAGGTTAAATGAAATGTCAAAAAATGGATTTTTAAATTTTATAACTTTATTTCTTATGTAATTTCTACTACTATCAGAGAACATCTCTTTTTTAGTTATGATTAATATGGTTTCCATAGTTAGTGTTTGATTAGTTTTAAATTTAAATTTAGTACTATGATTGCATTTAATTGTTAATTGTTGATTTAATTTTTTAATGAATTTAACGGTTTATGTTACTGCACTGTAAAATTTTTAATATTCTCCACACGGTAATTTCTATTTTATTTTTACTTCTTCTTACAACCTCTTTGTTTTCCAATCAACGATTACTAATTGACGTTTGATTTTTTTTTCTTTATCTATTCTTTATTACTTTGTATTGGTTTTTTTCTATACCATCTCTCTCTCTCTCTCTCTCTCTCTCTCTCTCCATTGGCAACCTATCGTTTTCCAAAATTTGATAATGATTCTATATCATTTTTTAATTTAGTGTTTCTAACTTGATTTGTTTTGTATTTTATTCTTCCTTTGATGCATTGGGTGTGAGAATGAGTGTTTCCCTAGCATTACTCCACTTAATGTGGACAATTTTATTTATTTAATTTAGGATAAATATTATATTTAAAAAATTTTAAAATAAAAAAGGAGTGGAAATATAAATAATTTAATGATATATATGGGGGATGTGGCTGAATTTAAATGTTAAAAAAATGATATGAGAAAAAAATAAAAATAAAATACATAACAATAAACACTAACTTATCCAAATAATTCTATGTAGTATAATAATAGTGCATTCTTATATACTATTTTTAATTATTTATAATGCAATATGATAATATTTAACAATCAAAGTCATTAAAAA
The DNA here is from genome assembly GCA_019022515.1 of Quercus aquifolioides. Taxonomy (NCBI): domain Eukaryota; kingdom Viridiplantae; phylum Streptophyta; class Magnoliopsida; order Fagales; family Fagaceae; genus Quercus; species Quercus aquifolioides. The sequence goes on from CM032329.1 coordinate 6,643,428, forward strand.
AAAAAAAACTTAAAACAAAAAACTAAATTCCATCAACCAAAATAGAGTTCTAAAGAATCAAAACTTTATCAAGCTAAAATAGAGATGCAAGAAAAATAAAAATAAAATATCCACCAAAAAATTGAGGGAGAAAGAGTGGGAAATAACCACTTTTTTGTGAGAGAAAATTATGTAAAGAATGGAAGAGTGAATGACAAATTTATACTAAGAGGATGATAATAAAAAGAAACAAAATAAAGGAAGATAAAAGGAAAGAGGAAGAGTGATATCAAGGTAGAATGTTTGGGGAGATGAAAAGGTAAAGAAAAGGAGAAAGGTTAGAGAAAGTATAAATGTTTAAAAAAAATGAGTACAATTTGATGAGCACAATTTTCTTTTATTTGCATTTAAGTAAAATATTACATTTTTTTTATTTTTTTAAAACAAAAAGAGAGAGAAAATATAAATAATTTAATGATAAGGAGGATGTGATTGAATTTAAATATTGAGTAAAATAGAAGAGAAGAAAAAAAAATTAAAAGATATAACAATAAACACTAAATTATCCAAATTATGCTGTGTAATGGAATACTATTTTATTTTTATCTACTATCTCTAATTTTTTATAATGTAATTGGATAAAATTTAACAATCAAAGAGCAAAATAATAATAATAACTTAAAACACAAAACTAAATCGTATCAACTAACCTAAATTAGAGTTCTTAAAAACACAAAAATTTATCAACCTAAAGCGGAGGTGCAATAAAAAATAAAAATCCGCCAAAACATTGAGAGAGAGAGAGAGAGAGAGAGCTTTTTGTGAGAGAAAACTATGCAAAGAATGGAAAAGTGTGACAAATTTATAGTAAGAGGGAAGGGATAAGAAGAGACAAATAAAGGAAAGTGAAGGGAAATATGAATAACAATATTAAAGTAGAAGGTAGTGAGGAGATGAAAAAGTAAGGGAAGAAGAAAGTGTAAATATTTAAAAAATAAGTGAATGTAAAAAAAAATTATAGGAAAATTGGAAATAAAAATATATATATATAGATGTTAAAACCAACAAAGATGAATATGTAAAGTCAATAATCTATTTATATATATATATATATATATATATATATATGTAAAAAAAAAAAAAAGGAATAAATGATAAATAATAATTATGTGGCGAATGATGTGGCGATGAGGTGGCGTAATAGGAACTCAGCAGCAATAAATGTCACGCTTCAGCTTTTAGATATATATATATATATATATATATATATAGATGCATCATTTCATAATAATAATAATAATAATGGAATGAAAATGACCTTTTGGCTTTTCAAATGAACTCATTAGTCATTTTGTTACCATTATTATACACCATATTGTCAGTTTTTTAAAGATCTTCTCTCATCTTTTCGTGTGTGTGTTAAAAAAATAAATAAAAAACCCTCATATAAGTTTTCGCATTTTTTATTCTCAAAAAAAAAAAAAAAAAAAAAAAAAAAAAAAAAGGTTCACGCATTTTACTATTGCATGCAAAGTCAAAGACGCCTCCATTTTTTTTTTAATTCCATAGTACTTCTGAATAAGCATTTAACATTTATGCAAGTAAGCTACTCTCAATAATACATTGGCGTGACATTAAAGAAATTTAAATTAAGCTATATCTAGTGGAACTTGACCTTTCAGAAAGCATCTAAAGCAAAGTGGTTTCATGATCTCTCTTTTTTCAATTAGTTCTCTTCCCTATCATCCTGTATTTTAAGTCTAATGATGACATAACCCTCAGAGGTAACAATTTTCTTTTGTTGAATAATGAATACATACGTGCAATTAATTGTATTCTATTGCTGCTTAAAATAATATAAAATTTTTCCATTTTGATGTCCATAGTCAATATAATGTTGAGTCTTGTTAACGGGTGCTCTTAGGGCAATTGTAAATAAACCATTAATTTAAGAAGTTTTTGGCATCACTTTTATAGAAAATATAAAAAAATCATCAAAAAATTAATTTTTTTTTTCTTTTCTGTAAAAATTTCTTAAAATATTTTATAAACTAAAGTACTTAGAGTATCTGTTAACTTTTCCACAAATATATAACAGAAAATGTGAAGTGTCACATATTCCCTCGTGTTTTATTTTGATATGAAATTGCTCTAATAAAATAGGACGTTCAAAATTTTAAATTGGCATGCGGCAAGTTTCTTGCTTAAAGGACTAACTACCAAATAAATAAATAAATCCTAACAAATTAAAATATTATTTTGACTAGCATTGGTTTGGAAGGTGTAAAAGTAGACTTTTATACCACTTTCTTATTGAATTTAATCACATTAAAAAATATTCATTTCCCATTAATTAGATAAATTTTTTTATCAATTAACTATATAGGTGCCTTCTCAAAAAAAAATTAATTATATAGGTTTAAATGACTCATTAAATTTTAACTTTTTATCCAAAAAGATACATCTTCCAAAATGGGTTTGGCTTACCTCCAGTACTTTTTAACTAAACATGTCTTTTTATTTTAAATATACAATGGCAAGTGGTAGGGGTTTTAATCTCCACCTTTTATTTAGTTAGTGGATAATGTAACAATTTCTCATTAAAACAAAAGGAGATTCCAGTTAAAAAAATACTGAAAGTAAACCAAACCCTTTCAATGATGTCTTTTTGGACATTTTCATCTTGCCCAAGCCGCATAGTTTTATGAGAAATGTTAACGGATGCCATAAGAGTAATAGTTTAAAAAATACTTTTTAGAAACTTTTTATGAGAAAAAAAATTATTATTATTTTTTTAACGGCTTTTTCCCATAGAAGTGGTGTCAAAATTTTCTTAAAATAATTTATTAACAATTGCCTAAGAGGACCCGTTAATCAAACCCTAATTTTATTGACGGAAGGAAAGAACCAAACCATAGTTATTATGTCAAAAAAAAAAAAACTATAGTTTAGATTATTTTGAAACGTGAAATTGGGACCTCATCTAGGAATATCTATGGTTGCATGGCCACTTATAATTAGTCCTTTGTCCAATAATTAGTATATATTTCAATGTCAATCTCTTGAATTTGGTGTTAATCGTTTTTCTACTTGCCCAATCCAACAGGTGCGCCTCTTTTTCCTCATCAGTTGTTTTGTTTTACTACTGATTTTATGGGTTTGTTTTATATGGTTATGTTTTGTGTGTTTTGAATTTTCTTTTTGTTCACCACCTAGTTTGATATTTTGTATGCTATGCTCAGCACACTAGAGGCAATTGAAGAAAACAAGAGCAATGGAATACATTGAGAATCTATTATTTACTTTGTGTGAAGGAGATGGGTAAGCCTAGCTGTAATTTATCATAACCTACTTATTTTTTTGTATAGCTTGGGAAGAAGATGTTCATATGACTCCTAACTCGTAAGTCCTAATCACTATGTGCGGCTATGAGATCTTTGTAGGCAATAGTATATATCTTTGTAGGCTATGAGATCTTTGTAGACAATAACGGAATTTAAAGAAATTAGAATGTAAATTATTTGAATAGTAGTGACATCGATTGATAGTAAACCGTAAGTAGGGATGGAATAAGTAGCCTTTGATTTTTTTTTTTTTTTTTTTTTAATATTAGAATATATACTAAGTATTAATTTTAACAATTTTGTTCTATAAAATTACAATTTTGTTCTATAAAATTACACCACTTACACCATTTTTTTTACTTACTAAAAACCACTCACCACATCAGTAATTTGTAAAAATAAAATAAAATATGTAGCTCTAGCATTTTCTTCTTTTTAAAGACCATAAAAAATCTATAAATTTAAAATTTAAAACAAAATATGCAAGCCCAAAAAACTTAGCCCAACAACAAAAATTACCAATAGTAAAACTAAAAAAAATTAAGTCTAATCAACCAATTTTACCCAAAACAAACAATGCGACCTTTTAAAAAATTTCAAACAAAAAGAACACCTTCATGGCTAAGCCACCATACACAATCAATAGCAAAGTCGTCCCCCTAAATACATATCCTAACTCCGTCCCTGATCGTACTTTATTGTTTGAGACATCGATTGAGAATATAGTAAACCTCACGTTATAGTTTGAGGGATAGAATTATTTTATTTGTTAACAAATAAAATTTTTTAACGGAATAATCATTTTTTCTTTCTAAAAAGTTCTAAAAAGAATTAGGAATTCATCTAAAAAAAAAAGAATATGCTCTGCACTCACATGGACTTTTATGTCCTAATCCACCTGATTTTAATATTGGTACAAATATTTTGTTAAGTGAACTTTATTTAGAAAGTGATACTGATGTACATGTATTGTACTGAATTTGGCAATGTGATTGAACTTATATGTTTAACTTAGAAGCCTTTATCCTTTATCCTTTATAGAAGTTATGATACACGAGGTTAGGTCATATCAGGTTTTAGTTAAGATGACTCCTATTGTAGAAGCTAATTAAGGTGACTACCAAAGCAAAGTTAGAATATAACTCTATACATTCATACAATGTAATATTTGTTTGCTTCTAATTATATGCGTTACTTTATAAAAAAATAAAAATAAAAATAAAAAATTGTTTCTAATTATATGCATTACTTTATAATATTTGTTTATTTCTTATAGAGTTTCTTATGTGTAAAATGTAAGAGCACTCTGTGCTCACATTATGCATTAGAGCTTTTAAATGGTTGAAAGTAAAGAAATCATTAATCCATTAGTGTAAATTTCCATTTTAACATCAGTTTTTTTGGTTTCTCAAAAAAAAAAAAAAATCAGTTTTTTTGTAATATAATATTCATAAATTACACATTTTAATTACTTTACAATTAGACTAACCATGCTTCAAAATGACGTCATTTCACGTAGGTATAGGGGGGAAAAAAAGTAAAAACCAACAAATAATAATTGTGTATTTTTATTTTTTTTTTATATACAAGATAGAATTTCTACTCTAGCCTAATCTAAGTGTATATATATGTGTGTGAAGCTCCCTTCTAGAGACTTGAACCTCGGCCCTTGCCCCCCACACCCCACAAGCACTTATACTTGTGGAGTGACCATCGCACCAAGAGTGTGCGATGGTTGTGTATTTTTATTGTGTACTATGAGAATGATACATAGTAGCTTTTTATTTTTTAATGTTCTTTATTGCATATTTATAGTACTCTTAGATTTGCCATTTTAATTTTTTTTTTTTTTTAATATTTGTGATATAATAAATTACACATTTTAAACTTACACTAATCAAGCTTCGACAAACACACCTGTTTGTAGAGTCATTTGCATCTGCTTACTTATATTATTAATGAAATCAAGCTACTGTCTTGAAAAAAAATTACACACAAAACTTTAAAATATTTTTTAATTACAATTAATTGAAAATTGATGTAGAAGAATGCCAATTAAAGAATCTATAGAACTAAAAACAATCCAAAATGAGGTCTTTTGATAAATCGTCTGTGCATGCACTACATAAGCTATTGTCTAGTTAATATACCAATTTACATTCTCTATTCACCACCTTCTCTTTTTTTGCTGAATGAGATAATATTATTGATGCAAAAAAGGATCTGGGCCCAGGCCATCTATCCTCTATGCTTTCAAGACGATGGCAAGGAGAATGGAGATAAGAAGGGCCCCAGTAACATTACAAAATGGAGCCCAGGCAACAAGGTCATGGGCAACACAATTAGCATTCCTAGTTATAATAGAAAAATAACAAATAAATTTCGTCGCGAGTTAGTTGGTGTCTGCAACGATGGAGGAGATTGTTGGACTATGTGGAGCTTAGTTCGTGTTTATTCCTCACAGAGATGGCCCTTTGAGGGATCAAAGAGGAGTTCATTATAGGCTCTATCACATCAAGAGCATCACCTTCAAAAATGATATCATTTTCAAACCCATATTGTGAGCAAATGACACAGCCAGAAGAGTGGCTTTGATTTCAGCCCAAATAGGCTCACCATTTCCTTCTATGCCTGTCCATGTATAGACAAAGTTACCCAAGTGATCACTACACATAGCAGCAATGAAGGAATTATTTAGTTTGATAACAGCATCAAAGTTGATCTTTAACCAACCAGGGGGAAGGGGGTACCAAGAAATATGGGGTGGTTTTGTGTTTTGATGGTTTGTGTATTCCCAGGCTTGTTTGTGGAAGAGGTAAATTTTGTTTATCTCCTGAGCAAGCTGGTGTGGTGGAGAGTGAATAGGGGTGGAACTGGAGGCTTTGTTTATTCGCCACCTTTTGCTACATGTGTATGATTGCCAAGAATCTTTCTTTTAGCTTTTTAACTTATTTGCTTATGTATCTAGGTACAACTAATCAACTTTTAGCAAATAAACAAATCAGCAAATTGGTAAAAGTGCTCACATAATCACACACATAAAGAAAGAAGTTGAAAAGACTTTACCACCCAATATGTCTTGGGAATGATATTGATATTTCAAATTTTCAATATGCGAAGCCAAAATGCATTGAGGAAAAAGGTAATGATAAAGACCAAAACTCAAAATGAAATTCAACGTTCAAGAGCTAACATAAAATTAGCCCCATAAAAGAGTTCAGCAATGGATGCCCATTTTATACCATTTCAATATAATGCTAATGGATTGAATGCATATAACTGCTCCAGTTTTCTGATAAGAAAGTGACTGGCAAATTATGCACTGCCACACCTTAAACAATAAAACCCCACTAAATAGAGGCCCAATATCTTCCTTTTAATTAAGAATAAGAAATGATACACAAAAATATTACTGCTCCACTTTTCTGATAAGAAAGTGACTGGCAAATTATGCACTGCCACACCTTAAACAATAAAACCCCACTAAATAGAGACCCAACATCTTCCTTTTAATTAAGAATAAGAAATGATACACAAAAATATTACTGAAAACAAATGCAGCCATATGACCCAAGATTATCAGCCATCAGAAAAAGTCAAAGCAGTGCTTGCAAGAACTTCAAATGACAAAATATTTTTCCTTTCTTTTATTGTAGAGATTCTTCAAAATCCTTCACATTACTACAAATTGCTAGGAGGGGCCTAAACATAATCACTGTACATAAATATGATAGGTTAGTGCAATCACCTTGCTCAAGCATCTCTTTCTTTTTTTTCTTTTTTCTTTTTTTAAATACATTGTTAGAGGTCCATATCAGGTTCTCTTGAGATACAAAAATACAAGGGCAAACAGGAACTAGTGCATTCATTGTTCTTCTAGGAATAAAATGAGTGCTTCTGCTACCAACAATCCCTTGTGAGATCTCTCATAGCATGATGATGGGCAGGCACCATCCAGCATTATGCTCCCAATTAACCTACTCAGCAAAACAATAATCAATTATCACTACTAAGATCATTTATTTACCATACAAAACACTAGAGGTAACCAGAAAATTTCAGTACCTTGACTTTGAAACAGCATAAATAAAAAAAGAAAATCTCATAGGACGAAGGGAAGCAAGTCAACCACTTGGAAGATCCCATGATCTTGAACTTCAATGAATAATTAATAATTATGCGCCTCACTAGTAGGCTTCCAAGTCGAGAGTGCAAAAAGAATTCGTCCCTTCCACCCCTGCAGCAGCCACTCACCATCTTCATCTATTAGAAAATCCTTACGGTACAACGATTTTACCCTATCCTTTGCCAAGTTAACAATCTCCCGGTTCAAAGGAAGCTGCCTAAACCCAGCCCTCAGATTCCGGACCTTCCATTGCTTGAATGTCTCTGGCCTCTCAATCCTCTCTGCGCCCTCACATGCGATGACATTCATTGCCTCTCGCCCAAATATCTCCCTCTCAATCAGCAGCCTCTCCTCAGTCTCTCGGGGCACAATAGTCTCAAGCATATCAAACACAGTAGAGTAGTGGAAGAGAGCCTCTCGGAATCTTGTGATAAAGAAGGGTGCATTAAAGGTCCCATTCACAGTACCCTGTATGAGAACGTCTGGATTCATCTTCCTCATCAGCTTCAAAACATTATCTCTAGGACTCTCTACCATCACCGTCTCATCAAGTAGGTTTCTTAATCTCCATATGACGTTCACAACAAGCACCTCATCACTGTCAAGTTTGAGATCCTCAATTTGAATGGTGTCCCACCATTTTGCTATCGCATTGAACTCAAATGGAACATTGAAAGTCTCTGCATATTTTGTTAAGCGGCGCCCCGTCTCCTCAACCCTTTCTGCTGGTCGGAACCCAGGTTGGGGAAGATCAATGCCAGTTATTCGAAGCTTAGGAGGCCCGCCAGGTCTAGAAGAGAGACGTTGTATGAGGGAAGGCCATTGGAAACCATAAAGAATACCAAAATCAACAATGTGCAGCCTTGTTTTTTTCTCAGCTAAATTCATAATTGTCTTATTTGAGAAGAAATTTGAGAGCTTTTTAAAAGGACATGCAGCAAGAAACAGGTGGTAAGCTTTCAAGACATCAGCAGCTGAAGTTAGCCTGCCAATAAGGGCAGTATAAATCTGAGTACCAGAGCCAGCAATGCGTGCCTCAAGACCATCTGCAAAATAGTGGGCCATTCTCTGCATCCCATCCCCCAGAGGAGAAGAATGCTGTCTGATCTGCTTCAGTACCTCATTAGTGGTCCTCTGGTCATTGGCTGCAACAGCCTGTGCACAAATGGTCAAGAGAGTTCTCAAATCCACCACATCCCTTTTCCCTCCTTGCTTCTTCCCACGGGCCTTTCCACTGTTGGAACCTTTGGATTGACCATTCTGCTGCACATTCTTGCTTTTCCCATTTTGTAAAGCTTGGCGAAGATCAGATTCATCTTTACCAAAGTTTAGCAAAACCCTATCAAACATTTCTGAAGTCACAGTTGATTCAGTATACACTACTGACTGCTTGTTACTCCTCCCTCCCTCTAAGTTCGCACCCTCAGGATGACGATTCTTCCTTCCCCTCAACCCATCCAAGAAGTGCTGACTCTCATGCTTGTATTCTACCTTAAATACAGTATTCTTAGCATTTTCTTGCAGTTCTTTAGATGACAAACCATTACTCTCCAAATCAACTATCAAACCATTTCCATTTGGAAGAAACTTGCTTGCTTCCTCAAATCCTCTTTTAAATTGCATAATAGACTCATTATCATAAAATATTTCAGGAACTCTAAGAGTGCTAACCGGAGAATCCACAATCCCATCTACGACATTACCAGGGCTGTGAGATGTGCTATAGGATGACTGAGAGGTTGACTGAGTAGCAATATATGACGATTTGTGCTCACCCGAATCACAAACCCACCCAGTATCCACTAAGTTGTCACCACTAGCACTGCTAGTACTAGAATTATAATCAATGTGATTCAAAGCATAATTTTCATCTCGGGTTTCATGGTTTTGACCAAGATAAGGTGGCATGCCATTATCAGGACCAGGAGGATACTTCTTCCCAAGGGCCTCATACAATGATTTCTCAGTGTCTTGAAGTGCCTCCTGAAACATGCAGGCCTTCTCTTCCATATCTTCTTCCATGAGCATCTGGTTTATGTATCTCAAAACTACATCACTAAAATCACAGTCCTCATGTGAAATTCCATCCAAGCTCACACTCGGATTACTAGGGATTGGATCAGATGGCAAAAGAGGAATACTTGAATAGTTTTTATCAACAATGGTACTATCCATGTTGAACCCATAAAGTGTCTCATCATTTAATTTCAATCCTTTGGTAGAACCACAGATTCCTCTCAAATGTTGATCCATGAACATATAGGTTGCAAGAAATATTCACAACTGTTATACCCAAAATCCAAAAGGGTTTACTTCAATATATTCCCACAAGTAAAAGGGCACTCTCTGTTTCAAATCCGAGAAACATGGAAAACACAATCAAGCACAAGTAAAGAGAAAAAACGGTCAAGAAAAATGAAAACATTGAGCAACAAATCGCATTAAAAACATATAACTTTCGCTTCATTCAATTACCAAACAAAAAATAGAAGGAAATGAACAGATAAAACAGATGGGAAACCAAAAAAAAATTAAAAACTACCAATAGTAAGCACTATAACCTACAGTTTCAGATCATAATTATGTCACACAGTAATCTAATCCAACAGAACACAAAAATTTTGAATCTTTATGTACAGAAAGAAAATCCCATTAAACCAACCATTCTTTCTTAGCATAATTATTTTCCAAGTCAAAGCAGCTATAGAGTATAAACATTAGTGTACCTGAGCCAAAACCTCAAGAGAGAGAGAGAGAGAGAGAGAGAAAGAGAGAACTTGTGGTTGTGGGTAGAGAGAGCTTGTAACAGAACTGGACAACCTTAGAGCTTTCAGTTTTGAAAGAGCAGAAAGATTGTCTTTTTGAAGACAATAAAAAGGAAAGTTGGGCTACTAACTGGTGGCGGCTAAGGTTGATGGGGTTCTGGTGTTCTAGGGAGTAGGGGCACAATCTCAACCGTCCAAAATTCCAAATCACTCAGCCTAATTGGACTCTCTGATATTTCTCCCACCATTTCATGATGGCTTCTTAATTCTCATATGCTAAAGCAGAGCATATTCTGTCCACGACTCCACACTTTTTTGCTTTTCTAGGAGATTTGTTTATTATATATAGATGAAGAAAGTAAAAGGGAAATTGTTACGAGGTTTGTGCCACGTTAGGACTTTTTCTTTGTAAGGTACTATGATATTATGATTCTCTGCAATGTGATTTTATAGTTAAAAAAAAAAAAAAAAACTTTGGAATTTTTATTAGGTCCGGTTAATATATGTTTTTAAGATGTATGTCCTTAGGATACACATTAACCATCTATTTTGAAAAAAAATTTATGAAAAATTAAAAAAATTGTCAAAATAGTAAATTACTTTTTTATTTTTTTAAAAAAAATTTTAAAATAAATTATTAATATATGAGCTAAGGGCATAATTTAGTAAATCCATTTTTATTCTTCTGCAAGAAGTTACTTTACTCCTGGTAGGAGGATCTTGAATAGGCTCACCTTTATGTTAACTCTTTTTCAACCATCTTTTATTCAATTTCTTCATGATTTGATGCGCCACTTCCTTTGCATTCTCTTTGTTAGGTACATGAGGAATCATTCCAAAGTATTAATGGTAGTTTTTTACAAAAATTTAAATAAACAAAAAAATAATGGTATGTTTGTATTTTTCAACCTCATGAAAAGTAATCTTCATGGATGTCTCCAAGTGTCTAACGATTCTTTGGTCAAACAAGAAGAATCAATTGACTGGGTATATTTCTACTGTAATTAGTAATGCTTTTAATTTAAGTTCGTATTATGTTAGTTGCCAGTTTTGATAGGTTGAGAGATCCCTTAACTCAGTAGTTCATACTAAATATTATGTTACTCTTAAAGCTAGTTTCTCTTGTAATAATTGTAATTTGTCTCTTGCAGCTCTGAAGACATGTAAGTGCAATTGTCATGCTGCTTTTTAATTCTTAATAAAATTGCTGATTATAAAAATAAAAATAAAAAAAAGGTCTTACTATAGTGAGATTTTTGCTGCCTACATTGGCTTTTCTTGGCTGATTAAGTGGATAAATAAGTAAGAACCTTCTTTAATTATTTATGCAATTGTTATCTAGATGTTTTTTCTTTTCTTTTTCTTTTTTTTTAATAATGAGCCTTGACTCTAATCAAATGAAAGTGATTTTTAATGGTGTCACTGTCTATAGTCACTTTAATGTTCTGGACCATCTTAGCCTATCTGTAATATCTTATCTCTTTTTAATATCATTTGTGATCACAGTTATCTTAAACCTAGTTAATTTGTGCTCATCAAAGAGTGATGATGTGACTTCAATTTCAATATCTATTTAGTGATTGGTAAAAAAATTGATAGGAGGATTCACTTGGGAGGAGCCAAACCCAGTTTCATTGTTCACTTCAATTTGACATGCCAAAGGAGAAGGTATTAGGAGTCCCAGCCTATGTACCTTGGTTCACATTATCAGATGTGACAGAAAAATAAGTGCCCACTGTACATATAAATGACTTAGCTAATCAATGATTAAAGAAGTTTATTGCCTAATAGTGACATGCCCTGCAAGTGAAGGTTGCGGATGTCATAATCGATCTAATGGATTATTCTAGATGAATGGTCCAAGCTCCCACTTTATTTCAATAAATTTTGTGAAACAAAATTGTCGACAAATCGTTTTTTCACAAATGCTAACTCGTTATAGAATAATTTGTATGTAATAGGAATAGTATCATATATTAGGTATATTAAAAAGTAATGTTACTTCAATTACGACTTACTACTTTAACAAATTATGGATAACTTCATTTCTCGTTTATCTCTTCTTCTTTTATTTGGTTAAAGTAAAATATATGTACGTTTACATATAAAGTCACACCATTGAGAAAAAGTTCACAAAGATGTGGCTGAATGAGACACACTTTGAGAGCTAATATAATCTAGACCAAAACCATATATCTTTGCAATTAATTTCCAATAACTCTCATGTGGTATTGTGTAAAGATGTAGCTTTAAATATGGATACGTCTATTCACATGAGCAACTCTTCATTTATTTTAATAGTTTACACATAAAGTAATACCACATGCGGTTAAGTGTTAATTACATTTTCAAAACTTTAGTGAGATTTTGTGTACTTTCCTGTTAAGTTTGTAACAATTTTTTTATTATTATTTTAAGAAAATAATTCTAACAATTGTAACAATAATGTGTATATATGTGTATATATATATATATATTTGGATCACACATTAATGTGAATTTGTGAAGTATGTTTTGCTCCATTTCACTGGTGCAGAAAAGGTGGAGAAAATGCCAAAGACATTGTAACTAAATTGGCACCTTCCCATGCACAAAGTGCTTGAGGGTCTAGAGGGGCAAGGGTTCGAGCTACAAGGTTAGCAGCATATTGTAATTATCTCTATAAAAAAAAAAGGTGGGGAAAATGAAGACAAACCAAATCTTGGGAAAATAGATAGGCATTAAGTTTATAGGAGGTAAGAACAATAGGAGGAGAGAAAAGGTTTATGTGAGGAGTTTTACTTTTATTTGTAGGTATGTAGTATATGCTAATACAATATTACAATTACTTTTATTTATTTATATATATATATATATAGTTTCAATTTATGACATCCGTTTTTAATTATTGTCATCTTTATCATAAGACTAAGACACCAATTAGTATCTTTTATTCAACCATTATAAATTTTATTAGTTGAATTAACTGAAACTCACAATATTACAAATGCCTACTATTATAAATTTTACTGATTAAACTAACTTGAACTTATAATACTACAAATACCTATATAATATTAATTAAATAAATAAAAGTCATACCGTACAGCTTTTCCTCCAAGATGCTCCTATATTTTATTGCAATTTTCTCCCCCCCATAACACAATATTATATTTTTGTTTTTTGGCTCAGCTCCTAGGACATTGGCTACTGTATTTATTCCATCAAAAAAGGTTGCTGTATTTATAACTGACAAAAGCTTTCCAGCATTTTAGCAGAATATTCCATTCATGATTTCATGTCATATCATAAGCTGTGCTCTTTAAATTTACTTTAGTTTTTGCACCCAAAAAAAAAATGTAAACTTAATTTAGTTCTATCAATTGTCATTGTTTCATTCCTAAAAATAAAAATTATAAAAAAAAATGTCATTTTTTTTTATTATTTCTTGGCACTGGCCATTACTTTTCCTTTTCCTTGTATATTTGGCGTAAATTTTTTTTATCTATTTTAACATAGAATAAGAATTTTTTTTATATATATTTACTTTTAAAACACTTCACATCATATTATTTATTATACACTATATTTTATTAAAGTATCAAATTTTTTTAATTATTTTTTATTGTTTCTCTTTTTTCACACACAACACTCACTATCTGCTATTTCTTCATCTAACACGTAAAAAAATAATAAAAAACTAAATGTAAAATGAATAATATTAGGATAAATTCACACGATTATTATAGTAAATTTTTAAATTTACACAATTATACACAAATTAATATGGATAATTTTTAGACAAAATTATTTAAACTTTACACATTTTTCTATACACGAGATGCCAATTATCTAAAAATATATAACGTATTAATTAATTAGGGCCGTTGCATATATATATATATATATATAAGGTGAGATCAATTTTCAATTAAAAAGAAAAAAAAATGGGAGTCACTTTCCGAAAAAGCAAAAAGAAAAAGGTGGGTCATGTAGTCTGTAGTCTGTACAGTCATCAGAACCAATTAGCCAAAAAAAAATTCTGCTGTCCTATTCATGTGTGTTCATCATTTAATAATTATTTCACATTTTACTTCCTCTCCAAGATAAGGATATTGTGTCACTCTTAAAACATTAATGTTTGTTTTTTCAGCCAAAAAAGAAAAGTTTGTCTGTCTATACCATAGGTCTTCGTGGAAGCCTATTAAATCTAAATGTTCATGAATCATGATAACTGATAAGTTATTTTTATCTGCTTTTGGCATCATTTGCACACTTTGATAGGCCTTTTAACATTTTTAATTTTTTAATTTTTATATAATAGTACTAACCTCTAACCTTTTGCGTTTTCATTTGGTCAACTTTTAAGATAACCAATTTTTTTTTTTTAAATTTATTTAGAACATATTCGATCTCTTTTGTTTGAAACAACTAAACACTCAATTAATTGGACATCATTATCATTACGTTATCACCTAGAATATAGAACTCCATTCAATATGAAATTAAATAAAAGTAATATTTGTCAGCTGGAAATATTAAAGAGAATTTCTAGACAAGATTCAAAATATATACTAATGTTTTTAATATATATATATATATATATAGACACACTAATGCTCAATGAATATACATTCTCAAAAAAAAAATGCTCAATGAATATAGTAACTTACCCACTAAAAATAATAAAATAAAAGGATAATTCAAACACACATGCAGCACCCCCAGTAAAAATAATAATAATAATAATAATAAGTGGCATGCTGCTTCCTAGGAGCCCCAACTTTTATAGCCATATTGCCAAGTTATTATATATTTTAGAATATAAAGTATATAAAACTTTTCTTGGAATTGCTCTACCGCCATGCTCCAGTGATATAATAATATATTTTATATTGTACAATAAAGTATATATTTTACAATATAAATTATATAAAGTGATATAATATACTTTATATCTTCCAAAGCACTCCAAGCAAAAAAGATAAGTACAACAAGTAAGCACACTGGAGCATGGCAGTAGAGCAATTCCAAGAAAAGCTGCTGCCTCCACATTAAATGCTCCACAACTAACCCTCTGGCCGCATTAATGTAGAAATGATACCTGAGCAGTGGCTTTTCAGACTCACAACTACTATCTAAGAGCTTTGGGAGGAGGTTGATGTGACAAAGACCAGCAACAGCAGATCTGACCTGCACGTGTATGGTGGAGATGAAAGAGGAAAGTAGTATATAAGGAAGAAGGGGCTCTAAGAAAAGGAAGAGGGGATTTTACCAGAGAAAACACTGTAGCAATCTGAACTAACTCTGTAACCATTGTCATTGTCACTCAAAAAATAATAAGTTGAAGCTCCTCGGACTAGTGCCAAGGATTGAATTGCTTACCCAAGTCCATATTTGTTTTACTTATTCATTCTTTAAATCATCTTCAACTGTTGTTACACTCATCAAAGTCCAGTTCTTCTACCCACTCTCTACAAATTTATTGTATTGGGCTTACTTTAGGCTTGAATTCACTTATCCCTTAGGAATAGTGCTCAAACTCAGTCTCTACAAATATAATTGATGAACTTTAATTGTTTAATATAAATAAATGTTGAAATATTTTTTCATTGGTGTCACATCATTTTGTAAATTACATGTTATAAAATTTATAGTACCTCTAGCATTACTTATTTGTTTTTGTTGAAATTGATATCCATTAAAAGTAAGTTCAGTTAAAAAGAATAAACACCTTAATTGTAAGCAAACAATTGTCAAATAGTAATAAAAAATTTTGTAAATCAAAGATATTACATGGTCTCAATTATTAGAGAAATTGTAATTCAAAATTCCTCTTACCACTTAGTGTAACAATCTTATTGTAACAATTGAATTATCAAACAAAGCATTGCAGAAGAATTATAAAGTTAGGAGGGTTATGACTCAAAAGAAATATTTAGGGGGTGTTTGGTTTAGCCATTTTCATCACTCAATTTTCAATTTTCATCACTCATCACTCAAAATTTGTGAGCCCCACCAGTGGTTTTCTTGTTTGGCTTAATTTTTATTCTCAATTCTCATCACTCAATACTCAAAAAAGTGAGAATCAGTGATGAGATATGAAAACAAGTTTTGTGAGTTTTCAGATTTTAGAAAATTGAGTTAAGTGACAAAATCGTAATAACACACACAAAATAGGACCCACATGTGAAGAATTGTCTCATCAAGTCAGATGGTATTTATTACTCCAAGGTCCCCAACGGCTATTTGCTCCCTTTTTCTTTTTCTTTTTTCTTTTTTTTTTTTTTTTTTTTTTTTTTTTTTTTTTTTGAGGAATTGGCTATTTGCTCCTTTACTAAAGAGGATGGTACTATACCAAAGGCCCACCAACTGAGTTATACTTTGCTTTTTATAAACTAAAAACTAAGAAAATATCAAGTGCCAAACAGGAATTAGAGTTGAGTTAAATAATTATGAGTTATGAGAATGAGTTACGAATTATGAGTTGTGAGTTATGAAAATTGAGATATGAATTATAAGAGCATCCACAATGGTGAATGCTATCTTATTCTATTTTACCATATCAAAAAACTACTTTATCAATTATATCATATCATTTTATAATATTCTCAATATCTCAACTTTTATTTTACAATACAACACATTAAAATAATATATTTACACAATAAAATAATATATTTCAAAACATAAATAAAAGCCAGCACGGAGAGAGAGACAGAGATTGAGATGTGAGAGAGAGTGGGAGGAGAGAGGATTGAATAAAAAAATATTACTTCTTTTTACAATTGTGCTATAGTACCATTACAAATTTGTAATGATACTATAGCACAATTCTATTTTTTTTAAGAATACAAGACATATATAAGACTTGATGTTGACTTGTTTTTTGCTTTAAACTTTAAATTCCTCAACATTTACCTTGGGTCATTACAGATGCTCATAAGGATGAGATGTGAATCAAACATGGTCAAACAGCTACGCTCTTCTATTGCCAAAAGGTCTGTGAAATGATAAACTTTCCTTGTAAAAAGAGTGACATTTAAACAAGAGATGGGGATTATCATTGGGAAGTGCGAGGAGGGCCCCCCCTATAATTTCTGATGGGAGGAATATTAAAACTATAATGAGTTTGTAATTGAAAAGGTTCGAAACAGATTGAAAAGTTGAAAAGTAAACCTTTTATTTATGATTGATAGACTAATTACTCTCATAAATTCTGTCCCTAGTTACTGCTATCCCTGACCCTGTCGACAATTGACATATCTCATGCGATAGAAAAGCACACAGAAGTTGCAACTAACGAGTGGTACAGTTGGTGCACGATTTAACAAGTGCTTACAAGTGCTTCCTCTAGAAGCTCCATCTCTAGCTACTCATATAAATCTTCTCTACTTTCTCTGCTCCATTTTACATTATATGCAAATATAAACTTGTGACATGTCCGTTTATTTAATTAAATCTTAATTTTGTGACTTCATTATTTCAATTACTTAAATTAAATAAATAAATAAAACTTAATAATTAACACATTCCACCACTAGTAGCACCACTTTCATTAGTTGGATTCATCAACTCCTTTATTAGAGGAAAAAATACACCATGTTTCAAATGCATGAGTCATTCCCCTCAATGAATGGTGGACCTAACAAGTGTGAGGTCCACTCTCATGTAAGGGAGAGAACTTATATATCCAATACATGATATACGTCCTCCTATTAGAGATGTTATATGAGCTTTTAGCTAGTAGTAAGTTATGATTATATAACGGCAAGTCAAAATGGTCAACTGCAAGCTTGGATTTTTTCCATACTCAAGTCTCAGAAGAGTAAATATTCACCACTATTTCCCAGTCATGAGTCATCGTTACTAGTTTGCTTCACAAAAAACCGTACCTTGTAATTTTGACAGATGTGATCAGTAATAGTATCAACATCAATATTACGGTGCAATAATTGTTCTCGTTCATCTTCTTCTTGGCAATAAAATTCAACTACGTTCTTTAAAGCTTCTGGCATGCCATTATATTCACATATGAATGATGAAGAATATTAGTGAGATATGATCAATAGGTGGAGGAAGCGCAAGTATTTGTAACAGGTTATGATCCAAAGTTCATTAAAAATCAAAAATCAAATGCGCAGCCAGACTTCTCAAGACCATATGCAATGGCAGCAGCAGTTGGTTCATTGATTGTAACGCAGGACATTCAAGCCTGCAATGCCTATCAACAAGAGCTTCCTCTTGGACCTCTATCTCTAGCTCCTCATTTCATAATTCATATAGTTCATAATTGAGCGGACTAGTTGACACCTTTTAAGTAACATGACACTGAATAAGCACTTGTATTGTATCTAGCTAGAAGAACTAGTTGACACCTTCTCAAGTCTCTACTCAAGTTCATGGGATATATATGGTCTGTACATGTATAAATTTTGAGGGGAAAAACAAACTCAAATTGGAGGAATTGTGTGGGGGGGGTGGAAGGGGGGAGTAAAGTAAAGGAGAGGGGTTTCACTTATTAAAATACTCAAATTGTTGATTTCACCCTTATATTGATAGTTTTAAATACTAAAAACTAAATGGATTCTTAGTGTAATTTGCACTTTAGAACAGGTTGTTTATAAGTTTTCATTCAAAAATCACTAAGACTGGACTTTTATTTGCAAATTGTATTCACAACTGGTTTTAATAAATTTTTTATGAAAAACCACACACACACACAAAAAAAAGAGAGAGAGAGCAAAGAATCAACCTTCACCTCTGGTTTTGAAACCGCCACAAGCAGTTCCTAACATGTTAGATGGGTGTTTGAAAGCTCGAAAATGTGTTGAAAACACAAGAGTTGTTTAGACCCCCAATTAAAATTACGGCTCTATAGTTTTTACACAACTTTAATACAAAGTGCGGAATAGTGTAAACGCGAGCGGATGAACAAATAAACTACTCTAATCCATAAACTAAACAACACAGCAGTATAATGGAATATAAAAGAGTAGGGAAGAGAGATGCAAACACAGAAAACACCAAGACGTGTTTTCGAAGAGGAAACCGAAGAACTCGACGAAAAACCTCTCCGCTGCCCTCCAAGCGGAAATCGATCCACTAGACAATCAGTTGGGATACATGAGTAAGCAAGAGACCCTCCAAGCCTAATCTACCCAATGTACCTAAGCCCTCCAAGCTCCTACTCCAGCTTCTCGGAACCGTGTCTTGTCTAGTACCCCGGATCCCGCAACAAGCTCCATGTTGCATCTGCCATCCTTGGCTTCTTCCAATACTTCCCAGCAGCACCAAAACGTCACTCAACACTCTCAAAAGGTGTGGTAAGTGTTTGGGCTATCAACCTCTCAATGGTGTGGAAATGGAGAGGGAAGGGTTGAGGAGATACCACAAGCAAGTGTATAGAGAAAGGTGGGGAAGACAATCTCTAATTGCAAATGTGTTTGGCTAGGGTTTTCTCTCTGAAGCATTCCTCAGCATTTGTGGGTAATGGGGGTTTATATAGGATATGTGCAAAATGTGTGAGTCAGTCAGTACAGGCTGGCAGAACAGCATGTCTCGCGGGTGTCTCGCGGGAAGGCCTTACCCGCGAGATACTCGCGAGAGACAGCTGTCTCCATCTGTCCTGACTCTTCGCATTCCAGCATGTGCAGGGCACATGCTTCACTTCGCGGGAAGCTTAGTCGCGACATACCCGCGAGATTCCTTCAGCTTCCAATTTGCTTGAGTCTTCACACACTCTCTATCACACACCCCTTACATCAATTCTCACAACAAATACAGAGCATAAACAATTGATAGTAATTACAATCAAATTTGGCACGGAATAAAAGCCAACAAAACACATAGTTGTAAATCACAACTTTACAGTGTTAATAAGCTCTACTTATTAACAAAAGTGTTAGATGGATTATAAAGAGTGAATACAATAAGATTTTCTCACAGTTCTTTAAGAAAAATAAATAACAAGTCTTATTTCAACTAGAGAAAGAAAAACAACTTAAACTAGAAAAAGGAAACAACACAAAATCCTATTTTAAATAGGAAAAGGTAAAACAATAAAATTTCAAAATTTACCACAACTAATACTCAAGAAATTCGTCATATATTATATCCTGCTAGCTTAAGCTTACAATTCATAATTTTTCATTTGGTTTAAAAAAAACTTGTGCTCGAGTTCAAACTATCCCTACCTCAATTCCTATATATGATAGGATTGGAAAAATATTAAAATCCAAACTACTTAAGCTAATTTTGCAAATTGAAAAAGGACCATATCCCCAATGATGTTGATCAATTTTGCCGAGGCAAAGGGGACAAAGGCCATGACTCCAGGTTATAAAAAAAGGGCTCCAACAAATAGCAACAGGAACAGCAAATCAAGCCATGGGAATGATCGTAAGGGACAAAATCCAGTCTCCCACTTTGCATATCAATGCAAATCATCTGGTGCCCTATTCTGAGATACAAAATATGCGAATTCTGAGCATGGAATGCAACAGGAAAAGTTCCTCTTTTGGATGGAGACAGGGTGTTAGTAATATCATTAGTACTCACTCTATGCCTCAATGTCCATTCTGACCTGTAGACAAAAGGGTAACATTCCTTGTCAAAATAACTATGCAGTTTCTGTTTCAACATGTATACCTCAAATCCTTCATCATGGCCTACAGCACATTGAAGAAACCCCAAATGTGACTCCCCAATAGCCCCATAGGCTCTGCCATTAATGTGTGATGAAGAAGGTCCCTCGATCAACACGTCGATGCCATCCTTCGCCATGTTAAATACGTAGGCGAAAATCAGCATTCCTGTTGAAATGGTTGTTGAACAAAAGAAGACCCCACGTATAGAGATGCTATATGAGCTCATAGCCAGTACATGATATAGCGGCATTCCAAAATAGTCAAGCTTGGATTCTTTCCAGATTCCAGTATCAGAAGAGTAAATCTTCACCACCATTTCCCAGTCATTGTTTATAGCTTGCTTCACGAAAAACCGTACCACCTTGTAACTTTGACGTATGTGATTAGTATTAGCATCTACGTCCATATCATGGTGCGATAATTGTTCATCTTCTTCTTGGCAATAAAATCCAACTAAGTTCTTTATCGTGTCATCACTGGCATACACATTATGAGGAACTTCAGTGTGATAGTCATCGGTATGTATAGGTGGAGGAAGTGCAAACCAAGTATTGGTAACAGGGTTGCACACATAATAGTTCATGGGATGGTGACCATAGAGAACGAGACCATTGGAAGAAGCAATGAAATTGCCTAGACCTTGTTTAAAACTACGGGATGCTATAGGCACACCTTGATGACACATGGGTACGAAAGAGACCTCTTGGTCCTTGTAACATTGGTCCACACAGTGATTGAGGTTTTGAGGATTGTGGACTTTGTAGAAAAAGCCTAGCAGGGTCGGTTTTTTTAGTTGTTTTTGTTGGAGTTTTCGAGTGAAATAGTTGTGAATGAATAAAGAGTCAGAGAGCATTGAAGTGTTAAGTGTCTTGGATACGCACTTGAATCTGAAGATGGATTTTCCGGGAAGACGAAGCATGATATCGTATATCATGTCTTTTGGCAAACTTTGATTTTCTTTACTCTCTTCATCGCTGCCTTTACTATCTCTAAGTAAATTCATCATTTTTCGCTTTTGGAGATGACAATCTTCCTTCTTTCACGATCTTGATCTTTCTTCCTCAATGATGTGCGTGTGTTTGTGTTTGAGAGAGAGGTGTTAAGAAGTCTTTGTTCTTCTTAAATAGAAAAGCCAAAACTCTGATTTAGAGGGCTTTCTTTACGGCTGTTTACATATAGTATTTGATTTGTAGAAGGACTCTAATTTAGAGATGGTTGGGGCAACCTTCAATTACACTTATCCAAACATAAAGTGAGTTATTGGTTGTTAGAATATTTTATATGAAGTAAAACTCTATTACATAAATTTCAAGAAGTTTAAAATTCTATTTCAATTAAAATTCTATTACCAAAAGTTTCAGCAAATCAAAATAAAATTTAATACTTATTTTTAATTATTGTGACTAAATATAGATTTTAAAATATGACCATAGAGTATTAGCATTACTATACTATCACCAGAACCCCCATTCAATCTGTCTTGTAAAACCAAAGTATTTTAAAAAAAATTAGGACATGCGGCCCACACCATTAGATGGGTAATTAGATATACAGCCCACGATCACCATTGATAAAATACTATGTGCTTAATTCAGATCCAGAAGTCCATATTGATCTCGGGCAGTGTAACCTCAAAGATAGAGAGTTATGTAACATTTGTTTTAAGGATATGTGAAATGGCCGATGATCAAAACCTGGATGTTACAAAATGTTACTATCATCCTCTTAGCCCATTTCTAAATTATGTAAAGCATACAAAACCCATGACACATCTTGCTTACAACACATGGTGTAAAATGTGTTCAGTGTATAACAACACCACAAAAAAATAATTCAACATTTGTAAAGCAAAAGAACAATTGTGAACATGAATTTCTTCAGAGTCTAATGTAAACCAACTGTTTCTTTCAGTTCTAAAAAATATTAAAAATTCTACAAAGTTTCAACTTAAGAAGTGAGAATTCTTGCCTGCTACTTTGAATATAAGACAACAACAAATGAAAAGCCAAAGAAGATGATATGATTTGTACAATTTTACAATTTTGTTCTCTAAGTTCTCTACACAATGAATCGATTTAACTGAAAAACAATGTAACTTGTGTTAGAATGATGACCTTATTCCATCACATCATTTACAAATGCCAACCTTTTCCACAGTGGGAAAGCCAGCAATGAATTGAGTGAGAATATTACATGAAATTGAATTGATTTGTACAATTTTTGTTTCTGTTCCTGTCAACCTTTTTGTTTTATCTCTTTACATCATCACAATTTGGATACCTTCACCTCCATGTTATTCAACTGGGACCTCAGCTGGTGCCTCCATGATCTTTGGAGTTCCAGCCTGATGCTTTCCCTGTGGCTTAGCTTGATGCTGAGACCAATAAGAATGGGCAGCCAAGACTCGGTCCAAGAGCTCTTGGGGAACAGGCTCACCCCTTCTTTGTTGGGGGGCAATCTTTGCTGTGTGAACCAATGTTTTCCATTTATCCTGCAGAAACCAAATATGTTATATAGCAAAAGTTGGAAGCTATAATGATGCCCAAAACAAACCAGTTAGTTTCTTATGCTTTCCCACACAATCAACACTACTGCAAACTAGTATTTACTCAGTGAAGAGAAATAAGAAAAATCAAAAGCAGGGAGAGAGAAAGAAAGAAGGTTTCAAACCAAATAAATTTTCCTCTGGAAAAAACCTCAAGTCTAGGCTAAACATGCACCAGAATATCTTACTAAGCACATTTTTTTAGCCTAAGCAGTAAACACGTATATCCAAGCATAATATTAGACATGACTTTATTTTTTGCAAGTTAAACATGCACCTGAATTTTAAACTCATGACCTCACCCTCCACCCACACTTAAGAAGTGTCATTTAAGCCAAGGCTCATTAGCATAATAGTGGACATGACTCGTAACAATAAAGATAGCGAAAAGATTTTATATCCAAAATATATATATATATATATATATATTAAATACAACTCAGCGATAGCCAAACATTTTGAAAATCGAATATTAAGTGAAAATTTGGCAAAAAATAGTTCCCACTGTGAATTCTAATATATTTCCATTCTCACATATATAACCAAAATAAACAATTACCTTCAAGTCCACGTAAGTTCGATGGTCTGCATTCTCAAAAGCACGCAATTTAACATCACGCCACCTGCAGAATGTGAACCATTTAAAAACCTGAATTCTCTTCTTCTTTTAAAAATAATAAATAAATAAATACTATACTACAGCCAACGAGTTGTAAAGAACATCACACCTCCCAGTTCCAAGCTCCTCAACTGCATGCACCAATGCTTCTACTTCTGACACAGAGAAAGGTCTCCTGGTTCGACGCTGTACAAGTTCAGAACGTCTTGTTTTTTGGTTCAGTGGAACCACAGCCAGTGCCTCCATGCTCATCGCTGGAACAGCAACTATTGCTTTGGTATCCGGTGTTGTTTTGTCATTCATGTCAGTAGGGGAGGAAACTGTATCATGATTACTATCAACATGGTTGCTTGAATTGGTCAGTGGAGGGTCAGGTAAGGCATCAGAGATCCCTGAATCTAAAACAGGATTTTCCAGGAACCTAAAAAGAATTAAATATATTGTTAGCTACAGTAAAAAATAACTAAAATGCATTATG
The DNA here is from genome assembly GCA_019022515.1 of Quercus aquifolioides. Classification (NCBI taxonomy): domain Eukaryota; kingdom Viridiplantae; phylum Streptophyta; class Magnoliopsida; order Fagales; family Fagaceae; genus Quercus; species Quercus aquifolioides. The sequence goes on from CM032329.1 coordinate 6,667,912, forward strand.
CAAAACACAATAATTCTCAATTCCAATAGAGCTTAACTCAAACAAAAAATCTCAAAGCTATTTCAAATCACCAAAGTTTAAACTTCTTTCTTAATCAAAATATCAAGAATTGTCAAGGTAAGGAAGCTGCTCTAACACAACTAGATTCACAATAATTTTAGGCCTCATGAGAACAGATAAAAATTTAACAACTTCCCTGGACCTCTTGACTCTACAATCCTAGCCTTCCAATATTTTTGTTTGACAATGGTAGGTGAAAAAAATGCAAAATAAAAAGTTAAAATTTACAAAAAGGGAAAGAAAAAAAAAATTGCTGACCATATGAGCTTATTAATAATAAACAAATGGTTCACAGTTCACCCCTGCAAATGCTAACTATGACAAAAGGATTTTCCAAAAGCAATTGAATTACCTTGTTAAAAGTTGAGATGAGTCACATGATAATAGAGGAGGAAGATCGCTAGAGCACATAGGTGGAGGTGTTTGCACGGTATTGGGTTCCAACATAAAACCCAGAGAATCCAGATTGTCTTTACAAGAAATTCCTGTCTGCATTAGAGTTCTGTTGTCATCTCTAACCTTCTTCCCTTGAAGAAGAATCCCGACGTCTAATCCACTTCCAAGTATAGAAGTTACAGCCTCCATAATAGTCCTCTACAAGTAATATAATACCATTAGAAACCCACAACAACAACACTAAGCAATAACCAAAATGAAGAAAACCTATTATTACTGCAACAGACAAGCATTTATGCAGATATCATTATACAGTATACTTCGGCATATAGCCTCAGTAGTTCAATTATGGGGATGAGAAAAACAGTACTAGTTTTAGAATAAGAAGAAGAGATGTTATTATACCTTTAATGAACCAACAGTGGCAGTTTCTGGGACCTCAATAAAAAGCTCTGGTACCCTAAAGGACTTAATGCTAAATTTCACTGTGCAGAAAAACAAACATGGCGTAAGAACCTCCCGTGCCAGGACAAAATATAAAGAAACAAGACAATGCACATCAAACAGGAAATTGCTCTAGTACCCTGAGAATCCTTGGAGTGAAAGGAAGCTTGATGACCCAAAACCGAAGATGATACCCCATTGGCTGCAAAAACAATTACAATTATTCAGTGCAACCATTGAAGACCACAAACCACAAATCCGAACAATACTAAGAAACATTTAATAGATTAAAAGGTGGAAAAGGACCTCCATGCAAAATTGCAGCTGAGTCATTCTTATCTTCAGTCATGCCTTTCTCGGGTGAATTAGAAACACTTTCACTACTGAACCCACCATCAGAAGTCACAACTGAAATTTGGTCAAACAATTTCCTCCTCTTAAAGAGAATGTCACGTTGACATTTTTGACGGCTTTGACGGTCATGACAGGTTTTCCTCTTGCGATAAAGAGGTTTTAATCCCCCATCTACAAATGCTAAAATCATGAACTTCATTAATAAGAAATAATAACGATGATCAAATAGAAATGAAACACAAGCATACCGTAAATATGAATCATAACATGTTCAACCCATTAATCAGCTGCTTACCAGATCTAGGAAGTTCACAATCCTTCAATTTTGGAGCTACTTTCCAGTATTTGGAAGTCAGCAGCTTCCTTATTCTTCGATCTGCACGTGTTGGAGGCCTAAATGCCTTCAACTTGGTACTACGTTTAAAGCACCTAGAAAAATTTTCGTCATCATCTCTACAACCTAACTTAATATCATTCCTATGCCTGGGAGAACAAGCGTTAGGAACAGAGTCCTGGCGCAATGGCAATTTGACGTTACTGTCAGAATTGATTGCTGCAGAAGATTCCAGAAACAATTCTGTTGGAACCTTTGAACTACATATATTAGGCTTATTAGCATCTTCATTTTTCAATCCCACAACCTTTAGCCGTCTTTCAGCTTCAATATTTACATTAGCATCACAAGACTCCCCAAATTGAGGGGAGCCTCCCTCCACTTTACTAGAATAGTTTTCGGAATCAGCCTTGCTTTTACAAATTACAGACTTCGCATCACCGCCAGTTTTCTGTGAGCAATCGAAACTTTTAATGAATGAAGTGCGTTCCAAAACATCATCACTTTCAGAATGTGAGAATTCCTTCAGAGTACTCTTATGACTGATGTTTTGTGAGGCCATCTCAAAGGCAAAAGAACTGTCTCCACAATTTCTCTGATATAACCACTCTGCCTTGAATGGTTTATCCTCAAATTCTCGTTCCCGTTTAACAGCATCTTTGCCACAGGCCAGCAGATCAATTCCTTCAGATGCATTACTGGAAGCAGAACTTTCACTTTCATGCAACAACTTGCCAGCTATGGAAGCCAGTAATTCAAATGCACAGATTTGAGTATCCTCAACTGTCTTCTTACGCAAGCCCCTCTGAAACCAAAATCAAAATTTACAGAGTTAGAACCAGAGTTCAGCTCCTGGAATGATAGAAAGCACCAGACTACAACTGAACTGCAGCAAATACTTACTCGAACAGATCTGGGAGCCCGAGGTATAGTGGGGAGCCGGAAGCCATTAAATCCATGATCTTGCCTCTTCTTAAACACCATATTTCAGAAGTACATGACAATAAGAACTCATCAAACACAAAGAAGCATCACTACCCAGATCCTACTCACTGCCATCAAAACCCAAAAAAGAGACCAATGTATTTATTAAATAACCACAACAAGCAAGTAATGAATAGTAAGTTTAATTGCTTTCAGACACACTATAACAAAACTCTGTAACCATGCCTTTCATACAAATTATTGACATATATACTGTTGCAAGACTTTTAGACTATCTAAAGGACTACAATTGAAGGAAAGAAAAAAGTATACAGTGCACAAGGCTCCTTTACCACAACTTTAGAAAGGCTAATTCCAAGACTCAAACCCACAACACATCAGTTGGCCAGAGCCCAGAAATAAAATCCAAGATTAGCAATCCAAGTTTGTTTACAATGATCCAGGATGGTGTATTTGTGTGTGTGTTTGTATGAATAATAACCACTCAAAAGGATATAAACAAATGACATGTGAATGCTAACAAAAACCAAGCAATCCAAAGGTGACATTGCGAGGACACAAGAATTGCCAATTCCAACTCATGGATGTACATTGTTCTTTCTTATTCATACCATTCTCTTTCTCTCCACAACTGCTACAAATCCTAATTCATTGCTAATATACTGACCGCGAAAACTCATCAAACACGAAAAAACGAGCAAACCATCAGATCTTATGTAGCCAAGCAATTAAACTATCCAAGTAAAATGAACATTACGAACACTTTAGCTGCAACACGTTTGTGTTTGTGTGCAAATTACTGCAATTCCTTAGCAACCAAATGATCTCTTAATGGATCCAATTCACAGCAATTATGACATTGATCCTCAGATCCCGAAACCGAAACCGTGGATCAGAATTCAGACACTTAAACAGAGGTTTCAAACAGTTTCATAAAAAACAAGACCATCCAATTAGCACACAGAAACCCAAAACCCAAAATTCACCGTTGATTGCTTAATATAGCAATAAAAATACTAAAACCCACGTTTGAACTCCACACACCCAAGTCCTCAAAAGCCAATTCCCAAAATTCTCAATACAAAACAAAACAACTCAATTTCCAAATTTTCAACGTTTCAAAATTTCCAAAACCAAGACCAATTCAAAAAAAAAAAACAAAACAAAACAAACACGGCCTAACTTTCCACGATCCGATCCGATCGAACCCATAACTTTTCTCAAACACTTCAATCTCTTAGAATTCCCAAGAAAATGAAAAATTCAGCAACAAGATCACAATGCAAAAAAAAAAAAAAAAAAAAAAAAAAAATCGAAATCCCATACAAGATTGACGATTAACTCACCTCTTCAACAACGATCTCCGCTTCAAATTCTGTTTTCCCAATCTACAATTCGATCAGATTTCCAAATTTTCCCAACGGAAACAGTTTGCGTGGGAAACATGCAAGTCCCAAAAGAATTGAATAATAATTATAAAAAAAAAAAAAAAAACGAACTGAATGAAAGAATCAGAAACGAGAATAAGATCTGTACAAAGAATTGGAAATTGAATTCCTACAGGAAAATTCCCTCTCCCCCTTAAAAAATAAAAAAATTCAGTAAATTTTCAGTTAGTTTTTGTTGGTTTTTTTTTTGGTTTAACGAAAAGGAAAGGACAAAAACCCCTTAGGAAATACAAGTACCACGCAAAACAGTAGCTTAAACCCTTTAAATTATTTATACTCGTATATCTTAAGTTTTCTTGGCCACATAACCGGACCAGCCGGTGAACTTGCAGTAATTTACTGGCAATTGTCAGTTACCACAATAACCCACTTTTTTTTTTTTTTTAAGACTAGTTCTTAAAATCTTGTAAACCCCTAATTTTTTTTTTTTTTATTGTGAGAGGATAGGTTTTGCCACGTGTAGTGTTTTCCGGCAGTACGAAAGCTTTGTCAGATTTCTAAAATTTTGGGGATAAGAAAAAAGAGGATTAGACAAAGACAAGTATTGAAGAATATCCCTAAGATGCCGTTTTGGGTTTTTTTTTAATGTCACTTCTCTCTCTTTTTTATTGGTCCACTTTTTTTTTCTTTTTTCTTTTTATGTCTCTTAACCTCCTTTTCGAGTAAAATATTAGATGAGTCATTAATTGTTCAATGAGACATCTTTTTAATGTTATTGGTTGACGGTTAGTGATAAAACAAAATTATAAAATTGATGTTATAAATTAGATGCATGAGCAACCTCAATATCATCATTTTACATATCAATAATTATCTACTGTATTAGTATTTTGTAAAAAAAAAAAGTTTAAATGCAAATTTTATTTTCTAAGTTTAATTGAAATTCATTACCGTCTTTTAACTTTATTTTTGTTTAATTGAATTTTCTAAATTTCAAATTTATTCAATTCAAGCATTCCATCCAATTTCATTAAAATTTTGCCGATAAGTATGCAATTTCCTCAAAAAAAAAATAACAGAAAAAAAATTGTAACAAAATTCTCACATAAAACATCTATAAGATATTTTATAATTTTTTTAATAGAAAAATTTTAACTAAATACATGAATTGATAAATTTAAAATTTAGATAACTCAATTGAAAGAAAGTAAAATTAAATTACTAAAATTAATTTCTCTCAAATTTAGAGGGTGCAGTTTGTATTATAGCTTAATAAATATTGTCTCATTGTAAATGTCGGTGTGTGTTAATGTGTGGTGTCAAATTTTTTTTTTTTTTACAAACTTATGTGTTATAACAGATAATTTGATTGTTAGACTAAATTTAGTGTTTTTTATTAACCAACTCTCTCTCTCTCTCTCTCTTTTAAATAATAATCAATTATCTAATATCTGTATATATGAACAATCTGACAAGTTTTGTAATTGGGCTCATAGATTTTTTGAAATATAATTTTGTTATTGATGTTGTTTTATAATTATCAATATGTGCACATGTATGTGGTATCAAGATACAATTAGGTTCTTCCTCAAAAAAAAAAAAAAAAAAAAAATTAGGTATTTTATTTATCAACAAAAAAAAGAAGAAGATGCAATTAGTTTTTTTTTAGGAAAAGATACAATTAGTTAATACTGATAAAAAACTGGAAACATTGATTGGTTGAGTGTCGGAAAAGATATCTTAGTTAGGAGTATTAAAGAAATGCGTAAGAATTGTTTGTTATATATGGTAATCTTGTCAAAATAAATAGCAATCAAGATAAAGAAAATCCTAGTAAAATTTTATCTAAGAATTTGGAAATTAATTTTTAAATTTGCAAGTTGATTTTCGAAATATATTATTGTATTTAGAATGTTCTAGGATATAATTCTCTAACACTAAAAGATATTTTTGTGAATGTGCTAAAAATTAATGACAGATGAAGACTTCACACATTAAAATATTTGTTTATAAGACTCAATTTTTAGTATATCAATTACAATTTTATTATAGTTTAACTTTAAAGGTGACAAAGTGAAACCAATAAAAGTAAAATAAATAAATTAGAAAAAATAATAATTGTTAGAGCCCACCAAAAAATTCATACAGTTAATTTATGAATATTTTTAGAGTCCTTATCTTAGATAATGTATTGTTCAGTCATTTTATCTAGGTTTATATATATATATATTTAAAGAGGTGGTTAGGTGACCACAAAATATTTAAGTTTGAATGAGTTCATAATGGTCAATATATCCACACACAAAAAAAGGCATTATTAATTGTGTTAAAACTAAAGACTATAGAATATGAAAATTGATCTTTACTTCTATTTAAGTATTTATAGGTTGGAAAATTAGTGAAGTAACAGTAGGAGATAGCTTAGACAGCTACTCATTACGTAACGCAGTCTCTTTAATATAGTCCATAGGATAAATATAGTAGTATCAAGTATGGCAAGTTGGACTAAAACAACCAAACTTTAGTCATGGAAAAAGATGTTTGAAACGCATGCAATGGATACATTAATTTCTAAAGCAAACTCTTGTTGAGCTAATGATAGCTAAAGTTTTATTTTTATTTTTTAGTTTAAAGCTATGACATTCGCTTATGATGATTGGTTTTTTATTATTAGATAATTGGTTTTTGAGTGTAAGGAGAATCGAAATCGTATCTCTTATTCAACAATAATAAACTTTACTAATTGAACTAATTAAAATTTATTACTAAATTATGTTTTAGCGTGAAGATTTTAAAATGTTTTTATTGTACGAAACATAAAAACTTATTTTAATCCATCCCATAGATTCAATTTTAACCAGCAAATCACCTCGTTTCATGCTCATAGAATATGCGGATGGACCTCTATGTTTCAAGATGTCACATGGAAGAATCACTCCAAAATATTTTATTTTGCAAGTGCTGAATTTATCTCATTAATCACTGCAATAAATAGAGTAATTATAAAAAAAACTGCACATGTGTTTGTATTTACACTGGCCCGCTAGCTAATAATCACGCTTTCTTAATATTTATTGAATAATCTCAATTAACAAAAACCATAAATTAAATACATTAATTCATTTTAGGTGGAATGTCCATGTAGTGAAGGTTATTGCAAGTTACAAATAAACAAAACAAGTAACATTGTAAATATCATTCAAGCAACCTATTGTTACTAAAGCTAATTAATATCGGAACCAAAAAAAAGAAGAAGCTAATTAATATAAATTATAAAAGAAAGCCTCTTACACTCTGTTTGTTTCAGCATTAAAGTTTTTTGGAAAATTGTTCATTTTCTAGAGAGCATTTTCTAGAAAACTATCTCATTTTCTGTTGTTTGGTAACAACCTTGAAAATGGGTTTGAGAACGTTTTCTGGTGTTTGGTATCCATAATTTTTATAACATTTCTTGTATAATTTAAAACATTTATAATATATGTATTGTGTAAACCCACCTAATGTAATCAATATGAATAAATAATAATAAAACCAAGAATGAATTTGGTTTTCAAACTAAAATTTTGTTAACGGATACAATCAAAATTAGCTATCCAATTTTCATGATCTCAAATACTCATTTTGTTAATGTATATGAACAATATTAGAAAAAAAAAACCAACCAAGTACACTGGAAGTGTACTATAGTGGCACAAATCAAGAACAATATATATATATATATATATATATATATATGTTAAACATACTTCTCATAATTCAAAATAACCATCATACCCATAAGTTCCATTTTAAATAGTTCAAAATGCCATATAGGCCAAATAGTTTGATAAATACCAAAAATTGTTATAGAACTGTTGACGGGTTTGTAAGGAGAAAAAAAAACCTTATTAAAAAACAGTGTTATAGAGGGGAGAAGAAATAGGGAGAAAAAAGAGAAGAGAGACAGGTAAAGAGAGAAATTCATGGGAAGAGAAGAGGCCAAAGGGGGTTGATAGTGAGGGTGTGAGAAGAGAGAAAAAACAAAGGAAAGAGAAGAAATGAGAGAGTTTATTGTGAGAAAGACTGAATAAGTGAAAGAATATATTGTTTCTTGAGTCAGAAGAAGATAATATTTATAAGAATTATGCGCCGCATAAGAGAGATATTGTTTTCCACTTTTTTTTTTTTTTTGGAAAACAACCTATAGAAAATAAGTCTTATTTTTATAAGAGTTTTCCGTTGACCAAATATAGTATTTTGTTGACCAATTTTTTTTTTTAATGTTACCAAACACTGGAAAATGTAGAAAACTATCTTTATAGAAGGTTTTCCAGCTAAACAAACAGAGCGTTATATAGTAAAAAAAATATTATAGACTATGGGTCATAGTCTCTTATACTATCCCAAATTGAAAAAAAAAAAATCTTAAATCTTTAAGAGCTTTATAACTCAATTAATACTTCTTTGTTTTTTTAATAAATACATCCATGATTTATATCCCCACCCCAATTACAAAATTATTAAAAATAAATAAATAAAACAAATGTCCATCTCTTTTCTATTGTCCCAAACATCGATAGGGTGAACATAAAAAGGAATTTAAAAAGAAAGAGGAAGAGAAATTAACCCTCAAATAATAAGTATTAGTAAATTCAAATTCTATTTTTTGTCCCAAGTGGCTCTCCTCCCCAAGAAAGAAATTATAACCACCTACAATAGTATATATTTACCAAAAACAATCCATGTAGAACTTCGTAATTTAAAATATAATCAATTTCACATATGAATCCCTTTTTGGATTATATTTTAGATTACAAAATAAAAAGGATTTAAAAGAATAGAATTACTAAAAAAGTTATTAACAAAACTAACATAATAATAAATATAATTGCTATTTGCTACAATATTAATTCAATAATATATTAAATAAAAATTTTAATTTATTTTGATATTATATTTTTTAAAAATTAACATGTTAATTTATTTTACGCCTCAATTTATAAAAAAAATAAATAATAAAGTTTAGAATATGTTAAGTATCATTCCTTAAAAAAACAATTTGGGGTGTAGAAATGTGACAGATGGAAAAAGAGATTGATGTAGATGGTGAAAAATGCGGACATTGTTCAGTCAGAAGTGGGCATGGAATGAGTACGAGCCAAGAAACTTTTTGATGGCGTTGGCTACAAGAGGATTGATTATTAGTGGATCTTCTTTTTTGTTTAAACTAAAACTTTGGGTTTTTTGTTTTAATTGCTTTATTATTTGGATTTTACTAATGTGTGCCTTAGGGCACACATTAGTTTCTATTTTTGAAAAAAAAAATTTCAAGAATTGAAAAAGTAATGACAACTTTTTCAATTTTCGAAAAAATGTTTCTAAAAATAGAAAGTTTAATGTGTGCCCTAACGGGACCCTTATTATTTATGTGGTGCCTATAAAAACTTTGAAGGTACCGAAACAAGTGGCCCAAAGTCATTCTTTCTTCGTGGTTATCCCGTCAAAAAAGTGTCTGCTATGTATCAGTGCCGGACACGCATAGTACAAGAAAAGAATAACTTGTTGGTAAGCTAAAGGTTCACGTACCAAAATTTAGTGGGTGAGGTTTTTCTCAGTCAAAATGTAAGACTTTTTTTATAATATTTTGTTATGGAGTTTCAGTCTAACTTGATAATTGTGTTATTTATCGTCAAATTAAGAAGCTAATTAATTTTTAGTTTACAACAGAATTCAACCTCTAATATCTTATTTAACGTTTAGACGTTTTACTGAATAAACTAATTGAAATTCATTCAAAATTTAAGACTTATGGTTGAATGACTACTTGAATCAAGTGAGTTGGGTTTGGTATATATTTAGACCATGGTAGCGGTTGGGGAGTTGGAGTTCGGTTTGGCTAACTATTACCAGATCTCATAAAAATTAAGGACCTGACCTTAAATTATATGACAATTTTAGTGAGATTTATATTTATACTAGTTATCTAGTTCATTGTTAAGTAGTGAGAAAGTGTCATTTGTACTTTTGAGGAAGGAATTAAAATTAATCCTAATTAATTATGCACATCTACTCTTTGGCTCAATACCTTAAACATGTGGGTTTTAGTGAGCTCATTTGATAAAGTATATTATTATCGAACAAGGTGTCTTGACTTGATTATAAAGAATAATAATCATAAAACGGATTCATATAAATTATATTGTATTTTTTTTAAATGAAAACAAAAAAAAAAAAGGTAGGAGGAGGTGTTAGAGTGACTTTTCTACCTAAATGTGACATAGTAACATCCTATTTGCTACATCCGAAACTACACATAAGAAAATCATAAAGCGAAGTCATAGATTTCAAATTGTATTGTATTTTTAAAATAATAATAATAATAAATAAATAAATAAATCTGGTAAGGAGATAACAAATTTGAAAGAAAAAGACATCATTTAAAACAAAAACTTAAGACTATAGGTTCAAGTCTAATTATATTAAATTAATCACTTATTTTTCTCATTATAATACAATGTCTCATTACTCGGCTAACTACATTATTTGTGCTACTTGCACGTGAATGTTGCGACAAACTCACGTGTCATAATTGGAAATATTAGTAACAAGGAAAGCTTGACACCATAGTAATGTTGGACACCCATTAATTGGCAATGTGTCACAAGCAGACTTAGAAATGATATTGAGTCATGCACAATGTTAAATTGATGGGATCAATGTGTTTGTGGTGGCCTATTAATGGAACAGTGTCACTAGAAAATTTCTTATGATTAACACTTGAGTGTTTTTTTTTAAATGAAAAAAGGGTTTTCGTTGTGGACTCAACCACACACTAAATAACGGTAATAAATAATATCACGTGTATTACTAAAGCCTTGATAGAGCTATCATCATGGGCACAATTCATTTGTTGAAGCGTCTGACTCGAACCACTTAATTCCTGCCAAACATCATGTAAAGTAATACAAAAACTCCTATCACCAAACCATGCCCACAATGGTAGATTAACACCGAGTTAAGTATCAAACATGTGACATGATAGACTTTTGTATATCATATTTGGCAAGTAAAGCACTGGATTAGCTAATGCTTTTGTCAAAGTATTATTACACTGACTATTATTGAGAGGACATATGATTATGAGCTCATAGAATCTGTCTAAAGGGATCCACATCTGACATTTCACTTTTTCTTTTTTCTTATAATAGCTATGGTTATTTGTTTTTGGCAATATCTACCAATCTAGTGATTATGATTATGAGTAAGAATAAAGTTTGCAACTCAACCATAGCCTTTGGATAATATTGATTACACCAAACTCAGAACTCGAGAATGCAAATGTTACAAAAAGGAAAGGAAAATATTTACAGCTAAACATAGGGAATCTTCCCAAGTATATATTTTTTTCTCATATTAAAAAAATGTATACCAATTAAAGAAAAGTAAACTGAAGTGAAGCAAAACCATGTTACACAAGGAAAGCTTTCACACCCAATTGGATGATAATCAAAGGTGTAAATGAGCTATAAAGATCTTTAAGAGGATTAGAAATCTGTGTGATCTGTATTTTTTTTGTAAGAGGTGTTTGAAATATACTACAGCATGTGCTAGCTTGTGAATACAGCATGTCTATGTTAGCTCCGCCAGCTAGCTATCTCAAAAGAGAGATCTAAAAACCTCACTAGCAAAAGAATCACAAAACGTGAGGCCTAAGGGTCGGTGGAGTTATACCTAAGAAAAAAAAAATATATATATATATATATAAATTCGTTCAACATAATGAAAGCATGGGAACCAATTTACTCACCAATTTTAGCCCAATTAACAAAAGTTTTTTTTTAATGAAAAAAGATAGTTTCAATTTATAGTGTTCACTTCAATTAACAAAAGTTATAAGCGTTAATTTTCTATAAGTGTTATTGCTACTTTTTGCCATGACTTCTTTCGTAATTTAAAGGAGGGCCTTTTTTTTTTTTTTTTTTTTTTAAATTCTCATTTCCAACTCCCCAAAAAATCGAAAATTTTACTATATTAAAAAGATGGATAGCATGAAAGACATGAACTCAGCTACATATGAATAGTATAGTAGAAGTTTTGCTAATAATTGTAATGGTGAATGTTTTTATAGAAGCACTCACATATAAGATTAATTGTGAAAATGATTGTGAGCATATATTAGAATTTTTCCAAGGAACCAATTTGGATATTAAAAAAAAAAAAAAAAAGATAAAACTTCATCCAAGACAATGAAAGCATGGGAATCAATTGAATCAATAATTATAGTCTAATTAACAAATGTTATAAAGGACAAATTTTATGAACATGCGTTCTTTAATATATTAAATGGGGGATTTAACAAATATCATATATCTTTACATTTTGACTTTACTGTCAATTTGGTTATCAAACATTCGATTTAAACAACTAAGTTAACTAAACCCCCTTGCGTAATATGCATATGATAATAATGACACTTCAAAATTATTAATTATTTTCCTATCAAAAATAAAAATTAATTATTTGACATAAAATATGTGTTTAAACTTAATACATTAGTTTTTAACTGAAAAATATTAGTAACATATTTAATATGTCATAAATATAACGTGCAATGATTAATAATTAAATAAAAACCCAAAAGCTAATTAAATTAACACTTACAATATATCTTGAGGGTGATAATTCTAAAAAGCCCTTATGCATATTAAGCTGGATCATGGCATGAAAGACCTGAAATCAACTACTCATGAATAGCTTACAAATTTCTAAATGATATAAACAAATTTCCCATTAGAAACTAGCAGTTTTTGGTTTTGAATTAAATGGACTTGGCTTAACTTGCAAATTATTTGACTTTCATTTTTTAAGTGCAATTTGAGACAGATTTAATTAATTGTTGCTTATAATTGACGCAAACTATATACATACAAAACTCATTTTGTTGGACCATTAGGAACTCAAGTCAATTTAAGATCCCACCTTCTCAATCAAAATGCACATGTTATAGGTTTATAGCACCTTACTTTCAATTAAGTTTATGACAAAACTAGCTACTTCAATTTTTAGTTAGGTTAGATACATGAGGTTGACAAAAATAAATGGATCTTGTCGTTTAATGGGTCTTTTACTATGTTACCTAATAAAATTAATATATATACAACAAGGTTACCATTTGATCCAACAAACTTTCACCCAAATTTGATGTAACTAAAAATCATGATAGCCATTCTTATTTTTTAAGTTTTATAGTGAATTAGACCAGATAATAATTTCAAGTAGGACAAAATTTAGTTACAAAATTGTTTGTAGACTAAGGCTACAACCTTACTCAATATCTTTTTATTGGAGGTGAATTTTGACAAATCTACTATTGGATTACGTCTTCTTCTTATATCCTCCATGCTTGCAAAATTTCTAAAAAATTAAATATCAATAGCTATGTTATTAATAAATTGTTTAAATTATAAGTTTTTGTAGTTTAAAATTTTATATAAGCTTAAGATATAAGCTTATAGATGATATAATAAATAATATCCGATTGATACAAAATTTGACATGTGTATTAAGAGCATGAACATGCAATTCAACGATTAGATTTTCAAAATATGTAGTTGTGCGCACCAAAAACTGAAACCCGTTGGGTTGGGCCTCACTGGGACTCACAACTTATTTGTATAGTGGGTTTGGATTTCCCACAATGGGTCGTTCTAAACACCAAGGCTCAACTGAAGCGCTTTCCTCTTCTCGGGGACCTGACCCGAGTTCTTGCTCTGCTCTCTCTGTTTACACTCTTCCTTCCCTCAATTCTCCCACCCTTGTCTTCTCAAAACTTCTTGTATTTATAGCTCATAGTTTAGTGGAGAGTCATAATTACTTGCCAGTAGGTGCAACCGGCGGTCCAGTATTATCGATTGTAAGTGGGTGGTTAGGTGGGAGTGGGGAGCGGTGCCGGTGGCGTTGGAACTTGGTTCCCACTTCCACGATAGTTCTCGGTAGCGGTGCCTCCCCGAGGCACGGCCGGGTAGGTACAGGGCGGGATTTACCGCGAGTATGTTATCAATCAATGCTCGGTAAGGTATCGCCGATAAATGACGAAGATGCCAGGCTTGGGCCAGCAACACGCGTGGCCCGGGGGTGGGCCGCGAGGCAGAGGGAGGCCGGCCTTATGGGCCCTATACCCAGGCCAGGGTCCAAGGCCCAATATAGGACGCGGTGCGGGGGCCGTACAATAGCCCCCCCTTGATTCACTCCTCATTCCCGGGGATGAATCAAGGATCATCGGGGGAAAACACCCGTTGGGGAAGTCGAAAGGTCAGCGCCCGGCTGTTGATTGTCTCATTAATGCGCGTCTCAAAAGACGCGTCTGGAACTGACTGACGACCTACCCGTCATCATTGCCTGACGGTTCGTGAACCGAGGCGTTACGCGTGTGGCAGTTGGAGCGACGGTTCGCGTGGTCTCCTGCCAGTGGGTTATTAAATGCTTCCCACTTCATCCCCCACGTCTATAAATAGTCCCTCCAGTCGCTGATCCTCACTTTTGCATTCCTCCTCTTACAAAATCTTACTCTGCCGAGCATCCCCTCCTCGTGGTTCACTCTCTGGCCCAGAACACACTTCCTCCCTAGAGCCCACAGTAAGTTCCTTTCCTTCTTCTTGCTTTTTCAGTTCAGCCATTTTAGTATATTCTTTGATACTAGTAGCACTTCTTTTCCCTTTTGTTAAGAAACTGTTTTGAAAAAAGAAAACATGAGTTACTCTCACCTCCTTACCACCGAGCATGCTTTGGCTAGATTTAGGGAGGCATATAATGTCCCGAGTGACGTAGATATTGCCTACTGCAATATGGGCGATATCGACATCCAGAGGCGCCGAGGGGAGAACACGGTGTTCTTTCCCTTGATGGCCATTTTAGAGGGCGAGCTTAGGTTCCCGGTTGACCCTCTAATTCTCAGCACCCTTAGATATTATGGCCTTTGTCCCGACCAACTTCCCCCCAACTTTTACCGGGTAGTGAGTTGTGTGAGTACACTGAACCGGTTGTACGGGTTGGAACTTAACCACCACGACATTAACCAGATGTACAGTTTGTGCGGCAAGATCGAGTCCGACTATTACCTTAAGACTAGGGACGCGAGGGTACGGCTTATCTCATGCCTGCCGGACTCGAACCGTAACTCGGCCAAAGATTTCGTTCGGGTGAGCGGCAATTGGTTTGCCGAGGGGTTCCCCTGTGCGTTTTCGCCGCGCGACGTTGGTCGGTGACTAGCCCCCATTTACTTTGATGCATTTTTATTTCGGTCCGGTTATGTAATCCCTAACCATTATTTCCTTTGTGCAGAGAGCAAAAGATTCAAGCCCGACGTCAGAGTGGTACACGTTCGGGACTTGAACTTCGTACTCCGGTCGGAAATCTTCGTGCACACGGACGGACAACTCCGAGCGTCCCACCTCATCCTCGGCGTCACTCCCGTCTACTCAACTTGGCAGTCGTTCGGCCAAGCTTTGCTAGTCGACAGTCCTCTCATCTCATACATTGACGTCCGGCACGCAAACTTCCTCCCCCCGAGGCTAACAGTAGGCGAGGCACGTGAGCACGGTCCCCGGTACATTTGTTCAGACGAGCGACCGCCCGTCCGTGACGAATCAGCCGAGCGCGTATCCGCCGAGCGTAGGAGACGAGCTCACGAGCAAATCCAGCAAGCTCCTGCTCAGCCCAAGAGAGCAGTAGAGCCCGGGGCAACTGTTCGGGAAGGGGAGGGTGTAGCCGCAGAACCAACAGACTCTTCGGAAACAGGATCCGATCAGGGTGACGCAATGGTGGCCAGGAGGAAGATGACAATTGACCGCTTTGTCCCGAGTGCCCGGCCAACCGGGCAACAACAACAAACACCCGCCCGAGATGCTTCCCCTCCCGCTGCCCCGCTGACCCGAGTTCGAAAGAGGCCGCGCACCACCGATCATACTCAAACGGGCTCGGGCAATGTGCCCACCCGACCCTCGGCCGGTATCGTCATCCGGGAACCGGTAGCGCAAACCGGGATAGACCTGGCGTCTACTTCCCGGGCTCCGGCAGCATGGCGACCCTCCTTCCATATTGGCGGTGAGCCTCTCCCGTCGACAGCCAGTGCCCGAGTGTGGGATAAAGGGCATGGCAGCTGCGTGGCGCAGAGTCTGGCGCGGGGCATCCTCTTGCCCGAGGACTTGCACGCCTTCACGGAATCGACAGATGAGTCCTTGGGGAGACGTTTGCAGTGGCACACCATAGCGGTAACTATTTCACTTTTCTCTATGATTCTCGGTTTCCCTTTTGCTTGTGTATGTGTTCTTTCCACTTTACCTTACAAAGCGGATATTGTGTGGTCAGGCTGCGCAAATGTCGTACGTGGTGGACGGGAGGATGAAGGAGCTGGCCGAGGACGTTGAGCGGGAAAAGGCTCTGAAGGAAGTCGCCGAGGCCACGGCGCGGGAGTGGTTGAAAATTGCCGAGGAGGCAAAGGATAAGATTGCTACAGCCATGAAGGCCCAGGCGCTCGCCGAAACGAAGCGCGAGGAGCTGGAACTCCAGTTGGGGGGCACCGAGCTTAAGTTGGCCGAGGCTCAGAGCCTGAATACCATGCTGGAGGGGCAGTTGACCGACTCGAAGGTGGCGCTGGAGGCTTGCGAAACCAAATGGTATAACGAGGGGTTCGCGGATGCCGAGAATTCGGCGGAACCGATCATTCGCCAGGCCCATAAGCTCGGATATGAGGAGGGTTGGTTCGCCGCTCTCCAAGCCCTGGGGGTTCCCGAGGATTCCCCGTTGAGGGATCGCAGCAGGATTCCTTTCCCGAGCATCCCCAACACCGAGAATCCTGGGCCACTTGTCATCGACGAGGAGGAGACCTCCAGCATGAGGGAACTGGTGAATGCCATTGACTCTCATGCAGTGCCGACCGACATGGAGGGGACGAGCCAACCCCATGCCGGGGAGGACATCCAGCCGCCAACTCCTCACGCCGACCAACACTCCCAAGAGGACGCATCCTCCGCCCATGCGGCGGACATTTAAAGTTGAAAGCCAACGCTTCTTTATCTTTCCTTTGTTTGAGAACTCTAGATAAGCGGATTTGCCTATGTCACCGGGATGTGGTGACGGGACAACTTTTTGTTGTGTTTTCTTTGTTTCGGGTTGCCGGGTTTCGGCAACATAACGCTAATTTAAGTTTCACGTTTTAATATGAATGCTTTACTGTGTTGCTTGTACGTATTTACCGAGTAATGAACTCTTCTTGTCTGCCTTTTTATTGTGATGTGTCCGACTATGGTAAGGCCTCCAAACGCTAATTTAAATTTCACGTGCTCGGCGATAAGATCGAACCGAGGGTCGGGCTCCCGTCCTTAAGAGTTAATCGTCAGGTTTCCACCTGCTTGGCGATTAAGGTCTAGCCGGGAGTCAGGTTTCTGTCCTTAGAATTAATCGTTCTGGTGTTCACCTGCTCGGTGATAGGGATCGAACCGAGAGTCAGGTTTCTGTCCTTATAGTGGGTCGTTCAGGTTTCCACCTGCTCGGCGATTAGGGTCTAGCCGAGAGTCAGGTTTCTGTCCTGGAGACGGGAAGGCTAAGGTTTCCACCTGCTCGGTGATATGGATCGAACCGAGAGTCAGGTTTCTGTCCTTATAGTGGGTCGTTCAGGTTTCCACCTGCTCGGCGATTAGGGTCCAGCCGAGAGTCAGGTTTCTGTCCTGAAGACGAGAAGGCTAAGGTTTCCACCTGCTCAGTGATATGGATCGAACCGAGAGTCAGGTTTCTGTCCTGGAGACGAGAGGGCTAAGGTTTCCACCTGCTCGGTGATAGGGATCGAACCGAGAGTCAGGTTTCTGTCCTTAGAACGTGCAGATAAGGTTTCTGCGTGCTCGGCGATAAATCGAACCGAGGATCAGGCTTCTGTTGGTAAAACGCATCGGCTAAGAATGAACATTGCTCGGTGAATGGGATCGAACCGAGAATTTTGGTTAGAACCGTGCGATTCTGTATAAAAGACATCATTAGTACAACTAGCAAAACATATGCAACATTACTAACAAAATATATACAACACGTTGCGGTTAACTCTATGCTCGGAGAACCGCCTATCAATGATAGTACTTCTTCAGGTTATGGACGTTCCATGGTCGGGGAAGTTGTCTCTCATCCAGGTCTTCCAAGAAATAAGCCCCGGTGCCGGCCACTGCCGTGACCCTATAAGGTCCCTCCCATGTCTGTGCCAATTTCCCGGCACCAGTGTCTCGCCTGTTGCCCACGGCTCTTCTGAGAACCAAATCCCCAGAGACAAACTCCCTCGTTCTCACACCTCGGTTGTATCTCCGGGCGAGCTTCTGCTGATACTCCGCGAGCCGTATTGTCACCAATTCGCGGTACTCTTCCACCTTGTCCAAATATCCTACCATCATTGCGTCGTTCTGGGCCTGATCGAAACCCGCTACTCTTACACTGCACAGATTCACCTCGGTGGGGATCACGGCCTCCGCTCCGTACGTGAGAGAGAATGGGGTCTCCCCGGTGGACCGTCTAGGAGTGGTGCGGTATGCCCATAAGACTTTGGGAAGCTCCTCGGCCCAGTTTCCCTTTGCTCCCTCCAGCCTTTTCTTCAGCCCACTCACAATCACCTTATTCACGGCCTCGGCCTGGCCGTTGCCCTGTGGGTAAGCAGGAGTTGAGTACCTGTTCTTGATGCCGAGGCCACTGCAAAATTCTCGGAAGGCCCGGCTGTCAAACTGTAGCCCGTTGTCAGATATGATAGTGTTCGGCACCCCGAACCTGGTGATGACGTTTTTCCATATGAACTTCTTCACTTCCACATCCCGTATGTTGGCCAACGCTTCCGCCTCCGCCCACTTGGTAAAATAGTCGACAGCCACCAAAACGAACTTTCGGCCGCCAGTCGCCTTCGGGAACGGGCCGATGATGTCCAGCCCCCACTGCGCAAAAGGCCAAGGACTGCTGATCGGGTTCAGGTGGCCCGCGGGCTGATGGATCAGAGGGGCGTGCTTTTGACACTGCTCACATTTAAGCACATACTCGGCGGCATCCTTCTGCATCTGAGGCCACCAGAACCCCTGAGTCATGGCTCGGTGCGCCAATGAGCGTCCCCCAACATGGCCGCCGCACACCCCAGAGTGGAGCTCCGCCAAGAGCTCGCCCACCCTCTCCGGGCGTAAGCACAAGAGGTACGGCCCTCCGAAAGACCTTCGATACAAAGTCCGGTCTTCTGCCAACCAATACCGAGGAGCCATCCTACGGATCCTGATGCCCTCCTTCTCGTCACTCGGCAGTCGGTCGTCGGCCAGAAAGTCGACGATGGGGTCGATCCAGCAAGTGGCAGGGGCTGCGATTGCCGTGACGTTGATCCCTGTAGTTCCCGAGTTTCTCGTTACACTGATGCTCGGCTCCGAAATAAGCTCGACTTTGATCTGCCGTGGTATCTCCTCGGCCACTGAGGACGCCAGCGTGGCTAGGGAGTCAGCGTGTCTGTTCTGGGTTCGGGCAACGTGGAAAACTTTCACCGTGTTGAAGCTGGTCATAACTAGCCTTGCCTGTTCTAGGTATGCTTTCATCCGGGGATCTCGGGCCTCAAAACTGCCCTGCACCTGATTAACCACCAGACGCGAATCCGAGTATAGCTCAATATCCCGAGCCCCCAGGTTCGAAGCTACCCTCAGTCCGGCCAAGAAAGCCTCGTATTCCGCCTCGTTGTTGGATGCCCTGAAACTCAATCTAAACGATTGTTCCAGCCGAATTCCTTCGGGGGTAATCATGACCACTCCTGAACCGGCCCCCGTGGAGCTCGAAGCGCCGTCCACAAATATCTTCCACGGTCGAACCTCCAGTCGGCAAACCATCTCTCCCTTCTCTCTGGGCGAAAATTCAGCGATGAAGTCCGCAAGGACCTGGCCTTTCACCGAGCTCCGAGGCCTGTACCGTATGTCGAAGGAACCGAGTCGAGTCCCCCATTTGGCTATGCGGCCCGTGAAATCAGACCTCTTCAATAACGACTGTAATGGGTACTCGGTCAAGACGTGTACGGTGTGAGCTTGGAAATAGTGCGGCAACTTCCTTGTGGCGTGTATCAGGGCCAGTACGAGCTTCTCCAAGGGCAAGTACCTCGTCTCGGCGTCGACGAGAGTTTTGCTGATGTAGTATACGGGTTGCTGGATCCCTTTGTCCCTTAGCAGCACGGCACTCACGGCGTGCTCGGATACCGCCAGATACACGAATAAGTCTTCACCTGCCTCCGGTGCCGCGAGCATGGGCGCTCGCGCTAAATAAATCTTCAGATCCACAAAGGCCTGTTCGCACTCCTCGGTCCACCGAAATCCCGTCCATTTCTTCAGCAGTTGGTAGAATGGTCGGCATCGGTCTGCGAATTTTGAGATGAACCGGTTAAGGGCGGCCAGCATCCCGGTTAGAATTTGTACTTCCTTCGGGTTGCTCGGTGGCTTTATTCTTCTCACAGCCTCTATCTGGTCCGGGTTGACTTCAATCCCCCGTGTACTGATCAGGTACCCCAAGAACTTCCCGGCCCCTACGCCAAACGCGCACTTCTCCGCATTAAGGCGCAACTTGTGCCGTCGGAGAACCTCGAAAACCTCCAGGAGGTCCCCCATATGCAAGGCTTCCCGTTTGCTTTTAACCACCATGTCGTCGATGTATACCTCGACCGTGCGCCCTATCTTGTCTCGGAACATTCTCGTCATCATTCGCTGGTAAGTGGCCCCGGCGTTCTTCAGTCCGAAGGGCATCCTGGTGTAGTGGTAATTTGCCTCCGGGGAAATGAACGCCGTTTTCTCTTGATCCTCGGGCGCTAGGGCGATCTGGTGATACCCTTGGAAAGCGTCCAGAAAGCTCATCCTCGGGTGCCCACACGTGGCGTCCACCAGCTGATCAATCTTCGGCACGGGAAAAGGGTCTTTCGGGCAGGCCCTGTTCAGATCGGTAAAATCGACGCAGACCCTCCACTTGCCGTTCTTCTTCTTCACTACCACGGTGTTCGCCAACCAATCCGGGAAGATGATCTCCCGAATCACCCCCGCCTCCTTCAATCTCTGAACTTCCACTTTTACTGCCTCGGAGTGCTCCCAGGCTGATCTCCTCGGCCTCTGCTTTTTAGGGGTGAATGAGGGGTCAACTCCAAGTCTATGCATGATGAATTCGGGATCCACCCCGGGTACCTCGTACGGACTCCAGGCGAATACGTCCACATTCTGTATTAGGAGCAGCAACATCTCTACTTTTTCCCGGTCCTCCATGCTCTCCCCTATCTGGAAGTACTTGTCCATGTCCGGCAACACCTTCACCCTCAGCATGTTCTCGGCACGCGCGACCTCCTTCTCTGGCGGGCCCTGTAACTGCTATAAAGGCGTCCCTGACGACGAACCTCTGGGATCGGCCTGACCCTCCCGGTCGGTTTGCTCCTTCTTCCAATCGACCATGGCGATCAAACATTGCCTGGCCGCCTGCTGACTCCCTTGTATCACCGTGATGCCATAATCAGTATGAAACTTGACCCTCATGTGCAGAGTGGACGGGACAGCCCCCATTGCATGTATCCATGGCCTCCCTAAAATTGCCGTGTAGGGGGAGTACGATGTAACTGCGAAGAAGCTTACCATCACCTCCTTGCCCCCCATGTTCACGGGCAGAGAGATTTGCCCCTCGGGCGCCACCATCTTCCCATCGAACCCAACCAGGGGAGTGTTGTTCTTCGACAGGTCCTCATCCCTCAACCCGAGCCCCCTGAATAGGTCCGGGTACATAACATCCGCTCCGCTTCCCTGGTCTATCATTATCCTTCTCACAACGAAGCCGCCAACCCTTGCCGTTACTATCAATGCGTCGTCGTGCGGCTGAATGGTTCCTTCTAGATCACTGTCGTCGAAAGAGATCAGCTCCCGGGTAGGTCTGATCCTCTTCGCGGCAGGCGGCACGCCCGTACTCCCCTCTACCGATATCATCGTCAGCACCTCCTTCCCCTTTGCCGTTGAAATGCCCCTCGGGGCGACGTGGATAACATCAATTATCCCAAGAGGGGGCGGTAGGGGATTCCCTCTCTGTGGGGCGCCATGCCCCGTTCCTCTATCCCCGGCGTCCGTCACAAAATCCTTGAGGTGTCCTGCTTTAGCCAACTGCCCGAGATGGTCCTTTAGCACTCGGCACTGCTCGGTAGTATGCCCCCGGTCTTTGTGGTAGGTGCAGTACAGGTTCTGATTTCTCCTAGAGGGGTCGCCAGCCATCCGGTTCGGCCATCTGAAGTACGGCTCGTGCTTGATCTTATCCACGATTTTATGCACGAGCTCCTTGAACGTCACGTTCACCTCCCCTGCTGGTGCTGCTGGCTCTTGAATCCTCAAATTTCCCCGTGCCCTCTGTTGAAAACTGCTCAGCCGAGGACGATCAGCTACCTGTGCTTTGCCTTTGCTCTGTATCTTATCGTCTTCCAACCGCTTGTACTCCTCGATGCGCCTCATCAGCTGCCTCATGTCCTCGGGAGGCTTCTTAGTTAACGACTCTCTCAACCCCGAGTCGTCAGGCAATCCCAATCTGAAGGTGCTCGCCGCAATCTTCTCGTTCCCTCCGCCAATCTCGTTGTAGAGCTCCCAGTATCAGTTAGCGTAATCCCGGAGGGTTTCCCCTGCCCTCATCTTCATAGACAACAGCGCGTCCACCGGTTGTTGCTCCCGGCTGCACGTCACGAAACGGGAACCGAACTCCTGTATTAGCTCGGCGAAATTGTGAATGGAGCCCTTGCGCAACCCGTTGAACCACCTTAAGGCCGTGGGACCAAGGCTGGAGGGAAAAACCTTGCACATCAGAGCGTCATTGCGGGTATGCAAAGACATCATCTGGATATAGTGGCTGACATGCTCTACGGGGTCTGTTTTCCCACCATACGAATTGAAAGGCGGGCGCGTAAACCTGTCCGGCATCGGTGCACGCTCAATATCTGCTGAGAATGGTGACCGAGCAGCCCTGCGTAATGCACGGCTCATAGCATCCATGGCCGCATTCCTCGGCCGTCCCTCTGGAGACTCCGAGCCTCGATTACCGTACTCCCGCGACCGAGAGCGATTTCGCCGCCGGTGAGACTCTGCGGAATGGGAGCGGTCTCGGCGGCGACGGGACTCCCTCGAGTGCAAGCGCTCCCTGTGGTGGCGGGATCCTGATTGATTCGATCCCACCCCGCGTCTTTCTCCCTCGGCGCCTGGCCCTCTCTCTCGGTCGTCTTGACCGGCTCGGCGGCGCTCGTTTTGGGCTTCCAACTCCAGGTCTTGTACTAACCTCCGCAGCCGCTCAAGCTCTTCATCCCTGACGTCGTGCTGCCTATCCCGGGAAGCATGGGATGCCGTTCTTCCCGTTTGATACGACCCTTCTCCAAGGCCGGACCGCTCTTCCTGTTGATCGTGAAACGGATCCTCGCGTCTCTTCTGCCTCTGTTCTCGCCAGGTGGAGCCCCTGGAAGACCCTGCCGAGCCACTCGTGGCGTTACCTCCTGACATCTTTCCTGTATACGAGCCTTGGCAGAACCACTGCTTAGTAGGATTTCCCACAGACGGCGCCAATTGTGCGCACCAAAAACTGAAACCCGTTGGGCTGGGCCTCACTAGGACTCACAACTTATTTGTATAGTGGGTTTGGATTTCCCACAATGGGTCGTTCTAAACACCAAGGCTCAACTGAAGCGCTTTCCTCTTCTCGGGGACCTGACCCGAGTTCTTGCTCTGCTCTCTCTGTTTACACTCTTCCTTCCCTCAATTCTCCCACCCTTGTCTTCTCAAAACTTCTTGTATTTATAGCTCATAGTTTAGTGGAGAGCCATAATTACTTGCCAGTAGGTGCAACCGGCGGTCCAGTATTATCGATTGTAAGTGGGTGGTTAGGTGGGAGTGGGGAGCGGTGCCGGTGGCGTTGGAACTTGGTTCCCACTTCCACGATAGTTCTCGGCAGCGGTGCCTCCCCGAGGCACGGCCGGGTAGGTACAGGGCGGGATTTACCGCGAGTATGTTATCAATCAATGCTCGGTAAGGTATCGCCGATAAATGACGAAGATGCCAGGCTTGGGCCAGCAACACGCGTGGCCCGGGGGTGGGCCGCGAGGCAGAGGGAGGCCGGCCTTATGGGCCCTATACCCAGGCCAGGGTCCAAGGCCCAATATAGGACGCGGTGCGGGGGCCATACAGTAGTAATATTTATTTTATTAAGTAAGGTTATAGTTTTAAGTTACAATCAATTTTGTAACTAAAATTTGTCATTTCAAGTAAAGGTTTCTAACAAAAGAATTAAAAAGAAAAAATTTAAGTGAAAAGTAAGCTTGTTTATTTGGAGACAGTGCATATTCAGTTTCTATTGATCTATTTGTGCTAAAGTCTAATAAGCCTCACTTGGTTTTAACTTTCAATAAATAGTTAATAGGAAATGTTAAGGAATGCCCTTAAGACATTGGTTAATAATTAATTTAAAAAAAAATTTATGAAAAAAGAAAAAATAATAATATTTTGACAATTTTTTTTATTTTTCATAAAAATAATATCAAAATTTTCTTAAAATAAATTATTAATCAATATCTTAAAGGCTATCGTTATCATGACCCAGAAATAAATACCTTTGTTTTGTTTATAAGAATCATAAGCAATCCCATGTCAGTGTTAGTGTCAGTATTTATGGGGCATGTGTTTTTTTGACAGTTAATTATCTCTGCCATGTAGAAACCAGAAAATATAATGGATTGGCCTGAAAAGCCGTAGAACAAAAAGTTCAATATACAAGTACAGAAGCATCAAGTACCAACAATCAATGAGTTGAGCTGGTTTCCTTAGTCAAGCGTGAAGTACTGCTTTTAAAAGTAAATGCGTTTAATGCACTAGGATTGGAGAGGGATAAAAATTCAAAGAATTTTGTGATATTTGAGAACCCTTAGCTAATGTTTTGCTGCTATTATAACTTGATAAACACTAATGGTAATATAACTGTGTTCTAAACTCTTTTTATACAAGTCGTGGTTTACCCCAAATAAATTTTTTTTTTTTTTAATCAACAATGGCATAGAATAACCCATCAGGATGTACAACCCCCAAACTTGTTTTGCCCCACTATACTTAACAATGAACCATTAATCTAATCTAATTGGAGGGGGAGAACCTCAGCCTAGGATGGATACACCCATTATTAAGCCCAAAAGGTCCAGTCTAGTCAAACCAGCCCAACTAGATTTGGCCCAAAACTTTGGCCTCTGACAACTTTAAGGCACCTTACCAGGATTGAGATTGGTGCACGATGCAATCCCCACCCAAAATTTCAAACTTTTTAACTTTTTTTTTTTACCTTTCTTGATCCAATGGTTATAACAAAAGTTAACATTTTAACTTTTGATTTGAACCATTCAAAGAGTATTGCATGGTATAATAGTTACCAAACTTGAGACCAACTGACCGAATAAATTCCCGTGCATGGTCCTTCGATTAGGGCAGTTGGTTTGGGACAACCTATAGAGATCAGGATCAACAAAGCCCACTTAGAGGTTGGTGTTCAGCCACCTTTGTCTAAAAATGAGAGTGTCTATAGAATAACATCACCGTTACACATTCACATTTATTACATCTCACCAATTTGTCATTTACGTGTAACGTGAGGGACATGGGCTTTTCCTTTGTAGTGTTGAGAAAGATGTTCTAAGATCATGTCCCCTTAGCAAACCTCAAAGATGGTGCGTTTTCTGGATGCTCTCCTAACTTCACAAACAAACCCTTATAAATAGCCCTCTTGGAGTATTACTAATCAATTTTTCTCTAAGCCCAATTGTGATTTCTTTCACTTAGCCTTTGTAGTGCTCCCGACCAATTGGTTGGCCTTCGGCCTAATGAGTAGGCTTGTTGAAGTTCCATTTTTTCCTATCTAACTCACCTACACCAATTCATAAACATATATCCCCCTGCCATGTTTTCTCCAAAGTCCACACCCTTAGATTAATTCTTGGAGATTACATGGTTGTTGGCAATTTAATTTAATACATATCAATCAAATAAGGCGTGATTTTGTTGGTAGTTTTGCTGTACTCAGAAGAATATTAAATGGTTGTTCTTCGGCTAAAATGGAAAAAAAAAAAGGGTATTGTGACATGCTCTCTCTCTTTGAGATTGATAGGTCAAATATTTGAATACAAATCCTCTGTACTATATTTTGTATTCCATTTTATGTTCTACCAATCACAACTTGTTATGTTTTTTTTTTTTTTTTTTTTTTTTAACTTTGGTTATTTTATAAGGAAAGTTAAACAAATATATGCCAAATTTTTATTGGTGGAATATAAAGTGGAATACAAAAAATAATATAAAGAATTTGGGCCCATTTGGTCATAGAGTTCAAAAATTGTTGTTTAAAAAGATGTGAAAACTGTGATTTAAAAAGTGTTGTTGAAAAACATGTTTTTAGTGTTTATAAAACAAAAAATGTGTTTGGTATCATGGTTTAAATAACATGTTTCAATGTTCAAAAAACATAAATATGTGTTTGGTATGTGTTTTTAATTTTGTAAAAAAAACTGACCAAAGTACGAAATAACATTTTTTAAATCAGGAGAGAGAATACATCATATTCTCGTTGCTCCTCTCTTTCCTTCTTTATCTCTTCTCTTCCCTGAGAGCAGAAAACCAAACCCACGCACAGTCCTCATCTCCATCGACGCCTCAGAAGATCCATGGTTGGGCTTCACGTTCCTCGGATCTCATCTCCACTGTCAGCACTCCAAGACCCAGCAACTAATCGAGGTTTTGTCACCGCTGACCCATCACTCCAAGATCCAGGTTCGAATCTCACTTTCACCTTAGATCAGACCAAAAAAAATGGTCAAGATTATGTTCATTGGATGGTGTTTGTTATGCACCGCGCTTGCACTACTACTAACTATGACAATGGTGTAAACCAAACTGTTATGATGATGTGTTTGTTCTTGCTGCGTAACCATATTATCTTATTAAGTACTACTGACTCCTCATGAACTTGATGCGCTGTGTATTATTTGTGGACAATCTTGGGTCATCCATTTTGCTAGTGCTAGGTATATGAATGGGGCTGACTCTTGACTCTTACAATAGTATGTTATTGGCTTTTAATAGTACTTTTATAATAGTATGTTATTGGATTAATAGTCAGTAAAGTTACTCCATGAATGCTCCAATTTTCATTGACCTTTTTGTTGAAGTTGAAATTGTTTTATATTCCCTTGAAATTGATGTTATCCAAAGTTTGGTCGGAACTGCACTTCGAAGAATTTTAAGTACAATAGATTGCACAATGACTCTTATGAATTGTTATGGGTTTCTTCCATGCCTTACATTCCTCTACCACTACACCATTTTTTATGGAAAATAATACATTTAAAGGGTCTGAGAATGGTAGTTGGGTCTGTATTGCTAGCTCCCTTGTTGAGCAAATGATGATGACTCCAGTTCCATTATGAGGAGTAAACCAAATGTGGCGTAACAACTCCATAGCTAGTATTAGAAATTTAGAATAGCAAGAATTTGCAAACCCACAATGGTGGAATTGGTCTAGCTTGAATCTGCATTTTGAGGCTCTGGCGTAGCAGCTGTATGCTTCATAGGTCTATTGCTCTTGCGCTTCTACTTCTTCTTCATAGTTGATCTGCCATGGTGGCAGATTCCAGGAGTTTTGTGTTAGGAGTAGAGACAATGATTTCTCATGTGGGCTTGTGCCACGTATATGTACAAAAATACAAAATAATTGGCCAACAATACTATCTTTTACCAACAATTTCAATCCAAAAAACAGTCTCAAGTTAATTGCCACAGTACCTATAAATAAAAGAAAACCAACATGATCAATTGCTACACTATAAAATGAAAATGGTGTTCCCACTCGAAGAGAACAGTGGGTGAATCTGTCCTGGGCTATTGGAGTGCAAGAAACAACTTCATTTTTAAAGGCATAGTGCTTCATCCATCAGAGATAGCTAACACATAATCTACTAAAGCTGAACTCATCCCAACACTCATCATAATCTACCAAACAAAAGAATTAGTTTACCATCATATCAAACATGAGGAAATGACAAAAACAAACAGAAAAATGTTCCCAGTGATGACAATTGTTTCAAAGACCAACCAAAAAACAGGGGAGTCTGTTTTGAATCTGAACTAACTAGCAAGGAAAACAAGCCAACAATGTCAACAACAGTTACAGTTCCATGTTATCCACATTTACAATCTATTCCCAAAAAGCTCAATCACGGTTGCCTGTGTAATCTGCCCACATAGCAGCAGTTATCGCATCATGATACTCTGACATCACTCGTTGTGCCCGAGCATTAAAAGCTTCTTCAGTGCCCCCACTGCCTATGCGTGCAACTCCCACTGGGTTTGCGTCGCTATTTCGCACAAATGATCCTTCCCACACATGGAACATTTCATCTGCCCGGTTATACATGCGGATAAAGTTGTGTAGTGCACAGCAAGCGATCACAATTAGCCGTTGTCTAGAGATGGAGAAGGAGTGCATTTCTGTCAGGATCGGGAACCTCGCCTTCAACACTCCAAAGCATCATTCAATCACCATCCGCAATGAGGAATGCCTATAATTGAACAACTCTTGTGGGGTAGTAGGCTGTCAGTTCGCACCCCCAAAACTCTTGGGCATGGTAGCGTGCGGACTTGTGTGGTGGGAGGAATGCACTGCCTATTGCGTACCCCGAGTCAACGAGGTAGTATGATCCTGCAATAAGAGTGATAACCATTGGCAATTAATGCTACCCAACACAACTATCTTTAAGTGACAATAAAGTAAAAATTGCAAAAGGATCACCATATAGCCACTAAGACCCAAGTAGCAAAAGACAGCTTTTGATGGTTCCTTATTACCAATGACAGATTCAAAGTAAAGAGTATAGGATGAAATGTGAGAAACTTTAATTATTCAGCTCAAATAAGGGAACCATCTCTGGTAATCCACATTTCAAATCCAACTGAATTACTTGAAATAAGTTCAAATTAAAAAAGTGGATGACAAGTGGCTAAAACCCACTAAACTTTTTGACCAGGTTGCTTACCAAAAGTACCCAACAAATCTCAGTCCCAAATAACAAATCCAAAACCAAATGCACCAAATTTTTTTTTTTACCTCTAGGCGGCCAAGGGAACTCATACTCGACATGTCCAAGTGCGTCCTGCATGACTCGTGAATCATTTGCACTCCCTTCCCATCCAGAATGCACATACGTAAACCGCATGTCGAAGTTGCATACACATCATGTTTTGGGTGATGTCACTCCGTCTATCTCTGAATGCGGTGGTCCTATCGGATGGGGCAGAAGCACTTATGTGCGTCCCATCGATAGCCCCCACACATTTCTGTTAAAAAAATAGGTAGCTCTAATCAATAAATTAAACTTATGTGCAATATAGTGTAAACAATATGAAGTTCACCAAAATGAAGTGTAGCAAAGTACAAAAATGTATGTATCCAATTATTACAGGCTCAACAGTTGTGTCCAACTAGCTAGGTATGTAGCTAGAGATATTGGAACATTTTGAACAATTCATAGAAACCAACAGTCAAGGTTGGACATTTTTCTGCATTTGACATTGGAATTTTTTCAATGGTTTGCATACTCAAGGTTTTTTGGGTTGACCAAAGACAAGTAATAGTACAAGCTAGTAATATTTAGGGTATTTAAGAGGGTTAGTGCTGTTTAAATTGTCAAATGGCTGCTGGTTAATTAAGAGTAAGTTGTTTAGGTCAACTTTGATATGTTAACTTGTCTACTTTATTTAATATTTTTCAATTAACCTCAAATTATAAAAACTAGAAATACTTCAGAACTCTTTCACACTTCATATTGTTTTCTTTCTATTCTCTATTACAGATCTTTCACATTTTAATGAATCAAAATGATAATTTATCTAAGAACTAAAAAAAGAAAAATCAAAGCATACCTCAAACCATGGATAATATTTCTCATTCCCTCGAAGTGAATGAGGAAGCTCAGCTGCATCAGCGTCGAGCCGGATGATGAGACATCCCAAAGCATGGATAGCACGCAAGGCACGCTGGAACCGCCTTTGAATGGTCTCGAGAGAATGTTAGAAGCAGTTGGCAGTTAGCCAGTAGTCAACGTTGTGTCCAACGATAAATAGCACTGTCCCAACGGCCTCTTCAACTGAAACAATACCAGTGTCCTCCTCTAATAGGTGCAACCGCTTCAAATCATTACATAAGTGCCTAAAAATGGTCTTGTCCATGCGGAATATGTCGTAACACACTTGGGGATTTCCTTCTAGTACTTCAATCACATATGACCTCCCACTCAGGATACTAATGCACATAGGTCGCTTCATGTAGTACTTTTGCACGTACTCTATACATAGCTGAACGTAGGCTGTGGCAATCTCGAGCTCCACCTCACTATCGTACTCATTTGAATCGGAGTCAGCCATGACTGAATCACGATCTGAATCGGTGTCGGCCATAACTGAATCACACCTGTGGGCAGCCAATAAGTTCACATCAACCACTATAAAGAAGTACATATATATATATATAAGTTAGTATATATATAAATGAGTATATATGGCTGTATGTATATATACGTGAGTATATATATTTCTACATAATAGTATTTATAATTCTGCATAAGTGAGTATATATATAAATGAGTATATATATAAGCTGTATGCATATATAAGTCAGTATATATTTTTTTTTGCATAAGTGAGTATTTATAATTCTGCATAAGTAAGTATATATATTTCTGCATAAGTGAGAAAATATAATTCTGCATAAGTGAGTATATATAATTATGCATGTATATATAAGTGAGTCTATGTATTGCTGGAAGCACTATATATATATATATATATATAGATGTTACTGTGTGTACCACAGAAATTCCGTAAAGAACACATCAGATTTTCTAAAATATATATATATATATATATATGTCACCAAACAAAGAAATTCATAGAAGAGACGACAACCACAAAACATATTTCTTACATAAGTAGCATAGATGTCCAAAGCATTCAACATAATAAAGGAAGGCAGCATGCAAACATTGTCCAAAATATTAACATAATACAAACTTTGCCTATTCACATCAAAGCAAACTAAGAGTACTACTTAACTTCCTAGGCTATCTACACGGCTCACACCATCAATTAACTTCCTAGGCTGTCAACCACAACCACCACTACTGCAATCCACCCCCAATAAACTCAATCTAGGCCCTTCTTCTATCAACCGTCATAGCAAAAAAAGTGGCTCTACTCTTGGGGTTATGAAGCTCCTGCACGACCTTGCAATATGTGACATGATCCACATCGGTGTGCTGGTTGAGCAGTGTTACAGCTTGTGTAATTGACTCAGAGTCAGCCCCCACACCAGACTCTCCAGTGTCGGTGGACTTTTTCCCTCGACGATTCCTCATGTCAGTAAACCCCCATATTGCCTCAGTCATGGATTCAAGGGAGTGCCCTTTCTTCCTTTTTCCTCTTGAATGAGACGGTTCAACTGGCCGCTTTTCAGCTTGTCTCTGGCTTTGGGCTTCACTCGGTGTGGGCAGCTCCTCCACGTCATCCACACCATCGGTGTTGACATTGACATGTACCCCTCAGATAGGAAGGCTGCATCCAGCTCTCTCTCTCTCTCTTCGTCACTATTGGGAGCTGGTTGGGAAAATGAAATTTGGAGGAAACCTGTGGCTGTGTTTGAATTGAAGAGCCTGCCTAACAGCTCGCAGTGTTTCAGCCCCTTTTTTTTGAACTCCTTGAATTTATGATTGACCTATTAACAACCATATATATTGGGTTAGATGACTTATTCATATAAAACCCAATACAAATCAGATGGATAATTATAATAACCCTATAATAACCATCCACTCTTAGATACCAAAAACAGAAAGAGTAACAGCATTTCATCAAAATTTAACTTTATACCAAAATCTCACATATATTCTACAGTAATAAACCCCTTTGATAAGATTTTATTCCATTTCTAAAAGCATTATCATGAGAAAATGCTACAAAAAAACTATTTCAGCACACTATTTATTAATGGAACCATTTAATAAACCCCATATTCTTGATATGCAGGGAAAGGTAAACAAAGATCTAGCAAACTGCTTTTTGTCGCTTTAAAGCAGGAGCTGCTTTATTAATGTGGAAGTTGCATTGCAGCTATCTTTCGAAAAAGGGGTTTGAAACCAAACCTTAACAATCGAATTGAAGACTAACGCGTAGCATGTGTTTTCTATACCAACAACATCATGATATTTTTTTCTTTTTTTCAAGTGACAAAATTTTCTTATTTTATACAATAAATGAGTAAATAACAACAGAATCTTACAAAGAGCAAGTTTAAAGAGGTAGTTCACATCTATAGCTAGCATATAGAACAGCCATTCACAACATATATAGTTAATTGATACTAGGCGAAAAGCACATTTTAGTCCCTACATTTTATTTTTACCGCTTTTAGTCCCTATCCTAAAAAACGGTTCCCATTTTGGTCCCTGCCGTTACATCATAAACAGATATTGCTGACGTGGCAAACGGCAGAATTAAAAAATATTAAAAATATTTTATTTTATTTTAAAATAAAATAAAATTTTAGTTATCAATAATTTTAAAATAAAAATATTAAAAATTTTAGTTAAAAATAATTGTTATTCATGTTCTTCCCCCCAAGAACATGGTTGCCCAGAAAAAATTTCTTCTCTTTTATTTCATTTTCTTGGCATCCAAACAAGCAAAAACATATACAAAAGTCATTTCCCTTCACGCTCCGCCACCAATGCCTTGGTCTTCTTCTGCATAGTGATCAACACATTGTGCCAAGTGTTCACCCTCGACCTCTCTTTCCCAACAACTCCCACATTCATTTCCACCAGAAAAAGAAACCCAGATCAGAAGAACACAAAATGCAAACGAAAAAAAAATGAAAAAATAAAATACTAACAGGGAGAATGAATAACTAAGAACGAATGAAAATTCAAGGAATTTCTATTCCAAGATTTGTATATGTTCTTCCACAAAAATCAATTCTTTCACAAACCACATCCATGTGTGTCTCAAGGTTAGATGAAAACCGATTATTTCGCAAAGATTTCAACAATTACTCAGCCAATTTTTCACTATCTCACTACAAACACAAAGGACCTTCAAAGATTCAAAACACAAATAGCAACAAAGCAAACCCAACAAAGTAAACCGAGATGTCTTGGGTTTGGCTTTGGTGTCGTGGTGCCTGTCGTGGATGGTGGTGGTGCTCGTGGGGTTTGGCTTTGGTTGAAGTAGAGATTTGAGGGAGATCTAGGGATAGATCAAAGCGAGAGAAAGAAAACAGAGAGAGAAGCGAGATCTGGGAATGTTAAGATGAAGGAGAGAGAGGGCGGTGGGGTTTGGTAGTGAGAAACGAGGGAAGCACCGCCTGGATAGGCGGTGGTGTTGAGTGGCGGTGATCAAGGAAGAGAGATCTGGGCGGAGAAAACAGAGAAAGATAGAGGGAGATAGATCGAAGCGAGAGAAAGAAAACAGAGAGAGAAGCGAGATCTGGGAATGTTCAGATGAAGGAGAGAGAGGGCGGTGGGGTTTGGTATTGAGAAACGAGGGAAGCACCGCCTGGATAGGCGGTGGTGTTGAGTGGCGGTGATTAAGGAAGAGAGATCTGGGCGAAGAAAACAGAGAAAGATAGAGGGAGGCCTTGCCAATTTGTGGGTATCGAAGGTTTTGAGAGAGTGAGATTGAGAGATGATGATAAGGACGAAGAGGAGGATGGGGAGGTGGAGGATGAAAATGATGATAGGCAGAAAAATTTCTTTTTCTGGGCAACCATGTTCTTAGGGAAGAAGAACAATTATTTTTAACTAAAATTTTTAATATTTTTATTTTAAAATTATTGATAACTAAAATTTTATTTTATTTTAAAATAAAATAAAATATTTTTAATATTTTTTAATTCTGCCGTTTGCCACGTCAGCAATATCTGTTTATGATGTAACGGCAGGGACCAAAATGGGAACCGTTTTTCAGGATAGAGACTAAAAGCGGTAAAAATAAAATGTAGGGACTAAAATGTGCTTTTCGCCTTGATACTATAGACCTTCAGACAAGTAACAAAAAAAAGAGAGGCAAAATACAGCTTTTGAGATAATACGTATACACTTACAACATAGTGCTGGTCCATATAAACATCTTTGTTTTTGAAGTACTTCTATTTTTTAGTTGTGAATACATTCAACGTTTAAAAGATGGGCCATGCTATAATGAACACAAGGTAGATTTCAGCGTCATTTTATTTACAACCATAAACCATGCATATAGCTAATTGTAATAAATTTTGTTTGGAGTATGTTAAAGGACTTATCGCAAATGCAGCAGCCCATGCTTCCTCATTGGCCGTCACAGTATTTGAAATGGGGTCCCATCCCATTCCTGTACGTCCGATGAGCTGGGAGAATGTGCGGTGTCGACCTTTCATTCATTGATATTTTTGTGTAAGTTGTGTCTTGTTGTAATTTTTATTCGTGCGTTTGTTAAACTCATTCATAACGGTTGTCCAAGTTCCAATCTTGAACTGGCCTTGGGGCATATTCCCTTTAGCGTCCTCTTCTAACAATACTTCAATGAAATGCTTCTCGACTGCAGAAGGCCACAACTTCCTATCCTCGGCATCAGCTGTTCTCTCGTCCATCTAAATAAATTTTGGTATACTTACATAGACTCGTCATTTGAAATTGTATGATATGGATTAAAAAACATTTACTTACTCACTAAAAGTACCAAGTAGCAGGCATATAAGAGAAACTAAGGTCTAAATCTGGAAATTTTAAGATAGATTTTCTGAATTTTAATATAAGCAAGGCCAAGGATCATAAATGATCATATACGATAGCAGAACCCAATAATTTAAGTGGTTGCAAGGTTGCTAACAAAGTGGATTAACAAGAATTTGCACATTTGAAGAACATATAAAAAGTCTAGTAATTATAATGGAGTTGTACAGACATAAATTACATATCAACAACAATAATTTCTCAGTAACTCATATCAACAACAATCGTTATTATAATTTCTTGGTAGGACTCATGTTATTTAATCTTATAGTAAACAAAAGCTAAGATTATTCACTCCACAGTTTCAACTTACAGATAGTTAGTGTATTATTAGTGTAATAAAAGGAGAACCTCTTCTGACTACATAAAAGGAAGTCTTTAGTTTTGAAAATAAACGGCCCAATGAAGACAAAATGCATGACCTAGGTACAAAATTACAACAGAACAAGCAAACAAATGATTCACTACCTACAAAATTATAACAGTTTACATATAGGCAGACCTACCAGTAAGGGAACACGGTGAGAGGAGGAAGCAGAGGAGGAAGCAAATGCTCTGTATAGCACGAGAGAGGTGGAGGAGGATGAGGATGAGGCTTTCATCTGAATGAAGATGTGGGACTAAATAAGCCCTAAGCTGGATTAATGTCAACTGATCTGAGTTAGATTGGGATGTGAAAGAAAGCTGCAACAAGTAATTAAGAAAATTACAAATATTTACCTAACCAAGCCCTTCGCACTGTGTGAGTTTGGCTTTTGGTTAGCACCAAAGCTTTGTAGGTGAGGGTGGGATCTCTACGAGGATTTACCTGACCAAGCCCTTCGCATTGTGTGAGTTTGGCTTTTGGTTAGCACCAAAGCTTTGTAGGTGAGGGTGGGATTTCTTCCTCGGATTAAGGGCAGTTGGGCATGGAATTATGATTCTGAGCAAGGGGTTAATGTGATTGACTAAGGTTGGTGATGCGGTGTAAGCTAAGTGTGTAGAAGACGTGTTTATGATGGATCGGTGAGGATTAATGGCAATGGGTTTAATGGCGTTGGGTCGGTGAGGGGAGTTATGGAGGTGGGTGAGAGTAATGCCGCTGGGTTGTTCTGACTGTATGGGTGAGATGGAGATCTTGGTACCAGGTGCGGATTCGGCATGAAGAGATGAGAGGAAGAGAG
Source organism: Quercus aquifolioides (assembly GCA_019022515.1). Lineage (NCBI taxonomy): Eukaryota > Viridiplantae > Streptophyta > Magnoliopsida > Fagales > Fagaceae > Quercus > Quercus aquifolioides. Next base: position 6,703,855 of record CM032329.1, read on the forward strand.
GAGATAATAATTGAAAAAAAGCTGACCAGGTGGGCCCATAATAGTGTTCAACATAATTACCGAAGTACCACTGAACATTAGTGTTTGTTGTTTAAAAACAAGCCGGAGTATGTTTCAAAACTATCATTTTAAACATGGGCTTTTGAACAATATTTTCCAAACAACCCTGAACAGGAATGGTCCACCAAATGCATTTTTTTGTTTTTGGACACTAGTGTTCAGTGTTTAAACACCAAACACTATGTTTTAAAATGGGTGACCAAATGAATTTTGGATGCATTTATAGAAGCCACACAACAGAGAACTTGGGGTTTAAAACTTTAAAAAGCCATTTTAAGTTGATCCAGGTCTTTGTCAGACCCATAAACTAGTGACCCATTTGAGCATTCTATTTTGGGCTTGACCAAAGCAGCCCAAAATTCCAAATGGAAGCCTAGTAGCAGGTGAGGCACTTTCTAATCCTAATGGGATAAATCATAAATGGCATACAATGATATCTTCTACAACTAGCAAGGTTAAATGAAAATGTAACTAAAAGAACAATTGCATAATTACTGTATAAAAATTTTGAAATATATTTCGGAATAAGAGTTCGGTTCTTGAAACCATTAGTAATAATGCCTTCTTATTATGCCTTACCATTGTTGCGCTGGTGATTTGGTTCTTCTCAACATCTAATTCCGAGGGAATTAATATAAAATTACAAAACTACTTTACATTGTAGATGACACTATCATTTCCAGTGGTATTAATTAATACAAATCGGCTCTCATCCATATAAACTATTCATTACCATGCTCTCTCTTAAGCAAAAAGCAAGAACTATATGAGTCTATGAAGTTATGATCATTCCCTTGGGAATTATTTTGCTTCCCATGAATAATATTATACTACATAAATTAAACTGACCCAAAGTAAGAACATAATTTACAAAAAGAAATACATTTTTTTTCCAATCTTTATTATATTCATTCTGGTTCAGTGACTCCATGTTTGAGCTACTGAAGTCTTTGTTTTAGATTGATAGACCTATCTATTGCAACAAAATAAGTAATAAGTTTTATTTTCTAATAATCCAATCCCTTACACATTAATTGGCTGACAGAAGAATCACGTCATGGGAGTCATACACATGGTCCTCTTGTGCTGCGAAATTGTGCAACATGTGCCTAAGAAGTAAGATTTAAACTATGGTAGACCTACATTGAGTGCAATTATTATCATTTGGGCAGGACCCATCTCATAAAAAATTGTTTGGTCACATGGGGTCACCAAGCTTTTGGGCCTTCATAATTAATTGCAGTCTTTAACTTAACAAACGAATATAAAATATTCATGAAGAAGAATAGTTTTTTAGGTAGAGGTTCAACTCATCGGTTTGTAATTCTCCTTTTGACCTCATATATTATATTTCCAAACAAATGGAGTTTAATGAAAGTAACTGCATCAGCCAAAGCAGACCTGACTTGCTCACTATATGATCCAATTAGCAGAACCATTAAAATATTAATGGCTCCAAGAGGATAAGTAGAAATCTCATTTCAAAAATGATCCTTTTGATTTTTCTTGCAATGGGGGTGTCCATTTCATAATTTAGAATTTATTTTCTGGGTCAAATAATGTAGAGTTTTACCTACTTAAAATTTTAAATGACATGATAATATAGAGATCGAGAATCATTTTCCCATTTAATTACTATTACTCAAGAAAATGCTTTCATGAAGTGTACCTCCATATTACTATTATTCCCCCAACCCTCCTCTTCAATAACAAAGAACCCTGTCTCCTTTAATTTTGATCACATAAATGATTTCATTGGCCCCTTATTTATTCATTATATGGGCTGGTAGTTAAATTGGTTGATGTGGTAGTTAGTCTTCATCAAGCTTAAAGTAACTGAAGCAGTGAGAATCAACAAGCTATTGTGAAGCACATGGGGACCCTTTAAATTTAAATGGGTCATACAAAGAAAAACTAGTTCTTTGTTGAACAAAATGAAAGGAAAAGTTGAGCAATAGAGGCACTATTTGTGGTTTGAATGTTAAGAGGAAGAAAGTTCAAGATTTGATTCTAGATTCTAAATTTGCTTGCTTGAGAAACTTGGAACCTTTTCTTTTTGGCATGGGGATCGCGTAAAGCTCAATAGAAACTATAAACAGACAAAGGGTTTCATGTAAAGAGAGGACATAAATGTAGGAAATGGTCCCTAGGTCTAGAAAAGAAGAGGCAAGTTTTCAATGGAAGCGTGCATGAAGGAATATATTAACTAGTAATTCAATCAAATCTTCTCTTCTAATTATAATAATATCATAATTTGTGGATGCTTTTATGTGCCCATTGTGGCTAGTTTAGTGATTAATTTGTTTGGCTTATATTCCTTAAATTCTCGATTTTGTGGGAAGTGTAATTTACTCTCGAATGAAAGCATGCATGAGGAATTGTTTTTTCGGAATAAATGACACCAAATTCTCTCTCATATCGATCTTTCTTTTGATTATCATAATGTTCTGAGTGCCCTTTGTGGCACATTGATTGATTTTTAAGTTTGTTTGCCATGAGTTTCATAAAGTCTAAACATTTGGAGGGATATAATAGACCAAGCATTTTTGGATGTCCCATGAAAATCCAAAGTAAATTCCATTTCTTTTACATATTTTTTGATAAACGGTAAAAATTTTATTAACCCAAAAAAAAAAAAAAAAAATGCAAACATCCTAAGGAGTAAGGACCAACATCCATTTCTCTTAAATAATAAGACTTCAATATTAAGAGAATTGCATTTTGATGGCTCCCAATCACAAAACAACTTTTCAGATTTGGATTTATTTTTCAGGTGCTATTCCTATTGAATCCAAATAAGCTCCATCCTCTTCCAAATGTTTGAAATTTAATCAAAATAGAAAGATTAATAGAGGAGCAGGCTGAGGAAGTTGTTAATCATATTAATATACTAGTTCAATGAGATGGAAAAAATTGTTGTATGCAATTATATCATATATAAATGTATGGAATTCTTCCTAATTTACAATTAATTCATACTTTTCTTATTGAAAAAAAAAAAAGCATACTTATCTTGAAAATCTAGCTAGTAATCTATACTTGTCTTAATTATCACCTAAAAAAGAGAGTTATTTTCTATTAATTTATCTTAAGCTTATTCGGTACAGCAAAATTTGCACATATATTATATATATTCTTCTTTCTCCCTAAGACGAAAGGAAATGTTCTTTTTTCTTCTTTTTAATGTATTAAGTTTTTCCTCATTCAAAGTTTTCTTTTTAGTGTATTAAGTTTTTCGTCATTCAAGTTTTCTTTTTAGTGACATTAATTGTCATAATATAGTGTGGAGGTCCTATATTTTTTTTGAGTTTTTAAAGTTTTTTAAATATCTTATTATTCTCTCAGATATGGTACACTCCCCTTTTACCACATATGCAGAATTATCACAAAAATTAAAGAATCCCTTGAGAATGACCTTAAGGCGTGGATTTGAGGTTTAGGAACCCATGATATCCCTTATGGATATCATGAGACTTTAAATTCAAGTTGTTCAAGCCTTCAACATTTTGTTTGTCTCCTCTTTTAAACATTCAAGGGCTAAAGGTGATATTCATTAGTAAAAATAATCATCATCAGCGGCTCAGTTACACTAACAAGCTTTTCAGCCTCTGAATTGTACACTTGAACCCAGCCTAGTGTGGCAAAACCCTCAATTATTGATGTAAAAACTTTTTTTTTTTTTTAAATTTCCTAAAAATATGAACTCGAAAATGACCATTTTTCTAGACTCAGTGACACTCAACATCATTTACGTTACTATCATAAATTGCATTTGCCTACAGACCCTACACCCTTGAGCATATAGGGATGCACATGCCTACGTGAATGTTAGAGATAACTAATCAAATATAATTACATTTCTCATTCAGCTTTACTCAACAATTGAGAATATAAGTGGCAGGTGAAATAGAAAGCTTCCACAGTTATATAAAGTAAATAATGTTGACAGCCCAACTTTAAAGAATATCAATCATGTTATTCTGCATGCTAGTAACTACCAACTACAAGGTACAAGGTTAATTTCCTCTTATGATTTTCTTTTCTTTAAAGAATTCTAAATTTGGCAATCTTTCTTGGCTTTGATTTTTGGAAAAAGTTAACAGATTTTCTAAGGGCACTGATTTAAAAAAATATTTTTAGAAATTTTGTATAGAAAAATTTTAAAAAAAGCAATTGAATTTTTTTGTTTTACAACTTTTTATATTTCTCAATTCCCACAAAAGTGGTATTATAAGTTTCTTAAAATAGTTTATTAATAAACTCCCCAAGGACACCAATTAATAGGACCCTTGTTTTTTTTTAATGATTATTATAAATGAAAAAAGTTAACAGACGCCCTAACGGTATTGGTTTAAGATATATTTTTAAAAACTTTTTATGGGAAAAGAAAAAAGGTTTTGACACAATTTTCATGAGAAATATATAAAGTTGACAACAAAATTAAATGTTTTATCATTTTCCCATAAAATGTTTTTAAAAATAGTTTCTAAACCAATACTTTTAATTTCCGGCCAACTTTACTCTATCTCTCCTCCCTCTCTCTCTCCCTCAATCCAAACAGGCTCTTGTGGCATTTGTTAATATTTCCCTTAATTTTTTTAACGGCTTTTTATATTTCTCATAAAAATGATGTCAATTTTTTTTTAAAATAACTTATTAACAATTACTCTGAAGGCACTCGTTTATAGACTTCATTATAAATTAAGTTCTTATTATGTAGTATTTTTTTTTTTGAGTTATTTATTATATATTATTTGATCATTCACAATTCGCTAGTCCTATTATATAGGACCTATAAACAAATAAATGAAGAGGGATTGGGGGTGATAAAGTTGGGCTGGTTCACAATCACATGTATTGAAACGTTTCGTGGAGCTATAATACGAGGGAGTGGGTACGTGTTGTTGAACTACAGCTTAATTATTTTGATTACGTGTTCGATCTTAGTAGATTTGGTTGATAGCTGGAATTGGACACTGGCCTTGTCACCCCCAAAAGCCTTAATGCAATATACCAGGAAAAAAGGGGCACCGTCCTAACCGTTTGAGGCAATCATAATCTATTATTGGCTGTCGGTACAATCGGCTTTGTTTACTAGAAAGTTTTACATATTGTACCAAGCTGTAAGGAATAGTAACATTAGTTGTTAAAATATGTTTGTCATAGACTCATAGTTGTTAGTATATTATGACTTTAAATATTACTACTACATTATCAATCACATATATTACTCACAACAAGATTTTACTTCTTGTTATTGCCTTCAAAAAGGTGGTCGTAAGAAATAAGAGCATTATCAACAACATATAATGATAAATTAATTTCTTAATTATTTATGAGAAAAGTTTTGCTGCATTTAAGGTTATGTGACAGTAAAAAGAAAGTAATATGTATCAAAGGGTCATGTGCAATACACATAACTAAGTGATCTCTTATACACTTGTCCCTTTGTTTTTTGCTGCCACATAACTCTATATGCAGCAATTACTGCATACAAATATTTAGCAAAACCTTTCCCTTATTTTTTATTTCATATTTATAAATTAACATATTAATTTGTAAAATTTATGTAATAGAATTTATAATATCCTTAATGTCGCTCAACTTGTTTACTCATTATTTATAAATTATAAGTATAATTATACTTAAACCGTTAGAAACTCATTTTCAACAACTAAATAATAAACAAAAAATGGACAAGTAAACCAATCTCAAAGGCACTCTCAAGATAAGGATAACTTTGTCTATTAACAAAAATGTCAAAAAAATACCAATCAATCCTAAAAAAGATGACTCTAAACTCACTAGTAGGTACGACTTGTGTGATAGTATATAATATATATTTGGATAAATTTGATAAGTAACGAACCACCTTTCATAGTTTCATTTCATATTGAGCCTTGACTTATATATGGTTTCTTGAGTAGAAAATACTAAAAAGATAATAGGAGAAAAATGTGCATTGTTTTGAAGAATGAAGAAGACCAATGCCGTAACATAAGACCCCATGGTCTGCGCTAACACAGGAGAGTCTACTCGCATGTACGGCTAATGCATGGCGTGATACGTGCCCCGTTAAATGCGGATATAAGTGGGTCCATCTCGTCCGCACAATCTTTTTGTCCGTTGAAATTTTTTGCATTAGTTGGCGGGTAATTTGTTACGGCGCCAATGGCTTTTCCCTATTCCTTTTGATTTTTCTCACTTTGAAAAAAATAAAATAAAATAAATTTATGTTATCGAGTGCTCTTAGATGTTCGACATTAAAGTATTGGTAGATTTCGCTCACATTGAAAGGTAATAAAAATATAAAAATTAATTAACATATGAATTTTTTTTTCTAAAATATAACTGAACTGCATCGAAACTTTTATTTTTAATTTCAGGATATTAGTTAATTGGACCCGTAACTTATTAGCCTAACTACTAAAGATTGGACTCACTGTCTCCGTTAGACCAGTACCATTGTACCAACCACCAACGGCCAAACCTGGGTCACTGATTTTGAATTTTGACTAAGAGCTTTCTTGCTTGCAATTACGTAAAGGATTTTTGTTTAGAAAAATTGGGTAAGGGTTGTCCGTTAAAGATAATGAATAGGCAATTTAGAGAATTTGTTTTTTCATATATGCGAATATATGTGTATATCTTTTTTGTTTCAACAGGATTTTGTCGGGGACAAGCAAAATTGTAGGTTAGGACTGAGTTAGTTGATAATAACATTTTTGTGTGAAAAAACAATAGAAGTTTTAAGGTATCCAATGTTAGGAATAAATTTAGAAAATACAATTAGGTGGAGTAGAGTATAAATTATAATCAATCTATATTATAAAGTACTTAATGTGTATTACAATAATATCAAATTATTGAGAGGTGTCCAACATAGGAAGCAAGTGTATTTTCATTTTGTCCGTACTATGAGTACTGAGTACATCCTTGAGGGAAACAAAAGAAAGAAATTTGGGTCACCTAGCCATAAATTCAATTCAAAGGAAGGAAACAAAATTTGAAAAAGAAAAAAAAAAAAAAAAAAAAAAACAAAGCAAGAAAAACTTTCTCAAAGGGCCGTAGTTGACGGCACAACTTGCAAATCAAGCAAAGTGGTTTCATATCAGCCTTGAGAACCAGGCCTCTTTTGTCCCACACTCATCATTCCACTCGTGTCCCGCCCTGCTTTTTTTTTTTTTTTTTTGGAATGACCTAACAGGGGGTTGAATGATATTTTACCGCCAAATCAAGAAAATGAGGGTAAAAAAATTATGAGAAATTACATAAAAATACATAGAATATATATATATTTTTAATAAAAAAACTAGAATTTATACCTTGTTTCATATTAGGTCAACTGTTAGATTGAATCAAGTATGGGCTCAACCTGCAACCGATCCAACCAAATCAGATAGAGCAAAAATACACCCGCTGTTGACCAACACTAGCCATTGGTCGAGTTGGTTTCGGCTTAGGTGAATGATGGTTTGTTTCGGGTGAAACCGACGAAGCAGCAGTGGTAGGATTGTCGTCAAATCCCATTAGTTTGGATTTGGTCGTTTTGGTTTCCATCGAGTATCAAAACGCAAAACCGCCACTCGACCCACACCCTTCGGTTTCTAATGTCAGAGACCTGCCGTTGACTGCTAGCTACTCAGATCGAGTCAATTTCGATTTGGATGGCGCCAAGTTGATCAGCTCTGTTGGGTGCCAAGTTGGTCTGAACAACCCTAATTCATGGTATAAACTTTGGATATTTAGGTAATTTCCAAAATAAAATTTTAAAAAGAAGCAAAACAAAAACAAAAGGCCCATAAAAAATAAAAAAAAATAAAAAGAAAAAAAAGTAAAGAAAAAAGGGAGTGATTGAACCATTAATTAAGGCCTTAAGCGCGATAATTTTCTAACGTAAACTCCACCCTTTTTTGACAATTGTACACTTTGCCTCAATAAATAGCAGTCCACCTTCTTCTTTCTGCTCACACCTTCAAACTTCCTAGACAGCTAACACCTTCTTTCCCTGCGCCTCTAACAGCGTTGTTGAAAGCTATGGCTACTTTGACTGTAACCTGCATTGTCTCTCTGCTGGCGTTTTTGACTCTACAGGTTGATGCTAGACTCCCAGGCGTTTACACCGGCGGAGCATGGCAGAGCGCCCATGCTACCTTCTACGGTGGCAGTGACGCCTCTGGAACTATGGGTATTGTAAACTAAACCCCAATTCTGTTTTGTCACTCTGTTTTTTCAGAAAAAGGAAAAAGAATAAGGCCATTCCTTTACTTAGCTTTATCAACCTCAAAGGACTGAAAACTAAAAACCCACTTGCTTTTAGTATTTTCCCACAAAATTTCAATCATTTCAAGCACTAAATGTCCAATCTTGAAAACCCCGTTTCTAAAACTAACCCCAAATTCTGTTTTGCCACTCTGTTTTTACAAGACAAAAAGTCCTTTCCTTCACTGCGTTTTATGATTTTATCCACTCAAATGACTGAAACCTAAAAATCCACTTGACATAAGTCTTTTCCCACAAAATTTCACTCATTTCAAGCACTAAATCTCTAATCTTGGAAAGCCGAAGCCCATTTCTAAAAATATGAACTTTGGTCTTTACCTAACATATACTATTTTTGTCTTCCACAGGTGGAGCTTGTGGGTACGGAAACTTGTACAGCCAAGGCTACGGAGTGAACACAGCTGCACTGAGCACTGCATTGTTCAACAGCGGGCTTAGCTGTGGGGCTTGCTTTGAGATCAAGTGCGCTAGTGACCCACAGTTTTGTCATTCTGGAAGCCCTTCGATTTTGGTCACAGCCACAAACTTTTGCCCTCCTAACTACGCGCTTCCAAATGACAATGGCGGATGGTGCAACCCTCCTAGGGCTCACTTTGACCTTGCTATGCCTATGTTCCTCAAGATCGCTGAGTACCGCGCCGGCATTGTTCCAGTCTCTTACCGCCGGTGAGCCTCTCTGTTTTTTTCTAGCTTAACTCTGTTTTCGCTTTCACGGTTTTGAGGGGTCAGAATTCAGAGATCACGGGGCTCTGTTTTTTTCTAAGACAATACAACACTCACTCTCAATCTCTGATAATTAATTTAAGTTTATCAAAGTAATATTCTTCATGCATTCTATCTTTCTTTTTTAGGTAGGTCACCTTTTCTTGTTTTTGCTGAATAAGTAGGTTAAAACACCTTGTAGTAACTTGTTACACTTATTTTTATTTGGGATTTTTTTTAGTTTCCCTTAATGTCAAAAAGTTAAAGACGAACATATTAATCTGCCTCAAACTTTATTTTCAGACAAATAAATAGTCATTTCTTAATATGATTGCCATTGAGAGCAAAAGTGAAGTGAAAAGAAAAAAAAAAAAGAGAAGAGCTAATCATTTGCCTAGTCTTGTCTTATATCAAACCTAATTTGACTCCCAAGTTTTGGCGGTGTTTTACTAACGGTAATTTTTAGTTACTTTAATAATTCTTCCTTTCACATTCACGATAAAGTTTATCCGTTAAAGTTAGGGTAGAAACTTAAAACTATTATAAATATGAACGGAAAAAACATGTTGCTTTATCTACCTATTTTCAGTGTTTTACCCCGTGAGTCAATCAAGTACACTTTTTGTAAAACATTTTTCTTCTATGTACAACTAGTACAGTCTTTCTGACTCTGATCTCTGAACTGCAGCAGCAAGATTCCGAAATTGATTTCTTGTGTGATTTTGGTTGTACTGTTGCACTTAATTTTTAGTCCGTAAAATCAGCACCGTCCATCCACTGCTCACATCATAGAATCATCTCCAATTTTGTCCCACATGCTTGTAACGTCCCCATCAAACCGTGAATAGCAAGAACAAAAGTCCCAAAATCAAGTGGGGCCCTCTAGCCTCTTTGCAATTAAAAATAATCTCGTCCATCAATCAATCTGAAAATGGTTCAGGATTTAGATTTGACCGGACCCACAAAAAACCGCGTAACACGCTAACATAACTTCCTTTTGTGTGAAATTACATTAACACTCTTCGTGTAATTTTTTTTTTGTTTGTACAGTGTGCCGTGTAGAAAGCAAGGTGGAATCAGGTTCACGATCAACGGTTTCCGTTACTTCAACTTGGTTTTGGTCACCAACGTCGCGGGTGCAGGGGATATCGTGAAGGTGAGCTTGAAAGGGTCAAAGACTGGTTGGATTACCATGAGTCGTAACTGGGGTCAGAACTGGCAATCAAACTCTGTCCTGGTTGGTCAGTCACTCTCTTTCAGAGTCACAGCCAGTGACCGTAGGACTTCCACTTCATGGAACATTGTGCCATCTAATTGGCAATTTGGCCAAACTTTCACTGGGAAGAATTTCAGGGTGTGAGCTCAAAAGTTTCCCACAAAATATGCCATCTTGTTCCTTTTGGTTTTTAATTTCTATAATTTAATTTTTTTTGTTTTTGATTTTATGGGAAAGTATTTATATGTGGGAAAGAGTAAGAAAATGCGGGAAAAGTGTGCTGGTGGTGGTGAAACTTTTTGACTTTGAGGTCATGTTTTTATGACCAGCTTGTATTGGAAAAAAAAAAGGGGGGGAAAGCAAAAGGTGAAATTGTAAGGGGCTGAAGTGGCTGCTAGTTTAATATAAGCCCGCAGCTTTTCTTACTTTATATATACAATGATGAAGTGTTTTAATTTACTTTGGTGTTGTTAATACTTTGTTACTTTAAAGATTGACAAATGTCATTCTAATTTGATGTATGAAAGTATGCTATAACAATATAATTCAAGAGGTTGGTAGCGAACTTATAATTTCAAGTTTGGCAAGTTTGTAGTTGCGTTTCAAGTTGGCCAATTTGAAGTTTAAGATGTATGTACCATTAGTACAATATCTCTATTAGTTAAAAAAAAAAAAAAAAAAAAAAAATCAAATCTTTGAATTTATGAATGCCTTTCCTTTCTTTTCTTTTTTTGTATTTTACCCGAGCATAAATACAAAGGGAAAGGAAGTAAGGGAATACCGGAATAGAGATAAAACTGAGTGTTACAAAGTGAGCCCAACTAACAAGGTTGTGAGTTGTAAAGATAGCACTTCTAAGAAGTGATTCATTATGTTGTTTATCTGTTGCGCACAACATTTTTTTTTACATAGGCGTGAATCCTACAAGCGAAAAACTCATTTCGAGGGGTCTTGTATGTATTTGTTACAAATAATACTAGCTTGTGATGATGAGTAGCACATCAAATAGTATTTTGATAAGTGCCTTCCTCGAACTGAAGCCATGTTGCCTCTAAAACCATCATGAGAGAGTTTTTGCATCAAAATAGTAGGGTCTAAAGACTCAGTTTGTGTTAGCCCAAGCATTAGAAAAAGAGCATCACAACAAAACACAGCAAGAACTGCACAGAAGCTGAAATACCATCCTAAGCTAAATTGTGTGCCTCTATTGACTTCCTTGGACAATTGGGCAGTGTCGATGCTAGTCTGTAATGAGCTACACTAATTGTACACCAAGTGCATGCATGTTACGAAGAAAGAAGGAAAGAACCTGTGTTAGACTTATAATTTGGTCTGAATTGGATTGAGAATGACTTTAATCCAGTCAATTATATCGGGGTGTGAAAGCAAAGTAGATTGAGATGACATTAAGGACGAGGTGGTCTAAAGTCTCGTCTACAGTCTTACACTACGATAAAGAGAACAAAGGAGATCAGATCAGTGACAACCAACTCAGCATTAGATTTGAGTGCCATTGATTTGACAGGAAGAATGTGCCAAACAACTCCCTATCTTACTATATTTGCAATTTGAGTATTTCAAGAATTCGTTACTTTCATAGAGTTGAATAAATCGACAAAGTGCCATTTTGATTAGGTAGCCAATCCAGGTAATCATCCATTGTTTCTTAGGGACAGTGAGGAATTAAAAAACTTGAAATTGAACTCTGTTTATCGTAACAATGCAATAAAATGTGCAACAGAGAGACAGAGAGACAGAGAGGTTTTCTTAAGCATCCATTATGTATGAAATTTACACTACCTTTTATAATCCTAATTAACATTCTGTGTTTGGGAAATGTTGTCGGAATTTACACTACTTTAGGTAATCCTAGTTTAGTTGAAGGCTTGAAAAAGCTTGATCCTAGCTCACCTGTCATTGTTTGGTGTGGTCCACATAGCTTTGAAAAAGCTTTGTCGTAATGTAAGTGTCATAAGACCCATAACAAGAATATTGGACCATATGACACCATAAAAAGGATCATAATTGAGGTATTTTCATCAAAGCATCATATAGTTATCAAGTCACTGTCATTTGAATTAACTTCAACAGTCCTCAAGTATGAACCATAGATGCTAGTTTGGTTTATTTGATTTGTTTACAGGAGAATCAGTCCAGGGAAACCCAAGACAAGCAGCTGCTGCCAACCTAGAAATATCATGACAGTGAAGTTATGGGGGGATTCAGAGACAGACTGAATGTTGCTGTTATATTCTATATATTGTCGAAATAAATGCAAAAGCAAATCATGATCTTTTAAAAGCTCATTCCAACAACAATAATGCATGCTAGTGCAAACTGCTTCATTTTGTTTAAGCATTTTTAGTTAATTTTGGCTTCCCAAAAAAATGTTTAATATATAAGATTTACTTTAAAACTTTTGTAATAGTTAGGTTTAATATGAAACCACCTCTAAAATGTAATAATACGCTTTTTGAGGTGAAACTACCAACAATTAACTCCTCATCATTTAAGCAACCACAAGGTGAAGACCCTGCTCATTTGAATTTACATTTGTTGCTTTAATATGAGCAATATACCAGTTGAGTCTGAGGCCATTACAACTAACATTTGTTGCTATTCTTACATTCAGGGCCGGCTCAACAACTTTTGGGGCTTTAGGTGGAAATTTTAAATGGGGTCTTTTTATAATTAAATATTAATCAAATAATATATATATATATTGAATTTTTTTTATTTAAAATCTATTTTTCTTGCTTTTTGAGATGCAAAATTACTAATTAAGTTTTTTTATTTAAAATCAATTTGTTGTTCAATTTTTCTCTTTTTTAGAAGTTTTTCATATCCGGATAAATATTTTCTAGTAGACATTTATAATAAGAAAATATTTACAGATAAATAAAACACAATTGTATAATTAAAAATGATAATTTAACTAAAAATAAAATTTAAAGTATAAAACAATAGAACCTGGCTATTGCAATTTTTCTAAAACCGTGACCACTTTAAAACTTAAACCTGCACAAATAAAAATTAATTTAATACATGGTTTAATAAATTAATGTCACTATAATACAAATGAATTGATATGATACACATCAAATTATTAATTGGTACAATAATTTATAATAATATATAAAGTGTTACTGTGTCAGATTTAAAAAAAAAAAAAGAAAAAAAAGAAAAAAAAAAAAAGAAAGAAGAAGAAGGTGAGTAACCGGCCAGCCTGTACTTCACATTCTATGGCTAAGCTTTAAAGAAAAAATGTGTCCTATCATTCTATCAATTGTCATGGCAGAGAAGGGTCCAAACAGGGGCTCAAGGCAGAAAAGTTATCATAGCCAAAAAGTGAAAACGTGTCCCATCCCATCAAACTATTGTGCATACTGCAGTGAAAGTGTGAAAAAAACTAAATATATATATAATTTAAGTTAAATAAATAGAAGGCTTTGAGTCTTCATTTTCGGAAAGACAGAGAAAAAGAGGGGAAGAACTGAAGAGTGAAGAAGAATACCTCTGGTGACTGCCGACTGGTATGCTGAATCAACAAAGAAAAATTTCAAGCCAGATTGATTGACTGAGTTTATGGAAAAAGATCAAGAATCAAGATGAAGATGAAGAAAAGAAAGGTGAAACCGTAAGAATATAGATGGAGAGGCAGAGAGATAGAGAGATGAGAGGTCTTTCTTTTGTTTTTGAAATTTATAATCTCTATTTTAGCATATTTCAAGACAATTACATTGTATTATTAATGAATTTGTCTGCTATTAATTTTGATTTTAGCATATTTCAAGAATGAATTAATAAATTTGTCTCCTAAAATTTAATTTGGTTAGCTGAAGTTTGACTATTTTTATTTTTTCCATTTTAATCTTTTACATTTTAGGATACAATGGGCATTTTTAATGCATTTTACTGACCAATAAAAGTGCTTAAAATTTTTTTTAATTAAAATATATAAATAAATTTTATATATATATTTTTTTTTTTTACAAGTGGGGCATTCTTTTATTTGGGGCCTTAGGCGATTGCATCAGTTGCATCACCTGTTGAGCCGGCCCTGCTTACATTATAGCCTTAAAACATAGAACAAAAAAGGGGTAGGTGAAAACCCTACTCATTTGAATTTACATTTGTTGCTTTAGGCTGCGTTTGTTTTGGGTGAAATTCATTTCCGGAAATGGTTTTCTATATTTTCGGGTGTTTGGTTGCGCTGGAAAATGCAATTTTCCGGAAATCATTTTCAGTTGACTCACGGTCAAGGGGGAAAATGATTTACGGAATCATTTTCACTTCAAATGACTTCCGGAAAATGGAGAGAAAGAGAGAGCATGAAGACAGAGAGAGGGAAAGAGAGAAAGAGAGCACCAGCACCCCGCCGAGGAGCCCAGACACGCCGGAGACGTCGCCGGCGAACCCTGAGCACCGCGCCGATCTCGCCTTCGATCGCACTACCGCCGATCTCCCCGGCGATCGCCTTCGATCACCTCCGCTCGATCTCGCGATCTAGCCTTCGCACCGCGCCTCGCTGTGAACCCAGCGCTCGATCTCGATCTCGATCCCCAAAGAACCCAGTGCTTTTCGCACCGCGCCTCACCGTCGATCGTTGATCATCGATCGTTGTCGCCGCGCCGCGCTGTCGATCGCTTCCTCTTCCTCGATCTCTCAGCTTTTTTTTTTAAGTTTGATTGCTGTTGTTGTTTTTTTTTTTTTTTTGATGAACTGATTATTGTTGTTGTTGTTGTTGTTGTTGTTGTTGTTGTGGTGTTGTGGTTGCCGGAATTTGTTGTTGTTGTTGTTGTGTTGTTGTGACCGGAATTTGTTGCCGGAATTTGTTGTAGGAAAATAGTATTTTCCTAATTGAACCAAACACATAAAAATATTTTCCACACCAATTTTCATAATACAACCAAACACTTAAAAATATTTTCTTTTTCCGGAAAATAGCATTTCCGAAAAATATGTATTTTCCGGAAAATATTTTACGGGAACCAAACGGACCCTTAATATGAGCAATATGCCAATTGAGTCTAAGGCCATGACAACTAACATATGTTTCTATTCTTACATTATAGCCTTAAAACATAGACCGTTTCTATTCTTACATTATAGAATTAAAACATAGACCAACAAAAGGGTAGGAGGCGGCCAATGTGGCAATCCTATTAGGGTGAGACCATAATAGCACCCTACCCGCTGGGTTTGAGGTCTTGCTAGCATGGACGGAGCCATTCATGGACTTGCCCCCCTAAGTTTTTTTTTAAAAAAATAATATAATTATATAACTATATATTTAGGTACTAATTTTAGCAACTATGTTCAATAAAATTACATTTTGTTCTCCTTATTGATTATTATAAGAGAAGTGCTACAGCTACAAACTTTTTTACAATAATTTTACAAACTATTGAGATAACAAATTCTTACTGGTTTGCATCTAGGTCCACCACTTACATCACTTTTTTACTTACTAATAACCACTAATCACAACAACAACTTAAAAAATTTGTAGATCAAGTATTTTCCTCCTTTTAAAGTCCATAAAAAAAATCTATAGCTCTAAAATCTAAAAAAAATATATATACAAGCCCAAAATATTAGCCCGACAACAAAATTACCGATAGGTGATAGCAAAGCTAAAAAGAATTTGAGACTAATCAACTAATTTTACCAAAAACAAACAACTTAGTCCTTTAAAAAACTTTAAACAAAATACTTTTGTCTTTACCAACAAGAGACACGCTCTACACACAAAAAATAATAATAATAAAAGAAAACTTTTGCTGGCTAAGCAGTAGAGCCAAAAGTTGAAGCCACCGCATGCAACTAACAATAAAACTGCCTCCCCTAATTCCAAATTCTGACTCCGTCCCTGCCTACTAGGATACAAGGGGACCATGGTGAGCCATAGCGTCCTAGCCCCACAAAGAGCACTAGTGAACCTTTTTTTTTTTTTTGAGAATCAATAGAATGCTTTTTATTCAAGTGGTTGGTAAATTAGCTAATAACAAATTGGAAATGTTTGGAGGAACAGTCTCCATCCAAACTTCATATTGACTACAAAATCTAGCTCTCCTAGCTAAGGCGAGTGCTACTTTATTGTCTTGCCTATAAATATGAGAGAAAGACAAGCTCCGAATGGAGAGACAACGTGTCTTTAATTAAATGTCCTATAGCAGAATTCATCATATCCCCATTTTTTAAAGCCGAGATAATGGACTAGGAGTCTCCCTCCAAAATTGACTCTGTAATGCCAATTTCCTGCACAAATCTGGCTGCACGACGGGCTGCAAGTGCCTCCACAGCTTCAACCAAGGATGGAAGGGGAATTTTCTCAGACAAGGAAGCCATTACTTCTCCAACTGAGTTTCTGATCACCACTCCTATTCCCACTTCACATGTTTCTTCAAACACTGCTCCATCAAAATTAATTTTATACTTGCTGAGTGGAGGAGGGGTCCATCTTGTCCTTGTACGAGGTTGTTTTGTCTGAGTTGTGCTATTCCCAGACCTGTAGGTAGCAAGATAGTGTTGGGCTTCAGCTGCAATTTTTTGAAGAGGCAGCACTGGTTCGTTGAGCCGTGCCTTATTTCTCCTACACCAAATGGACCATGCTGTTGTGGCGAAGAGTTCTAGGAGTTGAGGTTTAATTTGAATCAGCACCACAAGTTCAGTGAAGGATCCTCACGAAACTTGGGCTCTATCAACCCAACCAAACTTCGTACTCCATACCTGATGCAACAATTCACATTCCCACAAGGCGTGTGAAATGGTTTCAGCTTCCTTTGCACAGAACTGGCAGGTGTCTTCCTCAAAAATCTTTCATTTCACCAAATTTGTCTTTGTAGGGCCAGCTTCTTCCCTACTGCATTGCTCACTCAGCAATTTATATCCTGATTTAACTGTATATTCTCCATATCTGTCCAGAGGCCAAAACAAAAAATCATTTTGGGGTAGGGAACTCAGCGGGATAGCCTTGATGAGCTTGGCTTCATCAGGAGTAAAAGAAGCATCAATTAGACTATGGTTCCATTCCCGCGTGTGTTGATCAATAAGGGCAGCAACTATGCTGCTGTCAGGTATGGAATTATTTGGAGAAATAACTCTCCTTCCATTGGTATCCACCAACCATGAATCATTGAAAATTTTGATTCTGCTTCCATCTCCTACATGCCATACTCCACCTTGAGCTATGACTTTCCTTGCCTTCAAGATACTTCTCCAAGCATATGAGCCCGAATTTAACTTTGCCTCAAATATTGATCCATTAGGAAAATATTTCGCCTTGAACACCTTGTAAAAGAGGTAGTATCATGTATCAACCGCCGCACCTGTTTTGCCAACATTGCCTCATTAAACCTACACAAATCTTTGAAACTCATCCCACCTTCATTTTTTGGCTTGCATAGTACCTCCCATTTCCTCCAATGGATTTTCCTCCTATCTCCCCGTTGTCCCCACCAAAATTTTCTCGTCATTGCCTCAATATCTTTGCATAACCCCACCGGTAATTTGAAACAACTCATAGCAAAGGTGGGTATGGCTTGGACCACAGATTTGAGAAGAATTTCCTTACCCGCTTGAGATAACACCTTCTCCTTCCATCCTTGTATTTTTCCCCAAACTCAATCCTTGATGAAATTCAAACTTGCTCTTTTGTTTTTCCCTACTACCGCCGGCAAACCCAAGTACTTCACATATTCTTTAACTTTAGGGATGCCAAGAATTTCTTGGATAGAATTTTTTGTGGCAGTAGATACATTTGTACTAAAGAACAGAGTAGTTTTGGATTTATTAACTTGCTGCCCCGAGGCCCTCTCTTACCTCTCCAAAATATTCTGAATGCTCAGAATATCTCCCATTTGAGCTCTACAAAAGAGCAAGCTGATGAGAAATTTTTGGGCCTCTTTTACATAGGAAGAACCCTCTAATTTTTTTCTCCTATACAACTTGTTTAATAAGACCTGTTAACCCTTCAGAACACAATAGAAATAGGTAAGGAGATAATGGGTCACCTTGTCTAATGCCCATTGCAGGGATGATATTACCCTTGGGTTCTCCATTCACAAGGCTCGAATAAGTCACCGTGCTAATATAAGTTGAGATGAGATTAATCCATTGCCTGTGGAAGCCCATTTTCCCCATTAATTTTAGAAGAAAATCTCATTCTACTTTGTCATATGTTTTGCTCATATTCAGCTTCATAGTCATGAAACCTGTTTTGCCTCTCGTCCTCTTTTTCATGTGGTGGAGAGTCTCAAACGCCACAAGAATATTATCAATAATAGCCTTGTCTGTTTGAAAGGCGCTTTGTGACTCAGAAATTATTTCAGGTAGGACCTTCAACCGGTTTGCCAAGACTTTTGAGATCAACTTGTACAGGATGTTGCATAGTGCTATTGGGTAGAATTCAGTCACATGCTCCGGACTCTTGACCTTGGGAATAAGGGTGATATATGTGTGGTTTAAGCCTATATTTAGACTCAAACATTGGACCACACACTCAGTGCATCTTGTGTAGTACCCAAAACCACTAGACCACACCCCTCACTTATTATATTAAAAAAAATCTTTATTTATTTATTTTTTATGCAACATAGAATGATAGATACCAAGCTTTATGTTCTCTCTCTATCTTTCTCCTTTGATAATTGATAGTTATTTTGTTTGTTATTTGTCAAAATAATAAAGTTCGCGTTTGTTTTGTTCACAAGGAATACGCTTTATTTTCTTTTAATCACCACAAAGGATAAGCTTAAGATAGAAAAATCTCGTTTTCTTCAATTCTTTGTGACCATAATACTAAGGCAAGGTATAAATGCCTCAAACTCATTGAACGAATCTCTACGTTCCCATTAAATTAGCCTTTTGTGACAAATCAATCATTTAAAAAAAAACCTAACTCCTAAGTCCTAACTCTTAAGAGCTTCAAATATACGTCCAGCAACTATGCCAAAATCCAGTTTGTCCTCAAAGTTATAGCATATAGAGGCAACTCACCCAATCACACCCTTTTCAAGCTTTCACTGGCATTTATCATTTGTTACAAAACAACATTCACAACAATTTGAACCTAATATTTAACCAAAGATTAAAAATTGAACAGTGACAACAAATGTTATAAAAATGTGAGATGTTTTTAGTAGACAAAAACGGGATAGTAAGGCCCGTCATCTGTGGAATCATCTCTACGGTTGTCTGGCCGCTGCCCAATCACACAAACTAGATTTTTCCAAAGAACAGATTTTTGTTACAAAACCTGTTTCCGAAAAAACAAGTATAGCAATCAGGCTTTCAATGTACGCACTGTTGCTTCAATGAGAACACAATAACAAAGTGTTTTCTCATATCAAACACAACAAATGCACAAACAAAATGTTAAAAACAAAAAAAAAAAACAAAAATCAAAATTTAATCAAAGGGGTTTAGGGGGCTCATATCAAGTGTAAAAGATTTGGATCTGTCATTGTGGGAACGAAAAAAACCCAAATCGAGAAAAAGAAAAGAGAGAATAGAGACACAAAAGTTTCAGATGCCAAAGCCTGTTAGGCGGCACCTTTGGCTCTTTTCAATCTTTTCTCCTCCAAATCGAATTGGGTTTTTCGTTTTTTCCTTGTTTGGTGGAAAATAGAATCCCACTCGAGCCCTCTCTCTTTGTAATCATAGCCCTAAACCAATGAAAAAAAGTGACTGTGTTTAGGGATATATGGATTATGAAAAGCTGGTATGAGGGTTTTGGTTTTGGGCACAAAGAAGAGAGAAGACTGAAGAGAGTGAGACTGAGATTGAGATTGAGAGGAAAGACATTGTAAGTAAAGTTGGTATTTATAGGATCGTTTTCTAGGGTTTTACGTGGTTACCAAACTCGACAACCTACGGAGGGCTTAAAAGGCCAATCCTGGTCAGGTCGAGTTTTAAGCCCAGCTCAATCTGGGCATAAGGGCCCGTTGGGTTTGAGAGGGTATCTCATAATTTATAGACCGGCAGTTAGTGGTTTCCCTGTTTTCTTATTTGGATTGAAAGAAAGACAAAAAATAAAAAAAACAAAACTTCCCTTTCTTTCTTTTTTATCCCTTCGACGAATTGCGTTTTGCCAAAGATATTTTTTTAGTAAGATTCTCCATTGGATAAAAAATGAAAAAAAATAGAAAGAATCTAAATAAAAGCGCATACGCAGAAAGGGAGCCCCACTACTTCTTCATTCAAGGGATGGACTAGCCTCATTACTTCCCACTAGGTGAGAGGTGCACCTAACCCACCTACCCACTCATCAATCACAGTGTTCAGCTGACTTGCACTTATGGATCCCTATTGTATTGGAATTAGGCGCCCACCTTTTTCATGTTGTCAACTACTATTTTCAATGTTCGATTCTACTCTATGTTAGAACATTTCTGTGAATGATATTCTGATTTAAGTGGTCTTAATCTGTGTCCTGTGCTAGAAAAGGCCTTCGCATTCCTAATCCAGTAGGGGGCCGAACGGCTTTGTTTGCCCCAGCTTGGTGAATCGCACCCCACGCAATGATATTGTCTGTGCGCCCCTTACAATGTAAAAAGAGAAGGTACTTCATTCAGTTCATTGATAATTATTTCAAATTCTTAGCCTAATATTGGTAGGTTTTTGATAATATTACTTTTTTTAAGCTATTAAAGTCTTATATTTTTTATAATATAAGTGATGAATTTATTTATATCTGCTTCCTCTTTAGGTAATTCAAAATGTATAGAGGATGGACCGTTTGTAAAGAGCACTAGAAACGAATCGAATAATACATTACATTATTTACAAAATATCTCACATTACATAATAATTGAATGTAAAATGCTTTATATTTCCTTAAAAAAAATTAAAACATTTTTTTATAAGAAATTTAAAACACTTTCAAATAATAAATATAGGTAGCTTAATTCTGAAAATATAATATATTGTATCAACCATGGTTTTAAAAACCGGACCTGACCAACCGGTTCAATCGGGAATCTGGCATTAATTCGGTCTGATTAGCGAAAAAGTAACCTCTCCACCCGAATCAACATCAAAGTGGACTAAAATGGACCAAACTAAACAAAATGGAATGAAATGGATGGAATGGATAAAGTGGACTAAAATGGACCGAACTGGACGGAATGGAACAAAATAAACCAAAGTGAATTGAAATGGAATGAGTGAATGGAATGGACCAAGGGGACCAAAATGGACCTAGTGGACAGAAGATTGAAATAGACCAAGTGGACCAAATGGACCCAACTAGAAACTAGATTGAATGGACTAAAGTGCACTGAATGGACCAAATGGTCCAAACTACTATATTAATACAGCTCAATATGAGTATGATAACAATAATGTCAATAAATACTATGTGTCATCTTTTAGATATTATATAGATATGTAATTCAAGTCTTCTTTTAGATACAATATAGATATGTAATTCAAGTGTTACTTAAACAACATTCAGTCCTATAGGCTATATCTTCGAGTCCTAAATTGTAAAAATTTTCAAAAATCTGTACTGAAGACAGCAACGTGGGAAGTTAGCTACTGGGAAAGACGTGTTCAGCTACCACCAAAAGTGTAGGCTTTAATCATGTTATCTTTTGTAGGGATGGCCATGGGTAGGGTATGGATCGGGTATACCCATACCCGACCCGAAAATTTTACCCATGGATACCCGATTATCAATACCCATTAATATCCATACCCGAATCTTACCCGAATATATTATCCATGGATATCCATACCCTACCCGAAACCCGAAACCCATTTATTTTTTTTTTTTTTAATTCAAAACATTTTAACATAAAAACTAACCAATCTTAAAAAAGAAAAAACTAATCAATAAAAAATTTTATGGATTAGTTTGTATCTGCTTCTTTCTTTTTTTTTTTCTTTTTTTTTTCTGTTTTTTTTTTTTTCTTTTTTCTTTTTTGAGATAGGGACAGAAATTTTAATAGATAAAAAATAAAATAAAATAAAATAACTCTGGAACATTCATAAGTGGTGCATCAAAATAACTCTGAAAATTTTCAGTCTCAAAAGTAGCACTCATTACAACTAGCTTCAGATCAGGTCATCCCTAAACTAAAATTTTAAAAATAAAATAAAATAAAGAAGCAACATTTTTCTCTGCCTCTTCAGTTGTTTGTCAGCAAATTCCAGCTCCTAAAATAAATCACAAAATACTACTATTTCCATGGTAGTGAAGATCAGCATGTAACATTGCATTCCCAGCATGTAACATTGCATTCCCATCATGAACTCTTAACAGTGCAGGACCTGTCAAAACAAACATAAATAATATTAAAAATCTAATGTAGTGATTCAAGGATAATCAAGGATATCACATACACCCGAACGAAAATTTACCATGAAATCCACAAACTAAATTATCCATTAAATAAATAAAAGCTAAACCCAGTTGATATTCTGAATGAAACTAAGATTGACACTAGGAATTTTCACATTCCAAAGGAAATTTAAGTAATCAAATTAAAAGCCCAATAGAAAATTAACAGAGAAAAACACAAGCCAGGTATAACTATAGCCATATTTGGCAATTGAACTCAACAAAAGAAGTAGAACCCAGTTGAAATTTCATCAAGAAACTTACATTCCCAGCAGAATTATTTACATTTGATCACAAATAGAAGAACTTGACTAACACCCAATTGAAAATTTACCAAGAAATCCACAAACTAAATTATCCAATAAATAAATAAAAGCTAAACGCAGCTGATATTCCCAATGAAACTAAGATTGCCACTAGGAAATTTCACATTCCAAAGGAAATTAAAGCAATCTAATTACAAGCCCAATAGAAAAGTATCATAGAAAAACACAAGCCAGTTATAACTATAACCAAATTTGGCAAATGAACTCAACAAAAGAAGTAGAACCCAGTTGGAATTTCATCAAGAAATTTACATTCCCGGCAGAATTGTTTGCATTTGATCACAAATTGAAGAACTTGACTAACACCCAATTGAAAAAATTACCAAGAATCCACAAACCAAACTAAAGTAAAACCCAATAAAAATTCATAAGTAAAACTATAAGTAATCAAATTTTTCAAGTAAACATGTAAGCAGTGCATTCCTTTAGAAAGTATATAAATCAGACTATCAGAAGTACAAAACTTATAAATTTCTAACAAAGAAATTAAGAAATACCATTGACTCAAATAGAAAGGGAATGCTATTCCAAACATACAAAATCAAAATCTAACACACACCACCAGCCGCTGGTCTGGACTTTCTTTCTATTTAAAATCAGAAAGTCTTTTCAATAACTCTGTTCAGCCATTAAAAGAATACCTAAAAAAAAAAAAAAAAAGAGAAAATGAAACACTCTAATTCAATTTCAATTTTGAATGCTAGCCACAACAAGCCATACGATAATGCAGTCAAAAACCAAATCTAACACATACCCAGTTGATAAAATTCAATCAAAAACCAAAATTGACACATACCCAGCTGAATTCAAGCTCTAAAATCAAAATCTAACACACACCGCCAGCCGCTGGTCTGGACTTTCTTTCTATTTAAAATCAGAAACAACATTAACAGAATCCGATCAAAAGCTTATTCTATCAAAGAGCGTATTCTCGGCATCAATACACTAACTCCTGGCAAGATCCGATCAAACAAACAACATGCAAAGAACAAAAAACTCACCAGTTGACAAATTCAGTCTAGAAAAGGAAACAAAAGCTAATTATCAACAGAATCCTCCCAAAACGTCAAACCCAGATACCCACAGAAAAGAATTTTCTTTTGAAGCCAAAATAGCAAAAAGAGGGAAAAAGAATGAATCATTTACCTGAGGAAAGAGAGCGGTAGGAAGACCCAGTTGATTTGTAGAGAATGAGGAACGAGAATCAAGCAAAAACTCGATCCCAAAACCAATAACTGTGAGAGACAGAACCTTCCCAAAACGTCAAACCCAGGAACCAATAGTGCAGAAGCAGTGAGGAGGGACAGAGAGAGAGACAATGACGGTGAAGAGAGGTGGAGACTGGAGCTCTGAGAGAGAAAGAGTGACGGTGAGGACTGAGGACTGAGGAGAGGCAGAGAGAGTGTGACTGTGTGACTGTGTGAGTGACGGTGAGAGTCTGAGAGAGGTTAGGGGTTTTTTTTTTTTTTTTTTTTTTTTTTTTTTTTTTTTTTTTCGGGTCGGGTATGGATATTATCCAAACCCTACCCGAAAAATTCGGGTAATATCCATACCCTACCCGATTAAGCTTTACCCATGAAGAACCGGGTATTACCCGAAATATTTGGATCGGGTAGGGTTGGATATCCATTACCCAATGGGTATGGCCATCCCTAATCTTTTGTATAGTTAAGATAACATATCATTTGCACCTTCATTTTTATTTTTTTATTTTTTTGGAGTTAATACGGCAGATAATTTTATTGAAAAGAAGTTATAGTTGTTGTACATCATTTGCTACAATTTGCTCAATGCTTGGACGGGTATTCACCATCCAAACTAAAGCCTGATAAACCCTAGCAAACTGTGCCAACCCAAGTACAATCCTATTACATTTTCTCTGTGCAGCACCAAATCAACAACTTTTAAAGCAATGTAAAGTTAAATACAGTCAAGTATTGGGAAATTCATCACTAGGCTAAATGTCTCTACTCTTTTTAGGCAATAATGTCTGTTTCAGCTCTGTTAACTGTGGCGTCAATTTGTCTTCTATCATATAGTCAACCAGTGAATGATGCTTCTGCTACCTCTACTTGTACCTATAGGGCAATCAAACATTTGTAAGAAAATTTACAATCTTTTAATATAAAAGTCACGTAAAGGAGGGCACAAGAAGATGAGCAAGATAAAAGCTTAAAAAATGGAGGTCATGAAAATAAAACAAGATGTGTGGAAGTGAGTGGATGACCATAAAGAAATCATCTTAAAGCAAAAAGATCATAATACATAAAAATGATCATAAGAAATAGCAACTTAGAGACCAGTCCCTCACCATCACACCCAAATAGAGTGAGTTTAACCACAGAGAGAGAGAGAGAGAGAGAGATACATTAATATCTAGGGGCATGAAGATATCATGTAAGATTAAAACGCTTTCTTTTAAGAACTAGGCAGAGGGTGAGGTCTGGCTTCAAGACACAGCAAGTGTGCGTGTGATTACTTATTAGTTATTACAAATAAAATAAAAGTAAATGTCAACTCAGAAAGGAACTTACAGACTTACAGTGTACAACCAACATTAGCGACGTTTTCTTTTACGCTTATGAGTCTTCAATTGCTTGATTAAGTATTGAATGATTTCTTTCATGCTGGATCTCCTTTCCTCCTTTAAGTTCCAAATTTCTGGTACTGCATACCTTCCACTGGCATTGACTTCATTTATTTCCAGCAGTGCTTTGGTTACAGCCTTGTATACATCCTCACCCCATTCATTCCTCAACTCTCGCAAGTTTTGGTCATCTTCATCTATTTGTTCCTGCATTTCTTCGCAATTAGTGTCAACAGTTCCGTACATAACATACATGAATTATTAAGAAGGCATCAATAGATACCATGTAAAGAAAAAAATTCACTTTTATTCTAAGCATTTGAAAGGAATGATTCCTAAGGGTGTCTAGATGTCTCAGAAATTAAATTGCTCCTTAATTTGGTTCATGTCCTTATTCTGTACATTGACAGCTCCATAACAGAAATTGGTAGCCATAACAAAATTGATAATAACAAATTTAAACAGTGGAGACCAGTCATCATGATGGCTACTTATTTCCACATTGACCCATTGTGGAATTCCTACTTTTATTACAATTTGAGCATGCTCTAGGAATTTTTTCAAGGGGGTCATTAAAAAACTTAAATTAAACAAAATTTAATAAAAAAAGAACTTGAATATATATAGTTATCAAAAAAAAAAAAAAAAATACACAAATATATGAAGTTTTACAATTTCCTTCTACAAGTTTTCATATTTTGAAATCGTTTCATGATAGTTTATTATTAGTTGTCATTATCTATAGTCAATATAAGTATGACCATTTTATTTTGTTAAGTTTGTATTTTTTTTTTTTAATGTAATTGTGGTTATATACTTGTCATTGTTTTTATAAAAATATTTTAAACTAAATGACAAAACTCAACCCCACTTGCAGTGTATAATTATTAACCCACATAACCACACTCATCCATCCATAAAAATTACACTAAGTTGCTGTTTGATTGTGGGATAAGCTGAAATGTGATCAGGGTGTGCAAAAATATTTTTAAGAGTAAATTAAATTAGTAAAGCAATATTTTACATATATAATTTTTTTTTATATATATCCATGGGACATACAGAAGGTGCTCTCATTCTTTAAACCCTTATAAAAAGCCATATATTTAAGTGCAATAATGATTTAGTCATTTACTTCCATATGTAAGTATGACTTAATGGAAACATTAATTAGTTTGCATATGATTTTTGCCTAGAGTTGCCTATTTTCTGATATTATCAAGCCACAACTAATTGAAAGGTCACAAAGGCATGAAAAGGTGAATGAACATACTTGTGGTTCACCATTTAGCATAACAATCTTGAAGGGCTGCCATTGTGGATTTCTTAACCTTTCTTGCCATTTTGAACATAACTCAGCAGATATCTTCTTCCAGTCCATACCAGGGAATTTTTGTGAGCACATATGTTGAAAAGGTTTCCAGTCAATCTCGCCCATTCTTTTTATTCCCAGATGTGATCTCCCATTCAACATATCTTGCAAGCTCTGCATGGTAGAACAGACAGGAGATCAAGCTATTAAGCACCTGTATTTTTTTTTAATCATGTTTTGAAGGTGGAACTAGCAAAAAGTCAGAGGTAGTTGCCAAAAATAACAAAGGCAAATTGGTTGCATTTTTTCATCAACTGTATGCAAAAGATGAATGAATAGAGCCATACCTCCACTGTTTCTTTGCGAGCCTCTTGTAGCTCTTGGTTAGTCATACGCTCTTTAACCGTCAGAACACAGTTAAGACTTTCTAAATCTTGCATTGCATCTGTCTTTTCATCTAATTCCTTTCTCAAAGTGTTGATCTGAGCATGTAAATTATTATCACATTCTACAGTATTTTGAGCTAGCAATTTTCCTTCCAACTGCATGAGTTATAATCAAATTTTGATGTTAGCTTACCAAAAATCATCATCAAGTTAATTATAAAAGGAATTCAAGAAATTACCGTGATTAATATTTAGTTATTTACACAAAAAGAAATTGCATAAAATTAAAGAAAAGGCTGTTGAAAGTGAAAAACAAGAATTATTACTGGCACACATGCAACTCTTCCAGATCAGCATGGATATAAGGCTGCAGATATATTTTACATGCCATTACAGTCATCCAGCACCCCAAAGATATCGACAACCATGAGTAAAGCAGAGGACATTACAGATTCAAGTAGATAACAACATCCCGTGTATCATCGAGTGCATCAACCAACCAATTCACATCATAAAATATTAATAAGAAGAATGAAAAACTTGAAGAAGAAGAAAGATTCTGTGAAGCATACACTTGGAACTATTTTGATATTTAGAGACTGTTTCCCACGTTTCATGAGACAGTGTATGGTTGAGACATCAATATGTTAAAAGGTTTCCTTCTAGTTAGCCAATGTTTATAGATACGGAGTAGAATTGTGTAGCAGTTACAACTATCTGTTAAGATTAATAAAGAATGCTTTAGCTTCTTCTAGCTGAATGCTAATCTTTATAGCACAGTTCATGCACATTCTTTGACTTTTCTGTAATAACATAGATAGAATGTAGGTTCCAAGCAGATGCTGGGACTAATCTGGCTATTTCGACCCAAATTTCAACCACACTACTTTTTGCATAAAGGGCGACACTTCTGTGAAGTCATTGGAACTCAGAGGATGTTTTGGCCAACATAATAATATCTATTAAGACTGACAAAAGATTCTTTTAGCCCATTCTAGCTGAATAGTGATATTTTTTTCTTTTTTTCCTTTTATTGGTAAGTAATACATGCACTTAACAAGTCTCAAACCCACAACCTCACTCTCCACCCATTTTTACGGCAGAAGGAAGTGTCATTTGAACTAGAGTTCATTGGCTGATCTTTTATGGAACAGTTCATGCACATTCTTTGACTTTTCTGCAATACCATATAGAATGTGGCTTCTGAGTAGACAATCGGAATAATCTAAGTATATAGACCCAAATTTCAACAATACTGCTTTTTGTATAAAGGGTTACTGGTCAACTTTTGTAAAGTTATTGAAACTGAGAGGATGTTTACCAAATATTTGGATATCTATTAAGACTGATAAAAGACTCATTAGCTCCTCCTAGCTGAATTCTGATCTTTATAGAAGATCGTGCACATTCTTTGACTTCCCTGTAATACCATATAGAATGCAGCTCCTATTGACTGGCGATACAACAAACAGCCAGAGGTGTGAAATTGCATTGCTGCAGCTAGAGTCTTGCTCAGGACAAGAACTTAAAGAGAATCAATCGAGGTCCTATATAAAGCTGTACCTTAAAATACTGTTTTAACTCCACTTCACAGTAACAAAATGCTAAACCAATGTGTAATATTATTGTTCAGCTATCATGCTAGTTATAATAACCACTCCCATTGGCATGCAAAATTGAAAATTGAAACTGTCAACAGAACACCAGAAAGTTACCAAAGGCGTAAACTGATGCTGTATCACTTTTTCATCCTTTAAGTACTTCTGCTACTTACTATCAACTGAATACAATTTATATTTTAAAACAATGTGGAATTTTTCAATTTTTGTAAACTTCCATATTTTGAGAGATGCTCAGGTTTCCAGTGACTACCATACTAACCTTTTCAATCACATTCATTAAATTTCTACGCTCCAGGTCATTGTGGGCCTTACTCTCCTCCAATTCTTTAGTTTGCTGCATGAGCTCTTTCTTTTTACATTCCATGGCACCCTCCAGCTTCCTGTTAATGGAGTGCATCTTTTTCTTCTCTGTGGAAATTAAAAAGTATGAAATAAACACAAAACGAAAGAAAATTTTATCAAAAAATGCATGAGAAATCTAGATGCTGTGCAAGACTATACTAGCTATAAGTACATTGATAGACGCAAACTAAACAGAATAGATGAATGAATGGAAGTACGACTAACATCAAAAGAGGACAGCAACACTCTCAGAGACATGTTCAGACTTCATAAAGTATGTACTACAATAAATAAATTTTAGAGACTGACAATAACATCCTGTATTAGCTTGCTTCTAGGAAAGATGCTACTTGTGAGCCTTTATCGACTAAGCACATTTATTAGAGCTGGGATGGGAGCACTTTGGCTTCCACAGAGACAGGTTCGCCTATATCTCTTGACGTTTATTTAAAATAGAAAAGCTTGGATTGCATACTAGAAAGCAAAAGAGAAAAACTTGCTAGTTTGTCACTGAGAAACTGATAGAAGATCTTGCTAGTGCATTTCCTAACTTAATTCTATGCCATATGAGCAATGAGAATTGAGAGGTCAACTATATTTGACTTGCTACCCATGTCTGAAACGCTAAAAGTAATCTAGCTGATGTAAAAACTGTCACGCCATAAGAAAATTGTTCAAAGAAAAACCCAGAATCATTGTCTTATAGATGCCTACCAACTTGGAAAGGCCTATTTTACAGACATTCAATGTCATGAACTTTGACATATACATGACCTGACAACAATAAGTAAGGAATAGTACAGTAAGCTTCTCCAATGACATGTTTCAGAAAAATAAGATACCTGCATGCAACTTATCTATTTCATTCACCAGTAGTTTAACATATGCAGAGGACTCAGAGTACTTGTGCTCCATTTCCAGCAAACTTTTCTGTTTGGAATCAATCTCCTTTGTAAGCCCCACAACAAGTTGGCGGACGGTAGCCGTTGTCTCATTATACTTATGCTCCATCTCCAACAACCTTTGGTTCTTGTAGTCAATCTCATGTGAAAGACTCACAGCAAGTCTGCGCACTTGATTTAGTTCCTCTTCGTTCTTGTCGTCTGACATTTGGACATAAATTTTGAAGTTGCCTGCAACATCAGTCAAAAACAAGATTAAGCAAATAGAATCATCAGGTGAACTAAAAGTGTCAGATTTAGTACTTTATCCATCCAGAAAATTAACAATTTTTGGGTATATACAACAACAACGACCAAGCTTTAATCCCAAAATTTTGGGTTCAACTATAGATATTCAACAAAGTAGTCAAGATTGGCCACATGTATGTTCTATTCTATCCAAAGTCATATAATTTGTGGGTATATGTATCCTAAAAAATAATATCAACCATGAACTAAAATTATATGGCTTTTACAACCAATTTATACATGTGGAAACCAGAAACTCACCCTCCACCCATTTTGATGGGAAACAAAGCTGCCTGCCATTTGAGCTAGAGCTCATTTACAAGTTTTAATTTCCCTAACACCATAACCAACATCCTTTATAAATTGATGGAACTTATGGAACAGTCATTCAGTATATCTTAATTGTTTGTGTATTTCATAAATGAGAACGTCCAACTTAGCTGAGAGAGTCCAAATATTTCAGCTTGAAAATAGACATAGCTAAGGTGTTTTAGGTTCATGAATTAAGAAATCTAAAAATTAGCAAATCATTTTGGCTGAATAACTAATCGCAAATTTCTTCAATAAAGACATACCAAAACAAATACATCCAAACTATTACCAAATCGTAATCGTAGAAATCATGATCATCATCAACATATACAACAGAATCAAACCACATTCACTTTAACCCAGTCAAATAAAATGTGAAAACAAAGATTCCCAAGAAAAAAGAAAGCACTTAAAAAACCCATAGTATAACATATCTACACTTCCAAATCACACATTTTTTGCTTAACAAAACACAAACTTTTTCTTTCTTTGTGGGTAGGTGGTCCATGCATACACTTTCTTGTGCTTTAGTTATTAAAAACATGAAAATCCACAAAAACTAGACAAACGAATCAGAATGTACATAAATCACAACAATAATTCGAAACATAAACAATAAAAACATGGATTGCTATTGGACCCAGATCTCAAAACACAATTTTTAAGATAATACAAGCCAATAACCCCACACCCAAGAAAAGAGACAATAAAAATACCAAATCTGAGTGGCAATTATGGAGAGTGAAAAATCAGGAGCTTTGCAATGTGAGAGATTTGTTAGGATCAGAGTTGCAGTGAAGACTTGAGGAACAAGGAAGAGGTGGTAGGGAAAAGGTGGCAGTGGCACCTAACATTGGTGGTGGTACCGAAATGCAAAGTGGCAATGAATCAGAAATGTAAGGTCTTTCCGTTTTGGAATGCACTTTGTGAAAATAGATATGCAGGGACCACTACTCTGATACGGTGGATTTTGTTTGCAGTTTCGACAAGTAGTATTATTTGTAAGTTTACGTGAAAGTGATTTCCCACTAAACTAACTTTGATATGGCCAATTATACCCCTAAGAAACAATAAAATTTAGAAAATAAGTAGTATTATTCGTAAGTTTAAATGAAAGTGATTATTGGCAATTCACCACTTGACGTCTTTAACAACAAATTGTATTATTGTTTTTTTATTTTCCATCAAAAACAATTTGCAAAATAAGTTATATTTGTAAGTTCAATCAAAACGATAGAGATTTAAGGTTAGAGATCACTTCCCTTGAATCATCTAATTCTCTCCAGGGTTTAGTTAGATGTGGAACACAAAAGATAGCATTGATTTGCTTGTATGAAAATTTAAGTTTTTCAAATATATGGTTGTATTTCATATTAGGATTCTCTTCATTTGATTCACTCTATTAATTCTCTCATTATCATGGTTGAATAAAAAATTTGTAATTCAATCTCTCCTATACCAAAAGACGATTAGTGTTTTGATCTGATAATTAATAGCACAAACATCATAATTGGATACCATAGATTGAAACTATATATATATATATATATATATTTTTTTTTTTTTTTTTAAATCTCTCATTATCATTAAGTACCATTTTTAAATGGGGTGGCACACCTTAAGTTTAACCATAGATTCCAATAAATAAACTCTCTCCATATCTATGTATTTCATTGATCATATGGTCGTATCTTTAAATTTAGAAATCTAAAGGCAGCTAATTTATACTCATTTGAAAATTATCTTTCCTATTTGTTTTTGGTATTTAGTAGGATAAAAATGTAAAGATACCGAAATATATAAGACTTTTTTTTTTTTTTTTGAAAAAAAAAAATGAGACTTCTGCAACAGAAAATTTGACATTTTCAACGGGCAACGTTTTTTTTTGCTTTAGGTTGATGGGCGAGTATTTTCTTATAAAAGTAACATTAAGACTCTAGGGCATTTTAGTAAAAATAAAATTAGTTTTAAATAATTCATTTTAATTAATTATAAATTTATTATAGATATTATAAATTTTATTACGTAAGCCTCACAAACTGATGTGTTCACTTTTAAATACAATACAAAAAAAATTAAAAATTTTAGTATTGTTGTTTTAAAAACAATTACATCTATTATCACGATAATTTGCAAACTTTGAAGTTTTAACATCTCACTAGTCGGAAACACATGTAATGCATGAGAAAATGTTATATAATTATTTTATAAGAATTGTAGGGTCAATTTTTGTAGCCCAAGCCCAAAAGGTATGGATTATGAGCCCAATGAACCTAAGACAATGAATTTGTAGAGCGTGGGTGAAAGAACTGAGCTGGATGTGAATTAAACAAGAGTTAATTATGGTATTTACGGATGAATTAACATACGATCATGCTTGGACAAAGGCAAACGTGAAAGTCCGAAGAGGCATTTTATTGAATGAAAGTTGGTTACAATTCTTAGAGCTACAGTAAAGTTATTTTCGTCTTCTCTCTCTTTTTCGTTCCGTCCCTCCTTATCAGAGGTCTCCCCCCCTTATATAGCGCCCTCTCCCTTCATCTTCATCGTCCACTTGTTCATCATCTAAACATCCACTTGAGTGCATGTCCCATCATGTATCCTCTTTAGCCTTGTGGGAGTGGCGGTAGCTGAGATTGTACTGTTCAGGGTCTTCTCCACATTAATGCGGCCAGAAAAATAGCTACAGTGCATTTAATGTGGTGGTTGAAGTTTGTCTTCTAGATATTTCTTCGTTCCTATCATCTCCATGTGTGCCTGAGGTTCATCCTTATCATTAAAATTGTTAGGAGGATTACTTGAACTTCCCAGACATCTGTTTGTCCATGCTTTTTTGAATCCGAGGATAATGGCCTCTTCGGACAATTGAAGATCTCCTCGGAATGTGCCCCTCGTTCATTTCCAGGTATGTTTCTTTCACATGGGCTTCTTCTTAAATACGTTCCCCTATTCGGACGTATAGTAGTCTTCAAATAGGGCCCTAGGCCCAATATATTAGGTTGGACTTTTCACCCCCCACAAGAATATAATGTAAAATTTGTAGGTTAAAAAGTGCATGTGTTATTTATAAGTATTATATATTTTTATAAGTTTTATGTAATGGAACATATAATGTATATTGCATTCAACAACAATACATAGTGATGTATGTGTGTGTGAAAAACATAATTTAATAAAAAAAAATTAATTACATAACTATAACATTGTTTTATGTAAATGTAGAAAATGTTATTAAAATCTTTTTTTTTTTTCCAAAATATATCATAATTGATTGACAAATTTGAACATATCAAAGAATATTAAACAAAAATGTACATTCACATTCCATGGAACACATACATTAACTATTAAATTATTATATAAATTTAGAATTGTAATTTTTTTTTTCATTTCAAATATAAGTATAATGCCTATATTATTTAAACCTGAATTTTAAAGAAATCTTGAGTGTTTATCATTTTTATTGCTTTTTTAGGGTTCATATCTCTAATTTTTAATGCCTATTTTGTTTTTATTTTTTAGACCAAAACTAAAGAGTTTGGCCCAAATAAAATAAAATTTTCATACTTTTCAACCCAAAATTTAAGGGAGAAAAAAAGAAAAGAAAATTTGAGTCCAAAATTGAAAAGGCAACCTACCAAAAAGAATCAATAAAGGCTTAATTAGTTCAAAATGGACCAAATTAATTTGAAGTGAGACTGAAATGATACGCATGTGCATGACATTGTTAAAAAATCTTTTTTCCAGCTTAACTTAGGTGGTATAGTTTTTCCTATGATTGATATATTAATTTATAAATACAAAACAAAAAATTAATTTATTTTGTAGTTTATAAGACACCAATCAAATTCATTGTCACATTAGTTTATAAATTTTTATAGTAAAATTAGTAATAGATTTAGCATTCTCCTTTTCTAGCACTAGTATGATTTGGAAGACCATATGACTACAGCATAAGTTACAAGCAAAATATCATACAAATTCAAGACTCAAAAGCATATTTTGTGATGTAATGGGACTTGATCAGATACATTGGTTGCAAAAATCCATCTTGTCGACGCTTTACAGAGTAGTGCTCAATCTTCTAGTTAGATCAAACAGTTGGTGGGGTTACTAAGAGCTCTCAAAGTTTCTTTGTAGAACTTGCACTTTGAGTATAGTGAGAAGTACTACCACTGCTAGACTAGATATCATTGTCATTATCTTCTACGCTTAAGAGGCTTGAGTGTCTTCAACTCTTCAATCATGTTCTTAATTACCTCTTTCAGACTGGCTTTTCTTCCCTCATTGAAGTTCCAAAGTTCTGGAGGTATGTAAGACTTGAGTGTCTTCAACTCTTCGATCATGTACTTAATTACCTCTTTCAGACTGGCTTTTCTTCTCTCATTGAAGTTCCAAAGTTCTGGAACTACATACCTCCCGCTTGAGTTGTAGTCATTCAATTCCAGCAATGCATCAGCTACAGCCTTGTACACTTCCTCGCCCCATACACTCCTCAACTTCTTCAGCTTACTATCACCTTTATCTATTACTTCCTGCCTTTCAAAGAGTTATAAGTCACAAAGTGAATGCAAATATGATTTAGCAAGTAGTATTCAAATATCTAATATGAGTTCAACCAATTCATTTTGTTATAATGGCAAAGACTGCTTTGTCCATCAAGCCATTGGGACAGTCACAATGCTAATTCATCGCTGTATAGAATGTTTTGTAACTCTATTTTCAATTTTATAACCATAAGATTGCTGATGAATTGGTTATAAAACATCACTTTTGTTACAATGCTTTGGAATTTAAAACTGACTTTATTCATTTTTCATGATTCGAAGAATTGAGCATCCTATAATAAGAGAAAAAAACATATAACAATTCCATATATTGAAGTTGGCCTTTATTCTTCAAGGAAAAATCTGGAAAAATCATCATACTGTCTATTGTAATAGACAAAACCAATGTCCATTACTACTTCCTTGACAACAATGCCCTGACATATTTTTATCCAAGAAACATCTCAGGTATCCATATTGAACTTTAAACTATATGAAAGAAGTAATAAAAAGAAGGTAAAGAAAAGTACCTGCAATTTTCCATCAAGAAATTCTGTTTTGAAAGGATGCCAAATTGGATTACTAACATTGGCTTGCCACACTGAAATTAGTTCAGCTGCATTTACCTCCCAATCATTAGGGAATTTTTTTAAGCACACGCCTTTAAACGGTTTCTCATCAACCTCACCCATTCTTTTGATTCCAAAAAGGTCTTGGTCATTCCAAATATCTTGCAAACCCTGTATGGCAAACACAAAGACATCACTTCTTTTTGTTTTTTTTTTTTTTTTGGAGAGGGCAGACATTAGCAAAACAAAACAGTAGTTGATAATATACATAAAAAGTTGAGCATTTTCAGTAAACATTAACCATGTGCAAAAGAAAATAAGAAAAATCTTACATTTATCAATTCTTTGCGAGCATCTTGCAGCTCAAGGTTACTCATATGCTCCTTAAGTATCAGAGTTTGGTTAAGGGTGTCCATGGATTGCAACTCATCCACTTTTTCCTCCAGTTCTTTTCTCAGGGCATCAATTTGGATGGTTGATATGTAGTCGTGTTTTGTAGAGCTTTGAGCTTTCAACTATAGCAGTTAAGATGTTAGCTTAATGTAAAACTATTGTTGGAGTTGGCTCACAACAACTATCATCAAGTAAATGGGAGACAAAGTTCTGGCGAGAACCATATGGAATTCAATCTAACAAAATCCAGCTAGAACTGCATGGATTCTTGGAATTGAATCTAAATTCTAAACTGGGCAGCAGATAATGGCAAAATATGCACATACAACTGTAATTTGAATACATTTAAATTGTTCCATAGCAAATGAAGGAAACAATACTTGCAGATGACAAACAATGCATATGAATTATACAAAAGGTTGATATGTTGTTCAAGTAATCCTATAGGCATAAAAAAACAAGATGACCAGCTTTACACCGTAAAAAAACAACCAACCTTGGATAATATTACCAGGACCTTATATCTGGCACTACCAATGGATAGAGCCCATATATGGCTACAGTCATACATAAGGGATCATTTACAAAGTTTCATGTTACCTTCTCCCTCTCAATGAGTAAACTTTTCCGCTCCAGATCAATTTGGGCCTCTCGCTTCTCCAATTCTTTAACTCTCTGCTGCAACTTTGCATTTTGTTCGGCGACAAACTGTGTCTTCTTCATTTCTAAAGAATTTATTATTAAGTATGAGATAAGCACACATGTTCTAGCACTTCAAAGTGCTGCAAAAGATAATGCTAATTCAGATTAGTCAGATCTCATAAAATAGAAGAATGAAAAGATGCAGAAGAATAGTAGAAGACAGAATCTAACAAAGT
Organism: Quercus aquifolioides; assembly: GCA_019022515.1. Lineage (NCBI taxonomy): Eukaryota > Viridiplantae > Streptophyta > Magnoliopsida > Fagales > Fagaceae > Quercus > Quercus aquifolioides. The sequence continues at coordinate 6,740,926 of CM032329.1, forward strand.
TTCAATGCAAGATATACAACTGAAGCAAAGGTAGTGCTAAATTGACTGAATTTCACAAGGGAGTGAGAAAAAAAGCCACAGATTAAAAGTGTAATACCAACCACAAGGGTAAAGAGGCAATGCTAATCATAAGGTTGCAATTCTCTCAAGTACTCGAATGGAGTTTACATGCTGGACTAGTTGATATTCAAACATGATTTATTCTGCCATTTCACATTTAAGTTCACTGCAATTATTAAAATACTAGCAAAGAATGCATTCACAAGCTTAATTAAAACTAGGCTGCCATTATATACCAATCAACCAACCCTTCTGCAGATTCAGCAATTTTTTATAACATAGACACCATTAAGCTCACTCTTTCTAGACAAATTTTCACAGGTATAGTTTGTGGGGGAATTGCTTGGTTGCTTGAGTCTTGCCAGAGCTGCAAAGTTGTTTTTTTTATCCAGAGACAGGATTCCCATTTTGAACATATTAAAAGCTTTAGTCCCATCCCAATGTGTGAACGATAATATGAATATGTCATAAGATATATAACGCAGGCATGCAGCAACCAAGAAAGCATGTATTCAACCCATTCAATTTTTGAAGTGCATATGCATAATGTGGTAAGATAAGAATAAATAACTTTGAAGCAGGTGGAATTTGAAATGAATTTGCTATTAATGAAGTGTAACATACCTTGAGAGTAAGCACGCTGCACTTGCTGCAGCTTAGCTTTCTCCTCCATCATCATGCGAAAGGTCTCATCTAACTTGCTCTCCATTCTAAACAATTTTTCATTCTTGACATCAACTTCCTTGGCAAGGCTCACAACAAGTCTGCGTGCCTTTTGCAACTCTTCAAGAATATGGTTGTCCATTTAAACCTAAAATATAACATGCCCTCAACATCAGTGATACAAATACAACAAGATACATCAAAATTCTAGAAATATAAATAAACTACTTCGTAATCAGCAAATACAAGGATCAAAGGTCACTTATCCAAAGTGAAATTCCTTTTTAGATTTACATCTGTAAATGACCCAGATAACAGTTCCAGCAGCTGAAGACAAACAACTTTAAGACAACTGGACAAGTCCATGAGACCTTCATGCAAGCTCACCAGATCATATGCATAGCACAAAACATTCAAAGTAGAATTCTGATATATTAAAACCCTTCAGCATAAAAAATTCAAAGTAGAATTCTGATTCATCAAAACCCTTCAGCATAAAATATTCAAAGTAGAATTCTGAAATTTTAAAACCCGATCCCATAACTCTTGCATTTTTTCTCTATTTTATAAATTCAATTCCTTTTTCTTGTGCTCTGTTTGAACAAAGCAAACCTTTTCATTTCAAACTCATCTGTTCAAAGACCTGCCCATTGTTTTCTTCTTATTATTATTTCCCAACTTATATAATCAACATTATATTCTAGCACTAATCACAGCTAGGAAGCACGAACACAGGTACGGATACAATATGATGACACAAGCAATTTTTGAAAAATTATAACATGACACAGGCGGTACATAGGTACGACACCCCAAAATGAAGCATCTGTGCTTCCTAGGATCACAGTGGCTGTAATTATAAATAAATAAATAAAAATGATAGTGTTGATCCCTTTAAATTCAACTATTCAAGAGGCTGGAATCTCCAAAGAAGCAAAGCTTATTATCACCTAAAATGAGAATAAATGTATAGTATTATGTTATAAAAACAATACAAATGTACAATTCACAATTTTTTTTTTTTAATAATTAAAAGTTAGGTCTAAAGAATTCAACATTGTATGAGAATGTTTCATTAAGCTTAGTAAAATCTTACAACAAAGTATGATATTTAATTAAAATTTACATAATGTACAAGAAGTTGAAATGAGACATTGAATTAAATTAAGTAAGAACTTCTCATTAGTTTAGTCTCTTGTCAAAAAAACCATATAGTTCCTTAACTTTAAACACTTTCTAAACACACACACACAAATGCATGCTTGTACATTCCAGCCTAGTAGAGCCTTTGATGGTTGAATAAGAGATTTGAGGTTCAATTTCTGCTTATACTAAAAACTAATTAATGTCTTGATTTGAAGATAAAGAGCTATCATTTGAAACTCTCTAAAAAAAAGATGCGTGCTTGAACATAGGTATATATAAATGTGTATCTATTTTGAGCAAGTTGTACACTAAAGTCCACACACTTTCTAAAGCGTCTTTCACTCGAAGAGTATTCCAAAAAAGAAAAAAAAATTAAATGCAAATGTTTATCCAATGCCATGGATTTACATGATCAGGTAACAAAAATTGAATAGCGGTTAAAAACAAATAAACACTCATTTTATAGAAAAATAATAATAATAATAATAAGTAGAACGTAGAGAGTACCTGGAGGAGAAGGAAGTGAAGAAAGTTTCACTCACAGTCACAGATAAGAAGAAAAGAGAGTAATGGCGGTAGCTAAGCCCTATATATAGCCATTAGCCAGGCCCATTAATATTCATCACCTTCTTTTCTCTCCGAACAAATAAACATGACCCACGTATCATGCAATGTATCACCAAACTGAATGAAAGATTTTTATGCATTCAGCAAAGAAATGAAACAAAATCTCTTCTCAATAAAATAAAAAATAAAAAGCAAAGAAATGAGACATATGCTTCTTTTTTTTATTATTATTATTATTGTTTATATGATACATTCTTCGTGATCGTCTTTACTTTTTCTTTTTTTCTTTTTTTTTTGGGTGGACATGGTCCATGGACTGGACTTTTCAATGTTTTTCATCATGGTAACAAATTTTTAATGGGAGGAGGTGAAAAGGTGAGTCCCAATAAATACTATAAGCATTTGAGGTTAGGAATATCATTAATTATATAACATCTCTCTAGTATTTTCTCAATTAATAAAACAAGTTGTTAGTGGTGAGTAAAAATGTAATTTTAATGGTGAGTCTAGATTAAAATTAATAACAACTTGTTACATAGAATTTATTGTGAAATTGTTGTGGATGTAACATTACTCATATGTCTTGTATCGGTTTATATCTCAACTGGCACTTTTCAGTTGGCTTGATATATAAATTTAATGGGTGTTCTTAAACATTTGTTAATGGACCATTTTTAAAAAGTTTTAAAATTATTTTTATAAAAAAAAAACTATAAAACAAATCAAATTTTTTTTCAAGTAGTATTACAAACACAAATTATTTTACAAAATTTTTACAAACTGCTGATGTGGCAAATTCTTACTAGTTCTAATATGGGCTCATCACTAACATTACATTTTTACTTATAATAATTATTTAGAAAATGCTAAAGCCACATCAGTAATTTTTAAAGATGTTGTAAAATAATTTGTGTCTATAGCATTATTCTTTTTTTTTTTCTTATTAAAAGTTTCTAAAAATATTTCTTATAAAAAGTTTCTAAAAATATTTCTTATAAAAAGTTTCTAAAAATATTTCTTAAACCACTGCACTCATAAGTTAACTTTTCCCTAAAATTTAGTATTAGGTATTTGCAAAGAGTTTTATAATTTTAATCTAATTCTTGTTGTAACTATCCAATTAAAAAAAAAAAAAAAAAAACCCACGAAGAATTGTTCACAAAATTGCAAAGCAGCAATGTTCACCATTAGGAATTGCACTTCCATCACCTTAAGCAATGAAAAGAAACAACACCCATAGCTCCGCAGTGGCATCAATAATAATAGGAATTTGAACAATCTGTTTCTAAACTATTTTCAGAGATAAAGAAACAACTCTCTCCAACATTGCAGTTGATCCCTGAATTGGGATACCAGTGTACACCAAGGAACAATGGACGTGGAACAAAGTAGAAAAGGCTTGCAGTTCAGCTGAAGCCAATGCATGCCCACATGCAGTACCATAAGCAAGAGACCTAAGCCTATTCCATCTTTGTGCGGCTAACTATTTATGAAGCAAGATCCAAGCCAGGGAATGTAGATAGTAGCAGTCACAAGTTTGGTATTTCATTATTCATCAAGATGACTATGACTCCAAAACTAGACTTTGGAGTTAAATATTTTCTAGTAATACACTATAGACACGATAGTTTCCAGAACTGCTGAGTTGACAAAGTTATTATTGTTTCTCATATATGCCTACCATTGACGCCACTTTATTGCTTACCATTAACAACTCGCCACCTCAACAGTTGTGAGAAAGTTGTCCCTCTAAACTTATAACATATTTCCATCAGAAATGAATAGAGGCTTTGTAACCCAATGATATTTGACGTTTCTATACCTCAATCTCACATGGTTATGTTTGGTAGATATGGGACTACAATGGTAACTCAAATACTCAAGGAACGGGGGAAGAAAATAAGTTTATTTTAAAACACAAGTTTTAGATTGAAGGCTACACTGCATTTTCAAATAGATTTTCCATCAAGTTTCCCATCCATTGAACAAGAATGCTAAATATGCAGTTGCTTTCAACAAGTTGTTCAATGGAGTCTTGGAGAGAGAACGTCTCTCCGATATGAAACACAATAAATTACAGAGAACACATGCCTCGAACACCCACCACCATCATGTAAGCGGCAGCTTATTCCATCTCTCAGTGACATGTCTTCCAAATTCCACTACATTGTTCCGTTAGAGGACTCAGATATATTATTTCCTGCAAACAAAGCAACAATGTTTTAATGTGAGAAAAGTATTGAATATGGCTTTCCTTACAAGATACTGAAATCATGGGTACATTAAAGAAGTTAACGTCATTTACTCATTTATACTAACATAATCGTGGGAATGACTATAACAAAGGCTAACGACTAAAGAATTTAACATCATTTATGACTAACATAATCATGGGTAAAGACTATAACATGGGCTGACCCTGACTAGTCCGTTGAGGATCCATGGCCCACCCCAAAATTTCAGGAGTAAGCCTTGGTTGTTGTTGTATGGCTATGACATAACAGCTGGATTATTTTTGTAAACAAAAACTGATCTGAATACAAATGCAATATTTGCAGAACACTGCTTTAAAAAAAATGAAGTGACATGGTCTGTGTATCCTCATGCTTCATTCACTGTTGAATTTATATCTAATTGTCAATTGTCTTCCAGGAAAAGATGCCACCTATCTAGGTAGTAAAAGCTTGGTCTACTACCAAAGCAACAGTACCTATCATAGGCAGCAAAAAAAATTTTCAGTAAAGGTGGCAAAGGCTACATTCAAGACTCATTACATGCTAGTCTGCCAAAATTTAATATTATTAATGAGCGCCTCGCATAGTTGTTCATTCGTCTCACTTATTTTTTATAATAAACTAAATGAAACTTATACCAACCTTCAACTCATTCCCCTTTTGCGTTTAGCTACTTTCCATTGCTTCAATATAAACATGACCCCCTCTTCAAGTGTAGCTCTTCTTCCCTCTGGATAGTTCCACAATTCTGATATTATATACCGCCCACTAGGATTGTATTCATTTATCTCCATTAAAGCTGCTGTCACAGCCTTGTAAACTTCATCACCCAATTCTTTCCTCAGGTCATTCAATTTCTCATCTTCTTCATCTATAACTTGCTGAAACAGTGACATTCATCTTAAGTAAACCATATCATGTTAAAAAGGCAAGCAAAGTAACAAGAAGTGATGAATAAGGACTTCACAACCAAAAGCATACAGGCTATGGAAATATTTGAATACCATTGCAAGCTCATAACTACTTCATTTAAAATTTGAATAGTAATTTGGGGCAACAGAATCCTTGAACATTACATAGATGTAATACTTTAAAAAAATCATATCTAAGCTGATGAACAAAAAAATTAAGCAAATGTAGATGCTCTGCATACATATTAGACAGCAGAAAGCATGTTCCTGACAAGTTACATAAAAGACAATAAAAAACCACAAACAGACATGCAAACCATTCGTTTGTTCAAACATCACACTGGCAAGGGACTTTCCCAGCATAATTCACAAATTCAGACCATCTAATTACATAAGCAACACAAGCACAGCCAAACTAAACCAGACTAGAAATCTAATCCTTTAATTTCGATCAGGAAACTTTGATAACTGACAATAAATTAAGCCCAGCTTGCTTGGAAGAGTAAAATAAAAGGGAAAGGTAAAGATACAGAGTAGCTCCTCTTTAGGAACAATGACATCATTTCAAAAGAATACAGTACACATGTTGATGTGGCCATCTACGTATGACAATAGCAAGTACACTTGTGTAAGAAGTCACAACAATGTGGAAGTGTCTAGTAGCTTCAGTTTTAAAGAATTTAGTATTTCAAAATAAAGTGTGAAATTTCAAAGAATTTTATCTTTTTTTAAATTTTTTTTTAAAGACTGCTTCAAAGTTTCTGTACTCTTTTGAGCCCTTTTTTTTTCTTGATTTGCTTGGGGGGGGGGGGCAGCATGTACTTCTGTCGCTTACAATCACATTCCTCTTTTCATCCTTACAAATGATTATGTTAAACTAGCATTATAAAGACATGGAATGTTTACAACATCATGAAAAAGAACATGCATTTGACAGCATTATTTGCCTTGGAACGGATTTAAACTAGAACTAAGAGAAAATCTAATCGAACCAGATTTTAAGCAATCTAAGAAAAACACCTGATGGTTCCCATCAACTGTAATAACTTTCAAAGGATGCCAGTCAGGGTCCTTCAGATATTCCTCCCACAATGAGCATAGCTCTGAAGCTCTGTCTTCTGCTTCTTCCTCATTATACTTTCTTTTCATTGCCTCATGGAAGGGTTTACTGTCAAGTTCTCCCATTCTCTTAACGCCAATATGAGCACGGCTAGCTAAGTCTTTTAGGTCCTACAAAGAAAGAAAATTAGTACTTTTGCACAGGCTATGGGAACTTGTATTAAGTTTGGGGTTGAAAAATTGGACACATTAACACTTGAATTAGTCTCCAGGGGTTCCTAGTCTTAATAAATAATAAATCAAACTTAAGTCATGTATATGATTACAGCATCTTTGTATTAACTTATGATAAAAACATATGCAATTTTTGAGCTTCTTGCTGCTCATCATTGAAGAGGCAAAACACTTACATTAACTAATTCTTTTCGAGCTTCTTGCAGCTCATCATTGCTCTTGCGCTCCTTCACTATTAATGTTTGGTTCAAAGCTTCTAAATCTTCAAGTTCTCCTTCTTTTTCTCGCAACTGTTTGAGTATTGTATCCACTTTTTCCAGAATTTCCACATCTCCATCGTCTCCCATGTGCTTCATGACATTTAATGACCCTCTCAATCTCTCAATTTCCAATTCCAGTGCTTGTTTTGCATCCAGTTGCTTTTCTAATTGAATTATTCTCTTATGGAGTTCCTCCTTTTGCCTCTGTGTAAGAAACCAATTGTAAAGTATAACTAATCTATCTTTATCCAAAATGACAAGGAAATGTTTAGGTTATCCTTTAAGCACTTAGAAACAACTCACAAACCTTCTGATCTTCAGCCAGTTTCAATACATTCACATCAGCCTTTTCTTGCTCCAATGAGGCCAATTGCAGAGAACTATTTCTTATAGCATTCTGAAAGAATAACAAAAACAGCTCTGTCAAACAGTCTTGCAAACATGAAAGTATAATCATAAAAAGAACACTTCAACTGATGCTGCAACTAGTTGAATTATTATTTTCATTTCTTTATTTAGATAAGTAACAACTAGTTGAATAAATTAAAGCAGATAATAGGAGTTACTTTGACAATGTCAAGTTTAACGGTTTTCTAATCAATCATTCAGGGGGTTATCAGATTTGATGAGTACCAAGGGAAAAAAGATCACTCTGTTCTTCCCCTTTTAGAGCAACTTGATCATTTCTCTCAAATTCAATTTTTTTTTAACCAAAGACAATTTACCTCTTCAATAAGATTTATTATCTTGTTTAACGGTTGCATACAATACCCCTCTTGCATGGGTGTGGACCCCACAAGCATGGGAACCACCCTTGACCCTTATGTCCAGGGGTGTTGTATGCCATCGTTACACAAGATACCACCTCCTTCAGTAATTATAGCATGTGAATTGTGAATCTAAGAGAAACAATGACAGCAATGAAGCCCAAAGTAACAATACCTTTTCAATCTCTTCAGCGAGTTTTTTGCTTTCGCTCTCGTTCCGTGCCTCACGCTTTTCCAATTCTACCCCACGGTGCTCGAGCTCAGTTTTTTGAGATTCCACAAGCAACTTGAGCTTTTCGTGGTCTTTAAAAATCCTCTGAAAGTGATCCCTCGCACTCAGTTGTATCTTTTTAATCTCTATCAAGCAAAAAAACATGGGAGAGATTAATGTCACGACAACAGCCTGACACTAGATAGTAAAATATCCAATATGGTGAAATCTACACTACAACTCACCAACTATGCAGGAATTCCACAGCTGTAAAAAGCTGAAAACATATTATACTTTAGGTTACTAAAGAAAAGTAAACATTGGATCTCTATAACAGAACAAACCTTCATTATAGGCTTGAAGTAGCTTATCTTTCTCTTCTATTATGTTGCTAAGGGATACTGTAGTTTGAGTACATCTTTCCTCCATTTCTTTCAAACACTTGTTCTTGACCTCAATGAGGTTTTTCAGATTAGATACAAGTTTACCCTGCTTCCGTGCTTCTTCCTCCATAATGTCAGAAATTGTCCTAACATCTCCAATCTTTTGTAGGTGGTCCCCAATAATTCCAGTTGAATTATAGTCATCTGCACGGGCAACCCAAGCATAAAGACCAGATTTTTGGTCATTATTAGCTAACCAGTCCTTTTTCCCATGATGATCTGCCTCATAAGCCCTCTCAAATGACATGGCATTATGTAACCCCGGCCAATCTTTGAAGAATTCCACAACAGCGCTTCCTGAATGACCCCGAAAATTCCATAGAGGGTGGACCCTTGTGGGATTAAACCCTCTACTTTTCAATTCATCCCTCAGCTTGGATCCACTTTCTCCTACATATCTCCCTTCCTCTGTTCGTTTAGTTGGAATGTTAACCACAATTCCTGTCCAAGGCCACACTAATTTCTCATCGTGGTCACAGCCAACAGGAGGATCATTCTCGTTCACGGGTTTTGATGGACTTGCTAAATCCTTTTCCAAATATTTCACCAAAGCAAGGTGATTAGCCTTCTCTTTTGCACTTCTTTTATCTGAACTACTGTTGCCCACCCCAGAAGCATGCTGAAGAAGTTCCTTATATAGATAATCTCGTTTTTTCTTCTTCGGGCAGTAGGGGCAAGTAAATGTCTCATTTGAGTTTTTGACATTGTGATTCCCATTCTTCAATTTTTCATAAGTTTTATCTTCATACTCATCCATTTCAGATTCACTAATATCTGAATCCTCTCCTGAGCTGAAATCCATCACGATTCCCCTTAAAGATAAATAGTACCTGGAAATTTGAAAAATGAACCAAAAAAAAATAATAATACAAACTTAATATATTTCTTGCACAGGTAATTTCCATTATTTATTGGTCAATATTTTATATATGATTATACAACCGTCAGGAAGTGAACAAGTGTAACCAGAGTTCAACGAGAAAAGATAGACATGATTGACAGTTTAACACAGAACCGCTACAATTCATCTAAAATCTTACTTCTTTGAATCCAAAATGCATTTCCTCCCTTTTCTGGTAAGCCATCGATTATAAATAGAGTATAAACCCTTAAATCACACAATCCAGCAGATCAAACAGAAACATAATTGGATATTTGGGCTTCACCAGGGTGGCATTTACACAACTGTCTTATTCTCTTATTTCATTTTTTTTTTTCCCTTTTCTGGCAGAATCCATGAGACAATTTCAGACCAAAGGTACATTGTATCTAAATACCAATAACTAGCAAGAACTACATTCTAAAAATTTTCTATTTAATTAGTAAGCATATCAACCACACTAAATTAAAACATAGTTCAGCTTTAAAGAAACCCAGATACAATCTTGCATTTGGCAACCAAAAAATTAGAAAAAATCAAAACACACAGACAAACAGTAACAGAACAGTTATTGTTAAACTCCAAACTCCCAAATCAGCCCAACCAAACCTTATTCCAACAACATTATCTTACATGCCTAAAACCCATCATTAAAATTAACTAAAAAAATACAATAAAGCCCGATCTGTGAAAATTAACCAAGAAGGAGCTGACTTTTACAGAGCAATCTAGAACCTCAAAAACTCCAATACTGAGACACAGAGAGAAAAATCAACCCCACAAGATGAGAGTGTAGACAAATTATCTTAAACAGTGCATGCATGCAAAGAAATTTGAAGCAGAGAAACAGGGAGAAGTGGATAAGATTACCAGTGAGAAAATTAGTTGACTTGGAACTCCTGGGGGTCACAATAAAAAATCAATTAGTGAAAATTTTGACACTGTGAGTTTCTATTTTAGACGAATTGGGAATCTGGGTCTTGATCAGAAATGGAATTGGGAATCTGGGTCTGGATCAAAATTGGGAATTTGGGTGAAATTGGAGATGGTAGTGAGTGGCTAGTGACTAGGGTTAGGTGCTGTGTGGCTGTGGCTGTGCGTGTGAAACGTGAATGTGAGTGCGTGCGTGCGTGGGACACTGTGAGAAATGAGAGATGAAGTATCTGCACGCGCCATTGGAGCGCGTCCGGTCGTATAAAGTGATGGAATCCAAGCTCTGGGGACTGTAGCAGATTCGCTATATAGCCATTGTCTGAGCATCTCGAACAGTCTTTTCCGTATTTTGTTTCACAGAAAAGTTTGGAGAATAGTATTTGAATTACAATTATTTTGGCTATTTTGAGGAAGCATTTTGAACAGTATTTTTATTTTTTTCGTTTCACAGAAAAGTTTGGAGAGTAGTATTTGCAAGATTTTTGGCTAATTTGAGAAAGCATCTTGAGCAGTATTATTGTTTTACAGTAAAGTTTGGAGAGTAGTATTTGACTAAATTCTCAATGAGTTGAATTACAAGATTTTTAGTTATTTTGAAAAAAGTCTAAACTTTGTTAGGCTATTTTGAGAAAGATGTAGGGCCCGTTTGATACATGTGTTTAAAAACTGAAAATTATTATTTAAAATTTTTTGTAGAAATACATATGGGTGAAAAAGTGTGTAGAAATACGTAAAATGTTGTTTAAAAACTGAAAAGCGTTGTTTGAAAACTATCACCAAACACTCCCGTAAACTTTGGTCCGCTTGTGTTTAGAGTCAACTTATTAGTGTTTTTGTTGTTATTTTTTTTTTTCTTAAAAGTGCGCTAAAATATATTTGTAATTTAAAAGTGGGGGAAAAAAATATGAAGTTCTTAAAAAAAATATACTTCAAAGTTAGAAATTCAATAAATAAAAAAGTCCAAATAGACACTTGTCTATTTGGGAATAGCTTATCTTGTTTTTTGCTAAATTTTTTTTACTTAAAATATATTTGTATCTTAAAAAATTTGAAAAGCTATACATAAAAGTTAAAAACTAAATTTATAAGTTGATATCAAACACATTCATATCAAAGCTTTTTCTCTATCTCACATCAAAAATATTTGAGATTTGAGTCCCCCCCCCTCTTTTTTTAAGACATTGAGATTTTTTTTAAGGAAATAAAAGACATTTAAGTTTTTTTTTTTTTTTAGAAACAAAAGACATTTAAGTTGAACATTAACCGTGAGCATTTAAAAAAAATTGGCAAAGCTTAGCTGCAATACTTTAAATAAGGGTATTAAATTTAAATACTTTGTTACATTGTCAACAAAATAATGTTATAAATTTTAAAAATAATTAAATTCAATGTAACTATATATTTAATTTTAACTGAATATTCTGCTCCATGAAAAAAATAAAAAATTGGTTTGAAAGTGTGAGCATTGTAAATATAGAGTCATTATGATGAGTATTGTGTACAACAAAAAACGTAAAACAAGAATTTCTCAAAATCAGTTTAACTTTTGGTTGTTTTAATGTGCAAATTTAATCCCTAAAGAAAAATGATCAAATTGTTATTTTTGTTAGAATTTGATTAGTTAAGTGGGTGGGAAATGTTACCATGCACACTGAACGTCATAGAATTTCCATACAAATATTTTTATAGTATATAATTTTTAAAAAAAATATGACCATATAAATTGATTATAAATTATTAAAAAAATAATACTTTTAGTTTTTGAAATACCTGGAGAATGGATTATCCATAATGATTATTCTTCATCATCAGCCCAATACACCAATTAATTTTTTGTGTAGATAAGTTTTGAATTTTAAATCTTTTATTCAACAATAAGAAACTTTTAATGAGTTGAGTCATCCATAGTTAAGTTTGCATTCTACTTTTTCTATTTCTTCTTTCATTTATTTATTTCTCTACTAGAGGTTCATTGAGGCAGGGGTTACAAAATATGAGGTACCAGACTACCAGTACCACTCCTAATCCTTAAGAACTACCCACTTCTAAGGTAGACAAGATGATGCATGAATGTGAAGACAGTTCTAATTTAGTTTATTTTTATTCAATTTAAAAAATAAATAAAAAAAACCAATTGTCTTTTAAACTATTCAAGGCTAAATCACTTTGGAGCTAAGAGTGATATATGTGTGGTTTAGAGCTTGGGGAAGGGTGGCTGAATTAAGGTAAGAGATGACACATTGAGTAACGTCACTTCCAACTAATTGCTAATAATTTTGATAGAAAAGAGGAGGCATACCCAGGTCAATAACCTAGATAAGTTAAGATCCGTCTTTAAATATTACGGAACATCTTTTTTTCTTAAGAATGAAATAAGGAAGTATTTTGTTGGAACGCAAGGAATATTTGATTCTGAATTCAGACATAAAAAACCTCCAAATTATGGAATTAATGAATGGAAAAACTGGCTAAAGGGTCATTATCAATATCAATACGATTTATTACCATCAAATCCCTAGTGCTATAAAAGGTGTCACATCTGTTTTAGTGCAAATTGCAATGTTTACCTCCCATTCCATGAATTCTCTTGATAATTGGGCATTCATCTCATCATGACAGTTCTCTTGATAGGGTTTAGAGCTTCTTCGATAATGCAGGGGTTCAAAGTAGTGAACATGTCCCAGTAGAAACTAACCAGAACTTCAGCTACCTCATCGGTTGCGTGCACCACTAAGTGGCACTAACTCGTTGCATTTCGAATTATGGCAATATGATTGTTAGAAATACTGAACGATTGTATTGTATTTCATAATGAAAGAATATACATAGGTGCCTTTATATAGGAGGCATATGTGTGCTATACAAGTAACTATGTGTGCTATACAAGTAACCTAACTGGGCCTAGAGCCCACAATATATTATACATGTTAACAGCCCCCCTCAAACTCAAGGTGGATGTGAGACTAGCTTGAGGTTGTCAACCAAAGTACGAAGGCGTCCCTTAGGATGTGACTTGGTGAAGATATCTGCAAGTTGATCTTTAGAGGAGACTGAGATCAGCTTGAGAGCACCATGGACAAGATGAAAACGGATAAAATGACAATCAATCTCGATGTGTTTAGTCCGTTCATGGAAGACATCATTGTGAGCAATATGAATAGCACTCTGGTTGTCACAATAAAGAGGAGTAGCAGAGGATGTAGACACACCTAAGTCTTTGAGAAGCCATCGTAGCCAAAGGAGCTCAGATGTGGTATCAGCAAGGGCACGATATTCTGCTTCAGTACTGGAGCGGGCCACATGAGTTTGTTTCTTACTTCGCCAAGAAATCAGAGAAGAACCAAGAAGAAAGCAATAACCAGTGGTGGACCTGCGATCAGTGGGATCTCCTGCCCAATCAGCATTAAAAAATGCACGGAGAATAAAAGGAGACTGAGCAGAGTAGAAAAGACCATGGAAGAGAGTGCCCTTTAGGTATCGAAGAATGTGCAGAACAGCAGCATAGTGAGTCAATCGTGGAGCAGACAGATACTGGCTCACCTGGTGAACAGCATAGGAAATGTTTGGACGAGTGACAGTGAGATAAACTAGGCTGCCAACCAAGCGTTTGTAAAGAGAGGGATTAGACAATGGTTTCCCCCATGAGAGAGTCAGATGCACATTAAGCTCAACTGGAGTGTTAACAGTCTTGCTATCAGTGAGTCTTGCTTAAGACAAGAGTTCAGATGCATACTTGGCTTGAGTAATATAAAGTCCATCTGTAGAATGAGTGATTTCAAGACCCAAGAAGTAGTTGAGATGTCCAAGATCTTTCATCTCAAACTGCTGACTGAGAAAAGCCTTGAGTTCTTGAATGCCACTGAGGTCATCACCAGTTATGATCATATCATCCACATATAAGAGAAGTAAAATAGTGCCTTTGTCAGTGCGACGAAGAAATAAGGCAAAATCATAGTGACTGGCCATGTAACCCAAGTGAGAGATGGTAGAGCTGAATTTGGCAAACCAAGCTCGTGGAGCTTGTTTAAGGCCATAACGTGCACGTCGAAGGTGACAAACCTTGTTTGAGTCAACAGAGAGACCAGGAGGAGGTTGCATGTACACTTCTTCACTTAAATCCCCATTAAGGAATGCATTTTTGACATCCATCTGAAAAAGGTCCCATTTACTGGCAGCAGCAACAGCTAAGAGGGCATGAACAGATGAGATACGAGCAACCGGAGCAAAGGTCTCTTCATAATCAATCCCATACTCTTGTGTAAAACCTTTTGCAACAAGACGAGCTTTGTAGCGCTCAATGGACCCATCAGAGCGAGTCTTAATCTTGTAGATCCACTTACAACCAACCACAGATTTCCCAGGAGGAAGTGTCACCAAATCCCAGGTATGGTTTTTAGATAATGCATCAAGTTCCTCTTTCATTGCAATCTGCCATAAAGGGTCAGTAGAAGCCTCACGATAGGTGTGAGGCTCGTGTAGTGTAGCAAGGGCAGTGTAACAATGATAGTCAAGTAAATGTGTAGGAATAGATCTTACCCGAGTTGAGTGACGAGGTGGAATGTCTTGTGCAAGATCGTCAGGCGGAGCAGGAGCAGGAGACCCAAGCTCAGGATTGGGGTTGGGTAGCTCGTCTTCAACCTGTTCATCTTCCACTTGTTCATTAAAGGGTGAACTAGGAAAGGGATCAGTGATATCTGGTGGTTGGACAGAGAAGTCTACAGCAACAGAATCAGGAACAACTATAGGAGGATCAGGAGCAACTACAGAAGGAATATGTGCCTCATCTGGAAAAAGATCTAATACAGAGGAGGAAGACAGGGAAGCACTGAAATGAGAGAGCTCGACAAAAAGGCGATGTTCCCAAAAGACAACATTGCGGGAGATACGAAGACGATGAGAGACAGGATCATAACACCTATACCCCTTTTGAGTTTCGCCATAGCCAAGAAAACAACAAAGCCTTGACCGAGGCTCAAGTTTGTTATGTTCATGTGGCTGAAGAAGAACGAAACAAGCAGAACCGAAGGAGCGAAGGTGGTGATAGTCTGGAGGTGACCTAAAAAGGCGCTCATATGGAGTTTGATTTTGGATAATAGGACTCGGAATGCGATTAATAGTATGAACAGCATGAAGAGCAGCTTCACCCCAAAAAGGAGCAGGAATTTTGGCAGAGAGAAGGAGAGCACGAACAGTGTCAAGAATATGACGAAGTTTTCGTTCGGCTCTACCATTTTGCTGAGAGGTACCTAGACAAGTTAGTTGATGAACAGTGCCATAGGAATGCAAAATAGCTTGGAAAGCATATTGAGTATATTTAAGAGCATTATCAGATCGAAAAATTTTGATGCGTCTGGAAAACTGAGTTTCAACCATTTTTGCAAAATTAGAATATACTTCCAATAATTCAGAACAATGTTTCATATTAAAAATCCAGCTATAACGAGAGTAATCATCAACAAAGACAACAAAATATCTAGACCCACCAATACTAGAGACAGAGGACGGCCCCCAAACATCAGAATGAATAAGGTCAAAGATATCAGTGGATATTGATTCACTAGTATTAAAAGGCAAAGCTGGTTGTTTTCCTAACTGACATGAAACACAATCAAAATTTTCTGTAGACACTGAACCTAACAAACCTCTAGAAGCCAATTGTTGTACCCGAGAGGAAGATGCGTGGCCAAGTCGAGCATGCCAAAGTGCAAGGGAATGAGTGGAAGAAACTGCAGCAGCTGCAGCAATAGAAACAGGAGCAACAAGTGGAAGACGAAGTTGTCCACGGGAAACATACGCCCAACTCTGGGACCGGTCCCAAGCTCCTGTCCCGTCCTCGGATCCTGCACAATGCACCCAGAGTAATTAAAGGTAATGCGATAACCCAACTCAGCTAATTGTCCCACAGAAAATAAATTATAAGAAAGGTCAGGAACATTAAAAAGTCCAGGAACCGAGAGGTTAGAAGTTGAAACTGAACCTATATTATGACCAGACATTGTGGAACCATTTGCTGTGCGAATATTAAGAGGGTGCGGTGCAGGTTTAAGGTCAGAAAATAAGGACGAGTGAGGTGTCATGTGATTGCAACAAGCAGAATCCATAAGCCAAGAGGTAGGAGACATACCAGATAAAGCTGAGAGAGAAGAGGAATAAGATGCATTACCAACCATACGAATGACATTGGCGATGATATTTATAAGGTCATCTCTGGAAATGGAGAAAGTGGATCCCGAAGACTTAGATTGTGCAGAGACAGAAGCCATTGGTTGGACACTCTCAGTGTTAGCAACAGTAGCAGCAGAAATTGAAACTGCTGATTTGTTGCGATGATAGCAAGTCTCAATATTGTGGCCAAAACGTTTGCAAAATTTGCAAAAACGTTTGACGGATTGGCAGCGATGATTGTTGCAATAAGAAGAAGACCTGCCCTTATTCTTCATTTAGAAGCAAAATATGCAAAAATAGACTGCGAAAATGAAATCTACGCGAAAAACTGGGTAAGGAGGACCTGGACTGCAAAAGTCAACCCTGTAGAAAAGTCAACGGTCAAAGTCAACTCTGGTCAACGGTCCAGTCAACAATGGTCAACGATGACGTCAGCTGCACGTGGTGACTGATGTCAGCAGAAGGTGGATGATGACGTCAGCCCTAGGTGACGTGGCAGTATGACGTCACTGATGACCTCAGCGTACCGAGTCTGGCGCGTGAGGCGCGTGGAAGCGCGTGGACGGCGCGTGAAAGCGCGTGAATAATATGGGCGGCGCGTGGAGGCGCGTGCCAGTAACGCCGAGAATTGTAGTGGCGCGTGGAGGCGCGTGGCAGGTCCGATGAAGACGATATTTCACAGAAATTCAGATCGGAGAGAATACTTTCCGATGGTGCAATCTGTGGTCTGATCGGAGTAGCGGAAGCGTTGGTGGCGGCAAGGCAGTGGTCTTTGATGTACTGAAGTCGCGTAGGAGGCAGTGGTGCTGCTCACAACAACGGCTGCAGATGACACCCAAGAAGACAAGACTGCTTAAGAGCGGCACACCAAAGGATTAGAGCAGTGGCTCTGATACCATGTTAGAAATACTGAACGATTGTATTGTATTTCATAATGAAAGAATATACATAGGTGCCTTTATATAGGAGGCATATGTGTGCTATACAAGTAACTATGTGTGCTATACAAGTAACCTAACTGGGCCTAGAGCCCACAATATATTATACATGTTAACAATGATTTTTTCAGCATATTTGAGTTGCTCAATTGTGAAAATATTTCATATTTTTATCTCTATTTATGCGATCATGCAACTAGAAATAGACACAAAATAAATAAACATTTGTATCACTAAATCAAACCTTGTCTACCATCCCAAGATTGCCCTCTTTCACTTTTTCTTTTATTATATAAACTGTTAAATTGTGATAGTTTGTTATTGATTTGTCACTATAACTGTTTCATACTATTGTCCAAACTCCTATAAAATTTGATGAAAGGATTACATTGAATAAAAGTAAAAATTATATGCCCAAAATCAGTAAATCAAAAATTACAAAATTGAATTAAATTCTAGAAAAAATTTGCTTCCAAGACAAATAAAAAATTGCAGATCTAATTTATATTTCAAACTATAATTTATTTATTTCAAAATGTTTACTTCGGGCCCATTTAGTAACCCATTTTAAATAACATCTTTTACATTTTAAACACACTTACACATATTTTCACTTTTTTTTTTTTTTTTATAAAAAGTTTTCTAGTTAATAACTAATAGTATATGTTTTTACGCCATTAGTAAAATCTGTTTTTTAATATTATCTAAACAGGAAGCTCATTGGAATTTGAACTTGGATGGATGGCCACATGTCACAAATCATCAAATTCCAATCAAAATCGACTCAAATGCCATGTTTAAGAAAGCTGATGATGAGTAATGTCAAACTTTCCAGGCTTCCAAACAAAGAAAGCCACGCGCTATCTTTGTCGTGGCTGGAAATGTGTCAGTCTGGTAATCTTTCATCCCATTTGACCCTTTGACTGCATTGGGGAATGATTTTTTTTTTTTTTTTTCAAAAATATAAAAGAAATTAAAAAAAATGAGCATTTCTAGTAAGGGTGACAAATAAGCCCAAACTTATTTGTCCACTAAAATTTATCTACTCTAATTAAATTTAAATTTATCAAATTATTAATTATGTTAAATGGGCATCAACCCAATTAGATTCAGTAATTATTGGGTTTTAATTAAAAACTCATTGAACCTCATTTAACCCAAATACAATACACTCAAATTCAACCCAGTCATTTCTACAAAAAAAAAAAAAAAAAACCTAGCCCTCAGAGTCTCAAATGTTTCAAGTTTCAAGAGGGTTTTCATTTTCCCTCATTTTCTCAACCTCCAATCACGTTTTAATAAAACACAGAGAATGCCTCGCATGCCTCCTTCGTCGATGCTCCGAATGTAGATTTTGCCTCTCTGGTTCTTGATTGCCAATACGCCATTATCGACCATCGTCGGTTGCGGTTGAGCTTGAGGTTGAGTTTCCGGCTTGGACTCAGTTGCTGGAGCAATCTACTTGGCGATCCAAAGCTTCTAGTCATCGTAGCCGAACAAAAACTTCGTCTCTAGAATAGAGAAGATTTCATAGCTCAGCTTGTCGGTGTTGATACTCGGTTCTTGCATTTCCGATTGATTCGAATCCATTGAAGAAACAAATAAAAGCTCTGCTCTGTGTAGTTCTGTTTGGTGTTTGGATGAACCTAATAAAGAATCCCACAAGTACTCAACCCTCTCCCTCTTTCTCTGTGAAATTTGAGATTGTACTTTATGTTTGGTTGCTGAGAAAATGTTGGAAAGTGAACTGGGAAAGGGATAGAGAGAAAAAGAAAATTTGGATTCTTTTGTTGAATTCTCCTTCTTCTTTTTTTCTTTTTTTTTTTTTAATTATAAATTGAATTGCCTGATAAAAACTGAACTTTAGTGGCATTTTGGTAATTTTGATAATTGGGTAATTGGGTGGGTTGGGGTTTATCCATAATAATTGGGTTGAGTTAGATTTGGGTTAGAAGCAATTAGTTAAATGGGTTTTAATGGGCAAATGAGTTTTATATACCCAACTCAATTATGCCCACTCCAAACTCACCCTAACACACCAATTTGCCACCCCTAATTTCTAGAGCTAAAATCAAAATAGGTCAAATTACAACTTACCCACTTATAGTTTGGCCTAAATTTAAATTGTTTATTCGTGTTTTGAAATTTGGTACTTTACTCACCTGAGTTATGTTTTGTTAGGCTTTCGTAACCTACCTCTCCATTTTATATTAAAAAAAACACATTTAAACATAAAAATATAACATAAAACGGATCAAAAAACTGGGGTTTAAAATTTTGTAGAAAATGGATGAACATCGCATTAAAAAAATTAAAAAAATATATAGATTAAATATCAGAACTTCTCTAAAAAAAATTCTAATAGCAAAACTAAGCCTTTTGTGACAAACCCATCAAAATGAAGCAAACTTCTGGTGTTAGCCTAAAAGAGAAACCAAAAAATATAAATAAAATTGAAAACATAGCATGAATCTTGACTGGATTTTTGAGAGAGAGATAGAACTTGAACTTCAATGAAGGCATGATAAGGCACTAGGGACAAGATGATATTTGGGTAAGATGGTAACAATGAAGAAGTCAATATATTTTCTACACTTTTGGCTGATCTTGATTAGGATTAGGATTCAGAAATTGTGATCTTGATTACTGGGGTGTGGAGTCCTTTCTAGAGGAATATTTAATTTTAATGCCCACAGCTCTTGCCCATCTTCTCATCTTGGGATTTGGAAATTTGAGAATTTTGGACAACAAGGGGATTCAACACCTTACTTCTACATTGCTCACATCCCCTTCTTAGACATTGACGAAGAAATCAATCAATATCTGAGCCAAAAGTGTAGACAAGATCCAACCCATATGATATTTGGGTAAGATGATATAGTGTGAAATTTAAATTCTTTTTATTCAAACCCTAAGCTTTTGATTTGTTTTATGTTATGTTTTTGTATTAAAATGTGTTTTTAAATTGAAAATGGAGAGGTGGGTTACAGAGGTTTAACGGAGCATAGTTTAGGTGGGTAAAATGCCAAATTTCAAAATACAAGTAGACAACTTAAATTTGAGTCAAACCACAAGTGAGTAAGTTGTAATTAACTCATCAAAATAATAGGCAAAGTAGAAAGTAAAAAACCAAGTTTAGTTGTATATTCAAATGAGGCAAATTGTTTTTGCTCATCTACAGTCACTCTCTTTGATCATGAGCTAAAACCAAAATCCTCATTATTTTAGAGAGTAAAACCTAAAAACATAACTCTAATAGTCTCTCCAAAGTTCAAAAAGTGTTTTGCTAATGAACAGTCATTCTCTTTGTCTAATATGCTACTGTTCATTAGCAAAAGAATTTATTTGAATAAAATATTCAATCTCATATCTCTCTCTCTTTCTCTCTCGCTCTCTCTCTCTCTCAAGTAAAAAGTTGAAACAAGTACATAAAAAACAAATAAAAATGATAATTTTAAATGGGACAGAGAATGATAAAAATTCTGTTGAAAAATGTATTTGAAAAAGTAGATAGACAAAAAGTAAATGTTTACTCTTCAAATAGTACAAAAATATAGAAGATTTATTGGAGATGCTCTGGAGGTTACTGTAGATGAGTAGAACAATTTAAAACTAATATTTTCTATTTTCTCTCTCCACGTAGTCTTTCTATCTTTTATCAATATAATTGTTGGGAATGAATAAAAAAGATTAAAAAAATTAAGAAATAATATTTACAAGGGATATGGAAATGATAGAGAGTCGGGTAGAAAATGAATTTAAAAAAGCATATAGACAAAAGGTAAAAGTCTCCAAATAGTACTAAAATATGGCTAAGCTACTAGAAATGTTTAGTTCTACCTCTCTATTTCAGCCACAAAGGTTGCATTCAATCAACAAATCACCATGTAAATTTAATTATTTTTTGAAAAATTTGTTGTTACATATAATTTTGTCAACATATTAATTTAATTCAAACATAAAAGAATTCTCAATGCGTCCATCTAAAACTGTATTACTCGGTTCAAGTGAAAGATAGACAAATAATTTCAGATAAAATTATAAAAAGAAAACCTCATACATCTCCTAAAAAGATAATTACAAATTTTACTAGATACCACAAATAAAACCTAATATTGACTATCTTTTGATAACGTGTTATCAAATCCACTTTTTTCAAAGTATAGTTCTTTTTTTTAATTTACTTTATTTTAGCTACAGTTTTTTCAAACAATTCAAATTTCAAAATTTCAAAATAAATAAATAAATTTTATCAAATGGTAGTGAACACAACAATTTAGATCAGTTTCCCCCTTCTTCTCCTTCTTCTTCTTATATTCTTCTTTCTTTCTTTTTTCTTTGTTTTGTTTGTTTGTTTTTTTTTTTTTCACCACAAACTCTCTCTAGCTCGCTCTCTTTTTATTATTATTTTTTTTATGAGACCACAAACTCTCTCAAAAGTAAAAAAGAACATTCATGTGCATGGATTTGTAGACTTTTATAAATATATGACAAACAGTACCCTTGCTAGCGGCCTAGGCGCCTTTACTCTTTAGACCCAACTGTCAATTAAGATTTGTTTAAAACAATTATCATCATTGATTGATTCAGGTTGAGTTTGGGTTGCAATGTCATTGTGTTTAAATACCACATCTTTTGCTAAAATTAAAAAATTATTGTTGAAAATACTCTAGATAAAAGTAAAAGTTAGTTAAAATAGTACAGTGAGACCCATGAATAGTACCAAAAAGTGCAATGGGTCCCATAAATAGTAGATTGATTGATTCAGGTTGAGTTTGGATTGCAGTATCATTGTGTTTAAATATCACATATTTTGCTGAAATTAAAAAATTATTGTTGAAAATACTCTAGATAAAAGTAAAAGTTAGTTAAAATAATACAGTGAGACCTATGAATAGTACCAAAAAGTGCAATGGACCCCATAAATAGTAGCAAAAATAAGCTGAATAGTGAAATAATTTTCATTTTTAATTTTCATCCAAACGCACGTTGAAAAGGAAAAAAAATTTGCTGTCTGGTGTTTTTTCTGTGGGTCCCATGCACTGTTTGCAGGACCCACAAGTACAAAAAAACGTAAATCTAACTTTAAAACTGGGTCCCACGGTACTATTCACACATTTAAAAATTATTTCGCTACAATTTTTTTATTTTCAGCAATAAACGGTATCCAAACAGATCCTAATCTTTTTTTGGGTAGAACTCATCGATTTAGTCATTAACTAGCTATTTCGCAACAACATGAAGATTTGTAGAGTATAATAACACGAGTGAACATATGATATTTTTTTGAGAGGGTGAAAGAGAAATGATTCTTTCCCTTTGTTTTTAAAATGATTTTTTAAATTTTAATTATAATCTCTCTCTCTCTCTCTCTCTCTCTCTCTCTCTCTCTCTCTATATATATATATATATATATATATTATGTCGATCATTTAGAAAACAAAAACAAAAGCAAAAAAATAAAGATTTAATCACACTAAAAATAAAGATAATTATATATATATATATATAAATAATTGGCAAAGGAAAACGCAACGAAACTCATAGTATGATTATATTATGACCTTATGAGTATTAGTGAATTTTTCTTCCATTAAAGGTGACAAAGATTAACAAAGAAAAGCATAATGAAATTCATAAACTTAAATAATTCACGCGGATGATTTTATAAATTACCATGCAGGTTAAAATTAGAAATTCTCAAACTCATTTGGAGGAAAACTTTATCTATTCTCTGTTTTGTATAACAGTCATGGGTATTGGAGCATCTAGTCAAGAATTAAGAGCCTTCTATATATAGCTATACTTTTTTAAAAATTCTTAAATTATACTTATATAAAGGAACAAATATTTTGCATTCCTTTACCACCAACAAAGGAGAGAAAAGCCTAGAACCTTAGGTTTAAATCCTCCCTTCTCCATTCCTTTACTTTATTTTAGCTAGGCATAGTTTTTTTTTTTTTTTTTTGGTTAAACAACTCAATTTTAAAAAAGTTGAAAAAATAAGTTGTACCAAATGGTTGTCAAGAGCCAACAATAAAAATCGGTTTCCTTTTAGTTTCCCTTTACATTATGTTCAACTTCCACCACTTCTCTAAAAATAAAAATAATAAAAATAAAAAACTCCCACCACAAACTCTTGCCATCTCTCTTTATTAAGAAAAAAAATTTAAAGTTTCTTGTTATTAAATACGAGATCTGAAAAGCTCAATCTTCGACTACACCAAAAATCAATTGATGTCTTTGGCTAGTAAGCTTGATAATAAAGAACAATGATTTTGGAGTAGACACCGTAAATTTAAAAATTGAAATACTATCTTGTCTATTCAATATATATATATATATATATATAAATATATGGGGTGTGGAGGGCAAGAGCTGATGTTCAAATCTACAGGAGGGAGCTTCACGTACAAACATATATATATTTATCTCGTCTGAAAAAAAAAAAAAAAAAAACATAATGAAAGAAAGTGGTAAAATATTGTTAACAACACTGATAACTCATATGTGTATTACATCATCTGATTAAAAAAAAAAAAAAGCTCCTTGATGACCTAAGGCACTCCATAACCAATGATGTAATACACATATGTGTTATCAATATATAAAATTATAACCACTGCGTACCTTTAGTGCGGTGGTCACTCCACAAGTATAAGTGCTTGTAGGCTGTGGGGGGCAAGGGCCTGGGTTCAATTCTCAAAGAGAAAGTTTCACATACATATACACTTGGATTAGATTAGAGTAGAATTTTTATCTTGTATCAATATGTATATATATATATATATATATATATAATTATAACTTATAACTACTGCATGACTTCCTCCAAAAATAAAAAATAAAAATTTGAACAAGCCGTTTCCCATTAATTATGACTTTATGAGCTTTCTTAATGACCAAGATTAATTGAACCCTAGTGGCCACTGAAATTCTATAAAATTGAAAATTTCAACCCTAGCTGTAATTAGTTTCTCTGTTTCTAAGAAAGCTTCATGCTTCTCCTAGAACAGTAGAATAGTTGTCCCTTCTCTTAGAAGGCGAGTTTGTACTCCTTAAAATAACAAGGTTATTTTAAGGTTTGTTGGGTTTTTCTTTGTGGGGTGGGGAAACACTTCAATGTTCTTTTTGGAGTATCTTTTTTTCAATTCTTTTTATCTCAGTTCTTTTCGAATCATTTGGAGGATTTGACCTCAAATTAAATGACAAAGAAGTCCAGTTTGAGGGAATAAGGTATAGGTTCAAGGGGGGAGAGAAGTCTTCACGAACAAAGTGCTAGACAAACCGGTGTGCATGGTCCGATGAATTTATCTTAGCAGCAAAATTTCTCACAAGCAGATTTCTCAAGATGGAGGTAGTTGCACAAACCTCCAAACAAATCTGGCGCTCTACAAATGATTTCAAAATCAAGCATTGTGGCAACCATAGGGTACATGAAGTCCCCTACAGATTCATGAATAAGGCTGTGGCACAAAGTATCTATGAAACAATAGGAAGGAGAATTTTCAGGCGCCCTATGAGACCTTTGCCAGTTCAGTGACAGGAAGGAGAATTTTCAGGCACAGTGGTTGATCAGACTAGAGAGGGAGAAGCAATTATGGAAATCGAAAAATCAGGGGATGACATTAATTCCAAGTCCGTTACAAATTCAAAATCTGTAATTGATAAGGAAAGGGAGTCTAAGGCAGGAAACGTGCTAAACCAAAAGAAGCCAAACCCGTTATTCTCTCAATCAATTTTCGAAAATAATTGCCATGATCATTTATTCCCTCATTCACGTTCCGAAAATAAATGCCAAGGTGATTTATTCCTTTCACAACTCTCAATTATTGACAAGGAAATAAGGAAGTTTGATACAACGGGTATTTAGGAGGCAGGGCATACAAGCACGGCTAGCAGTGAAGGGGAACGTGAGAAAATTCATAAATTCCCTCATGGGGTGGCAGGAAAAATAAATTCTTCCACGTGCAGTTTCTCTTCTCATCCATTTCCACGTGCAAGTGCTAAGACTACCACTCAACCTGAGCCAACGAATCCCCTCTGTGTCCGGTGTTCATGGGCCAGCGAATATGCCCTCCATGCGTTGTGGTCGTGTGGTGAGTTGGATGCAGTATGGGAGGATTTGAACATGTAGAGTTGCCGAAATACACTCAGCTTTATCACTTTCAAAGAGCTGTTGTCATGGCTGATCAATCACCAGCAACATCTGGAGTTCTTTTCAGTCACGACATGGCCTATCTGGACACAACAAAACTAGGTTCGACTAAATAAACCCAGCTGCAGTCTGCACTTAATCACCCATTGGCAAAGGAACGGCTTTGGGAATTTCAGGATGTTAATCCGCATCCTCCATCTCCTCGGACAACCCATTCCTCAGTGTAGAAGTGGAAACCACCAGATCACAGGTTGGTAAAAATTAATTGAGACGGCGCCAAGTTCGCAAAGGAGAACAGAGCAGGGATTTGGGTGGTCATACGTAACAGTGAGGGTATGGTGCTAGGATCACTGTCTAAGCAACTTTCCCAGGCATTTAGGCCTCTGCAAATCGAGGCGATGGCTGTCGAAACAGCTTTGCAGTTCGCGGCAGACCTGGGAGTTCAACACGCCATCCTTGAGATGAACTAGCTAGTGTTAGTGAAGGCCTTGCGTGAAGGTACAGAGTTCCTTTTAACAATGGGCTTAGTGTTGGATGAGATTAGAAATATGGTTAACTTTTTTACTGAATTACACTACTCTCATGTAAAGAGAGAGGGTAATATTGTTGCTCACAAGTTAGCTCATCATGCTATTTGTGTTTTGGATTTTACAGTGTGGATGGAGTATGTTCCACCAACTTTATTTCCTGTTGTATTGGCTAACATAACTGGTTTTACTTAATAAAATAAGATACTTTCTTCCTAAAAAAAAAAAAAAAGATTAACTGAACCCTTCTACTTCTACTAATGGTTACAGTATTTGACAATGACAAAGGGGGCACAATGAAATTCATATATAAATTGATTTATAACCTTCCTAGAAATAACAAGTCTTCCATAATTTTTAAATTTTACTGAAATGAGACTTATATAAAGTCTATCTTGTAAGGGTAAATACTAAATAGTTTTGCACTCTTTTACAACCAACAAAAGAGAGAAGAAAATGGAGTTTCTTACATAGCTTTCAATTTTCAAATAATCCTGGTGAGAGCAAATATATAAGATTTCCCAAACACGTGCAAGTCCTAATCTTTATTTAGAGCACGCATCTCCTGCGTCCAAATAGCACGCCATGTCTCTCTCCAGCTGCAATTTACAATATTCCTAGACACAGAGAAAGAAAGATCTCAAAAATTCTGGTTCCGAAAGTAAACCGCTTCAAGTCAAAATATTATTATAACCCATCAAAGTTGAAGTATCAAAAAGTGAAAAATAATAATAATAATAATAATAACAGCACTGGGCTGGAGAGAGAGAGAAACATAGTTATATACCCTTTTTTTTTAAAGAAAATATATAGTTATAATGTTATATACTAGATATTTTTAATGTGTTTGGCAATAGATTATAAGCTATTTTTTTTTAAAAGAAACTTTTATGCACAATTTTTAAAAAATTTATTTTTTTCAAAATATAAGTACATATATTTTTTTGAAGAAACAAAATATAAATACACTTAGTTAAATAAACTATTTTTAAACAGACATTTGGTTAACCGCTTTTAATATTTTGTTTTAATGGATAATGAGTAGTATATTACTGTTTTTGACGAGCCCTAGAACTGGATGCACATCAATTATTATTTTTTTATTTTTTATTTGGGAGGGGGAACTGGATGCACGTATGCTGCAAGAGTTCAGAATATATATATATATATATATATAATTTTTTTTTTTTTTGAGAGGAAAGTTCAGCATAAGTTATTGGTGAGGGGAATTTGACCAATTCGATATATATTTCCTGTGAACAAGTCATGTATCCTACTCAATCAAGTCAAACTGGGAAAAGCTACCTTGTGGGGAAACCGCGTGTGTTATTTAATACCAAATCCATATTACATCTAAGAAAACATTTATCTTAATATAATCCACTCATGACAATAGTTGATTTTATTATTATTTCCTATAATTGCTGGTCAATAAATTGACTTAGGCTCTAAAAAAAAGAAAAAAAAAAGAAGGGCCAAGAAAACTAGTTATAAAGGACAAAAAATCATAAATGAAGGACAAATAATTGATTACCTTTGATTTAATTTATCATTAATTACTTGTTTCGCTACAAAATGAAGATTTTGTATGATAATAACGCGAGTGAAAAAAATATTTAGAAAAATGATACTTCCTTTACTTTGAAAATGATTGTTTTAAATTTAATTAATATTTATCTTACATTGATCATTTAGAAAACACAAAAATAATAATAAACATTTTAAATTGCCAGATTAGGGTCATCTGTAATTTTTTAGATAACTCTATCTTGGAAAAAAAAAATGACAAAGGGAAACACCACACATGGTATGACTTTATGGTAAATAGCTTTCTTAGTAATCGAGAATCGATCGAACAAGTCTTCTAAGATTTTCCAGTGAGAAAATTAAATTGACAAAGGAGAGTACAATGAAATTCGTAATATGATTTATGAACTTTCATAGAAATTATGAATTGAGTATCCTCCACCAAAAACTCTCTACATCTCTCTTTATCAAGAAAAGTAAAGAGAATTTTCATATGCATATACGTAAGTATTTTATAAATAAAGGAAAAACAATTTGTCACCCTTGATTCAGTCATTACCTGTTTCACAACACAATGAGGAAGTGAAAAATGATGTTTTCTTATGAGTAAAATCAATGATACTTATTCATATACAAGAGAAAAAAAGATACTTTCCTTTATTTTTAAAAAACAAAGGTTTAAAATTTCATTATATATCTTAGTTAAGAGTTTTGTAACTTAGTTGGTTATCATATTTATATATATATATATATATATTAAACAAAAATATCTAAGGTTTAAATCTCTTCTCTTCCAACTACCAAATTAAAAAAAAAAAAAACATATATTGATAATTTAAAAAACAAAATGAAAAAAATATTTATTTAATCGGATTAGTATTTCAAGAATTTTTAAAGATAATTCTATTTTTTTGGAAAAATTCGATAAAGGAAAACATAACAAAATTCATGGTATGATTATGTTATGAATTTATGAGCTATTGAAGCGATAAAAAATTTAATAAAATTTCCACTGTTAATTATTATGAGCTTTCTTAGAATCAAAATTGAACACGTTTTCCTTCTATTAATAACTGTGACCTTAATTGACAATGACAAAGGAGAGCTCAATGAAATTCATAAATTGATGGCAAAAATGCAAAACTGACCTTTTAACTTTCACATTTTTCATTTCAGCCCTCTAACTTTTAGTTTTATCAATTCAGTCTTCTAACTTTTAATTTTTGTCAATTCAAGGTTCTGTTATAAATCTTTTAGTGCTGCCGTTACCCACACCAAAACGACGCCGTTTTTTTTATTTTTTTTTATTTTTTTATTTTTTTTATTTTTTTTAATTCGGAATTAAAAGAAAATAAGGAAAAAAAAAAAACTAAACACCTCGTTGAATCAAAACGACGTCCCCTGAATCAAAACAAAACAAAATAAGCCTCGCCTTCCTCTTCTCCTCATCTTCGTTCGCCGGCGCCGCCTCGAAACTCACCGAATCCGCCACATTCTCCGACGATCTCCGGTACTTGGGGGTCCTCAAATCCGCGGTGATTCCTTCTTCCACGTGCTCTTTCTTCCTCTTCGAAACGCAATTCTTCGACGCCGTTTCCTCCTCCACCTTTCAGTGGTTCTAACGGCAGCACTAAACAAACATAGCCTCTGCAACCATAGGTCCTACAAAGCCGGTGGCGTAGCTAGCGCCGGCAGACTCGGTGTCGAAAGCGCGACAGGCGTTGGTGCGGAGACGATGGTGACGGGGACGACCTTGTCGAGCGCCCTCCTCCAGTCCTGGCCGTGGCAACGTTCTCGCAGAGCGGCGGCGGTGGTGGGTCGATTTCCATGCTCAGGTTGCTGTCGACCTTGATCGACGAGTCCGACTCCGATCCCAACCTCTCCATTGGATCCCCCATTGAAAACGAAAATGAGAGCAAATGACAGAGAGAGAGATCTAAGTTGAGTTTTGGGGTTCAATGAATGAGAGTGATGAGTACGTTTGAAGGTTACTGAAGTCTTCTCACTAATGTTTTTTTTTTTTTTTTTTTAATTCTGAATAAAATAAAATTTTTAAAAAAAAAACTATATGCAAAACGGCGTCGTTTTGGTGTGGGTAACGGCAGCACTAACAGATTTATAACGGAGTCTTAAATTGACAAAAATTGAAAGTTAGAGGACTGAATTGACAAAACTAAAAGTTAGAGGACTGAAATGAAAAAATGTGAAAGTTAGAGGGTCAGTTTTGCATTTTTGCCTAAATTGATTTATGAGCTTTCCTAGAAATTAATAATAGAGCAAGTCTTCAATTTTTATTTTTTTAGTTTCAAATATATATTTATTTGTAGTTTCTGAAATGGGAATTATATAAAGCCTGTTTTGTAAGAGCAAAATATTTTGCTTTCTATTACAACCAACAAAAGAGAGAAGTACATTCTCAAAAAAAAAAAAAATAAATAAACAAAAGAGAGAAGAAAACGAAGTTATTTCTTACATAGCTTTAGAACAATCCCGGTGAGTAAATATGCTTGTATTTCTCCAATAATTATTTATTTACATTTTTTATTTGGATCATGATTTTGTTAATAACTAGTTTTGTGCCACTCATTGAATTGAAAATCATGTTATTACCCTAGCAGCAATTAATGGCGATCACCATCATTTTCTTCTTCTTATGTGCAATCTCTTTTTCTTTATAATCACATATTTTGAAGATATTCTTAACCATTTTATATTTGATCAAACTCCAAATTCATTTTTATTTTCACTTAAATTGTCCAGGAATTTTGAGATCAACAAGAAACACGAAAAGGCCAGGCAAGTGATCAAGTCAATCTCTTGTGAGAAGACATGTCGAGAATTGATGAGATAAAACACTCTAGCCACAGGCATCAGCTTAAACTAATGCGTATCGAAACCTGTTATCAGTGTGATGGATGTAAAGAGCAAGGGCTTGGGTCATTTTACCAGTGTAACAAAAGGAGGTGTGGCTTTCATCTTCATGAGGAATGCGCTTTAGCTTCTGGCTCTGGCTCTATTACTCACCCATTCTTCAAGAACTGCCACTTCATATTTCATGATGAGGAGTCTCAATCTGACACTATATTAGTTTGTGTTGCATGTGGCAAGAATGTCCAAGGCTTCATGTACAAGTCTTTAGGTAACAAAGCACATGTACTTCATCCTTGTTGTTTGAAGCTCCCACATAACAGGGCTAATGATCAAGGGGTCAATGTAAATCTTCGTGAAAAGTTGCCATGGATGTCAAAGTGCCTAATATGCCAAAGTAGGAAAATTTCAAATAAGATTGAGGGCTGGGCTTATGTCTCATCTTGTGGCAAATTCCGTTATCATGTGGCATGTCTGAAGGACATGATTTTCGAGAATTGGAACAACAATGTTCGTCTCCTTCAACCAACTGATGGAAGAAACACAAGTACCTTCAGCTTGCTACTGCAGAAAAGTGGCTTAACTGGAAAGAATGCCCGTAAGTATAGCTTGGAAATTATGAAAGTGATTGTGGAGGTCATTATTGCTGCCCTCTTCGGAGATGCAACACCTATCTTTCTTACTCTTTCGGAATCTTTTCACTAATTTAATATGTTTTCTTGAGGTTTCCTCCATGAACATGTATAAGCTAACAGAGAGGTGAGGTCTTGGTATGATAACAAGTACCTTTTAGCAAAAATGACAAATTGTAGGTTCAAGTTTATAATTTTCTTTTTCAAACAAAAAAAGAATTGTAAACTTTTTCTTTGTATCTTCAACCACCATAACAATGAAGTGTAAACTTGAGTTGGCAATTTTTCTTGTGGGAAAATTTGCACTCAAGACCATGAAGGTTTTATTATTGTAATGATTTTTCTTTTACTTTTAATGAGTTATTTTTTTATCAATTTAGTACCAATAATCATTGTTTTATGATATCGATATTACAATCTTTAATCAATTATTGTATGCTCATGTGATGTACATAAACAACGACAACCAAATTTTCGTCTCAACTTTTTTTTTTTGGGGGCTATTTATGGATCTTCAACAAATTAATCATAGTTGGCCACATATATTCTTTTTCACCATTATATTTTAGCCAAATTCATACTCTCAATTACTTACTAATTTACTTATTTATTTGACATGTCATTTTTTTGTTACTTCTATGTTATTTATTTATTTTTCTTTTGGTTTCCTCAACTTGAAATAATTTACTCTTTCTCACCAATACATTAATCAAAACATAACTAAATCATTGAAAGTAGTTCTCCCTCATCTTTTTATCAAGAGGGGCCAACCCTACCTTTTAGCAAATTTTCACATTTTGAATTCCATATTTACATGTATTTCCACTTAATTATCTTAACATTTTTATTTCAATTACATTCATTTTATGAGTTTTTTTTTCTTCGCAACTCAATATTCAATATCATAGAGTTGGTCTTGGAATGGTCTTAGGCTCTTTCTTTTTTTTTTTTTTAATTTATTAATTAAAACTAAAAATTACTATAGATGAATAAAATAATTCAAAATTATATTAACTAAAAACCATTTCAATAAAATAATTTAAAAATAGCTATTAAAATTTTCATACTTTAATAAACAATTTTAATTAAAATAGTAATTAAATTTATTAGAACTAAAAAAAATTAGTTTAATAATTTCAGTGTATAACTAATGATCATCGTTGAAGTTTATACCTTACATTCTTCTATAATTTATAAAAAAATTAAAAAAAATTTTAAAAAAAGTTTATGCCTTACAACGAGGCTTACCATTAAATCTAAGATTTAGTGCCTACTTGGTACAAATAATTTTTAAATAATGAACTTCTATATTAGTATAAATTTGCTACTATTTGAAGAGGAGGTAAGTTATGAAGTCAGATAAATAAATAAATATTAGATAATCATATTCATTAACGTATTTAAAAGCTTTTGTTGATTATTTTTGAAACATTATATATATATATATATATATATATATGGGAAGGACAAATGATATAAAATTACGTATTTCAAAGTTAATACAATTAAGTACTTGATTAGATTTTATACAACAACGTCTGTGAAGTAGATACAAATAGATAATAAACTTATTGTAATAAAGCAAAAGTTTCAATTGGTGTCATTTGATGAGTCTGAAGTATTGTGCTAGCTGATAAAAATTTTCAAGACATTTAAAAGGAGTTTTTTTTTTTTTTTTTTCAATTATTTTGTAATCCATATTTGGTTTTTGATAAAAAGATATTATCTAGGTTTCAGCAACTCGTTAATTATTAAGATAGTTAATTTGCTTTAGGTTCCCTTTTACTTTTAGCCCTTAAAGCTCTAAAAATATTTTTATTCTAACAAAGTTCAAACTAAACCATGGAACATGCATGATTAATTAACATCAATTCTGTATTGAAAGGTAGTTTGAATTTTTATTGAGAAAGAGAGCAGTGATTGGCTGTCCTTTCAGCAAACATTTTCCTTTAACATAGACTCATTCATAATTATTTTATTTTTAATAATGTTATTGACAAGCTGGATAACCCGCGGATCGATACACATACCTTGCAAGAAAAGTTCAGCTTAGGTTGGTGAGGAAAGTTTCACCAATTCCATATTTACTGTGCAGAAGTCGTATATATACCCTTTACTGATCAATCAACTCAAACAATTGGGAGTCTGGGACAGCTACCTGGGGGGGGGGGGGGGGGGGGGGTTGCCCTACCTGATAAAAATTTTCAAGACATTTAAAAGGAGTTTTTTTTTTTTTTTCAATTATTTTGTAATCCATATTTGGTTTTTGATAAAAAAGATATTATCTAGGTTTCAGCAACTCGTTAATTATTAAGATAGTTAATTTGCTTTAGGTTCCCTTTTACTTTTAGCCCTTAAAGCTCTAAAAATATTTTTATTCTAACAAAGTTCAAACTAAACCATGGAACATGCATGATTAATTAACATCAATTCTGTATTGAAAGGTAGTTTGAATTTTTATTGAGAAAGAGAGCAGTGATTGGCTGTCCTTTCAGCTAACATTTTCCTTTAACATAGACTCATTCATAATTATTTTATTTTTAATAATGTTATTGACAAGCTGGATAACCCGCGGATACACATACCTTGCAAGAAAAGTTCAGCTTAGGTTGGTGAGGAAAGTTTCACCAATTCCATATTTACTGTGCAGAAGTCGTATATATACCCTTTACTGATCAATCAACTCAAACAATTGGGAGTCTGGGACAGCTACCTGGGGGAGGGGGGGAGTGTGGTGGTGGTGGTGGGTGGGTGGGGGAACCTTATGTATATTTAACCAAATCTAGATTACATCTAAGAAGATGTTTAAAGAAATATTAAATTCACAATATTTTCATAACAAATTTTAAGTGGTAGATTTTTATTAGCTATTATTGATAGACAAAAAAATAATTTCAATGGTAATTTTAGATTTCAGTGGCAGGTTTAAATTATAATATTACTGATGAAGCCGAGAAATTCACCAGTGAGCTACATGATACCTACGCGCTCGAACTTGATCTTGCACAAGACAAAGAAGAAAAACCTAACAAAGAGCACTGGTGTGGTGTCGGCCGAATACCTTCCGAAGGTTAAGTCAGAAATCTTCTCACAACTCTAAAGTGCTAGAGAAGGTAAATTATGCATGCCTTGATTTATGAGGGTATTGGGGTTTTTATAGTAGTAGGGGGTTCATGTTTAACCCTAGGCGCCGAAGTTGTTTCCTTATAGGAAACAACCAATAGAACCCTTTTTGTGCAGGAACTCTACTTGCCTTCGAACTCTATGAAGTGTTTCGCAAGTATCCTATGTCAAGGGCCTTTTTACCTTCTCCATGGGCTTTGGACCAGCTGACAACCCATACCGGATCCGCTTACAACAGGAGATGGGCCAATCCTCCATCGGCCCACAGTTGCAGACCGTCAGGCCCTTCTTATCCCAATTTTAACATCTTCAATTACTAACAACTTACTATTTATGATTTGTTATGAAACTATTGTAAAAATATTATGGATATTACCAATTCAATATTTTATGTGCACAAGTCATATGTACGTATGATGTATCCTAACTGCAAGTAACTCCAACTGGGGAAAGCTACATGGGGCGAAACCTTGTTAAGTTCAATATTAAATTGACTTATGCTCTGGAAAGAAAATAAAGAAAGAAGATAAAGGACAAAAAATGCTATAAACGTGGGTTGACTACCCTGCTTCAGTGCTTGGATGTAAAATGTAAGACTAGTATTCCACGTTTGTGGACAACCTTTTTTTTTATTTTTTTGATATGGGTGGACTCAGCCTTTTGTGTTAGGCCTGACCTAAGGCACTCCGTAGCCAATGATGCAATACACATATGAATTATCAATAAAACTACAACTACTACCACATTGACTTCCAAAAATAAATAAAATTGAACAAGGTACTTCCCATTAATTATGAATTTATGAGCTTTCTTAACAATGAAGATTAATTGACCCTTCTAAACAGTTTACTTCTACTAATGGTGACAGTATTTGACAATGACAGAGGTGAGCACAATGAAATTCATAAAGTGATTTATAACCTTCCTAGAAATAGCAAGTCTTCCATAATTTTTAAAATTTTTTCCTGAAATGAGACTTGTATAAACTGTGTCTTGTAGTTGTAAGGGTAAATAGTTTTGCATTCCTTTACAACCAGCAAAAGAGAGAAGAAAATTGAGTTTCTTACATAGCTTTCAAATAATCCTGGTGAGAGTAAATATATATGCTTGTATTTTTACAATTAATATTTATTTACATTTGTTTCTTTGGATACACAAATTTTGTTAATTAGTAACTCGTTTTGTGCCACTTAATGAATTGAAAATCATGTTATTACTTATTACCCTAGCAGCAATGGCAATCACCAGTATGTTCTTTTCGGTAATCATGTATATTTTAAGATTCTCTGAAGTGTAACCCTTTTTTTTTTTTTGGGGGGGGGGGGGGGGGGGGGGGAGGGGGGAATAAAACTCCAAATTCATGTTTATTTTCACTTAAATTGTCCAGGAAATTTGAGATCAACAAGAAACACGGAAGGCCATATGCAAGTCAATCTTCTGAGAAGATATGTCAAAAATTACTGAGATACAACACTCTAGCCACAAACATCAGCTTAAGCTGATATGTGTCAAAAAATCTAATTATCAGTGTGCTGGATGTAAAGAGCCAGGGCTTGGATCATGTTACCAGTGCAACAAAAATAAGTGTGGCTTTCACCTTCATAAGGAGTGCGCTTTAGCTCCTGGTTCTGGCTCCATTACTCACCCATTCTTCAAGAACTGCCACTTCATATTTCATGATGCTGAGCCTCAATCTGACACTATATTACTTTGTTGTGCGTATTGGGTGAAATAAATCTGTTTACACAAGGTTAAAGAAGAGAGAGAGAAAATAATATGACACAAGGAATTTACGTGGTTCGGCAATAAGCCTACATCCACGGGAGGCGACAGAATAATTTTCACTATAGTTTGGAGATTACAACAATGACTTGAAAGCACTCACACACAAACTCAAACCCCAAATACACCCTTGGTTCTCTCACAAATGAATAGAGAACACCCTTTTGTATTTAGACAAATTGCAAGACACAACTTCCTAACTCTGGTGCACACACACAGAAGAAGTTATTTAGCTATCTCCCTAGCTCACTCTTGCATACTTTGCTCTCATTTGCTCCAACTTTATTTGTAGACAAAGTTTAGCCGAAATTTCCACCTTTAGAGCACACTAGAGACTTCTTTTTGATAGGGAATTCAACAATAGTGGCTAAGCATTTATTGCCAAGAATTCTTGGATTTCGGCTATGCATGAATGTGCTTGCTCAAGTGTAGTTCATTGCCAAGAAGTCATACATTTCGGCTGGACCAAAAGAATGCATGAATACTTGTTCAAGTTGGTTTTGACATTAATTCTTAAGGTCATTATTTCTGCCATCTCCGGAAATGTGTCACCTATCGTTCTTAATATTGCAGGTTATTTAGGCTTAGACTAGTATATATGTTTTCTTAGAAGAAGACTGTGTTAGGCGGTTCCTTCTTACATGAAGGTGGAATCTTGTGTAAATAATAAATCTCTCATGTGAGAGGAGCCGATTTCTCCCAAAAGAAGGTGATGAAGAAGTGTATGCACAGTTAAATAGCTGCAATTGCTTTTCTTTTTGTAGAAATTTTCTACATAATTAGCCACTTTCAAATCAAAATTGGCCTTTTGCCTATGTTATAATCTTCTTGTTACACGTGGTATATACTTGTATAAACGCTCGATATCTTGATTGTGTAGTGTTGCTGAATGTTTTGTTTATATTAATTATATGTTTGGCTATTTTATTAATTTGCAATACCCATTGAATTTAGCCAAGAGGGGAAAATGATAGAAATCCACTATGTCTTGATAAAGGAGGAAGACTCCCTGAAGAAGTTTAATTTGATAATTCTTTTGGTAGTGAAAGAAAATTCATGATAAGAGCTACGCA
This sequence comes from Quercus aquifolioides, assembly GCA_019022515.1. Taxonomy (NCBI): domain Eukaryota; kingdom Viridiplantae; phylum Streptophyta; class Magnoliopsida; order Fagales; family Fagaceae; genus Quercus; species Quercus aquifolioides. The sequence continues at coordinate 6,778,087 of CM032329.1, forward strand.
AGAGAGATTAAACGTTGTAATCCTTATTGAGTAAAATGGATTTGATAATCATTCTTGAGCTCTCTGTATGAGTTCTTGTTGATTTATTTTCCATTACTGTTATTTGTTTAAATCTTTAGTGTTATTGCACAACAAATGGTAACAAAACTTCCGCTGCATTGATTGGATGACAAATCTCTCTTTATCCTTTTTCTTTTTTTCTTTTTCTTTTTTGTAAAAAAAAAAAAATCGAGACTTGTACTATAATAAATCTCAATAGTGGTCTAAGATCTCTGAGTTTGAAATCTTTGGGCATTGAATGCATTTTATTTTTAATGAAAAATGAAGGAATAAAAAAAATGAGGTTGGTGCGTTGGTCACTCTACAAGTATAAGTGCTTGTGAAGTGGGGGGGCAAAGGCCGGGGTTCAAGTCTCCAGGAGGGAGCTTCACACACATATACACTTAGATTAGGTTAGAGTAGAATTCTATCTTGTATCAAAAAAAAAAAAAAGAGGTTGATTTTTTTTTTTCGTCCTGCATTATATGTCCTATTAAAGATTCATTTTTTTTTTTTAATCATTAAGAAAAGAAAAGAAAATAGTTTAAATATTTTTTTGGGATTCATGTTAATGTATTATTTCAGGATATAATTCATGTTAAGATTATGCATCTTTACCCATAAAAATATAATTATGTTATATATGATTCTGATCCGTATATGTATATATTTATGAATTTTATGTGGATAAATGGACAATTTGTGGCATTCTATGTGCTTAATTTCTAAGTATATATAGTAGTGTTCCTCTCAACAAGTAACATCTATAAATAATTCAGGGTCCATATCTTTTTCTTTTTAGAACAAGACAATAGAATTTAAGGTCCATATTGGTTGATCATATATTTGTGAAGAGAACATACAACTCTTCATGAGGTAAATGATAATATATATATATATATATATATATATATATATAATCTTTATATTATTAATTTGATATGGCGAACCGAGGAAGATGCTTAGCTTATATTGCTTGAATTTTTACAAATTATATGTTTTTAGTGCTTATATTATGATTGTGTTATATCATTTCTTTTATGGATGAAAATAAAGCTTTAATTTGATCAAATTGTTACATCATGCTTGAATATTAAAGAAAAAACAATTAAAGCTCTTTCCGGCCAATATTTATAATTTCTAAATCTTGATCAAGTTTTTCAGTCATGTATCAGGCGTTTTTAAATGGATTTTTTTTTTTTCAAGTTTGATTTTGTTGAATATAAGTTAGGCAACAAGTTATTTGGGCTCTACAACAATTTAGCTCTTGAGGAGCTTCTCTTGAGGTTGATTTGTTTTTTTATAATTGTAATATTTTATGAAATTTAGGGCTAGAAAACTAGTTATAAGTGTCAAGAGTCTTGAAGTTCAATTAGTTAATTAATTATAAATGAAAAACGATTAAAAATAGAGGACAAGTGATTAATTACACTCGATTTTATTTAATTTATTTTTTACTTTGGGTAAAGGGGAATCTAATATAAAAGACTAAGGAATAAAATAAGAGTTAATACAACCCAATATAATCATAAAGAAAAAGCAAATTGATCTCTCCATGAGATCCGCTTATTTTATTGAAATTGAAAACTTTTTGTTAAAAGTACTGTAAAAAAAGGTAAAAGTTAGCTGAAATAGTACAGTAAGACTCATGAATAAGACCAAAAAGTACAATAGGACTCATAAATAGTAACAAAAATAAGCTAAATAATAAAATAAGTTGGCAAAAATAAGTATTGCCAAACGCACACTAAGTAAGCTCTCTTCCTTACCAAGTAGTCAGCAGACTCAGCACATTGATTACCCTTGATTCAATCATTACTTGTTTCACTGCAACATGAAGATTTTGGTTTTGGATTATAATAAAGGCGAGTGAAATTAAATTATATATTTTACATTGATGATTTAGAAAACACAAATAAAAAGTAGACTTATTTAATCGGATTAAGATCTTCTATACATTTTTTGACAACTCTGTACAGGAAAAAAAAATGACAAAGGTAAACACAAAGAAATTCATAACATGACTATCAAACTTTATGAGCTTTCTTGGTGATGAAGATTGAACAAGACCACATCTTCCAAGGTTTTCGGTGACCAAAATGTACAAAAGAGAGTACGATGAAATTTGTAATATGAATTATGAGTTTTCTCAGAAATCAAGAATTTAAGCAACTTCTACCCAACATTCTCTTTATCAAGAAAAGTAAAAAAAAAAAAAAAAAAAGTCCATATGCATATGTGTAAGACTTTTTATAAATAAAGGAAAAACAATTTATCATCCTTAATTCAGTCATTACCTTATTCTCAAAAAAAAAAAAAAAAATCAGTCATTACCTCCAACATGTTATAATTTTTTTTTATATATATATTCTATAAATTAAAGTAACTAATGTCATAATATAAATTGAAAAAACTATGTATAAATTTAATTGCGAAAAAACTTTGAAATTTCTAAAATGTAGTTAAGATACCCGTTAACTTTTTTCTACATTGGGTGATATCATCAAGGTGATTACTCATATGACATTCAATACAATAAAGAAAACTTACCAAATTTGACCAACATATCATTCAAGAAAACTTTTTTTTTTTTTTTTAACTGTTCAAGAGAACTTATCAATTGGGCAACCGAAGTCCACTAATATGTTAATTCATGAAAAGCTCAAAACCAGTGGAATTACATGATGGTGTTGGATTAATTGGTTGGTCTACTAACTGAGCCAAAACTGTCAAGTCGATGACTGGAGGTTGTCGGTGCTTTAAAGAGAATTAGCGCGTTGGACCCAAAAGCAGTCTCACTGTCTTGTCTTATTATAAATATTTTTCCAATCTGGCACGGCTTCTATACAGTGTCATAGGACGCTAGACCCATTGCACATTGGATAAAAGTTGAATTCTTTCTAATCTGATTTGATCAGATTCCTTTGATTCTGTACGGACTCAAATTCTTTGAATTTTCGTACTTTTTTTTTAAGTAACAGCAGCATTTATTTTTTACATACTTATTTTTTTTTAAAGCGAAATTTAAGTACGGTATTTAAGTATTGTTCTTTAAATTCTCTTTTTAAAATTTTACTATATGAATTTTTTTTTCATAGGATGAAAATGTATTTTTAATTTAAGTAATCACATGACCGAATCTTAAAAAGAGAACTTAAAAAACAACACTCAAGATACTGTACCTAAATTTTATCCTTTTTCAAATACACTTTTTAACAATTTTTTATTTTTTCTTTATTAAATAAAATATTAATTGATATAAAATTATGAGATAAAAGAGAAATCAAGAAGAAAGAGAAAGAAATGATATAATAGTAGTTGCTATAATTTTTTAATTAAAAAAAAATCTAATTGCTAATGTATAGTAGCCTATCAGAAATGAGCTACTGTTTATGCGCAAAAAAAAAATTCTGATTTAGAAAAACCATTGGAGACCATTTTTTTGGTTTCATTCTCTATTGTAGAAATTATTTTGCTTTCACGTGTGTGTTTGGCAAAAATAATTTTTGCCAACTTAGTTTACTATTCATTTTATTTTTGTTACTATTAAGTTTATTTTTGCTATTATTCATAAGCGTTACTGTACTTTTTAGTACTATTTATGTGTCTCACTGTACTATTTGAGCTAACTTTTATTTTTATCTACAGTACTTTCAACAAAAAATTTTCAGTTTCAGCAAAATAAACAGATCCCAAACAGACCATACATACGTTGTTAAACATGCTCTAATCCAAACAAATCCCAATACTATCTCTTTATTTTTATATTTTTGATGGTGCTGAATTCCAGCTGCAGTTGGCCATTTGTTAGAGGCCATTTGTTTTTTTTTTGCGTAAATGCACTTTTAGTCCCTACATTTTTGGGTCATTTCTATTTTGGTCCCTACATTTTCATTTTACCACTTTTAATTCCTGAATCAATTAACGTGTAATATTTAAATCCTTACAGTCACCCAACTAACAAAAAAAATTGACGTGGTTGACAGCACATTGAAATAATAATTAAAAAATCTATTTTGGCATTAAAAATATGCTACATCAGCATTTAAATTAAAAAATTAATTTATTAATTTTAATTAAATAAAAAAAATTAAAAACAAGAACATCAAACCCAAAAATAAACTTAGCAATGACAGCAAACCTATAATCAAAGAGCAAACCCAGAATAAAAGAACATGAACATCAAACCTACAGGAAAAAAAAAAACATAAACATCACCAAATCAAAGAGCAAGAACAAGAGCAAAGGCTCAAGCAAAAGCTCAAGGACAACATTGAAGCTTGCCTCAAATACCCTAACTAGCCCAACCGATTTACCGACTCCGAAATCGACCTCCACAAGCTTAGCATCCTTGCCGGAGCTCCCGAGCTATATCCAGATCTCGTCAATCTCAATGCGATTCCTTCGATTTTGAACCTCCTTGCTCATGATAACATCGATATCGCGGTCAATGTGGTTCAGTTGCTTCAGGATCTGACAAATCCTAATGTGTTTGAGGGTGATGAGGAGAGTGATAAATTGGCTAGGATTTTGGTTGACGCGATGGTGGAGAACAATGTGCTTGAGTTGCTTGTTTAGAATTTGCAGTGGTTGAACGATTCTAATCCCGATGAGATGGTTGCGATGTATAGCACACTCACGACAGTGGAGAATCTTGTGGAGGTGAAGCCTACGGTGGCAAAGATGGTGTGCGAGAGGACGAAGTTGTTGAAGTGGTTGCTAGGGAAGATAAAGGTGAGGGAGTTTGATAGTAATAAGTAGTACACGTCGGAGATTCTGGCGATTTTGTTGCAGAATAGTGCGGTGAATCAGAGGAGGGTAGGGCAGATGAACAGCGTGGATGTGGTGCTTCAGGCCGTTGCGGTGATGTTCATGCTGCATCCGGTGCATTGTCTACTATTTAAGAAGTGTGGTGGTCGAGTTCTAGGTTTCAATTTGAGTTTGGTGATTGAAGAAGTCTGGGTTGTGGCTTCTGGGATTTGATGATTTTCTGGTTTTGAACTTTCTGGGCTTATGGCTTGGGGATTTGATGATTTTGCTATGGTTGAAAATGAGGGCTTTGAGATTTATGATTTCGTTTTTGAGCTGAATTTCTTGGGTTTTTTTGTGTGTTTGTTTTTCAAGAAAATTTCTGGGGATGAACCCAAGGAACATGAACATGTTCTTCAAAAAAAAATAATGAAAGAAATAAATTTTTTAATTTAATTATCTTATTTTATTTAAAAGAATTTAGAAAAAAATATGAAAATGTCTTTTTTATTATTATTTTATGCTGACTTGGCATTTATTAAATAATAAATAATTTTATTATTATTATTTTATTCGCCACGTCAGCATTTACTATGTCAACAGTGCACTCCTTTTGTCATGCCAGCTTTTTTTGTTAGTTGGGTGATGGTAAGGACTTAAATGTCACGTATTAATTGGTTTAGGGATTAAAAGTGGCAAAATGAAAATGTAGGAACCAAAATTGAAATGACCCCAAAATGTAGGGACCAAAAGTGCATTTTACGCCTTATTTTTTTTTTGCCTTACTTGGATTATAGAGTAATCTTTTGTGAATTGTCATTTTGAGCGAGAAGGTGTGACAAGACTAGTTCTCATTTTTCTAGTTACCTAATTAAAAGGGGAAATGTTAATCGACACTGCAAGATGTCCATTAAGAATGATTTATTGTGGATTTTATTTAATAAAAAATTAGTATAAATTAATGAAGTGACAATTAAAACTCAAAAAATTAACACTATCCAATTAATAAAATGTATTTAATATTTTCACAAAAAATCTTGGGTGATTGATTGTTATTAGAAAGTAAAAAACTTCAATAATAGTTTCAAATTAACAACTTGTTACCAAATATTTGTTGTGAAAATATTATAAACATAACATTATTCAATTAATAATTATGGCAGTTACACAACTTAATTATATATGGTGGTCGTAGCCAAGTCTTAGTCACCATATGGGTATGTACTTTTATTTTTATTTTTTTAATATGTTTTAAATTAATTTTTATTAATTAGCAAATGAACAAAGAAGACAAATTAAAGTGATTAATATTAAAATATTAAATACTAATATTTTTAAAATTAAAGTCAAACGATATACAATATCAAGAAAAATACACACAAAAACAAATGAGTTTATACATACAAATTAGTGATAAGTGATTTTTTTATATATATAAAAAGTGTATTTATTTTTTACCTAGGTAGTACAATTCATAATTGCATAATAATTTGTGACCTTAAGGGCTCGTTTGGGAGGAGGGAATGGAAAGGAACGGAAAGGAACGAAAAGAATAATTTTAGAATATTATTCCCTTCCTTTGTTTGGGAGTTTTAATGGAGGGAATGAAAAGTTCATTCCCTTGTTTGGGAGTTTAAGTGAGAGGGAATGGAATGGGTAGGAGGGAATGGAATTAGATTTAATGAATTTTTTACTAAAACTCCCAAAATACCCCTATATATTTAACCATTTATTTTTAAATAGGGATCTAATTGTAATATTGTCATAAAATAATTCCATTTCATTCCCTCCATGTTACTCCCAAACAAGATTACTTACATTCCATTCATTTTTATTCATTTCCATTCCTTTATTTTAAAACATTCAATCAAGGTTACTTAATTTCATTCCATTCCATTCTTTTCTCTCACTTAAATACATTTCATTCAATTCCATTCCCTTATGATCATTATATTCTATTCCATTTCATTCCCTTATGAACTTCCAAACAAAGCCTAAGGCACTTAATAAGGGAAAATTTATTGCCTCCATTTGAAGAATATTTAGTTTCTGGTTCAAAATAAATACCACTACAAGTTTAAAGGTATATAGAATGCCACATGAAGATTCAGTAGACTCAGCACATTGATTACCCTCGATTCAATCATTACATTTTTTTTTTTTTTTTAGAATCAATTCAATTATTACTTGTTTCACTACAACATGAAGATTTTGGTTTTGGATTATAGTAAAGTCGGGTGAAAATAAATTAAATATTTTACACTGATGATTTAAAAAACACAAATAAAAAGTAGACTTATTTAATCGGATTAAAATATTCTATAACTTTTTTGATAACTCTATCTAGGAAAAAAATTTAACGAAGCGAGCTTCTTGGTGATGAAGATTGAACAAGACAACACATCTTCCAAGGTTTTCAATGACCAAAATGTACAAAAGAGAGTACGATGAAATTAATTTGTGTTATGAATTATGAGCTTTCTCAGAAATCAAGAATTTGAGCAACTTCTGCCAAATATTCTCTTTATCAAGAAAAGTTTAAAAAAAAAAAAAAACGTCCATATGCATATATGTAACACTTTTTATAAATTAAGGAAAAAAAATTTATCATCCTTAATTCAGTCATTACCTTTTCCTCAAAAAAAAAAAAAAAAAAAAAAAAAAAAAAAAAAATCAGTCATTACCTCCAACATGTTATAATTTTTTTTTTAATATTCTATAAATCAACTAATGTAATAAAATAAATTGAAAAAACTATGTATAGATTTAATTGGGATTAAACCTTTGTTAGGTTTGCTTTTTTTTTTTTTTTTTTTTTTTTTTTTTTTTTGAGAAGGAGAAGGAAAAAAGGTTTGCCTTTTGATTTCTCATATACGAGACAACATAATTACGTTATGGCTAAAATGAAAAAAGAAAAAGAAAAAAAGACACCATAATTATATTTTCAAGGCTAAATCATAATAATTTTCTTTTGTTACTAGAAAATCTAACATAAACTACTGGCTTGAATATTTGTTCACATCTTCATATGTTTCTAAAATAAAAAAAGATCACACCTTCATATTGAGATATTTCAAAACAAAACACACAATACATTTGGTGTTTTATTAATAATGAAGAATAAACATCAATCAAATATAAAAATAATTATTTTAGTAGCTTAAGTAATTAAGTGAGAGAAAGAAAGTTCTAGCCATGTGTCCTAAACTCATAATAACATTGCTATTAAAAAAGTCAAGAATGAAAATGAATAAAAACTGAAAGTGTTTAAAGTTGCGGTATGAGATAGAGTTGTTTTTTGAAAAATTTTAGTGAAAAACGACTTCTAAAAAATGTCATATTTTTAATTGAGTTTTCTGTTGATTTATTTATTTTTGATAATACTAAATATTGAAAAATGTAAAAAATTATTTTTATATAAAGTTTTTCATCAAAATAAATAGAGTGTAAAAATAACTCTATTTTATTGGAATAGAGTGACAAAGAAAAGAGTACGAAATTCATGGTATGACTATATTATGAATTTATGAACTTTGGTAGCGGTCAAGAGAACTAATAGTGACTTATGTGCGTTCTCAACAACCAAAACTGAACAAGAACTTTTCTTCTGCTTAATTGTGGTAGTAATAATACTGACAATGACAAAAGAGATCAAAATGAAATTAATAACTTGATTTATGAGCCTTCCTAGAAATCAATAATTGAGAAAGAGTCTTCCATAATTTTTTTTTTTTTAATTTCAAAAATTCTTTTTTGTTTCAGTTTGTGAAATGAGACTTATATAAAGTCTTGTAAGAGCAATTATTTTTCATTCCTTAAGAGTTACAACCAACAAAAGCTAGGGAGAAGAAAATAAAGTTTCTTACATAGCTTTAGAATAATTCTGGTGAGTATATATATATGCTTCGTATTTTTTTCATAAATATTTGTTTATATATTTTTTTCTTTGGATACGAAATTTTGTTAATAACTCGTTTTGTGAAACTTATAGAATTGAAAACCATGTATCATCACCACCATTTTTTTTTCTTCTTCTGTGCAATCTCTTTTCTCCATATATTATCAAAATATATTTTGAAAATATTTTTATGAACCATTTTTTTTTATTTGATCAAACTCTAAATTCATGTTTATTTTCACTTAAATTGTCCAGGAATTTTGAGATCCACAAGAAACAGGCTAGGCATTGACTTGTGAAGTCAATCTTCAGAGAAGATATGTCGAGAATTACTGAGATACAACATCCCAGCCACAGGCATCGGCTTACACTGTTCACAAGCATCCAAACTTCTTTCCAGTGTGATGGATGTAAAGAGCGAGGGCTTGAGTCATGTTACAAGTGTAACGAAAGGAATTGTAACTTTCATCTTCATGGAGATTGCGCCTTCGCTTGTGTTTCTGGTCCCATCACTCACCAATTCTTCAAGAATTGCAGCTTCACATTTCAAGAGTATATAGCTGACAATAGAAACTGTGTTGCATGTGGGAAGAAAGTCAGCGGGTTTGTGTACGATTCTCCAAGCAACGAAGCACTTGTACTTCACCCTTGCTGTTTGAAGCTCCCACTTAGCAAGACTACTTCTGATCATGGGAAGAACATGAATGTAACTCTTCGTAAACAGGTCTCACGCATGAGATCAAAGTGTCAGATATGCAACAGGAGGAAACTTCCAGAAAATATTAAGGGCTGGGCCTATGTTTCCGATTGTGGCAAACACCGATGTCATGTGGCATGTGTGAAGGACATGATTTTCAACAATTTGCGCAATGTTCAAGTCCTTGCACCAACTGAAGGAAGCAACACAAGTACCTTGAGCTTGCAAGTGCAGCAAAGTGTCTTCAATGGGAAGAATTTCCGCAAGTACGGCGGAAGAATAATAAAATTGATTGTTGAGGTCATCATTTCTGCCATCTTCGGAGATGCAGTATCTATCATTCTTAATCTTGTAGATGTTATACAACAAAACTAGTATGCTTTTTCAAAGAAGAATGTTAGGCGGTTCCTCCTTGTTTGGAGAAATTTTCTTCAAAATTGGAATAAGATCGTTTCAATTTCAATATGTTGTTCTGGACGAAGATAGCTTCATGTTGACAGGTGTTGTTGGTTTAATCTGCTTTTCATTTGCTCGAATGTCAAGACTCGCTTGGCAACATCTTGTTTTTTAGTTAAAATTCACTTTTTTGTTTTGTAACCTCTAGCATTTGTTCTACTTGTGATCCCATTATTTTATAGTGAAAGTTTTTAATAAACTAGGAACCGTGGTTTTTTCCTTCTTCATTGGAGAATTTTCCATGTGAGAATTCAATATCTTGATTGTCTGAATTTTTTGTTTATATTAAAATTATGCTTGGCTAGTTTATTTGGAACACCCGCCATTGCATTTGCACAAAGAGGGAAAAATGATATAATTCCGTTGTGTGTTGTATTACTTAATTGGCTATTTTCCCAACAAAGAGTTTCTTTTCATAGAGGAGAAAACTCTAAAAAGAAGAGTAATTTGATTGTTAATAAGAGTTGTGCAAGAGGGTTTGAGCATTGTTATCCTTATTGATTATAGTTGATATAGGTAGGTTGTTTGTTAAACCACCCAAATTCTTCTAATCTTTATATGTGTACTTGTTTAATTGTTTGTTGTTTTTGTTATTTCATTATTAGTTTAAATTCTTGAGTTTTATTGCACAAGTGGAAAGAAAAATTCCACCAAATTGAACGAGTCAATATTGTCAAAAAAGATTTATTGGCCAAAATAGGAAATTAAAGGAAACCTACCGGTTTATTCACTGATCCAAGATTAGGATTAAGAATTTAATTAAGATTGTTAAAAGATTTTTTTAATGTTCTCAGGATAATTTAATCTTAGCATCCTATCTATCCCAGTTGAAATAAATAGATTGGATTTTATTACATTATCAATATTTATTTAAATATTTATTACAATGATGTTAGTTAATACAATATTTTTTTAAGGACAAGACTTAGATACAGCACTTAGATGCTGTTTCTTAGGTTCTCCTTTTAAGATTCTGTCATGTGGATTTTTTCCAAGCAACTACATGACTGAATCTTAAAATGAAAACTTAAGTAACAGCACCTATGGTACTGTACCTAAGTTTTGTTCTTTTTTTAAATGTTGGTAATATAAAAAGAGAATTTATGTATTAAAAGAAGTAACTGCTTGTTTTTCTTTTTGTAGAAATTTTCTACATAATTAGACACTTTCAAATAAAAATTGGCCTTTTGCCTATGTTGTAACGTTTTTGTTATATATGTGGTATATACTATATAGTACTATATACTTGTATAAAGTACGTATAAACTGCACAATCTTTGTCTTCGGAATAAAAATGACTATTTTATTTAAAAAAATAAGAAGAATTAACTGCATAATTGGCCCATTTCAAATCAAAATTAGAAGATCACTTTAATTATGATTTTGATGAAAGTTTTTAGTATGTTGTTACCAACAAATTAAGATAGCTTAATATTGACCGGTGTTGTTGGTGGAAACTTCTCAGTTTGCTTGGCTACCAACAAAGATAGCTTAACATTGTGCAAATGTTTGACTATTTTATTAATTAGCAATATCCATTGAATATGTACCCGCAGAGGGAAAAAAATGATAGAATTTTGATGCGTCTTGATAGAGGAAAAGACTCTCAAAAGGAGTGTGATTTGATAATTCTTTTGGGATTGGAATGATACTTGTGATTGAAAGAATACTCATAACAAGAGCTTATAATATATAAGAGAGGTTGAATATTATAATTTTTATTGAGTATTGTTAATTTGATGCCCCTTTTCACAGAGATATTCATCTCCATAGATTGTTTATCAAACCATGTAAATTTTCGTGCTCTTTATATGCATGCATGCTTGATGATTTATTTGCCTTTACTATTATTTGTTTAAATCTAGGTTTGAAACGTTTAGCTAGCATCTTGGGACCCCTCTTAAGAGATATTCTCTTATAATAACCTGATGTGTGTGAGATAATGTGACTATACATGCTCGAGAAAATAGTGAGGTGCTTGAAGAGCTATGAATATCATTGTTTCTTTAAAAAAAAAAAGTTTCAATAGTCAATATTATCACAAGCAATTTAAGAGAGAGAGAGAAAAGAAAAAAGAAAAAAGAAGGAAATTGACTAGTTTATTCACTAATCTAAGACTAGCATTAAAACGATTTGGAATTTCAACTTTTCAAGAGTTTTTAGGATAACTTCAAGATAGAGTTTTTAAGATTCATCCATTCTTAAATAAGTTGATTGGATTTTATTACATTATCTATGATCCAAATATGAATCAAAATGATAATATACAATGTTTGTATCTAATAAATATGCATCAAATCCCTTGCACCATTGTAATTACCAAAAAATACATTAATAATAAGAAAAAAATTGATCTCATATATTTCATGGATAAAAAGTACTACCTCTAGAACCCTTCTGAGTAGACCATGAATTGTCCTTCCATGTCACATCTTCCTTAAAACTAATAGTGTCGCGGATGGTATGTCCAAAAAAAGAGTACATAAAAGAAGCAATTTTGAAGAATACTATATACTTGTATTCGACTATATAATACTATATAGTATGTCCAAAAATAAAAAGAGTCTCTAAGCACACGCTAGAAGCTAATGCTATATAATACTATATACTTGTATAAAGTATGAATTGCACAATCTTTGTCTTCGGAATAAAAATGACTATTTTATTTTTTATTTTTTTTAAATTAGGATTAACTGCATAATTAGTCTAGCCATTTCAAATCAAAATTAGAAGATCACTTTAATTCCGATTTTGATGAAATTTTTTAGTATGTTGTTACCAACAAAGATAGCTTAATATTGACTGGTGTTGCTGGTGGAAATTTCTCACTATTTGCTTGGTTACCAACAAAGATAGCTTAACATTGTGCAAATGTTTGACTATTGTAAAAGCAATCCCCATTGAATATGTACCAGCAAAGGGAAAAATAATTATAGAATTTTGATGTATCTTGATAGAGGAAAGGACTCAAAAGGAGCATGCATGATTTGATAATTCTTTTGGTATTGGATTGATAATTGTGATTGAAAGGATACTCATAACAAGAACTTATAATATATAAGAGCGGTTGAATATTATAATCACTACAAAAAAACAGGGCTATCCTAGCATTTTTAAAACCGCTGGGATAGCCCCAAAAAACACTGGGATAGGGTCAAAATGCCTATCCCGGCGTTTTTTTTCCCGGCGCTTCAAACCACAGTGCAGTGAATGTGGGTATAGGGTCCTTTGACCTGTACCGACACTTTTCAAAAGCGCTGGGAAAGGCATACGCCCTATACCAGCGCTTTTGAAAGTGCTGGTATAGGCCTTTTAATTATATTGATTCAAAACCTATACCAGCGTTTTCAAAAGTGTTGGCATAGGTTATGAATCAATATAATTTAAAAGACCTATACTAGCGCTTTTGAAAGCGCTGGCATAAATAGTACCTATTCCAACGTTCTAAAAAGCGCTGGTATAGGTCTTGAATTAATATAATTTATAAACCTATACCAGCGTTCTAAAAAATGCTAGTATAGGTCTTGAATCAATATAATTTAAAAGGCCTATACCAATGCTTTTTAAAGCACTGGCATAGGTTATACCTATTCTAGCGTTCACAAAAGCACTGTTATAAGTCGTAGATTAGTATAATTTAAAAGGACCTATGCCAGCATTTTCAAAAGCGCTGGTATAGGTCTTTTTTTTTTAGCACCTGTAATGTACCTAAAATACATATTTTCCAATACCTGTTTTATAGCAACTGTAATGAACTACAATTCATATTTTCCAATAGCAAATACCATACCACATTAAACCAAAAAACTAAATATATTTAATTAAACCATATCAATAATTACATCCCAAATGTCTAAAAATTTTTACACAAAATAATACATTCTAAAAAACTATGTACAATGTCCTACACAAAAGAATACATTCTAATTATATAGAATGTCCTACACAAAAGAATATATTCTACTACGTATCGCCTACTCCAAATCATCAGATGATAAGCGCTGAGCACCGGGAAACTGGATATCCATTGCAGAATCACCATCACCATCCTACGAATTAAGAAACACACAATGGATTAGTGTACTAAACAACTAGTATTACTACCAAGTGCCACATTAGCAATTAAAATACACTCAAAATGACTGATTTCAGTTAAGCATATCAATTGGGTATTAGTCTCAATAAATTTCTCAAAAAGTGATTAGTGAGCAATTTATGCAAAAGATTCAATAGGTGATTACTTAAAGCCTTAGAGGTTACATTTCTACTTGATATTTCTATGTATTTTATGTGTTACAATGAACCCTAAACTGGTAGATATAAAGATTAGGGTATACATTAATGAAGGAGTTGAGAAGGTGGTAGTTGGGAGTTGAGGGGATACATTAACCATGAGTGCTGATAAGCATTCTACAGCAAAGTTCCTCTACTTGGAGAGGCAGGGCAGCAATGTAACGACTATCACATGGTAACTGAAGCTGCAATCATGTTCTAAATACCCAACGAAAAATCAAAGAACAAACACGAGGCTAGTCTTTCACAAATCAAACATCCAGTCACCAATATAATATAAGCAAATGCAAGTGATAATCCAAACAATTCCTACAACCTTTTTTTTTTTTTTTTTTTTTTGAGAAGCCAGTTCATGCACATATTATGGGGGTACCCCATGAATGTTAGCATTGATTATAGGTAGCCTTCTTTCAAGCATTCACTCCTATTAGTTCTCAAGCCCAGTAAGCACTTGCTGCACTTCTTGCCATATATTTAGAACTTCAGTGCAGTATTAGATACAGGCATGTGATTTTCAAAGCTTTGATTTTGCAAGATTTACATAAAATAATTTAATTAGATTTTGAAAAACTACTAAGACATGGCCACCTAATTAACCCATTTCACAGCAAAATTCATCAGATCAAAACTCACAAATCACCTACACACTCAGACACACACAAAAAAGCACCATATACTATCCAATAACCCATTAACTTCATAAATTATCCATAAACCATTTCCAAACAAAATTTCATATGATTATTTTGCATCACAGAAACTTCATGAAAACTCACCAATCACCATACAAACATGAACAAAAATGCACATACTTTGTATTCAAACTGCTTACCATAGACATACTGGGAAACGATGGGCACAGTCGGGTTAACATCCTCTGCATTAACTGAACTTGAGCTTCAAGGGCATCATATCGAGTGCATTTCTCCTTCATTGCTTCTACTTGAGTAGACAACTCTATAACCCTTTGGTCGGTTGCAGTAGATGTTGGAGGTGGCATACTATCATCCATTGACCTCGCACGATTGCCAGAAGGGGTTGGACCAAAGCCTAGCCCTCTAACACGGCCACCTCTCTCTGCACCGATGACCTGTCCAAATGCATCGTTGGGCTGCCAAAGTATGCCAGCCTCAATGTCGTTTCCCCGCAATTGTGACCCCTCTGTCATAATCAATTTCATCTTTGCCTAGTAATCACAAATAAACAAAACAACATATTAGCAACGAGGGCAATAATACACATGCCAACATGAGTAATATGCTTTTATATATATATATATAAGTTGGGTTGGAGTTATTATAAAAGAAAAAAAAAAGTTGGGTTAGAGTTATATCATGCGTACTTAGAACCCAAACCATATATATTGTGTCCTTAAGAGTTTCCATCAATATCTAAGCATATCAGAAATTAAGAACCAACATGTGAAGAACTACAATGTTTTAAACCTAGAAGTTTCCTAGATCATATACAAACACATTTAAGAAACAGTTGTATAAACCCAACCCAAGAGAAGGGGAAAGGGAAATTCAAACAATTCTAATTTTCAAGAAAAGATGCTCCCCAAGTTTGTCCTAGGAAGCTCATGTACAATACTTACTAGCAGGGATGTATCTATTAATTTTCAGGTGATTTTTTTTTTTGGCCTCCTACCGTCTAGTTGGAAAATTTTGCTTGTGAATGGCCATCAGAACTTAATTCATATCACTAAAGCCACTATACCTTTAAGAAGCAGCCTATCATCCCTAGAGAATATTCTTCTCCATACGATCAAGATATATTTTGATGGTGATGACTGCAGCCTTTAGCATGCTCTATAGAATTTCAAAAAACATATAAATGGAAAACATAGGAAAAGTTTAGACATCTGCCCACCTATGTTTTTGGTGGACTTTAGGATAGGAAAAGTGTTATGTTCTAAAGATTTAGGAATTTATGTATTTAAAACTCTAATTTGTATTGTTGGCAAATCATGATCAAAACATGTTATTGAGTCTTGTTCAGGCTTGCTCAAAGTTGGGTCTTTCATGTAAAGTTGGAATCAAGTGGTTACAAGATGCATTGGTGCATTTCGGCCTGGCTCGATCGATCGAAGGAAAGGCTCAATCGATCGAATCTCGGGCAGAATGTTTTTCTGCAGAATATTCCAGCTCAGCCCTAACTCATTAAACGTTTTGAGTTTTCTGTTTTTACCCTAGGTATATAAAGAAAAACCCTAGCCACGTTTTTAGAGTTGCTCCAGTTGTATTGTTGCTCATAATTTTCCGTTTTGTGTAAATCTCTTGTGAGATCTAGAGGAGCTTTCCTTTACACAAACCTTAAGGTTTTCAAGGTAGAGATATTATCAACATCTTGATGATCAACAAGGTTGCTGCCATTGAAGTTTAAAGAATAAACAAGCGTGGGTGCTTGTAGCTGATTGAAGAATTCAAGAAAGAAGGAGTCCGTGGATTCGAAGCTTGCACGTGATCGTGTCAGTAAATTCTATTGGTGGGTAGCATTAAGAAGTCAAGCGGGAAGCTTGTAGTCCTTCTGTATGAATTTCGATTCTTTCGCATAGTGAATTTAGGTTTACCTTGAGGATAGCTAGGTCAAATCCTCCCCAGGTTTTTACCGTGTGGTTTCCTTGGTGATCATATCATTGCCTTATTTACTTTTCCGCTGCTTTATATATTCTTGATATAATTGTTTGATTATGATAACCTAGATTTGTATAAGTTGACTAAGTTAATCACTTGTCTAATCAACTAGGTTAATACAATTGTTGTTTTAAGGGGTCTAAATTTCTAACAAGTGGTATCAAAGCGGGTAGCTCTTCTGTTTTAGATCTTTTGATCTAAGAGCTGATCCTTGACCCCTGTTGTCATGGATAATTTGAAGTGTCTTTCTGATCATGTTTCTGCTCATGCTTCTGCTGATTTTATTGATGCATGTGATGTTTTGAATAAAAAGGACACTATTGTGTCTGTTGATTTTTTTGATGTTTTTGAAACTCTTCGTAAGGAATTATCTAAATCTTTGAAAATTGCTAAGAAATTTAAAGAAGAGTTAAAATTGACTAATCTTGAAAAAGAGGATTTGATTGTGAGATTAGATGAATCTAATAAAAAGAATGAATTTTTGAGAAATCAAATTTCCTCTCAAGATGAGAAGATGAAAAGCTTGGAATAAGAGTTAATTGAATCTAAAACTAAAATTGAAAATTTGACTTGTGCCAAGCTTGTTGTTGATAACAGAAGTGTTTCTGTTTCTCTTAAGCCTAAAACTGAGAAAGTTTATATCCCTCCTTTCAAGAGGAATAATAAAGAAAAGGCTTATTGTGCTAGGTTAGACAAAGGTAAAAGTTCTGATGTTAACGTTGAAGTTTCTAAATCTAAGTCTAAACCTACTATTAGAGAGCATAATAAATCTGTTTTTGTGCCTACTTGTCACCTTTGTGATGTTGTTGGTCATATTAGACGAAATTGTTCTTTGTTAAGGCAAAAACCAAAATTTGAAACTAGATTTGCTGTTAGGAATACTGATGTTCCTAAATTTGTTCCTGTTTGCCACTTTTGTGGTATCCGTGGTCACATTCGTCCTAATTTTCACAAGTTGAAACTTAAGCATTCTGTATGTCAATCTAGGATATGTGATGATATTTCTCCTGTCATAAGTCCATATAAATTGTTTCATATGCTTTTGAAAAATTTAAACTTGTTGGCTTGTGAAAGGAATTTGCAGGATTTCAGTCTTTCTCAGAAGATTGGTGTAATCTCTCAAATACACTCTGCTTCTCATGGATTCTCACTTACAAAGCCGAATACTCGTGCTAAATGGGTGAGAAAAAATTCTCCAAGGTGAGTGTTGTTAACTTGTCCTTGATTTAATTCTTTCAATTATTTGTGGACATATTTTGTTTTTGTTTTTGGTTGTCTTGCTTTTTTTGGTTGTTTTTTTTTATTTAAAAAAAAATCCAAAAAAAATTGAAAATTTTCAAAAAGACAAAAATATTTTATTTTGTGTCTAGTTTTATTTTTCTTGAGGATTACATGAATTATGATCTCTCTCTTGATTTAGAACATGCTTGACATTGTGGAGAAACTTGAATAGTATGTGCTAAGCTATTTCTGATTTTGTGTGAGTATGTACTAGTTTGTACACGTACTTAAGGGTTAATTAAGAAATTGAAATTTCTTATTTGTGTACCCTCTATAGTTTAGTTAAGCATTGTCATGCATTGCTCTTTTAGCATAAAGTTTGCTTTTAGTTTTGGTCATAAATTTTTTTAAAACCAAAAAGATTTTTGTGTTTTGTATTACATATCATTGATTTGAAATCAAGGTTGGCCACCTTATTTTCACATAACATGTCTTATGTACCTTGTTTAGCTTTGATGAGCTTATTTATTGCACTTGACTAGTTGAAGTTTTGTAGTGCATGTTGTGTGGGAAAGACGTGTATGGTGTTTATCACTTTGTTTTAATCTTGAAGTCACAGGTTATTTGACTGTCAGACTTGATCCTTTTGAGAAATGCATAAATAACCATCTCACCATTGTTCACTAGCCAATCATGAACACCTTAGTGTATATCATAAGATTTTGTGCTCGAGAAAGTGTAGCACATGCACAAAAAGAACATAAGGTGTAGCCTCGGTTTAATTGCTTAATTCTTAAAATTGGTATGTACTATTAGGCTTGATGCCAACTCACTTAATTAAAACTGGTGTGTACTATTAGGCTTGATGCCAATTCACATAATGAAGAGGCTAAATTCAAGAAACTTACATGATTGCAAGCTTTTGTTCTAGGAGATGTGAGAGTTATATGATGTAACTCTTTTGGTGATAGTCTCTTTCAAATTCTATGTGATGAATTTTGTAGACTTTGTGTTTGACTTCTATTCACATATCACCTCACATGTATTTCAAACTTTTGCTAGTTGCACACACTACACAAGTTACTCTTTGTTAAACTTGGTACATTATATTGTGTGTGATTTTGTTGTGGCCATTCAAGATTAAAAGTTCCTTGATTTTGATGCAAAATATGTATAATGTTTGCGCTTTGAGGACAAATTGATTGAAAATCTTGATTTTGGAAGATCTGGGTTAAATTCAAGTGTTTTTGAAAAACTTTTCGTCTCATACTCATGCATTTTTTATAAAACAATGTGCTTTGAGAAGTTTCTGCATTAAAATGCTATGTTTTTCAAAAATCTGATTTTTCCAGACTTTCAATCGATCGAACCTGTTTTTCGATCAATCGAAATTGTGATTAAAATTTTTGGTTTGAGCCTGCCTGACTCGATTGATGTTCGATCGATTCTAGATCGATCGAAACTGAAAAATTTTCAGTTTCTATGTTTTTGACCAAAAATTTTTTTCATGCATCATTTGTGTTTAGGATTCACATGCACTGCACTATTTTTTGTATCCATCTTGCAGTTTTGTAGTCATATCTCTCATTGTTTTCACACATAGCATGCATACACTTTGCCACATTGGGTACTCAACTTGATCAAAGAAAATTGATTGATTAATTTTTGAGCTATGTACTTTCTAGTATATGCCTTTTTTATGTATGAATTGTAAAAAATATTTTTCTTAAGAGGTATGATGGATAATCAATGTGCAAATATTTTCTCTACTCATGCAACTGTTTATGAGTCACATAGTATCATGTTTGCATTTTATTGAAAGAGAGAATATTTTTTCTTCATGTGTATCCTCACCTTAATTTTTAACTTTGGTTTGTGTGTCCCCCCCCCCCCCTCCCTCAATTTTTTCCCAAAACTGTTTTTCCCGACACTTGTTTTTAACCTTTGTTGTTCCTAGGGGGAGTTGTCTCCATTTTCTATAGAGTTGTATTGTTTTGTGTTCCATTGATTCTCTATTTTCTCTTACCCTTTGTTGCGTATATTGACTGTTTACTCTTTGTATGAGTTGTCTTTGTCAATACGTGACAAAAAGGAGATTTAGATGAAATGTGGGAATTTGTGTGGAAAATACAAGAATGTTCTGTTTGGGGGGAGTTAACATTATTTTTGATGTATTTAACTTAGGGGGAGAGTTAGTTTGCATATTTGTTGATTTACTGTTTTTCTGTCACACATGCGTTTATGCATTTTGTTTAGTGTTTCAGGAAATATACAGGTTGATTCAATTGAACTGTTGTCTATACTTGCAACTGATAGATAGTAGTTAGGTTGAATTTGTTGTTATGAGCATTATTTTTGTAATGGACTTTTACTTTGTAAACTTTGAACTTTTAGTTTGTGTTTTGTCACGGATTGCCAAAGGGAGAGTTTGTTAGATTCTAAAGATTTAAGAATTTATGTATTTAGAACTCTAATTTGTATTGTTGGCAAATTATGATCAAAACAGGTTATTGAGTCTTGTTCAGACTTGCTCAAAGTTGGGTCTTTCATGTAAAGTTGGAATCGAATGGCTGCAAGATGCATTGGTGCATTTCGGCCTGGCTCGATCGATCGAATTTCGAGCAGAATGTTTTTCTACAGAATATTCCAGCTCAGCCCTAACTCATTAGACGTTTTAGGTTTTCTGTTTTTACCCTAGGTATATAAAGAAAAACCCTAGCCACGTTTTTAGAGTTGCTCCAGTTGTATTGTTGCTCATAATTTTTCGTTTTGTGTAAATCTCTTGTGAGATTTAGAGGAGCTTTCTTTTACACAAAGTTTAGGGTTTTCAAGGTAGAGATATTATCAACATCTTGATGATCAACAAGGTTGCTGCCATTGAAGCTTAAAGAATAAACAAGCGTGAGTGCTTGTAGCTGATTGAAGAATTCAAGAAAGAAGGAGTCCATGGATTCGGAGCTTGCACGTGGTCGTGTTAGTAAGTTCTACTGGTGGGTAGCATTAGGAAGTCAAGCGGGGAGCTTGTAGGCCTTCTGTATGAACTTCAATTCTTTCGCATAATGGATTCAGGTTTACCTTGAGGATAGCTAGGTCAAATCCTCCCCAGGTTTTTACCGTGTGGTTTCCTGAGTGATCATATCATTGTGTTATTTACTTTTTCGCTGCTTTATATATTCTTGATATGATTTTTTGATTATGATAACCTAGATTTGCATAATTTGACTAAGTTAATCACTTGGCTAATCAACTAGGTTAACACAATTGTTGTTTTAAGGGGTCTAAATTTCTAACAAGTGGTATCAGAGGGGGTAGCTCTTCTGTTTAAGAGCTGATCCTTGACTCATGTTGACATGGATAATTTGAAGTGTCTTTCTGATCATGTTTCTGCTCATGCTTCTGCTGATTTTATTGATGCCTTTGATGTTTTGAATAAAAAAGACACTATTGTGTCTGTTGATTTTTTTGATGCTTTTGAAACTCTTCGTAAGGAATTATCTAAATCTTTGGAAATTGCTAAGAAATTTAAAGAAGAGTTAAAATTGACTAATCTTGAAAAATAGGATTTGATTGTGAGATTAGATGAATCTAATAAAAAAAATGAATTTTTGAGAAATCAAATTTCCTCTCAAGATGAGAAGATGAAAGCTTGAAACAAGAGTTAATTGAATCTAAAGCTAAAATTGAAAATTTGACTTGTACCAAGCTTGTTGTTGATAACAGAAGTGTTTCTGTTTCTCTTAAGCCTAAAACTGAGAAAGTTTATATCCCTCCTTTCAAGAGGAATAATAAAGAAAAGGCTTATTGTGCTAGGTTAGACAAAGGTAAAAGTTCTGATGTTAACGTTGAAGTTTTTAAACCTAAGTCTAAACCTACTATTAGAGAGCATAATAAATTTGTTTTTATGCCTACTTGTCACCTTTGTGGTGTTGTTGGTCATATTAGACGAAATTGTTCTTTGTTAAGGCAAAAACTAAAATCTGAGACTAGATTTGCTGTTAGGAATACTGATGTTCCTAAATTTGTTCCTGTTTGTCACTTTTGTGGTATCCGTGGTCACATTCGTCCTAATTGTCATAAATTGAAACTTAAGCATTCTGTATGTCAATCTAGGATATGTGATGATATTTCTCCTGCCATAAGTCCATATAAATTGTTTCATATGCTTTTGAAAAATTTAAACTTGTTGGCTTGTGAAAGGAATTTGCAGGATTTCAATCTTTCTTAGAAGATTGGTGTAATCTCTCAAATACACTCTGCTTCTCATGGATTTTCACTTACAAAGCCGAATACTCGTGCTAAATGGGTGAGAAAAGATTCTCCAAGGTGAGTGTTGTTAACTTGTCCTTGATTTAATTCTTTCAATTATTTGTGGACATGTTTTGTTTTTGTTTTTGGTTGTCTTTCTTTTTTTGGTTTTTTTTTTATTTAAAAAAAAAATCCAAAAAACATTGAAAAATTTCAAAAAGACAAAAATATTTTATTTTGTGTCTAGTTTTATTTTTCTTGAGGATTACATGAATTATGATCTCTCTCTTGATTTAGAACATGTTTGACATTATGGAGAAACTTGAATAGTATGTGCTAAACTATTTCTGATTTTGTGTGAGTATGTACTAGTTTGTACACGTACTCAAGGGTTAATTAAGAAATTGAAATTTCTTGTTTGTGTACCCTCTATAGCTTAGTTAAGCATTGTCATGCATTGCTTTGCATTGTTCTTTTAGCATAAAGTTTGCTTTTAGTTTTGGTCATAAATTTTTTTAAAACCAAATTTTTTTTTTGTATTTTGTATTACATATCATGGATTTGAAATCAAGGTTGGCCACCTTATCTTCACATAACATGTCTTATGTACCTTGTTTAGTTTTGATGAGTTTATTTATTGCACTTGACTAGTTGAAGTTTTGTAGTGCATATTGTGTGGGAAAGATGTGTATGGTGTTTATCACCTTATTTTAATCTTGAAGTCACATGTTATTTGACTGTCGGACTTGATCCTTTTGAGAAAGGCATAAATAACCATCTCACCACTATTCACTAGCCAATCATGAACACTTTAGTGCATATCATAAGATTTTGTGCTCGAGAAAGTGTAGCACATGCACAAAAAGAACATAAGGTGTAGCCTCCCTCAATTTTTCCCCAAAACCCTTTGTTGCGTATATTGACTGTTTACTCTTTGTATGAGTTGTCTTTGTCAATACGTGACAAAAATGGGGAGATTTAGATGAAATGTGAGAATTTGTGTGGAAAATACAAGAATGTTCTGTTTAGGGGAAGTTAACATTATTTTTTATGTATCTAACTTAGGGGAAGAGTTAGTTTGCATATTTGTTAATTTACTGTTTTTCTGTCACACATGCGTTTATGCATTTTGTTTAGTGTTTCAGGAAATATACAGGTTGATTCAATTGAGCTGCTGTCTATACTTGCAACTGATAGATAGTAGTTAGGATGGATTTGTTGTTATGAGCATTATTTTTTTAATGGGCTTTTACTTTGTAAACTTTGAGCTTTTAGTTTGTGTTTTGTCACGGATTGCCAAAGGGGAAGTTTGTTAGGTTCTAAAGATTTAGGAATTTATGTATTTAGAACTCTAATTTGTATTGTTAGCAAACCATGATTAAAACAGGTTATTGAGTCTTGTTCAAGCTTGCTCAAAGTTGTGTCTTTCATGTAAAGTTGGAATCGAGTGGCTGCAAGATGCATTGGTGCATTTTGGCTTGGCTCAATCGATCGAATCTCGGGCAAAATGTTTTTCTGCAGAATATTCTAGCTCAACCCTAACTCATTAAACCTTTTCGGTTTTTTGTTTTTACCCTAGGTATATAAAGAAAAACCCTAGCCACGTTTTTAGAGTTACTCCAGTTGTATTATTGCTCATAATTTTCTGTTTTGTGTAAATCTCTTGTGAGATCTAGATGAGCTTTCCTTTACACAAAGCTTAAGGTTTTCAAGGTAGAGATATTATCAACATCTTGATGATCAACAAGGTTGCTACCATTGAAGCTTAAAGAATAAACAAGCGTGGGTGCTTATAGCTGATTGAAGAATTCAGGAAAGGAATCTGTGGATTCGAAGCTTGCATGTGGTCGTGTCAGTATGTTCTACTGGTGGGTAGCATTAGAAAGTCAAGCGGGGAGCTTGTAGTCCTTCTGTATGAACTTCGATTCTTTTGCATAGTGAATTCAAGTTTACCTTGAGAATAGCTAAGTCAAATCCTCCCCAAGTTTTTACCGTGTGGTTTTCTGGGTGATCATATCATTGTGTTATTTACTTTTCCACTGCTTTATATATTCTTGATATGATTGTTTGATTATGATAACCTAGATTTGCATAATTTGACTAAGTTAATCACTTGACTAATCAACTAGGTTAATACAATTGTTGTTTTAAGGGGTCTAAATTTCTAACAAGTTATGAACTTGGGGTTGGTCATGGTGAGGATGGCTTTAGGTTTTGTATATTGAGTTATTTGAGTGTATTGACTGATGACTCTTTCTTGTACAAGTAGCATTATAACTCATAAACTAAAGCGGTGAACCAAAGACCTAATAAAACCCAAATAAAGACTAACTTGACTCAAATAAATAAAGACATGAAAATTAGAATCTCTTAGAAAATTTTAGACTTTACTTAACCACCGATACACCCTTACTAGCAATAGTTGTAGAAAATTATAAACCTGCCCCTCCTTACAAAATCAACAATAACTTGTAAAATTAAAAACAACTTAAAAACTATTTTAAAACTTAGAAACCAATAGCAAGGCCTTTAAAACCATAAGACGCTTGCAGATACTGGCATTGAAGATATAAAGTTACCCTTGCTTGTCTTTTTATTACAAAAAAATGTAAACTATACTTATAAATGAAATGAAGAGCATCTAAGTAAAATCCTCAATATCTAAGGATCTTTTAATAAATAAAAATAATAATGTTATAAACAAAAGTTTCCTAGCATTGGACGACCATAATCTAATCTAATCTAATAATGCCAACAACCTAATCAAGGACAAGGTTTGGCAATGAGAAACCAGTCTCCCCTTTAATTAAAGTCCCTACCATGTGACGTTAATCAAAGAACTTCTTTCCAACTCAAAATACAATACATTGAAATTACTATTATAATTTGTTACAAACTTACAATGTTCGCTTCCGCAGTGGCATTCACAACAGTACCATCACGGTGAGAATGCGCCACTTCATACATCTCACCTCTCTCTAGCTACCAGTCTTTCTTTTCTGCCTACAACATGGTCAATACATTCGGCATATTAAAGCAAGGATGTCGATTCGATGGCATCAAATCACATTTATTCTTACTTTAGAACGCAAAATAATATAAGTTTCATTATTTTAAGCATGTTATTAATATATATAATATTGTTCTTACAATGCTATCCGCCCTCTGGGCCATGCTTCTGGATCCCAACGTATGCAGCTTTGTCTGCTTCCTACACCGCTCTTTGTTATCTTTCGACAGATCCTACAAACATTTCAAGAAAGCCACTACCAATTACAATAACAAGGTAATATATAATACTCTTGAGTATGGAACCTATAAAAGCAAAACATCTATATTACTATAACTATTACTACCTTAAAATCGCTAGAGAACCAGTACTCTACCAAGCCATGAAATTGAGTGTCACCAACCTCCGGTGGTGATAGCTAAAGTAAATCTTCCTTAGCTGTGTCTAGGTTGCAGTACTGCGCCTTCAACTCTAATTTGTGGCCCCTCCACAACTTCCCAATCCTTGAGAGTGCCCATTTCCTTTGCTTGGCAAGTGGGATGCGGTTTGTAGGAATTACCCATCGTGTCTACCATGTGTAAAGTTGAATTAACTTTAAAATGTCACATTTTTAACATAATAGCAAACTGACATAAAGTTTTAAACAAGTAATAAAGAGTGAAGAATTTGATACCAAAAGGATGTAGTTTTGAAAGAGAGATAGAACCTATTCTTATACTTTGCAAAAGAAAATATTATAACATTTCAAATGCTCAGTAAGCCTAAATGAAGCACATATCTACAAATACATATATACAAATGGACTTCATACTCTAGTTCTATCAAAGATTCAATACACCATTATCAAGCCAAAAGTCACACAATTTTTCCACAAGCAATGACATTCGTAACTTGAAGATACATTAACAAAGATCATTTCTAGGGCTTGACAAAATCTCCTCAATTAGGATATGTCTCCTACATTAAACGACCTATAAACTCAACAAAAACAAATTATCAACAGTCCTTATTGGCCAAATGAAGAAATAGTGGTTTCCAAATTAAAGATAATTAACTTCAAACTTTAAATAAAGTCCTACCATGGAAATTAAAATATCCAAGCTCTTATGCCTATGCCAACAAAGGAATTTGCTAACCTATTTCCCACTGCTATTAACCATCAATTTGTGCCTCTTCACAATAATTTTTGCTTTTCTCAATTAATTCCCTCTTCAACTAAAAAACACCTTAGAGTAACGCATGTAACAAGGATGACACTTTCACGCCACTAGCTACCTCCATTTCAATACAACATTATTGGGGGGTGTAAGCTAGTTAATTTGCACAAGATTTCACCATTTCAAGTCCATGAAGGTAATCCTTTTTTTTTTTTTTTTTTCCCTTGGGGTCCTTTGATATTGATATTATTAGAATCATAATGCAGGTTGAGTTCATATCTTGGAACCATTCAATTGAGAATCCTGCACACTTTTTTTTTCTTATCTTTTTCGAGTGATTTCATATACTACAAATAATACGTGCTATTTTTTAAACCATTTATTTACTTATTAGGAAAAAAAGAAAAGAAAAAAGGAATGAAATAAAATTTAAATATCAAACAGAGTCAAATGAAATAGGAATGAAAGAAATAAAATCCTCTTACATGTTAAGCTATAAAAATGATTGGATTTCATGATCAGAACAAGTAGCAAATTAACATTAATATTTATCTCATAAAGCATAGTTACAATAAATATGTTTCGAGAGAAGAGAAATGGAGAAGCTGGAAGGATCAAATGGAGAATCCTTCAATTCTCTTTGATTTTAACTCAATGTGAGACATATGTCGCATTTATTTGATTTTTAAGTGCCATAATTCTTACCTTTAAATATAAATGATATGAAATTAAAGGATTTAATGGAAATGGATCTTATCCCCTAAAATTTCACCTGACCAAAATAAAATTTTTAAAAACAAAATAACTAAGCAAAATTTTATGTCTCATTCTTCCGCTTTCTCACTAATCGAACAGCTCAGATTTATCAAAAAAAAAAATTTGAAAAATTATTGCCATTTGATGACATGCCAGAGCATTCCCCCCTAACAAACTCTGCCAGCACACTCACTCCTACGCCCTCAATGCTATACCCTCAAATACAAAAGTGTCTTGATTTATTACTACAAATACCCACTCTCAAATACAAAATTCTATTTCCTGATACATTACAACGGGCAGAGAGAAAATCTTTTCTAGCCTCTCTCATTTCTCTCCCTTTTCCTCCATCACCAACCCAGAGAGAAAAAACCCAAAAATTAAAGAATTTGAAAGAGAGATAGAACTTATTCTTGTAGTTTGCATAACTTTATATAATTTGATTTAGAAAGATTGAATTTTATTTTGAACCAACAGAGAAAAGAAAAAAAAAGATGAAAATCATGACTATTCAAGCAATTGATGTATATTTAAAGGAAACTCATGGTCATTTCTTTTACCATTGCTTTTTTCCTCATACCTGAATTGCTTCCCAGCACCGATTCTTGTATTGTAGTGGCATTTTTGGCCATGAGTGGTAATTGATTGGGCACAAATCAGGCTTTCTTGCCACTGTTCCTAGCCATCTAGAAAAAGATCCAGCATTCTTCCCGACCAGCTGACCCACTTTATTTATTTTCAAAAATAATTTTTTGCTCGGTGGCATATTCCATATATCATCAAATCGATTAGGCCCACGTTTATTGGGCACAACAATCGCTCCAGCAGCAGGTACGTCCTGAGTATCTATTAAAACACCAAGTTGAATCAAATTACAACGAAACACGAAAGAATGAAATGTCAAGAAACTAGCCATTTGGATGCTTAGATATTCCAAAAAACATATAAGTAAATCTAGTTTGTATCCTTATTAGTATAAGGATATTTAATGAAAATATTAATAACATTGGAATTGCCAAAGAGTGTGAATTTAAACTTTAAAACAATGAGATAACAACAAACACCCTAATGATGAAGCTAACATGTAATAAACTCTGTGGCATAAAAAGTCAAAGGAAAAAAATGTTTTTCCACTCATTGGTTGAACTTAAGATCACATGTGGACCTGATTCTAAGAAATAATAGGCCAAAAAAATAATTAGGACTATAATTGCTTGTAGAATATGAATATATTTGTACAATTGTACCAATATAGATTATGAGGTTCAAACACAAAGGGAATGTTACTTATTGTACCAATTTATATTGAGATTTTCCTTTTATCATCTACTTTGAGTGCTAAAAGTAATAGCCTTTTATTATTTCCTTCAAAGCCTCCAAAGCATGTAAAAGAATCCAAATTTAAACTTGAAAATAATTTGTAGTGAGAATGTTTTTGCCATTTAAATAGTTTAGGAAATAATCATGACCAAGTGGTAAAGTCAAAAGAAGTAATTGTTGAACAAGAAAAAAATTAAATTAAAAAAATTCCTAAGATCCCTTTGGCAAACAAAATGTACAGACAAAATGGAAACTTTAAAGTCTTATAAAAACCAACAGTTGTAAGAATTACTTCCTTAACTTCATTTCACTCATTCACTGTCATTTGGATCTACAAGTTTTTGGCAAAAGACATCCTAGCTAATGTATGTCATTCTCTATGGCACAATATGCTAATGCAACTTTCAGTTTGGAAACTGTCAGGTTAGAGAATATTATGGTAAGTCCCTAGAACAAATATGGAGCACAAGTACAAAAATGAAACAAAAAGAACAAATTGACATTTTACATATGTATCATATATAATTTATTATTTATAATTTATAATAATTATCCTAGAAACATATTTATTAACACATTAATAGTGAACCTATAAACTTCTTATTATCTTAGAAATTACTTAAATTGGATTTTATTTATTAAAAACAAAACATATTTACAACAGATATATAAATAATTATTAAAAAAACAAATATGAAAAAAAAATATATAGGAATGGAATTTCATAATCGTGCTATTGAGTACAAATTTAGAAATGCACCAACCTGGTGGTTGTGTCTCATCATCACTCCCCTGGAAATATCGTCTATCATCATCAACTGGAGGAGCTTGTTGGCGTGATGGTACTTCATTCGACCCCACATGTGAGGAGCTCTCGCCAGGCTCAACGAACTCAAGTCGCCGCTTCCTCCCCATTCTTGTGTGCAGTACCTAAACAATGCAAGCTCGTTAGTTATAAAAAAACATAATGTTACATATATATATATATATATATATATGTCTATGTATATATGTATATGTATATAATCTCTAACAAACACTTTAAACATACCGCACTTTACAAGCACACTACCAAGCCACACATGTCTATATAGCGTTTCCATTTACTTAAGTCCAAAAACAGTATAGGTGACAATGAAAATGCATATTATAATCTAAAGTGTTATAATAGGAACATATTAGTTCAAAAGATGGTCTTACTACATTACACTACTAATCGTCGTTGTACTCATTGTCGCTATACTCCTCATCGCCGACTTCGTCATCAATAAAGTCATTATCACCTATGAAGTCCCCATCTTGCTTCTCGTTCTCCTCAATGGCCATTGCATCAATTGTGGTTCCTTGGACATCAAGTCGGGCCAAACCAATGTTGTTAGAAGCCGCATTGTCACCGATGATATTGTAGGGAACATTTTCGCAATAAGTATCACCATCATCATCCTCACACAAGGGACCACTGCCTGCGTCAAACACATCCCTTGCTTTTTAGTTTTAACAACTACAAAGCAATCCTTGTCCCTCTTGTCCTCTACATAAAACACTTGTGAAGCTTCAGATGCCAATACATATGGCTCATCCGTCAGTTCATCCCCCCCATGTATCAAGCAGGTAAAATTCATAAGTGGAAACCCTAACTCATCAATCATGTAACCCTGGCTACTATGAACGTCGACCCATTTACATTTGAATAGCACATGTCTTATTTTATCCGAATAATTCAACTCAATAATATCCGTTACAATACCATAGTAAGTAACGCCACCATCAGTCACGACACTTACTCCACTGTTTTGAGTTTTCTTACTCTTCTCCGAATCTTTAGTTCGAAATTTTAAACCATTGGTGACATAGTGCTTCATCTGTTTGGCTCTAGAATAGGGACATGCACCAATTGTACTAAGAGTAACGCTAAGTTTCTGCCTGTCAACATCATTCATGGACATAACCTAACACGTTTATACATACATATTATAAGTTAGATTACTTCCCATATCCAACCATGAAAAAAGTCACTAGCATTCATACTTACAAGATCTCTAAACCAGCCACAAAACTTCTCCATGTGGTGCTTATCAATGACACGATCGGTTATACAACGGCAGGCCTTTCTTAGTTCATCCTCAATCACATGTTTATGCATATTGTGCATGCATTTGTGTTAGTCATAGTAGAATAGTATTTCCAGTAATGGACTACGATCGTAAACTAATTCAATCAACTATAACTTACTCGCGAAAATGTCCAACATCGGCATAGTTGAAAAGAATGTAACGATGAGCTTGAATTAATTCTGTTTGACTTGGTGTGAAGTAAGACACCGGACCGGTAGAATGTTCCACCGTTCTGATAGGTCGCGTGAAAATTGTTTCAATGCCATGCATGTACCTTGAACAGAATGTTAAGCACTCTTCAACTATGTACCCCTAAGCTATAGATCCTTCTGGAGCGGCTTTATTTTGCACGTATGACTTAAGTCGAGATAGGTACCTAGGCACAATACCGAACTCCCCAATTGAATAATGTACCATGCATTAAAATACCAAATCAATCAGAAGCCAAATATTAGGATTACCTCTCAATAGGATACATCCAACGATAATGAACTGGTCCACCAAGCTTCGCTTCTCTTGCCAAATGCATGACTACATGTACCATAACCGTGAAAAATGATGGAGGAAATATCTTCTCCAATTCGCACAATGTGACTGCGATATCTTTCTCGAGGTTTTCAAGATCCGGCACAGTCAGTGTTTTGGAACAAATTTCACGGAAATAACATGATAACTTGATCAAAGGCCTTGTTACTTGTGACGGCAACGATCCTCGCAAAGCTATTGGAAGGAGTTGCTGCATCAAGATGTGGTCATCATGACTCCTTAAACCAGAAATCTTGCGTTCTTTGAGATGGACACGACGTGAGATATTCGAAACATACCCATCAGGTACTCTTACATCCTTCAAAACTTGTAGGAACCCGTCTTTCTCACTTGTAGTCATATTATAACAAGCTGCTGGCATCTCAACCATATCAACCCCTCTGTGGACTAGATGAAGTTCACTTCGTATACCCATGGCCTTTAAGTCAAGGCGTGCCTAGTAGGTGTCCTTTGTCTTGCCACCCAAGTCTAGCAACGTCGCCATTATATTATCAGTTACATTCTTCTCTGTATGCATCACATCGATATTGTGACGCAACTTCTGATCAACCCAATAAGGCAAGGTGAACAAAATGCTTCTCTTTTTCCAGACACACGCATCCTCCTCCCCCCTCTTTCTTTTGTTATAAAGAGCCTAATGCTTCTTCCCAAGACAACATCCAACTAACTTCTCTGTTTTCTGCATGATCTCTGAGCCCGACGGTGTCACTGGAGCCACTCTAAACTCCTTAGTCCCATCAAAATTTATATCATCTTCACAAAACTCGTGATCGTTATCCAACCATCGCCTATGTCCCATGTAACAAACTTTCCGGCCATGTTTAAGGTAAGGGGACTCGGTATCATCCATGCAACATGGACATGCAAGCAAACCCTTCGTACTCCAACCGAAAACGTCAGCGTATGCAGGAAAATCATTTATGGTCCACATCAGTGCTGCACGCAATTGGAATTTGGTATTAGAAGATGCGTCAAATGATTCGACTCCAACATCCCACAGCTCTCTTAATTCTTCTACCAAGGGCTGTAAGTACACATTTATAGCAATCCCAGGTGAGGTTGGACCAAGAATTACAAGTGACAAGATCAAGGAAGACCTTTTCATGCACATCCAAGGAGGGAGGTTGTATGGAACCAACACAACCGGCCATGTACTATGCGTGGTACTCATGCTTCCATACGGGTTAAACCCATCCGCTGCTAACCCAAGTCTGACATTGCGGGCGTCAGATGCAAACTCTACATGCTTATCATCAAATTCTTTCCAAGCTTCAGAATCAGCTGGATGCCTCATTACCCCGTCATTTGTTCGACTAGTAGCATGCCATTTCATATTAGTGGCTAGTTCGGATGATAGAAAAAGCCGTTGCAATCTTGGCTTTAAAGGGAACCAATGTAGGACCTTTGCAGCTTTCTTCTTGCTTTTACTTGATCAAGCCTGTGTCTTATTAGCTACAGGCAACTCGAGTGGTTTCCATCTTGATTCCTCACAATGTGGGCAAGCATCAAGGTTACTCTTTTCCTTCCAATAAAGCATGCAGTTATTAGGACAAGCATGAATTTTCTCATAACCCAAACCCAAATCTGTAATTATCTTCTTAGCCTCATAACAATCTTTTGGCAACTTAGCATCCAAAGGAAACATATCTTGCAAGACTTGAAGCAACAAAGTGAACGATTTGTTAGTCCAACCACAAAGAGTCTTTAAGTGGTACAAAACCACAATGGCTAAGAATATGCTAAATTTTGTACACCCTTCGTATAAAGGTTTCTCCACATCTTGTATTCGGTCGTAAAACTTTTTTGCATCATCATTGGGACCTTCAACTGGTTGTTGCACAAAAGGACCATCTGGACCTTGTTGCACACTAGGATCTTCGTCCATTGAATCCGATGCCATATCATGCATGGGGTGTAAGTCATGCAGCATTCCATGGAAATCGCCATATTGATCCAAAGTCTCACACATGACTACTTCCACCTTCAGTAGTGGTCAGTGTAGACTCAAATTCCCCATTAAACGCCCAAGTTCTATAATTCTTCACCATCCCAAATGAGTACAGGTGATCACGCACGACCTCTACATCAAACATATATCTATGCCTACAGTTCTTACAAGGACATGAGATCTTCCCTTGACATGCCGTGCGAGAAGCAAACTCCACAAATGAGTTAAGCCCATGGAGGTATTCTTCAGAACCCTTTTTAGTGTCCATCCAACTCTTATCCATTGATATGTGGCGAATTATGAGGTGCACCTACACTACAATTTCACCATTGCACATCGAGTTTGAAAAATGTAAGTCACAAAACAAACAACACTCCTAATAGAAAATACTCCACCTTTTCTCTCCATGCAAGCCACCCGCTTGCTCCAAAACAACCCACCACAGCAGTAATGTAGACACATTATATGTGTGTCTATATAGTGTATATATAGTAATCTATGTCCCTACTTAAATTTTTTGTATTTCGATGTAAGATGATTCCTAGTCTTCATGAACAAGCTTATTTATAGAGTAATGACACTTTGATTAGTAATATCTTTACTTAAGTAATCACAAAGCGTAACAGAAAATTACAAAAACAGTAAATGATAATAAACCAAAACACAAAACTCAAGCAATATGATCCATAAAAACAAAGAACTACAATAATTCTTTACATCAGAATGGTAAATGTTGAGCACAAGAAAATGAATTCATAGCTATAAATAATTATAGATATAAACTCATTCAAAACTTTGTTTTTAAATAATTCAGAGGTATTTTGGCTATTTTATGGGTTTTGGAGGGTATTTTGGTCATTTTTAGGTTTCAAGGGTATTTTGGTCATTTTTTAAGTTCAGGGGTATTTTGGTCATTTTGTAGGTTTAGTGATTATTTTGGTAATTTTTCAGTTTTGGAGGTATTTTGGTCATTTTTTTGAGTTTCGAGAGTATTTTGGACATTTTGTAGGTTTCGTGGATATTTTGGTAATTTTGAGATTTTGGGGTATTTTGGTCATTTTTGAAGATTTTATAGTACTTTAGTCATTTACACTTTATGGGCATTTTGATAATTGGGTAATTGGGTGGGTTGGAGTTTACCCATAATAAATGGGTTGGGTTGCGTTTAGATTAGAAGCAATTAGTTAAATGGGTTTTATATACCCAACCCAATTAAAATATTAAATTATATTTTAATATTGTTAGTCCTCAAGTTTCATCTTACATTTTTTTTTAGCTATTACATTATATTTTACTAATTTTTAGTGAGGACTTATATTTTATTAATTTGAAGTATTAAATTAAAATATATTAAATTACTTTGAAGTATTAAATTAAATTAAATTTTGTTAAATTGAATTATTAAAAAATATTTTTATTAATTAATATAATTTATTTTATTAATTTGTACTGTTAAGTTATATTTTTTTAATTTGAAGTATTATATTCAATCTTATTAATTATTAAATTATACTCAATCAATGTGTAGTATTAAAATATATTTACATAATTGTTGGGTATTAATAATAATTAAATAATGGTTTTTTTTAATGAATTATAACTAAATTACAGTTGAAATTACATCATGACATCACCAAAGCCCAAAGATACTGGATTGAGATCCAGTAGGTATTATGAAGGATGCAATTAAATCCACAAAAAAGAAAAAAAGAAAAAGAAACAGTGGTTTAGAGTTTTCTAAAAATCGTTCTGTACAGTGTTTTTTGAGTAGTCTTTACTTTTTAGAAATAAAAAATAGAAATACGACCAAATTCCTTGAACAAACTGATTTATTAAAAAATTAATTTTTATAATTTCCAACAAATCAGGCTCTATAATTCAAGCCTTTATTAGTGATCATTCATACAATGTGTTTCTAGTTTCTACCCTAAGATCTATCAAATCAAGTAGTTAGATATCCTCAACAAAACATGAAGACTCTAGCAAAAATGTCTTCTATAATTAATAGATGATGTATATGAGAATATGACATATACAAGCAGAGAAATAAATTTTAATCTTTGCATGAGTGTTATTTTTTAAAATTCAAATTATGGTTTTTAATTATATTAGTGATACTGTTCTCCATGCTTTATTAACAATTAAGTCTTTCTCAAAAATTCTTCTTAAAAAAAAAAACAAAAGTCTTTCTCAAAAAAATAAAAAATAAATTAAGTCCATTTTCCGGGCCTTAGTCAAACCTTATGGTCATGATTGTGAAGGAAAAAGACCTAAACAACCATAAAATTATTCTACGATGGTCCCATCTCTTTCTTTTTTTCTTTTTTTCTTTTTTTTTTAATATTTTATTGTTTAAATTTTTGGCAAAGGACAAACATCATAGGCAAAGGAAATCCCATCTCTAATTTATAGTCGAGTCACACCAGCAAGCCAGACATTTGGCACGTCATGGTTCATACTAACTTACTAATAGGTGTAAAGAAAAATAGGTTTTGTCCCTATTATAAATAAATAATTACTATTTTATTTATATATTTTGTTGTTGAACATTGTAAGTATACATGGGAGGGGTTGTTAGGCACCACCAAAAAAAAAAAAAAAAATTGGAACCATTAAGATATATATCTTTCAAACCCTAATTATTATTACTACTATATTTTGCAATTATATGTAGTGTGAAAGATATATTGATGCAGGAAAATGAATAAAAAAAATATATAAGAACAAGAAAATTAAAGGATAAACCTAATAATCAACACTTTGGGTCACTTATGAATCAACACCCGACTGTTGGAAATTATCCAATCTGAATTTCATTAATGATGTCTATCTAGAACTGGGAAATAAAGATAACCACATACCGAAACTAATCCCAACTGAACTCAAACACTAATAACTATCTAATCTCAAAAATAAACAAAGAAATCCTAAACTAATCTAACTATATAAGAAACCCAATCTAATGCAATCTTTATCATATATTATAAACCTTCTTTTTTGTTATTAAGGGAGATTTAAACTTCAGATATCTTATTTGCTAAGTTGAGATAATTGCAGTCCATACATATTATGTGGTAATTGAAGAGACTATCTGCGTGTAAGTTTAGTCACGTGAATTTTTTAATGAGTTATGTGATTTATTTTAATAATTCATATAGATAGTCTTATAATTTGTCATATAATAGATAGGAAAAGATAGCTTGATATGGGTTTGGAGTCAAATTTTATCTAGTGTCATAAGTCTTGTAACTTAACTTACATTTTTTAGTATTTCCAACGAAGACGTTTAGGTTTCAAATTCCTCCTCCCCAATTATTTATTATTAAAAAAATTTTAGAGATAATTATACTTTGTCCACTTGTAATGTGAAACAATTACACATTACTTATCTATGGTATGAAAACTAGTACCTTGGATACATGTGGTTCAATCCTCTAACTGCCATTACACATCACCCTTAAAAAAGAGTAAAAAAAGTACAATAATGAACAAAAAAGGCTATGAATGATGGATCAACTTTTTATAATATGAAATTGGCCTTTGCATCGATCTTACAATGCTGAAACTAGAATTTGAGGTCTCTATCATAACAGTTGGCCAAATCCTGACCACCCCAAAATAAATAAACAAAGGTTGAACTTAGGGGCAGTCTAGAAAAGCCGGAGAAATAGTCAATAGCAGATTTTTATTATTATCAGTATTACTTTATTTTTGGATGTATAAGTCTATAGCAAAAAGTTTGATTAAATGACAAAGTAAAGAAAACCAATCTTAACAAATTTTTCAGAGATTTGTTATTAAAAAAATGGAATCACATAAATTCTTGCAAATTTGGACCATCCATATTTCCCAGACAATTTGACACTTGAACAAGATCATAATGCACTATTGAAATAAGAGTTCATATGCTTAATTGGCTATACTACAGTATAAAGTATGAACAAAAGTTTTGCAAAGTCAATGTACCTAGCAACAAAACAAACTCTACCTGCTAAGATTTATCAATTGAGATTAATATTAATTTGTAAGATATATATATATATTTTTTATAAGTAAAGAAAATTTTATTAAAAAACGAAAAACAGCCAACCCGAGTACATTGGGAATGTACTATGGGGGCATAAATCAATAACCAAGATTACAACGATCAAGTAAAACAGGAAGGGAAGAACAAGAAAAATGACAAAAGACCACACTCCAATCGAGGAGAGTGTGTAAAAAAAAAAGACTTAATCTCTAACATAAAGCGTTCACATCGCTCAAAGCTTCTAGCATTCCTTTCGCGCCAAATACACCATAACAAGCAATGATGCACAATTCTCCACAACTCTATATTTCTATGTTGTCCAAACTTACCCTGCCAAGACTCAAAAAACTCAATAACCTTCTGAGGCATAACCCAATGAATTCCAAACAAACAAAACACCAACAACCACAACTCACAAGCAACTCACAAGCAATGTATCTCTTCAAACATAACTATATGATATCCCCTTCTAAGTATACTTTTAACTCTTAACAAACTGGATACAAAAACTGGATATTAAATTGAAGCTGTGGTAATGATTATATGAAGTAAAATGACAACCTGTAATATTAAAGTAGAAGTTAACTTTTGAAGAGTCCGGCATGTCAAATCTCAAACTTGACAAGTAAAGAAAACCCAAGTACCCAAATGGCAGGAAAAATTTTGGGGCCACAATTCATTTTCATTGTAAAGAAACCCTAATTATCTACAATAATTAAACTTGAATAACTTACAGGTTCAAAGATATACTTCTGTTGTACTAACTTTTCCACAATAAAAGCGGCAGCTGGGAATATTGGCAGTTTAATACTGCAATAAAAGAAATATAAACAATAAAAGATAAGCTACTAAACATGCAAGTATAAAGGTGGTTAATGGTCATATTATTGGGGCACCCCAAGTCCTATTTGTATTTAGTCAATAGGCCAGCCCATGTTCTATTTGTCTCCGGATTGAATCTAAATCAAAATATCAGAATCTTCTCTAATGATTAAGAGCTAGCTGATTTAAGCAAATTTTAAAATTTCTCTATTTTTATTTATATGATAAATAACCAAATAGAAATTATAAATTCAACGTTTAGCTATTATTATTTTTATACAAATGTAATAATATTATTATTTTTCTCTATTTTTTTTTCCCTTAGGATAAATTGCATGAAACAATGGACAAAGCTAACGTATTTTCTCCTTTGTTTCACAGAATGCAGTAGAGAGACCACCATCATTCTTAGGAGGTTGGGTAGGATCATATACTATGAACATCTTTGTAGTGGTATGGGTATTTGTGGTTGGATTTGGATTTGGATTTGGAGGATGGGCAAGCATGCTCAATTTCATAAGACAAGTTATAATAAAATAATGTAACAGCTAAGCACTGTAAAGAAGCATATAAAAATGGATATAAAAAAGTTAAAAATAACTTAGAAAAGGATTTGATCTTCCTACCTTAGATTGAGAAGTTAAGGCCTCATCATATTGTTTCAGGAGTTTGGGGCAATATTGTCAATCTCAGCTCCTAGTACTGCAATGGGAACCTTAACACCTGAAATCAATCCCCAAATACTAGTTAACTATGACACAAAATTGTTAATTTTTTTTATTCCTTGTACTTGTACTCTTACTAGAAAATAGATAAATTTAGCAAGTCCTGGTCTGCAAGCAAGTTGATTGTAGGAAAAAAAATATTGGAACAAGAATTGATTTCCAACAACCAGGGAAAATGCAAAATTATGACAGAAAAGGAGTTAGTAAGATTAAATCTTTGTAAATCAGAATGCTAATAGCAAATAAATATCCTTTTACCTCAAGAGAAAGGAAAGAAGGAAACTTATAAAGTCAGGTGCTTGTGATTACTGATTACTTCCAATATTTTAATTGCTAGAGTATAATAAGAGCTAGAAGTTTTTTCTTGAGAGTCCTTCAAAAGACACTTTACATTCTGAATTTGCAAACTAACAATCTAGTGAAACTAATATAAAGCTCTTGAAAAAGTTGTCTCCATTCAAATCCATACCCTTGATATCATCCACTGTGACCCATGCAGGATGTAATATCACTGCAGCTTGGATAAGCTCAACTTTTGGAAGTTTATAGTGTAAAGTGTATTTGGAGATATAGTTATGGGAGGTAAAATGTAACTTTTGTGTCATGTCAAATATTTAATATATATATATATATAGTGTTCAAAAATTTATACATCAATGTTTTAGAGATTTGTAAGAACCTAATTCTACCTAGAAGAGGTGAGATTTTAAATTTTTTTTATAAAAGATACAAATGATTTTTTTTATATATAGAAGAAGATGAAAGTAAGTTGGTACATTATTATAAACTTATACTGCAAATAGATCTCTTAGGGAGGTTTTTTTCAATGGACTAATTGCACCCTAATTCTGATCTTCACTAATTGCATCAGCAGCATAACAAAATGGTAAGTATGAAAGTCATAAAATACTGGCTTCAAGAGGATTCGTATGCTTACATAAATATATAGTAATTGTGAACAATACAAAAAAAAAAGGTAGCCATTATTTCAAATGTCAAAAAGTTTTATT
Source organism: Quercus aquifolioides (assembly GCA_019022515.1). Classification (NCBI taxonomy): domain Eukaryota; kingdom Viridiplantae; phylum Streptophyta; class Magnoliopsida; order Fagales; family Fagaceae; genus Quercus; species Quercus aquifolioides. Next base: position 6,817,756 of record CM032329.1, read on the forward strand.
AACATAAATAATAATAATAATAATAATAATAATAATAATAATAATACCATTCATAACTTTATCTTAAGTTACAAGGCTCTTAAGTTGGTAAAAGCGTTGTAGCTCTTTTGGCCCTCCTAATAGAAATTACGTAAATCACAGTATGCACATAAACCAAGCAACAAATCTTTTAACCATACAAAAGTATCAAGAGCACACTCAGAAGAGAAACATGATAATAGAGAATATTACCATTGTTTTCTCCGCTGCTTCCAACTACGTGTCACAGAAAACCGATAGAATGCTGCAAAAAAGCGACAAGGACTTTTGCGTTGAGTCACACAAATTTATTTGATGTTTGAACAATGGAAGAACCTAAATTTTTTCAGTCCATCTGATAGAAGAAAAGAATATAAAGTGGACAAAGCAAAAGTTTACAAAAATTATATCTCCAAATACACTTTACACTATAAACTTCCAAAAATTAACCAAAACGAAGATAAAATTAACAATCAACTGGCCCCCAAAACCAAAACTAGCCAACACCCACCAAAAATCAAAAGACAAAAAACCAGAAGAAAGCAATATTACCGTTGAAGTGAGGCAATGAAGGTGGGTAAGCTAGCGGCAGGAAGGGATTTCATGGAGGTGTAGATGGAGAACAGTTAGGCCGGCGGTGGGGAGGACGGCGGTGGGCTGGGCAGGTCGAGCGGCGAGAGAGTGAGAGGGAGAGTGAGGAAGAATGAGAGAAAGAGAGTTTGGGAATTTTAACTGTTTGATTTTAGTGAGAGCGTAAGTGAGAGACCCTAATTTTTTACTAAAAGTGTGCAAACCCAAAATTTTTGGTGGGAACCCGAAGAGTTTTAGAGGGAATTCAGTATATTTTTATTATGACAAAATTTTGACTTATTATAGCATATTTAAAGCCGCTGCAATAGAGAAAGAGCAGGCTAAGGTTTATTATGACGGGGATATAACTTGTTGGGGCAAAAATCAAGCCTGCCGTAATAGCTCTTTACGAATTTTTTTAATAAAATAATATTTAATACCTCAAATTCATAAAAAATAATTTAATAATTAAAAAAATATAATTTAATCCTACAAATTAACAAATATATAATTTAATACTTCAAATTACTAAAATTAAATTTAATACTACAATTGTCAATAAAATATAATTTACTAATGAATAACAATATAATCAATACTTCCAATTATGTAAATATATTTTAATACTACAAATTAATTGAGTATAATTTAATAATTACCAAAACCTAAAATGACCAAAATACCCCCGCAACCTTAAATTACCAAAATACTCCAAAAACCCAAAAATTGACCAAAATACCCCCAAAACTCAAAAAATGACCAAAATATCCTTGAAGAGTCTTTAAATGACCAAAATACCCCAGAACCTAAAAATGACAAAAATACCCCCCAAAACCCATAAAATGACAAAAATACATTTGAAACCCAAAAAATGACCAAAGTACCCCCTAAAACCTTATAATTACTAAAATACCCCCAAAACCCATAAAATGACCAAAATAACCCCAAAACCAAAATATTACCAAAATACCCATGAAACTTAAAAAATGACCAAAATACCCCCGAAACATAGAAAATGACCAAAATACCCATGAAACCCAAAAAAAGACCAAAATATCTCTGAAACCTAAAAATGACCAAAATACCCCCAAAACCAAAAAATTACCAAAATAATCACGAAACCTACAAAATGACCATAATACCCCAGAACCTAAAATGACCAAAATACCCCTGAAACCTAAAAATGACAAAAATACCTCCCAAAACCCATAAAATGACAAAAATACATTTGAAACCCAAAAAATGACCAAAGTACCCCCTAAAACCTTAAAATTACCAAAATACCCCCAAAACCCATAAAATGACCAAAATAACCCCAAAACCAAAATATTACCAAAATACTCCTGAAACCTAAAAAATGACCAAAATACCCCCGAAACATAGAAAATGACCAAAATACCCATGAAACCCAAATAATGACCAAAATACCTCTAAAACCTAAAAATGACCAAAATAGCCCTGAAACATAAAAAATGACCAAAATACCTCTGAAATCTAAAAAATGGTCAAAATAACCTCGAAGCCTAAAAATTAAGCAAAATAACCCTGAAACCTAAAAGGGACCAAAATAGCACAAGGGGTACTTCGGTCATTTTTGATGTCTTAGTGGGTGCTTGGGTCATTTTTGATGTTTTGGGCGTATTTCAGTCATTTATTAGGTTTCGGGGGTATATCGGTCTTTTTCTAGGTATCGGGGTGTTTTTGCTCTTTTTCGATGTTTTGAAGGCTACTTTGGACTTTTTCTAGGTTTAGGGGAGTATTGGTCATTTGATAATTAACAAATCCCTCCACAAGTATAAGTGCTTGTTGGGTGTGGGGGGTAAGGGTCAGGGTTCAAATCTCTAGGAAGGAGTTTCACACACATATACACTTAGATTAAGTTAGAATAGAAATTCTATCTTGTGTAAAAATAAATAAATAAAATCCCTATTGGTGACCTATCCTAGCGCTTTTTGAAGCACTGAAATAGGGTCAAACCTATTCCAGCGCTTACAAAAGCGCCGAGATAGGTCTTTCCCATAAGGAAAATTAGTAACACTATCCCAGCGCTTTTGGAAGCACTGGAATAGGGTCCACCTATTCCAGCGCTTCCAAAAGCGCTGGGATAGGTCAATCCATTCCGTAATGAAGAAAGACCTGTCCCAGCGCTTTTGGAAGCACGGGGATAGGTAGACCCTATTCCAGCGCTTCCAAAAGCGCTGGGATAAGGTTACTAATTTCTCTTATGGAAAAGACCTGTCTCAGCGCTTTTAGAAGCGTTGGAATAGGGTCAACCCTATTCCAGCGCTTCCAAAAGCCCTGGGATAGGGTTACTAATTTCCCTTATGGGAAAGACCTGTCCCAGTGCTTTTAGAAGCGCTGGAATAGGGTCTACCTATCCCCGCGCTTCCAAAAGCGCTGGGACAGGTCTTTCTTCATTACGGAATGGATTGACCTATCCCAGTGCTTTTGGAAGCGCTGGAATAAGTGGACCCTATTCCAGTGCTTCCAAAAGCGCTGGGATAGGGTTACTAATTTCCCGTATGGGAAAGACTTATCCCAATGCTTTTAGAAGCGCTGGAATAGGATCTACCTATTTCAGCGCTTCCAAAAGCGCTAGGACAAGTCTTTTTCCATTACAGAATAGATTGACCTATCCCAACGCTTTTGAAAGCGCTGGGATAGGTCATTCCATTCTCTTGTATGGAAAGATCTGTCCCAGCGCTTTTGGAAGTGCTGGAATAGGGTCTACCTATTCTAGCGCTTACAAAAGCGCCAGAATAGGTCTTTCCCATAAGGGAAATTAGCAACCCTATCCCAGCGCTTTAGGGCTTCCTATACCAACGTTTTTAAAAAACGCCACTATAGGGCATCTATTGCAGCGATTTGTAAAGCGCAGGTTTTGAGCCACCGTAATAGGATTTCCTATACCAGCATTTTCAAAAAACGCTGGTATAGGCTTATCTATTATGGCAGTTTGTAAAAATGCCGAGAAAAAAATGCTGGGGCAGGACGATTTTTTGTAGTATTCATTTAAATCTAGATTTGAAATCTTTAGTTAGCATCTTGGGACCACTCCTAATAGATTTCCCTTTATAATAACCTGATGTGTTTGGGATGATATGACTACATATGTTCGAGAAAATAGTTAGGTGCTTAAAGAGCTATGAATATCATTGTTTCTTAAAAAAAAAAAAAAAGGGTTTCAATAGTCAATATTATCATAAGCAATTTAAGAGAAAGAGAGACTGAGAAAAAGAAAATTGACTAGTTTATTCACTAATCTAAGACTAGCATTAAAACGATTAGGAATTTCAAGAGTTTTTAGGATAACTTCAATATAGAGTTTTTAAGATTCATTCATTCTTAAATAAGTTGATTGGATTTTATTGCATCATCAATGATCCAAATATGAATCAAAATGATAATATACAATGTTTGTATCTAATAAACATGCATCGAATCCCCTGCACCATTGTAATTACCAAAAAATATATTAATAATAAGAAAAAATTGATCTCATATATTTTATGAATAAAAAGTAATAACCCTAGGACCCTTTTGAGTAGACCATGAACTGTCCTTTCACGTCATATCTTCCTTAAAACTAATAGTGAAGCGGATGGCATGTCCAAAAGAGGAGTACATAAAAGAAGCAATTTTGAAGAATTTGTAGAATGTCCACCGTTTGTATCCAATCCCTACCTATGAGATCTTTTAAGGCACACTCGAGAGAGTGCTTAGTAAAATATTTGGAAAATTGACACTTGCTACATAACTAAATCTAATAAAATCTAAGACAAAATTTAGCTACAAAATTGGTTGTAGCCTAAAATTATAACTTTACTCAACATCTTTTTATTGAAAGTGAATTTTGACAAATCCACTATTGGATTACATCTTCTTCTTATATTTTTCATGCTTACAAAATTTCTTGAAAATTTAATATCAGTAGTTATGTCATTAATAAATTTTTAAATTGTTTAAATTGTAAGTTTTTGTAGTTTAAAATTATGCATAAAATATAAGTTTATAGATTATATAGTAAATAATATCTAATTTACACAAAATTTTACATGTGTACTAAGAGTATAAAGAACATGCAACTCAACGATTAGATTTTTAAAATATGTAATAATATTTTTTTATTGAGTAAGATAATAATCTTAGGGTACAACCAATTTTATAACTAAACTTTGTCCTCAAATCTAATGCATCCATTACATAACTAAAACAAATTTCCTCTCTTTATCTATAACCAAAAAAAAAAAAAAAAGTAATAACTCTAGAGGGGTACCCAAACACGTGCAAGTCCTAATCGACAGTCAGAATGCGCATCTTCTGCATACAAACACACAGTGTACACTTTCTCTGCGGCTGCTGTCACAATCCTCAACAGAAAGAAAGATCTAAAAAATTCTGATTCCGAAACCCGAAACCCGAAACGAAAAAAAAAAAAAAGAATGTTCCCTCAATTCGGAGCCACGGCGGAGACTCTAAGCAAAGCGTCGTCTATGGTGTTCCGAATCGGCACGGACGCTCATCTCTACGACGATCCCGAAGATGTCAACATCGCTCCTCTCCTCGACAGCAAGTTCGACTCCGAGAAATGCGAAGCTCTGAAGCGATTGCTCGCTCTCATTGCTCAAGGCTTCGACGTCTCCAATTTCTTCCCTCAGGTTTTTCCACTCTCAAAATCACAACTACACCACACAATTTGCCTAAATCTCACTAAATTTATTGCTCAATAAATCGAATTTCAGGTCGTTAAGAACGTGGCAACTCAATCACTGGAAGTGAAAAAGCTCGTTTACTTGTATCTACTACATTACGCTGAAAAGTACGCAACCTAGGGATTTTGACTTTTATGTATTTATATATAATACATGCATTTTTTAACATTCATTTTTTAATCGAATGATATGTTTGTTATAACAGTTATACCAAGTTATGAGTGAATTCAATGTGGGAAGTTGGTTTGGGGCATTGGTTTTCGGTTATTGAGTTGTTACGGGGTTACTTGAGTATAACTGTTATAAGAGATAGGGGGACTGGTAAATTTAATCATTTAACCACGCACAGGGACAACATGAATTGAAAAGTGTTTGTTTTTGTTGGTTTTTTTTTCTATGACTTATGCAAATTGTTGGAATATTGTTAAATGACCAATCACCTGGAGTGGTTGGAGCTGCAGCTGCTGCATTTGCTTCTATTTGTCTGAGTAATTTTTCACTCATTGAGTGGAATTATTGGAGGTTATGTGAGATTCTTCCCGACGTGGAAGAGTGGGTCAGATAATCCTAATTGGGATCCTTTTGCGCTTTGTGATAGCTAGGCATGGGCTTGTTGAAGAATCTATTATGTTTTCTTGGCGTAGTACAAAGAGTGGCGAGTCTTAAAAGAATGGTGAAGCTACCAAAATTTCAAATAAAGAAGACACTGGATATGTGAGTGGGAATGATGATTTTGGATTAGGTGCTGACATGAGTGGAAATATTGACTTGGAGTTAGCAAATATGGTGTCCAGGTGTTATATTGAAGGGCTGGATGAATACTTATCGCAATTAAGTTACGCAAACACGGGTCCTTCAGAACTGAATGTTGCACAATTTACTTCTGGAAAAAGTAATGACGATGTAAAGATCCTGCTGCAGTGTACATCCCCATTGTTGTGGAGTCATAATAGTGCAGTGGTACTTGCAGCTGCTGGTGTACACTGGATAATGGCACCGAGGGAGAATGTCAAGAAAATTGTCAAACCACTTTTGTTTCTTTTGAGATCATCCAATGCCTCAAAATATGTGGTACTTAAAACATCTCTTTGAATCTTTTGGTTTATGCATACTTTGTATGATCCTTCTAGTTGAATTACATGTTTATATGACATGCATGCATATCTTATCTAAAAGAAAAGGGATAGCTTATTTCTTTTTTTGGTTAAGAATATCTCCTGCCTTGCTGATCTGATCCTCTATAATAGGATGAGTTTGCTTATATCTGTTATGTAACCCCCATCCTTAATTCTCCTATGCCCTATCTGGGACCTGTTTGTTGAGAAGCGCTATCTTAAAGCTTATGGTTGGTTAAATAGCCTGCTACCTTTTGATGTGGGTGATACCCATGCATGAAATTCAAAGTTTTTCTCTGGAAGTTAGTAAGTCATGATATTGGATTTCTTATGCATTTTGTTATTGTAAATGAAAATAATTTTATTCGAAAGAGTAAGCGTGCATTGAACCATGCATTATGAGAATAAATCTGGGATTTTATTTACTGCTCTTATATTTTGTTATTTTTCAGTTTAGTTTGTAAGATGGTAAGGATGGTTATATCAATTGACTTTTGCAGGTCCTAGGCAACATTCAAGCCGTTGCCAAAGCAATGCCCTCTCTCTTTGCTCCACACTTTGGAGACTTCTTCATATGTTCTTCAGATTCATATCAAATAAAAACTTTGAAGCTTGAGATACTCTCATCCATTGTTACAGAATCAACCATTTCATTTGTTTTTAAAGAGTTTCAGGTATTTCCCCCCGTATTTTTTATAATCTCTTTTCACTAACTTTTAATTATAAGTGGCTACCTTTTGGAGGAATGTCTGTCAATGTTGGGCTTTTTTGGTCCCTATATATCAGATAAAGTAATGATCATTTTGGAACTTGCTGTGGGCTGGACTGTAATTGAGTTACTTACCACATCAAAATGTTGTGTTAAATAATTCATTACAGTTCTTAGTTTTCGGAAATTTACCATCATTTGTTGGAATTTAATTTATGCCGGGTAATCCATAAATAACTGTAGTCAGTGACATGTTACACTGACGTGTTTATTTTTGCATATATGGGAATGTTTAACAGATGCAGCTCTAAAATGGCAACGCGGTCATGCACAATCAAATGTGTAGGGTTCATGCATTAGACCAAATTTGAAAATGGTCATGCTTCCATACATCTTGATACTAACTATTTCATGACCTTGATGCTGTCAGTGTATCTGCTTGGAACTTTGTTGAACACTTTGCTTTTATTTCTTTCTTTGATAAAGTAATATATATATATATATATATATATAAAAGAAAAAAGGAGTCACCCAAGTATACAGGAAATATATTGGGGTGAAACAATCAGTTACAAAATTTTTATAAATCTAATAAATCAACAATAGAAAAGAAACAAAGATTTCTCGAGGCAGTCAGCCCGTCCAATAAAGTTTGGAAAAAGAATAACTTGAGATCAGGCACAGAATGCTTGGTATCTTCAAAACTTTTGCTATTCTTTCCCTCCAAATGCACCACATCAAACAATGTGGGATAATCATCCAAATGTGACCATTTCGATGACCTACCAAAGTGACCTTGCCAGCAAGCTAGAAGCTCAACTACAGATTTTGGCATCACCCAGAAAACTCCAAACAAACCAAAAATCATGGACCACAAATCTGAAACAATGGGGCAATGTAGCAAAAGGTGGTCAATAGATTCACCGTTACATTTGCACATATAACACCAATCTATGATCTTTACCTTTCTCTTCCTTAAGTTGTCAATAGTCAAAATATTACCCAAAGCTGCAGTCCATACACAGAAAGCTACTCTCAGAGGGACCTTGGATCTTCAAATTATTTTCCAAGGGAAAAGATGATCAGTAGTAGCAGTATCAGAGTCCAAAAGTCGGTAATAAACACCTACCTTGCAGTCCTTTTTCTTATCTGGTTTTCAGCACATCTTATCCTCTCCTATCCAAAACACAATAATGTAAATATAACATTGATTGGGTAGACATTGGAACGCATCCCTCTGTGTAATAAAAGAAGTTTCAGACCTGCTTCTTGGGGACAGGAAACAAATAGAAATTTTTGGCCAATTTGAGGAAAAAGTCATTAGGTGGGATCATCAATTGAAGGAATCTATTTTAATGCTAATATGTCACTTTCAAGTTTGTGACACTAAGACTATGTCTAAGACACCAATCCACCATATCCTATGAAAATCTTGAATTGTTGACCAACTCTTAAAATTAACTCACGTGTATGACATATGAGTCACATGCACACATTCACGCGCAATTTTTTTGCTGTTGTTTGGATTGGCTATAAAATTATTTTATAATTTGCGTTTTTGTCCATCACAACCATTGCATCTCTTCTTTCATGTTCTTGGGATTTTAGTGCATGAATTGATGTTTATCTTTTAGTGTTGCTAGGATTACATTAGAGATCCAGACAGGAGATTTGCTGCAGATACTGTTGCTGCTATTGGTTTATGTTCACAAAGACTTCCCGATATGGCGACCACATGCTTGGAAGGGCTGTTGGCCCTGACTAGACAGGGTCTGTTGCCTGCTACTTGTTTTATACTGAGCTTTGGAAAAATGTTTTTTTCTTTTCTTCTTTGTTAAATGAAACGCACAACAATGCAGAATTTTTGTCTAGTGACTTTGGATCAGTGGATGGAGAAGCGGGTGTTTTAATTCAAGCAATAATGTCAATTCAATCAATCATAAAGCAAGATCCACCCAGTCATGAGAAGGTATTCTTTATTCTTCTGTTGTTGTGATCCTCTCTTACGTGTTTCAGCTTTCTATATTCTGTTTATGTTATCTGAATTTTCTGGCATTTTAGAAGAATATGTAGAGGCAAGGCAAGGGACACATTAAAAAGGAATGGGATGGCAGATATGACACATTTAATTTCATTTTGGACATAATTTTTGGCATCTTGTGTGTTGGTTCAAGAAAATTGGATGTAATTTTTTTTTTTTTGGTTCTTTTTGTTTTTTATGTTACTTGGAGGTGTTCCATGCTATTCTTTTCATTATTTTATTAGGTTTCTCAGCATTTTGAATTTCCTGTCATGTTGCATGTTAAAAAATTATCTAATAAGAATTCAATAACTATTTATAACATTAGTTATGCATTTTTTAATTGAACTATAAGTTCAGTTAGATGAAACAAAAAGTGCGTATGTAAAAGGAGAACCTTCGTATGTCATTGCATTAGTTATGCATCTTCCAGGAATGTTTTTGGTTAATACTTTCTGTTATTTATGTTGTGGTTGAGTTTTTACATTGAAGTGCAGGCCTAGTCCTTACATTGCCTTTCTTTTGGGATTAAGGCCTATTTAACAATTTAGTTATATCCAGTAACAACAAATTCAAAAGATTCTTTTTGGTTTGGATTGTTCACTACAGCACATATGCTATAGTCATGTGTTCTACAATGGAATCTTATGCATGATCTTAAGAATTTGTTCTTGCATCTATAAGTAACCTCTTTTTAACTTTTACAGGTTATAATTCAGCTGATTCATAGTTTGGATTCAGTCAAGGTACCTGCAGCCCGTGCAATCATTATTTGGATGGTAGGGGAGTATAGCTCCTTGGGGGAGACAATACCGAGGACATTATCCACAGTACTGAAGTATCTTGCTTGGCACTTCACCTCAGAAGCATTAGAAACAAAGCTTCAGATACTTAATTCCATTGTGAAGGTATGTATGAGAACTTTTCTACAGTTCTACTTTAATCTCATCAATTATTTCTATATCTTAGTAGAGAACATTTTATGTTCTTCAGTGTCCCTCTTCTCCATCAAACAAGCTACTAAGGCTATAAACATTCATTCCTTGAAATCTGTAAGGAGTGTGAAGTTTAGGTTGCAGTACTCTTCCAAACTCATACACATTCATGAGTCCCTTTATTTTTGTCTGTTATAATCAATTCACTCAATACTCAATTGTACTTAAGTGTATATTTGGTCATGCTATTAAGATTATTTATTGGTCAATTTCTTTTATTATGACAGTTCTTATTCAGATTAGTTAATAGTATTTAATATATATATATATATATATATGATGGTTCCTGGTGTTTCTTGTTGAGGTATTGAAATCATATTGATTTTGAATTGTTTGATTTTAGTAGGTTCAAAAAAAATGTGCTATATATTTCAAATGCCTTTTTGTACAGGTCTTATTATTTGTAGAAGGGCAAGACATTCAGAGCTTCAAAAGAGTTCTAAATTATGTGCTTGAACTGGCTGAGTGTGACTTGAACTATTATGTTCGTGACCGTGCACGTTTTCTTAGGAAAATTTTGTCAAGCAATTTAAAGCATTTGTCTATGTATCGTATGATACGTACGATTTTACGATACGATACGATTCATACGATACACACACTGTATCGTACGATTCATGAGCACTTACGATATTTCGATACGATACGGAACTTTTTACACACGATACGTATCGTATGATATGTATTTATCGTACGATACTGACAACTATGCTCATATATACAGCTAAAACAACCAGCAAACATTCTATTTTTGTATATTTTTAGCAACAAAATCCAGACCTGCTGAATTGAGTGGCCCAATCAGCCAAATAGAAACTTTTTTTGAATTTGTTTAAACCTTTTGCCTGCTATTTTCCTGTCTTATTTATTTACTATTATTTGTTTGGTTATTCTCAAAATGGTTAAGGCACTAAAAGGAAATAGAAATGGCACACTTTTAGTGGATTATAAATATTAATATCTGTCGAGTCTCAAATATAAATAAGGTTGTCATTTTAGAAGAAGGGATCTTTACCATCACATCAAGGATACCCAAATTCTGCTTGCTTATCATTGTATTTTGCTTCTAGTAGATTTAGTCTTGATTGTAGTTGGATTGTTGAATTATTAAAAGTAAGTTTCCTTCCAATATTTTTAACTTTTCACAATTAAGCCTTATTTAGTTTAACTTAGCCTCAAATTTACTTTTCTGCAAGTCTTTAAGTAGTTTTTATCCTTGATTTGGCTTATTCTTGGTTTACTTTATCTTAAATTTTGCACTTATGAACCCTAAAATTTCATAGGGTCTTTATGTCCCGGTGCAAGCAGTTTCATCTTGTTTTATTTTATTTATTTTATTTTATTTTTGAGAAAAACATCTTGTTTGATTTATATGGGTTTTTAAAGACAATTAATTTTTTTTAAATGCCATGTATCTTATATTTGGCTAAAAGTATGAGGAAATGGGAGGAGATCCTTTTCTGATTGATAAATATGATTTATTTGTCTCATATTGCTTCTATTCTATTTTTCCCACTTTTATACACTGGTAATATTTTGTGGGTCTAAATAAGATAGTAATTTTAGTCAATTTTTTTTTTACCCTTTTCCGGTCAAAAAGAAAATATCAATTCATTCTTTATTACCTCTCACCTTTTTACTCTAATAATCAAAGTATCAAACCTAAATCTTTCTTTCCATGCCCTTTAAAGTGGATTTACATCTCAATTAAAGGCTCTTTTTTCACTGATGTCAAAGACTCAAATTCTCTTATTATAATTATTGAATTATTAAAAAAAAAAAAAAAACAAGTTACCTATTTGTTCCCAAAAAATAGAGAAAAATAAAAAAGAGTAAATTTTTACAAAATGTACACATGTCAAGTAGCCATTTGGTAAAAAATTCAATTTTGACAATGAAGTTTTCATTTAAATATAAACTTGAATAGATATCTATTTAAGATATTGTCATATATGTATTTTTGCAAAAATTACTGCAACTTAGTTGGTAGAAATTAGTACAAATCCTTTTCAAATAAGAAAACAAGTCTACTTTCCGTGTGGATTACATTCTCCCTTCTTTTAAGTTAAATAATGAAACGTACATGGAGACACAATTGCCAGTGAGCACACAGCACGTGGAAACCACTTTTGACATGAAATAAAAGAAAAAATAAAAACGTGAATAGTTGTCTAATCTTTTGATAGGAGTCAACTTCAAGTCAATTTGGTTGATATCTAAGCTTGTGTTTTTTTTTCCATGTGAATGCATAAACAAATGCCATGGATCAACCAAAATATTCGTATCAATCTAATAAATTAATAATCATATAACTTGGGTTTGGGAACCAAGAGGAAGAATAGGATTTTGATTGTCAAAAGTTATGAAAAAAGAAAAGAAAAAAAAGCAAATGACCATTATCATTTTTATTCCAAATTAACGTGATTGCATCTTTCTGAGGAGGCACTCCTCAAAAAGCATTTCTCTTTTTTCTTTTTCTTTTTTTTATTTTTTTTTTTATGTTCACATGAGCTTGAATTAAATTTAAGAAAGATAATAATAATTGAAAAATCGGGAGGAAGAATAGGATTTTGATTGTCAAAAGTTATGAAAAAAGAAAAAAAAAGAAAAAGAAAGCAAATGACCATTAACATTTTTTTTCCAAATTAATAACCTAATTGCATCTTTCTTTTTTTCCTATGTTCACATGAGCTTGAATTTAATTTAAGAAAGATAATAGCAATTGAGGAAGTCTTTGTGATGTGGGCTACCATAATAGGTGATCAAGAGTTTTTTTCTTGAAGACTTGAACTCTAATCTTGATCCTGATTTTGATCCTGCGCAATACTTCAAATAGAAGTTAATCTTGTTGTAAGAGTTTTACTACCATTTAAGGAAATTTTGTTTTGAAAAAGTGATTAATTTTTTTTTTGAGAACTTTTTAAAAATTTTATAAACAATTTCAAAAAATAAATAGTTAATGGTTTACTAATGTATAACATACATTAGTAAGCCATTTTAAGAAATTTTTTATGAAAAAAAAAAGTGATATAACTTTTTTGATAATTTTTTTAATTTTTCATAAAAAATTTTCCAAAATCGATAATTAATTGGACCCTAAATTTTTTTTTTAACAACTTTTTAAATTTTCATAAACAATTTTAAAAAATGAATGGATAATGGATGCATGCATTGACATTTGACCAAACCTTCTTGAATTGTCAAAAATCTTCCTATGTTGTCACTTGTCAGATAGCACCATCAATCCGTGATTTGCATGGCCTCTTTCACTTGATTTTTTCCTATGTGGACATTCTCCGGAGTAGTTTTCAGACGGAACGCTAGTAAATTGATTGAAAATTTGAAATCTCTTTCATTTGGCCCACCCCTTCAATAAACTTCATGCATAAAGTACCCGCTTGGCCTCCACGTTCAGCGTCCGCGTTTCAGTTTTTTTTTTTTTTTTTTTTTCAGCCGCAAAGGCTGACTTTTCCCCTGTGAACAGTGCATTCGTGCACTGTTCACGGACCTACCAATACTACTTTTTAACAACTTTTTCATTAAAAATGAGTCCCACTATATTATTTACACATTTAAAAATTATTTTACTACAGTGTTTTCAGTTTTCAGTTTTTAGCAATAATAAGTTCAATCTAAACGGATCCTTTAAAAAACGCGTCGTGGAACGTCGGCTACTATCGGCTCTAAAAGCTTCACAGTTCATTCCATACGGGTCTATTTAGATAATGTTTATTTTGTTAAAAATTAAAAATTGAAAATACTAGCAAAATAATTTTTAAATTTATAAAAAATATTGTGAGACTCATTTTTAATGAAAAAATGGTTGAAAAAAAAAGTTTGTGAATCTCGTAAACAATGTACGAGACTCACTAATATACACTGTTTACCGCTTATTCTCTGGTCAAATGTCTGTCACTGTCCCATAAACAGTGACCTACAACATCTTCACGTGCATCTCAATTTAAAAAATAATAAATAATAAAAATAATAAATAAAAAAACGCCAATGCTGGCCTTTTCATCCGTATCCAGACGGATACATTCCATTTCAAACACAAAAGACCCAAAGAGTCGTCCCGCAACTGAAGCTAAATTCTATTTTATCAGGACAATTTTCTCATTCCATTTCAAACACAAAAGACTCAAAGAGTACAGCAGCTGAAGCTAAATTCTATTTTATCAGGACAATTTTCCCATGGCTCTTTCGCGGAGCCTTCCTATGCCAATAGATAGATTTTCATTTTTCTATGCAAATTAAAAATTGATAGTTTCTATCGTTCTTGCTAAAAAAAAAAATTTGATAGCTAAGTTCCCCGGACTTAGAGCAAATTAAAATCCTATTCGAATCATAGGCGGAGCGAGGGGTGTCAAGGAGGGCCATTAATCTTCTTTTACATTTAGTAATAAATCTAAAAATTACACAAAAATGTATTTATTGGTTTTCCGAGAAAACTTCTAGGCTCTACCACTGATTTAAATGCCCAAATACTGAAAAACGATCAACATCCTGTGCTATAGCTTTTTTTTTTTTTAATTTACTTGTCACTACAGTAAACTGCTAGCAACAAGTTAAACACAAGAATTTTTTTATATTAAAATATCAATAAAGAAATAATAAAAATTAAAGAAAGAATATTTAATTGAAGTAGTACAATAATAGAGTACGGATGTAAGAGCATTCTTATTAAGGGTGTCAAATGCCAAATATTTGGCATTTGACACCCCAAACCCTTTAAAAATCACTTCCATCAAATATACTAAATGCCATAATTTTTGGCATTGATGAACAGTGCGGTCTCAAATTTGAGACCGCACTGTTCACCTATTGTAAAAATTATATTAGTTTTTTATTTCGTGGGTCCACTTACTTTTCTTCCTATTTTTTTTCTTTCTGCTTTCCTGGGTCTCTTCTGTTTCTTATTTTTTTTCTTTCTCCTTTCCTGGGTCTCTTTCGTCTCTCATTGCTCCCAACCATTTCTCTGCTCTCTCTCTCTCTTTCTCTACTCGGTGTTCTGCCTCCGACAAAACTCAGGTTGGAGCATCAAGGCAAGCCGATCTCTATCGCAGTGGTTTTTTTTTTTTTTTTTTTTTTTTTTTTTTTTTTTTTGTGATTTGATGGTAGATTCGGCAATGGTTGTGTGGGTTATGGATTTGGCGCTTTGGATTTGACCGGCGTGGGCATCGGCGTTGAGGGTATATCGGCGTGGGTCATCGGCTAAGAGTTCGGCGTGGGTCGCTGATCGGTGGGTCTCTAATCAAGTGGGTCTCTCTCGGTGGTTGATTTTATTTTTCCTTTTCCGATTGTTGGTGGTGATGAGGTTGTAGGTTTGTGATTTGGTTGTGATTTTGGAGGGTTGTTTTTCTTTTTCTTTTTCCGGATGTTGGTGGTGAATGGTGATGAGGTTGTGGGTTTGGATTTGTGATTTGGTTACGATTTTGGTGGTTGGTGGTCATGGTTGTGGGCGGTGGTGACAGTGGCAATTGTTGTAGCTGTGGTGGCGCCAGCAAATGGTTTTTTTTTTTTTTTTTTTTTTTTTCGATGGTGGTGGCTGGCTGCGGCTAGCCGTGGGTGTGGGTTTGCAAAGAAAGGGGTGAGTTTTTAGAGAAAGGGAGAGACAGAGAGAAAGAAACAGTGAATAAAAAAATAATATTTAAATAAAATGCTAAAAAACTAGAATTTTTGATATATGATGTATTATAAAGTAAGATGTTAAAAGCTAAAATTTTGAGTTTTGAGAGGGTATATGCTAAATATTTTACTTCTCTTGATAAGAATGCTCTAAGGTATATTGTTAGGTAGCATGCTAAAATTGATAAAGTGATTTTTTGGTAAGCTAAATGCTTATTTTTTTAGCAAACCAAATATGAATGCTCTAAGAAAGTTATTATTATTATTTTTTTAAATGGGAATAAGTTCTTTTATGACCATAATTTTGTGTCATGATTTTTTTTTTATAAATATTTTGACGTAGTAGATTATAAGTGGTTGCTTACTATTTTCATATAGAACCATAACTTTTTCATCACCACTCAAAATCAACCACATTAGATTGATAACAAAAGCTACGACTAGTGTGACTGTGCATGATTGACATTTTCTACTCGTTACTAACTTATACAACCCACAACTTTTCGTTAATAAATTATAACTGCACAAATTAATAAGTTGCGCAATGAAGTGTGAAAATGATTATATTTGTATTATTATTGCAAAAGTTGTATCCATATTTTCTCTTCTCAAATTCCTAATTCCCAACTCTCGACGGAAATCTAAAGCTTTTTATGCTTGATTAGAAAAAGAATCACATTTTATCTAATTAATCTCAAAATTCACTTACATCAAGTTATTAAAAGTTGTGTAAAAATACATAATTACTGTAAAAACTCTGTATTTTTACACTGTTAGTATTAATTTTATACTTATTCTTTAGAAAGAAAAAAGAGAGTAGATGATGGTTTTTATGTATGAAGAAAAAAAAAAAATTAAAATCAAAAAAATTTGATATTTTAATAAAATATAGTATAAAATAAATAATTTGATTTTGAGTGCTTTGAAAAGCGAATATTTATAATAAAAAACGTAAATTTTTATACTAAAATAGATATAAATTTTTGCATTAACCAAGCAAACAATCTTTCCACCTTTGTCAATTTAAACGACAAAATATTTGATAGAACACAAATCCCAATAAATAATTTAGAAGCACCGGAATCCTTGAATAGTGATTAGTTTGATCATAATCACATCTGACATAACACAAGCCGTCGTATAGAAAAGTAATTTTGTTTCATCATCAAATTTTTACTTTATTTTATAAAAATGTCATTATCAACTTTGGAAATTAGTTTCAGTATAAAAAATTTTGGAAATTAGTAAGCACGGAATGTTGACTCGGTCTTTGTCTTCGTGAAGACTTTTCCCCTTCCATTTATTTATTACTGTCTTACAAAAAATTTCTCCTTTTTTTTTTTTTTTGGTAAAAGGAAAAAAAGACAACTTAGCAAGAAAGCAGAGTATTAAAGCAGAGCCTTTTAGAGTACAATCCTTGGCAGTCATCCACAATAAGGTTCATCAGGTCCACAGGCGGACTGCTATAAACAACAAACTTAGAGCTTTGCAGTCGACCCATACTAGCTAAATGATCCGTACACGAATTTGCTTCACGATAAATATGTCTCAAAACAAGCCGAGGAATTTGGGCAGCCAACTGTTTGCAATCATCAAAAAGAGGCGAAACCACTGAATTATCATAAATCGGGTTATTTAATGCATCTACTAAGGCTTTTGCATCTGATTCAACAATGACACTTGACAGGTTCAGTTGACTGCATAACACGAGTTCGTCTTTGAGTGCCTAAGCTTCTGCTATGAACCTATTTGCTTTTCCCACTCTCTTGATGTACCCCGCTACCCAATTCCCCTACTCATCTCTGATCAAACCTCCCCCTCCAGCAATTCCCAACAAATCACCAAAAGAACCATCGGTATTGAGTTTCATCCAACCTGAGGCTGGTTTTTCCCACTTGATGTGTTTTGTAATCATGTGGCGGTTGCTTCTTGGACGATTAATACACAGAAAAAATTCAGTAGCTTGCATTTTGATCTGCTTGGCAAGGCACGGGTTGGGGCTTTTGTGGTTGAAAACTACTTGGTTGCGATGTTTCCAAATCAGCCATATAGCAAAAGGAAAAACAATATTCCATGGAAACCCCTCATCATTGTGGGAAGTCTTGGCTTTTGCATTAGTGGCTAGCCAGTCTTTGATGTCTTGGGATTGAAAAATCTAATTTACCCTTTGCTGCCCCAGCTGATGCCATATAGACTTGACAAATCTGCAATCACGAAGAGCATGGCTGATGGATTCAGGCTCAGTATGGCATAAAGGGCAAACTATAGGAATATGCATTCCTCTCTCAGCCAAGCAACATCTTACTCCCACACTATTGTGCATACACTGCCAAATAAACATTTGGATCTTTGGAAGGGTACATACTTTCCATATCCACAAACCTGGAAAGGAGGCTGATTCAAATGACTTGGCAGCAAGACTATAGGCACCTTTTGAGCTGAAACCACCCTTAGAAGACCCTTTCCAAGCCAGTTTATCAACATTTCTAGCTGCAATGGGAAAAGGGATTGCTTGAATGTTCTGCCTCATATCTTGGGGTAAGTCAAAAGGAATGGTTGACCAGCACCAGCCATATGGGGAGATGAAGTCTTTAACTTTAAGATTAACGGATTGTAGGGGGATTGGGCCATGATGGATCTAAGGGGACCTAAGTCCGACCAGCTATCTCTCCAAAAATTAAGCTGACTCTCCTTCCCTGGAATCCACTTCATGCCCTCTTTAAAAACCTGCTCCCCCTTCTTCAAACTCCTCCAAATGTTAGATCCTGGGAACTTGGATACATTTCTGGAGTTTATACGCTGCCTAGTCCCATATTTCAACTTGAGCACCTTAGCCCAAAGAGCATCACTCTCCAAGTGGAATCTCCAATTGAGTTTTGCTAAAAAGGCCGTGTTTCTACCCCTTGCTGATTGGAGCCCCAGACCTCCCAAATCCTTCGGGGTAGTGACTTTCTCCTAATTAAACCAATGCATTTTTCTTGAGTTGTCTATAGACCCCCATAAGAAATTCCTATTAACCCTATCTATGCCCTTGAGGATCTTATTGAGTAGCTAAACATTCTGCATAACATAGGTGGGTATGGTGGATGAAGATGCTTGGATGAGAACCATTCTACCCACCATGGAGAGTAAATTTTCTTTCCAACCGGCAAACTTTTTTTTGACTCTATCCAAAACAAAGTCAAAATCTTGCCCCTCCCCCCTACCCAAATGCATAAGAGGAAAGCCGAGGTATTTGCCCAAATTAGGGGCTGATCTAAAACCAAGGATGTCAGCTGGGTTATCCCTTAAATCAGAGTTGACATTGGGAGAGAAATAAACCCGTGACTTTGCTTCACTCATGGTCTGCCTGGATTTCTTGCAGAATACTTCAAGGACATCCTTTATGGCATCGCAATTAACTTAATCAGCCTTAGCAAAAAGAACAAGGTCATCCGCAAAGAAGATATGAGAGAAAGCGGGGCCACTTCTCAAGGCTTTTACGAGTGACCAAAGCTTGGCTTCACATTTTTCCTCTATTGGGTAACCAAAATACTCCACGCGAAGGATAAAAAGGTATGGAGAGAGAGGGTCTCCTTGCCTAATGCCCCGAGAAGGGAGGAAAGACTCCAAGCATCCCCTATTAAATAGGAGAGAAGGAAACGAACGACACACAACTCACGATGAGGTCAATGATACTATCCGGGAAGTTGAACTCGATAAGAATTTCTCTAATAAAGGCCCATTCAATCTTGTCGTATGCCTTTTCAAGATCAATTTTGATGGCCATGTAGCCTGTTCCCCCTTTGGCTCTACTCATAGTGTGAATGAGCTCTTGGGCTATAATAATATTCTTATTGTCTATGCCCCTTCTACCTGGGATAAATGCAGCCTGGTATGGAGAGATGATGCTATCCAAGTGAGGTTTGATCCAAGCAACAATCACTTTGGTGATGATCTTGTAGACCGTGTTGCAAAGACTTATAGGTTTATAATTTCCTAAGGTTTCCGAACCCTGCATCTTTGGAATGAGGACAATAAGGGTTTTATTAAGGTAGTTCGAAACTCTCCTAGTATTAAAAGCCCTCTCCACTTCCCTTATCACCGAGTCACCCGTTATGAGCCAAAATCTTTGAAAGAAACCTGCATGTAGTCCATCTGGCCTCGGGGCTTTGTATGGTTTCATGGACCAAAGAGCACCTTTGATATCCTCAATAGACACCGTGGTAGCAAGGGAGCATTTTACCTCCTCTGATAGTTGGCCATGCCACTAAATAGCTTGGTGAGGGATTCGGGGAGGCAGCTTCGTGCGAATTGGAATATAGAGAAATGAAACCCTTACGGAAGTACTCCGTGACCTCCCTAACATTGGTGATCCACTCTCCCCTTTCATCCTTAACCGAGGCTATATAATTTCATTTTCTTCTAGCTAAGGTAGATATGTGATAGAATGAAGTATTGCGGTCGCCTTGTATCATCCAGTTGACCCTAGATTTCATTAACTAGAGGTCCCTTTCTTGATCCAAAACCATTTCAAGATCATGGTGGAGTTGGTTTTCAAGGTTGAGAAGAGTAGCGCTTGGATAATTGGACAACGCCTTCTGAATACCATACAACCTTGCAAGGATCCTCTTCTTCTTAAAATGGATGTTTCCAAAATGATTCTTATTCCATAAGGTAGCCTCCTTGGAGAAAGAATCAATTGAGTCAGCTAAACCCCTATTGTTATGCCAGCAACAACGTTTGGGAAGGATGTATCTGACAACCAAAACTCCTGAAATCTAAAAGGTCTGGTGAGTGGTATGGCTTTGCCTGGACAGGTTTCAAGCAAGACAAGACAGTGGTCTGTGTGGCATCTACGCAGATGCGTGATTTTTGCTTCCAGATACAACACACACCATTTAGGATTCATAAAAAATTAGTCAATCCTCTCTAGAATCAGATTATTAATATCCCTCTTGTTAGTCCAAGTGTACCTAGGACCTGAGAAGCCTAGATCCATCATACTGCACCTATTCAAACAATCCTTAAATAAGAGTGACCAGTTTATGCTAACCCATCTGCCTCCGAACTTGTCTTCATCAATAAGCGGCTCATTAAAATCCCCAGCCATCACCCACGATAGGTTATGAAGTTCAACTACTTTGGTAAGATTTTCCCATAAAATGATTCTTTCCTCACTCTTAGAACTTGCATAGATTGCAGAAAAGATCCAAGAGAGGTTTGAGGAATGTACCTTTACTTCGACATGTATCTCCTGCTTCATGCTTGCTAGCCTCTGTATCTCCACTCTGTCAGAATTCCATAACAACCACAGCCCGCTAGCATACCCAATCGTATCAATATGGATTGCCCCATCAA
Organism: Quercus aquifolioides; assembly: GCA_019022515.1. Classification (NCBI taxonomy): domain Eukaryota; kingdom Viridiplantae; phylum Streptophyta; class Magnoliopsida; order Fagales; family Fagaceae; genus Quercus; species Quercus aquifolioides. Next base: position 6,838,863 of record CM032329.1, read on the forward strand.
AAGGTAATCAATCTGTAATCTCCCTTGCCCTGTCACCTCCTAATTTTGTTTCCATAACCATAAAAATGGCCGGATCATGAATCTGAGCTAGATCATGAACATAACTCTGAAAGTTTGGCTTCAGTGCACCCCTGTTATTCCAGATAAAAATATTCATGATAAAAAGATGGTTGGGGTTGGGGACCTCATTAAGCGAAGGTAGAAGCTTCGTCTCCTTCCACAGTCTCCATCCGGTCTTCATCAGCTTCACCAGTTCGTCTAGCAGACACTACTTCCACGGATATTCCATCTATCCCCACAGCGGACCCATAAATGCCAGATGCTTTGTTCTCCTTATTCCCACCATTAACGGCAGAACTAACCTCCATGCTTCCCTGAACATGCGGTTGGGCTCTCTCATTAAAATCATAAAGGTCGTCCAAATCTCCATGATGCCGCACACCGGGGTCTTGATCACTTTCACTCCCGATCTTAAAGTCTATTCCGTCAAACTCAGAGGACTTAAACTCCTTTGAAGATGATTTGGTAGCAAGGTTGGTATGAAAGGTAAAATTGTGTGAAGGAGAGGGTGAGCTGAAGGAGATACCTTCTGTCTGAGGAGTGGTAGCATTCTTAAAATTGGTACTTCAGGGTTTTACTCTTGCTAGAACTTTCTTTCCTTTCACCGAAGCGGATGAGGATCTAACTGATGGGCTGCTCTTCTGTATCAGACTTGAGGCCTTTGAACCTGCCCTATGGGATGAGCTAGGCCCGCTAGCTTCATAAGTAGAATGGGCTATGGCCTCGTTATCGATATTAAAGGGGTGAAAAATTACGGGCTTAGGCCGTTTTCGAGCTAGCTCTTGGGCTTTAGTCCATTCTTTTCTACTTGCATCTCTTCGCTCCAAAGTTGCCTCGGCTTGATGAAGTAATGCTCCCCAAGAAAATTGGCTTAACCCCACCACATGAGAATCCTTTTTGGTATTCCTATTTTCGTACCTCTTCCTGGCCACTACCATCCAAGGGTCGTACTGACCCTCAGACTCCACTTCCCCATTTTCATTTGGTGTGTTGCAGTTAGAAGTAGGCCATTGGTCCTTATACTTATTGCGTGAGTTGCTAGCTACGCCATCCCTGCCATCCTCCGCCAGAGTTGCCGTATCATTCCCATGTCGAATCATGTATGGACAAGCCTCTACCTTGCGTCCAACTCTTCCACAGGTAAAACAAAGCTTCTGAATACCCTCATACATCACCGGTTGCTCGAAGCGCCCAATAAGGATCGTGTCTACCAACGGCTTGTTAATGTCAATCTGAATACAGAGCCTCGCATATTTCCCTTGAGCTTCCATGGCTGTATGGGCAACTCTGCCCAAAGACTCGCCAAATTGATAAACCATGACCCATTATCCAAAATTGAATCCAGATCCTCTTTAGTGTAGAATCGGACTAGAAAGAACCTGTGGGTAAGGTCCACACAGTCCATACGCCCCGTCGGTCTCCAAAGTTGCACAAGCTTGCTTTGCATGTAGCTGAATCCTACTGATCTACCCACCAATTTCACGATGACGATTTTTTACCAGGGTTTCCTAATGTGATTCTTGGTTTCCTTGGTCAACTTAACCGCCGTCATTCCTTTCCAAAGCAACCCATGTACTTCGGCATTGTCATCGTCGAAGTATGCGTCCTCATCCATCTAGTCGACAAGGTTGAATGCTTTAGCAAATGCCCCTGGAATGGTGCCTATCAACTTGTCCCTGAAGGAAGTTTCCTTGGCATTTGGAGGGTTTGAACAAGCAGTGTTTAAGGGGCTCTCTCCAAATCGATCACAAGACCCATCCTTGAACCCTTCGTGATGCCCACCCTTGACCTTTTTGTTACTGCGTGCTAGCTCAGCCTCTTCCTCCCTAGAAAGCGTTCTTGGCTTCATCCCTAGAGAGCATTCTTCCTGGTAAAAATTTCATTTTTTTCGTTGGCTTTCAATGGTGTGTAGCTTTTTGATGAAGGAAATAATTAAAGTCGTTGTTTTTCTATCTGTTTTTTGTTTTTATTGGGAAAGACGTTGGCTCATGAAGAAAACTCTTTATCATCATGTTAAGATATCAATAAGTTTTTAGTGCAGTGGATATCTTATATGTTTGCTTTTTGTTTTGGGCGAAAGAAAAGAACACAAAAATTGCCAAAGGTCCGTCACTTTTGTGCTGCCACTTGAGTTACAAGCTCGCATGAGTCATAACTGAGCTCTGCAAAAGTTGAACAGAAGCAACTGAATGATGAAGAAAACGAACTATTTATTACATCTTGGTGCTAAGAACTTTTTTTTTTTTCTTAAAAAAAATATCGATAACTTCTTATGAGAGATATTTTTTGTACTTATCTAATTATCTAGTTATTATGTATGCTAATTATATATATATATATATATATAAGTTATGTATACCGATATTGAGGCCTATATAGAGCCATAGAGGACATAAGTTCCTGTTACTTGTTTTCTCAACAAAAAATATAAAAAGGCAAAAACCACATTTTCATCCTTATATTTTCACGCGATTCCCATTTTGATTCCTAACTTTTATTTCCACCACTTTTAGTCCCTATCCTGGAAAACGCGTCTTGTTTTTGTTCCTACCGTTACATCAGAGACGGAAAATGCACACGTGGCAAATGGAATGCACTGTTAGCACACTAAAAGCTGACGTGACTATTAAAATAAAAAAAAATGTTATTTGACATTAAAAAATGCCACGTCAGCATCTAAATTTAAAAAATTAATTTATTAATTTTAACTAAATAAAAAAAAATCAAAACAGAAATAAAAATCAAAATTCACATGAATTAAGATCTAAAAGTATCTTGAACAAGAACACCAACCCAAACTTAAGATCTCAAAATTGAAAACCAAAAACCACAAACCCAGAAACACAAACACAAACCCAGCAACATATCAACCAAACCAAATACAAAAGCAATCAAAACTATTAAAAAAAATCTGTTAAACATAAAGAAACATCATAATTCAGATTTAAAGGCAAGCATCATATACTTTGATAACAATCCCGAAAATGCAAATCCTATTGTTTGATAACTGTACAAGTGCAAATCCATCAAAACCCAACAAAACTAGCACATTTTAAAGAAGACCCAGAAAGCCAAATGGTTATAAAATGTCAAAATTTTATGAGGATTTAAAAGTATAAGGCTGTGGAAGCATCAACGAACCTCGCCTCAAGTCCTTGTCATCCAAAAGCCTCTGCACCCTCTTGTTCCGACAGTACTGCCTATCAAAATGCTTCACCTACCATTCCAAAAAAACAAAACAACAATAACAAGAATAAAACATTAAAATCCCCATGAAACAATGGCACTAAAATTTGACATTTTAGTTTTGGGGTTTACCCAAGAAGCACGGCAGTGTTTGTCAAACTCGGCCCTGGAGTTTTTGCATTCAGATGGGAATAAGAGCCCGACAGAAGCAATTTCAGTGGGTCTCTTATTGGATTCCTTATCCAAACACACGTAGAAAGCATCGTGAGCTTGAGGAGTTTATCATATACAATACAAAACAAACTGTTAACATGTATAATATATTGTGGGCTTTAGGCCCAGTTAGGTTACTTGTATAGCACACATATTTACTTGTACTGCACATATATGCCTTCTATATAAAGGCACCTATGTACATTCTTTCATCAAGAAATACAATACAATTACATTCAATATTTCTAACATGGTATTAGAGCCACTGCTCTAACCTTTTTTTTTAGCAGTCTTGTCTTTATTAGTGCCACTTGATTCTCAACATCGCTTCCGCCGTCACAACCGCTACCGCAAGTTTTTGCCGTAAAACCTCCGACGCCTTTCAACCATCGTCCTTGGGTTCCGGACCTGCAGCTGCTGTCGTTGAGGAATCTCGCACCACATAGACTACTGCACTTATCGTCTCTACCGTGTATCTTGCTACGACAAGTATTTTTTCGGTACCACAGTGATCGTCTCGCCCCGATCTACTCAATTGTGGAAACCTCATCGTCATCGGAGCCTGTACGCGCCCCCAAAAGATTCTGCGGACAAGTTCACGCGATCCACGCACCATTACGCGCTTACACGCGCCAGTTTTGCACCTGCTGACATCATCAGTGACGTCATATTGCCACATCACCTAGGGCTGATGTCATCATCCACTCCTCTGCTGACGTCACCCACCACGCAGCTGACGTCATCATTGACTAACCGTTGACTTTGATCGTTGACTTTTTTGCAGTCCAGGTGCTTCTTATCCAGTTTTTCGCATAGATTTCATTTTTGCAGTCTGTTTTTGCATTTTTTGCTTCTAAATGAAGAATAAGAACAGGTCTTCTTCTTATTGCAATAATCGTCGCGACCAATCCATCAAAGGTTTTTGTAAATTTTGCAAATGTTTTAACCACAATATTGAGACTTGCTACCGTCACAACAAATTAGCTGTTTCAATTGTTGATGCTACTGTTGCTAATGTTGAGAGTGACCAGCCAATGGCTCCCGTCTCTACACAGTCTAAGTCTTCGGGATCCACTTTCTCCATTTCTAAAGATGACCTTATAAATATCATCGCCAATGTCATTCGTATGGTTGGTAATGCATCTTATTCCTCTTCACTCTCAGCTTTATCTAGTATGTCTCCTACCTCTTGGCTTATGGATTCTGCTTGTTGCAATCACGTGACACCTTACTCGTCCTTATTTTCTGACCTTAAACCTGCACCGCACCCTCTTAATATTCACACAGCAAATGGTTCCACAATGTTTGGTCATAATATAGGTTCAGTTTCAACCTCCAACCTCTCGGTTCCTGGAGTCTTTAATGTTCCTAACCTTTCTTATAATTTATTTTCTGTGGGACAATTAGCTGAGTTAGGTTATCGCATTACCTTTAATTATTCTGGGTGCATTGTGCAAGATCCTAGGATGGGACAGGAGCTTGGGACCGGTCCCAGAGTTGGGCGTATGTTTCCCATGGACAACCTTCGTCTTCCACTTGTTGCTCCTGTTTCTATTGCTGCAGTTGCTACAGTTTCTTCCACTCCTTCCCTTGCACTTTGGCATGCTTGACTTGGTCACGCATCTTCCTCTCGAGTACAACAATTGGCTTCTAGAGGTTTATTAGGTTCAGTGTCTACAGAAAATTTTGATTGTGTTTCATGTCAGTTAGGAAAACAACCAGCTTTACCTTTCAATACTAGTGAATCAATATCCATTGATATTTCTGACCTTATTCATTCTGATGTTTGGGGGCCGTCCTTTGTCTCTAGTATTGGTGGGTCTAGATATTTTGTTGTTTTTGTTGATGATTACTCTCGCTATAGCTGGATTTTTAATATGAAACATTGTTTTGAAGTATTGGAAGTATATTCTAATTTTGCAAAAATGGTTGAAACTTAGTTTTCCAGACGCATCAAAATTTTTCGATCTGATAATGCTTTTGAATATACTCAATATGCTTTCCAAGCTATTTTGCATTCATATGGCACTGTTCATCAACTAACTTGTCCAGGTACCTCTCAGCAAAATGGTAGAGCCGAATGAAAACTTCGTCATATTCTTGACACTATTCATGCTCTCCTTCTCTTTGCCAAAGTTCCTACTCCTTTTTGGGGTGAAGCTGCTCTTCATGCTGTTCATACTATTAATCGCATTCCGAGTCTTGTTATCCAAAATCAAACTCCATATGAGCACCTTTTTGGGTCACCTCCAGACTATCACCACCTTTGCTCCTTCGGTTCTGCTTGTTTCGTTCTTCTTCAGCCACATGAACATAACAAACTTGAGCCTCGGTCAAGGCTTTGTTGTTTTCTTGGCTATGGTGAAACTCAAAAGGAGTATAGGTGTTATGATCCTGTCTCTCATCGTCTTCGTATCTCCTGCAATGTTGTCTTTTGGGAACATTGCCTTTTTGTCTAGCTTTCTCGTTTCAGTGTTTCCCTGTCTTCCTCCTCTGTCTTAGATTTTTTCTAGATGAGGCACATATTCCTTCTGTAGCTGCTCCTGATCCTCCTGTAGTTGCTCCTGATTCTGTTACTGTAGACTTCTCTGTCCAACCACCAGATATCACAGATCCCTTTCCTAATTCACCCTTTAATGAACAGGTGGAAGATGAACAGGTTGAAGACGAGCTACCCGACCCCAATCCTGGCTTGGGTCTCCTGCTCCTGCTCCGCCTGAAGATCTTGCACAAGACATTCCACCTCGTCACTCAACTTCGGTAAGATCTATTCCTACACATTTACTTGACTATCATGTTACATTGCCCTTGCTACACTACACGAGCCTCACACCTATCATGAGGCTCCACTGACCCTTTATGGCAGATTGCAATGAAAGAGGACCTTGATACATTATCTAAAAACCATACTTGGGATTTGGTGACACTTCCTCTTGAAAAATCTGTGGTTGGTTGTAAGTGGATCTATAAGATTAAGACTCGCTCTGATGGGTCCATTGAGCGCTACAAAGCTCGTCTTATTGCAAAAGGTTTTACACAAGAGTATGGGATTGATTATGAAGAGACCTTTGCTCCGGTTGCTCGTATCTCATCTATTCGTGCCCTCTTAGCTATTGTTGCTGCCAGTAAATGGGACATTTTTCAGATGGATGTCAAAAATGCATTCCTTAATGGGGATTTAAGTGAAGAAGTGTATATGCAACCTCCTTCTGGTCTCTCTGTTGACTCAAACAAGGTTTGTCACCTTCGACGTGCACTTTATGGCCTTAAACAAGCTCCACGAGCTCGGTTTGCCAAATTCAGCTCTACCATCTTTTGCTTGGGTTACATGGCCAGTCACTATGATTTTGCCTTATTTCTTCGCCGCACTGACAAAGGCACTATTTTACTTCTCCTATATGTGGATGATATGATCATAACTGGTGATGACCTCAGTGGCATTCAAGAACTCAAGGCTTTTCTCAGTCAGCAGTTTGAGATGAAAGATCTTGGACATCTCAGCTACTTCTTAGGTCTTGAAATCACTCATTCTACAGATGGACTTTATATTACTCAAGCCAAGTATGCCTCTGAACTCTTGTCTCGAGCTAGACTCACTGATAGCAAGACTGTTGACACTCCAATTGAGCTTAATGCGCATCTGACTCCCTCAGGGGGGAAACCATTGTCTAATCCCTCTCTTTACAGACGTTTGGTTGGCAGCTTAGTTTATCTCACTGTCACTCGTCCAGACATTTCCTATGCTGTTCACCAGGTGAGCCAGTATCTGTCTGGACCACGATCAACTCACTATGCTGCTGTTCTGCGCATTCTTCGATACCTAAAGGGCACTCTCTTCCATGGTCTTTTCTACTCTGCTCAGTCTCCTCTTATTCTCCGTGCATTTTCTGATGCTAATTGGGCAGGAGATCCCACTGATCGCAGGTCCACCACTGGTTATTACTTTCTTCTTGGTTCTTCTTTGATTTGTTGGCGAAGTAAGGAACAAACTCATGTGGCCCGCTCCAGTACTGAAGCAAAATATCGTGCTCTTGCTGATACCACATCTGAGCTCCTTTGGCTACGATGGCTTCTCAAAGACTTAGGTGTGTCTACATCCTCTGCTACTCCTCTTTATTTTGACAACCAAAGTGCTATTCATATTACTCACAATGATGTCTTCCATGAATGGACTAAACACATCGAGATCGATTGTCATTTTATCCATTTTCATCTTGTCCATGGTGCTCTCAAGCTGATCTTAGTCTCCTCTAAAGATCAACTTGCAGATATCTTCACCAAGTCACATCCTAAGGGACGCCTTCATACTTTGGTTGACAACCTTAAGCTAGTCTCACATCCACCTTGAGTTTAAGAGGGGCTGTTAACGTGTATAATATATTGTGGGCTTTAGGCCCAGTTAGGTTACTTGTATAGCACACATATTTACTTGTACTGCACACATATGCCTCCTATATAAAGGCACCTATGTACATTCTTTCATCAAGAAATACAATACAATTACATTCAGTATTTCTAACACAAACAAAATATGAAACCCCAAACAAGAAAACAAAGAACATAAAAAAGAGAGAAAAGAAGAAGGGAGAAGGGAGAAGAAGAGGGGTTTTCAAAAATCAGTTGCTGGGTTTGTGTTTGTTGCTTTTGTATTTGGTTTGGTTGATCTATTGCTGGGTTTGTGTTTGTGTTTCTGGTTTGTGGTTTTTGGTTTTCAATTTTGAGATTTTAAGTCTAGATTAGTGTTCTTGGTGTTGTTGTTCAAGATACTTTTAGGCTTTAATTCATGTGAGTTTTGATTTTTATTTTTGTTTTGATTTTTTTTTATTTAGTAAAAATTAATAAATTAATTTTTAAATTTAGATGCTGACTTGATATTTTTTAATGCCAAATAACAATTCTTATTATTATTTTAATGGCCACGTTAGCTTTTAATGTGCCAACAGTGCACTCCATTTGCTATGTGTGTATTTTCCATCTTTGATGTAATGGTAGGGACAAAAACGAGACGCGTTTTTCAGAATAGAGACTAAAAGTGATGGAAATAAAAGTTAAGGACCAAAGTAGAATCGTGTGAAAATGTAGGGACGAAAATGTGATTTTCGCCATATAAAAAAAATTCCAGTTACAGTTGTTTGGAAGGGGTCAAAATTCTAAGTTTAAGTCCTTAGTGCATACTTTCTCAAAAAAAAAAAAAAAAAAAAAGTTCTTGGTGCATACAGTTGGTTCAAAGAGGGTCATCTAGACTCTCAATTAGTTCAAGTCGTAAAAATGTTTTGTCGTGTGGTTGGGACTAGCTTTTAAGCTAGCTTTTTAATTTTTAATAATTTTTTATGTATAATTTTTTAAAACTTTATTTCCTTAAAGTACACTTTCATTAAATTTTTTTTAGCAAAAATCTAAATAAGTTGTTCCCAAATATGAAAAAAGTTTGAAGCAAATTTTTCCTTGGGCTGGTTGTCCTTACAATCTTTTCTTTTTCTTTTTCTTTTTTTTTTTAATTTTTTAAAGAAGAGTACATAAATTGGTAATCGTCATTCTTCTCAAAAAGAAGAAGAAAAAAAAAAAAAGGTCATGGTCAATGGTCATACTAAAAAAATTTGTATCTAATTGTATTTATTCTTAAATTTGTCCATGTGCTAATTATAGTTTAATAATAAAACTTAATGTTGTTTATTTGTCTTACACATTTTCAATTTCATTGGGGCTGTACATGCATCTAATCTTAGAGTGCAACTAATCCAAATTCATCCAAAGAGAAATTTTAGTAAAAATTACTGCTTTGCTTTGGTAAAAATGATGTTAAAGTTTCAGGCAAGAATAAAATGTGGGACGTTCAAGGAAATTTCGAGGGCAACTAGTACAAATAGACACCTAAGATCTTAATTCAAGCTCAAGCTCTCCAACAAGCAAAGCAACAACAACCTATCCTCTACTTCCTATCCCTCTCCCAGTCTTATCTTCTTCTCACTTCGCGGCTATGCCACCACCACCTCTTCCCACCATTGGCTGCCATTAATTATTCCCGCGCACCCTGAGCCATTTCCAGTTAGCTCACCAAAAACTGTTTTAAGCACAATTGCTCTGGCCACAGCATCACCATAAATCAAGGTAACACTTTTGGTTTTCCATAAATTCTTGATTTTTATATATATACTTGGAGCTTTAGAACAATCCGGGTGAGTAAATATGCTTGTATTTCTCCAATAATTATTTATTTACATTTTTTATTTGGATCATGATTTTGTTAATAACTAGTTTTGTGCCACTCATTGAATTGAAAATCATGTTATTACCCTAGCAGCAATTAATGGCGATCACCACCATTTTCTTCTTCTTATGCGCAATCTCTTTTTCTATATAATCACATATTTTGAAGATATTCTTAACCATTTTATATTTGATCAAACTCCAAATTCATATTTATTTTCACTTAAATTGTCCAGGAATTTTGAGATCAACAAGAAACACGAAAAGGCCAGGCAAGCGATCAAGTCAATCTCTTGTGAGAAGACATGTTGAGAATTGATGAGATAAAACACTCTAGCCACAGGCATCAGCTTAAACTAATGCGTATCGAAACCTGTTATCAGTGTGATGGATGTAAAGAGCAAGGGCTTGGGTCATTTTACCAGTGTAACAAAAGGAGGTGTGGCTTTCATCTTCATGAGGAATGCGCTTTAGCTTCTGGTTCTGGCTCTATTACTCACCCATTCTTCAAGAACTGCCACTTCATATTTCATAATGAGGAGTCTCAATCTGACACTATATTAGTTTGTGTTGCATGTGGCAAGAATGTCCAAGGCTTCATGTACAAGTCTTCGGGTAACAAAGCACACGTACTTCATCCTCGTTGTTTGAAGCTCCCACATAATAGGGCTAATGATCAAGGGGTCAATGTAAATCTTCGTAAAAAGTTGCCATGGATGTCAAAGTGCCTAATATGCCAAAGTAGGAAAATTTCAAATGAGATTAAGGGCTGGGCTTATGTCTCCTCTTGTGGCAGATTCCGTTATCATGTGGCATGTCTGAAGGACATAAATTTCGAGAATTGGAACAACAATGTTCGTCTCCTTCAACCAACTGATGGAAGAAACACAAGCATCTTCAGCTTGCTACTGCAGAAAAGTGGCTTAACTGGAAAGAATGCCTTAGTATAGCTTGGAAATTATGAAAGTGATTGTGGAGGTCATTATTGCTGCCCTCTTCGGAGATGCAACACCTATCTTTCTTACTTAATATATTATTTCAGGATATAATTCAAATGTTTATTTAAGCTTTGTAAATAACTTTTTTTTTCAAGCTTCTTAGATCATCCTTCTTTACCCATAAAAATATAATTATGTTATATATGATTCTGATCCGTATATGTATATATTTATGAATTTTATGTGGATAAATGGACAATTTGTGGCATTCTATGTGCTTAATTTCTATGTGTAGTAGTGTTCCTCTCAACAACTAACATCTATAAATAATTCAGGGTCCATATCTTTTTCTTTTTAGAACAAGACAATAGAATTCAAGGTCCATATCGTTTGATCATATATATGTGAAGAGAACATACAACTCTTCATGAGGTAAATGATAATATATATATATATATATATAATCTTTATATTATTAATTTGATATGGCGAACCGAGGAAGATGCTTAGCTTATATTGCTTGAATTTTTACAGATTATATGTTTTTATTGCTTATATTATGATTGTGTTATATAATTTCTTATATGGATGAAAATAAAGCTTTAATTTGATCAAATTGTTACATCATGCTTGAATATTAAAGAAAAAAACAATTAAAGCTCTTTCCGGTCAATATTTATAATTTCTAAATCTTGATCAAGTTTTTCAGTCATGTATCAGGCGTTTTTAAATGGATTTTTTTCAAGTTTGATTTTGTTGAATATAAGTTAGGCAACAAGTTATTTGGGCTCTACAACAATTTACTCTTGAGGTTGATTTGTTTTTTATAATTGTAATATTTTATGAAATTTAGGGCTAGAAAACTAGTTATAACTAATTGAGTTTCAAAACTCTTGACACTTATAAGTATCAAGAGTCTTAAAGCTCAATTAGTTAACTAATTATAAATGACAAACAATTAAAAATAGAGGACAAGTGATTAATTACACTCGATTTTTTTAAAATTTTATTTTGGGTAAAGGGGAATTTTTTTTTTTTTTTTTTTACAAGATAGAATTCTACTCTAACCTAATTTAAGTATATATGTGTATATACATAAGAAATTTGGGTTTAGGTGATGTTTGTAAAATGTCACTAAAAACCCAAAAAATGTCACTATAGACACAAAAAGGTCTACATCGATGTTTTCTTTTGCAACGTTCAAAAATGTCACTGTAGACTTGAACCTCAGCCCTTACCTTCCACACTCCACAAGCACTTATACTTGTAGAGTGACCATCGCACCAAGGGTGTGCGGTTGTTTTTGTTAAGTTCTAAAGATTTAGAAACTAATGTATTTAGAACTCTAATGTGTAATATTAGCAAACCATGACCAAAACAGGTTGTTTAGTCTTGTTTAGACTTGCTCAAAGTTGTGTCTTTTATGTAAAGTTTGAATCGAGCTGATGCAGAATTTACTATGCATTTCGGCCTAGCTTAATTGATCGAAGCTTAGGCTCGATCAATCGAAAATCGGGTAGAATGCGTTTTTCTGCAGAATTCCAACTCAGCCTTATCTCATTTAAAACGTTTAGGGTTTTATGTTTTTCCCTAGGTATATAAGGCAAACCCTAATCATGTTTTAGAGGTTGCTCATATTGCGGTTTGTGTAAATCTCTTGTGAGATCTGGGAGGAGATTTTCTTTACACAAGCTTAGGATTATCAAGAGGAGATTCGTTCAAGAACTTGATGATTATTCAATTACTGCCATAAGAGCTTAAAGATTAGTAAGCGAGAGTGCTTGTACTTGCTGGAGAATCCAAGAAAGAAGGAGTCCGTAGTTTCGAAGCTTGCACGTGGTCGTGTCAGTAAGTTTCTACTGGTGGGTAGCAATAGAATGTTAGTGGTCTAAATTCTTTTGTAAAATTTTGATTCTTTCTATAAGTTTACCTTGAGGTTAGCTAGGTTAAATTCTCCACAAGTTTTTTACCGGTTTGGTTTTCCTGGGTGATCATATCTTTGTGTTCTTTATTTTTTCGCTGCTATGCATGATATGATTATATGATTGTGTTAACCTAGAACTGCATAATTTGACTAAGTAATCACTTAGCTAATTAACTAGGTTAATCTGGTTGTATTTTAAGGGGTCTAAAAACAAACAAGTGGTATCAGATCGGGTTGCTCTCTTGTTGTAGATCTTTTGATCTCTGAGCTGATCCTTGACCCCTATTGTCATGAAACACGAACACTCTCTAGTTATTCCTCCTCACTTTGATGGGAATAATTATGCTTATTGGAAAGTAAGAATGAAAGCATTCCTAAAATCTATTGATGACAGAGTCTGGAACTCCGTTAAGTATGGATGGGAGAAGCCCACTACTCCTATGAGTGAGTAGCAAACTTCTCAAAAAGAAGTAGCAGCTATCACTAGCAAAGCTATGAATGTTCTACATACTTGAGGTCTAAGGATAAGGCTATGGCTATAACCCTTAGTGATAATGAAGTTTCTAATGACGAGTCTGGGTGTGACGAGGATGGAAACTTCATTGCTTTCACTGCTACTGCTGTAGTAAATGAAAGCGTATATGTTGAAGAGAACCCTTCTGATGGGGAACTCTTTGAGGATGCAGATCTTCAAGAAGCCTACAATAAATTTTGCAAAGTTACTGCAAAAGATGCCATGAATGTTGAATTAGGCTTAAAGAAAATTGTATCTCTTGAGCTTGATAAGAAAAATTTGCTTGTGAAATTGTTTAATGCTAATGAACTTTTGAACAATGTGAAAACTGAGAACATGCTTTTGCTTGATAAAGTTAAATCTTTGGAACTTGACTTATCTGTTGCTAGATCTACTAGTTCTAAACTTGATCAAATGTAGAGTGTTCAAAAATCTCCTTTTGACAAATCTGGATTAGGTTTTGTTGAAAACATCTCTGTGTCTGCACCCCATTCCACAAACTTTGTTCCTTCTTCTTCCTCTAAACCCCCTGTGAGTGAGGTTGTGAGTGAGACTGCTAAACCTGTAGAGGTCACACCTCCTAGGAAGATTAAGGTTGATCTGAAAGAGTCTAAACCTAAGGAGTCTACCCTTTCTAAGGACAAGTTGCATGGTAAGCCTACTTGGATTTGTCATTTTTGTGGAAAGTCTGGGCATGTTCGTCCAAACTGCTACAAGCTACAAGCTACTAAGGGAGCAAACAAACCAAAAGTACCTGTGCCTCAAGCACAAGATCCTATGGTACTCATTGGTGAATTGGTAAAGGCTCTAAACCTTTATTCCAATCCTGGAGTTGGAAATCACTCTAATGTGAATAAGAACTCCAATGCTCGAAGTGCATCTAAAAATTTTTGGATGCAAAAGGCTCGATCTAATTGAGTTTCTCTGACATGGTCTTTGTGCTTCATTGCTCTACCCTTTATGACCATTGTTCTTTGGTTTCTGTTTCTTTCTTCTTTTTGTTTCTAGGATTTGCATTGCATAACATTCATGCATTTCATTCTAGGACTGTTTTTGTTTCTTCTTTTCAAAATAAATAAATAAAATAAATAAATAAATAAAAAAGGAAAAGGAAGCAAATCATGTTTTTGTATTTATTCTCTTAGTTTTTAAAAAACAAGGTTGGTCAATTTATTTTCACATAACATGTCTTTGTACTTTGTTTAGCTTGGATGAGCTTGTTTATTACACATTACTAGTTAAAACTTTGTAGTGCATGTTGTGTGGGAAAGATGTTTATGATTTTTGACCACTTTGTCTTTATCTTGAAGTTACATGTCTTTGACTGTCGAACTTGAACCTTTTGAGAAAGGCATAAATAACATTCTCACCACTGTTCACTAGCCAATCATGAATACCTTAATACATATCGTAAGATTTTGTGTTCGGGAAAGTATAGCACATGCACAAAAAGAACATAAGGTGTAGTCTCGGTTTAAACCCTTAAAATTGGTGTGTACATTATCCCGGCTATTTTAATAAGTTTTTGAATAACTAAAATTGGTGTGTACAATATGAGGCAAATCAAGAAACTTACATGATTGCAAGCTTATGATCTAGGAGATGTGGGAGTTATATGATGTAACTCTTTAGGTGATAGTCTCTTTCAAATTCTTTGTGATGAATTTTGTAGACTTTGTGTTTAATTTCTATTCACATATCACCTTTCATGTATCTCAAGCTTTTGCTAGTTGCACACACTACACAAATTACACTTTGCTAAACTTTGTACATGTTATTGTGTGTGTTTTTTGTTTGACCAACCAAGTTTGAAAATACCTTGAGTGTTTATGCAAAACATATTTGTTGCTTGAGAATTTAAAGGGAGAATGTTTGAAAATCTTAATCTTGGGAAAACTGGTTTAAAACTGTTGTGTTTGAAAAACATTTCATCTCATACTCATGCATTTTGTTCATAAATTTCAATGCTTTGAGGAGTTATTGCCCAAAATGTGTTTTGTTTTTCAAAACTGTGTTTTTCTCTCAAAAATTAAATGAGCCTTTGTCTGTTTTGATTGATCCAATATGTTTTTCGATCAATCGAAATTGATTTTAAATTTTGAATGAGTTTATGTCTGTTTCGATCAATCAAAACTGATTTTTGATCAATCGAAAATCGTGAATCAGGTTTTTAAAAATCTGATCTTAACTTGTTCTACCTACTTTTTCAAAAAGTTTTCAAACTTTTCTCTCTCTCTCCGACTCAGACAAGCTCACTAATCAATTTTTTGTCGTTATCCTGCCAAATTTTTGCAAGGTTTTCCTCTCTCTAAGCCGGGAAGTCCATTTTACCCTTCCTTTTGCATTTTATTTCATGTTTTCATGCATAAATTCATGCATTTGTTTGGGATTTTCAGACCTATTCAAAATTGGGGTTTTTGAAGAATCAAGCCTTATTTTCTGAAATTGATCATTGGGTTTTGTTCCTATGATGTTATAAACATGTTCTTAATAGCTTAATTTGATCAATTTTGTGATTTGTGAGAAATTGGAAATTCTAGGGCTTGTATTAACCCGAATTGGGGATTTTGTTCAAATTGGGTTTAATTGATGAAATTGGCTTGTTGTATTAATGTATTTGATCATTCTAAACTGTATTCTATCTTGTGTGATGATCAATTGGTCAATTTTTTATAAAAACAAACAAGTGGTTTTTCAAATTTTGGGGTTTTTTTAGAAACTCTATACTCAAGCCAATTTTGTGAATTTGAACTTAATTTGAACTTAGTTTCACTGCATTAAAGCATGCATCATGACATTTAACTGTTCATGCATCATATAGATTTTTGTTCTATTTTTTTGTGCTAACTTGCAGTCTGCCCTTGGTTTTTCTTTTTTTGTTCTTTTTGGTTCTGCTTTGTGTCCTTGTCCTTTCCTTAGCACCATGCCTAGGAAGACTAGAGCCCATAGGACTTCCTCCACTTCTTCTGAGTCTCCCTCTAGGAGTGAGCTATTTAAGAATGACAAAAGCAGAGAGTTATATGATAAGTTGAACAGTAAGAGAAAGATATAGGCTAAGAATTCTATTGAGTTAGATGAGCTAGATCTTGCAATTAGGGCAAACTTTGAGAGTAGAGGCTGGTTGACTCTGTTGGAGGTAGATCATCCTCCTCCGACCTCCTTGATTAAAGAGTTCTACTCGAACCTTTCTTGCCACATCTATGATTCCAACACCCTTGTTAGGAGTTGGATATGAGGTATTGAGTTCACCATTACCCCTAGGGTAGTGGCTGAGGCTCTTGGGGTTCCGATCGTTAGGCAGCTCGTCTATTCTTATGAGGAGTCTCCACCCCTTGATGACATCATATCATACATCACTAGGTCTTCTATTCAGTGGGGTTTTGATCTTCGGATCAAGTCCGCTGAGCTTACTGAGACTACCTATCTTTTCCTTAGGATAGCGTGTCATTCCTTGTGGCCTATTTCTCATCTCCACACCATCCCTATTGAGAGATGTGTGTTTCTGGTGCTTCCATTTCTTTCCCTCATCTGTTCCTTCGTTCTTTGAATGAAATTCATAAGAGTAGCGCTATTGGTCACGCTCTGGTTTATCCTATTTTCATTCATAGGATTTTGTTGTTTTTAGGTCTAGATGGTTTCCCCGCATCTGAGCCCGTTCACTTTACTAGTCCCATACGTCATAGGTGCCACCTTCCTTTGGCAGAGGGCTGCTCATTTGAGAGCTAAAGTTAGGCCTTCTAGTGTTGTACCCCCTCCTCCCACTTCTACAAGTGATGCACAGGCTGAGGCATCTGGTGCTGCTGCTGCTGCTGATGTTGATGTTCCTCCATCGACTACTTCGGATGATTCAAACATTCGACGTACGTTGGATAATGTCTTGACCGTTCAGGCGGCTTATAGACATATTTTGGTGGACTTGCTCGATGAGGTTCGTGCTTTGCGTGCAAAGTTGGCGCATTTTAGACGATCTCCTACGCCACATCCTTTTGATGATGGATTCTAATTGCCCTTTGGCATTCCGTCACAAAAAGGGGGAGTAGCATTTGTGTAGCTTGTAGAGTTTTTGTTGATTGGAGGAGTTTTGATTGTTTGAAGCCTGTGGTGATTAGATTGTATCTAGGAGCTACACTTTGTATTTACATTTTTGGCACTTGATGTATTTTTGTTGGGCTATTCATGTTAGGGGGAGATACATTTATTTTGTTTCTTGTTTCACTACTTATTGGTTTGTATTTATGAGTTATTCATTGATATATGTCTTTATTTTGTGTTTTGTGAAATCAAGAATTTATTTTTGTTTACTTGTATTTTTCCACACATGCGTTTATGCCTTTTGTTTAGTGTTTCAGGAAATATACAGGTTGATTCAATATTGAGCTGCTGTCTACACTTGCAGCTGATGGATAGTAGTTAGGATTGGATTTGTTGTAATGTGCATTTTTTGTAAAGGAATTTTATTTGTAAACTTTGAGCTTTTAGTTTGTGTTTTGTCAAGGATTACCAAATGGGGAGTTTGTTAGGTTCTAAAGATTTAGGAACTAATGTATTTAGAACTCTAATGTGTAATATTGGCAAACCATGATCAAAACAGGTTGTTTAGTCTTGTTTAGACTTGCTCAAAATTCTGTCTTTTATGTAAAGTTGGAATCGAGCTGATGTAGAATTCACTATGCATTTCGGCCTGACTCGATTGATCGAAGCTTAGGCTAGATCAATCGAAAAACGGGCAAAATGCATTTTTCTACGGAATTCCAACTCAGCCCTATCTCATTTAAAACGTTTAGGGTTTTATGTTTTGCCCTAGGTATATAAGACAAACCCTAGCCACGTTTTAGAGGTTGCTCATATTGCAGTTTATGTATATCTCTTGTGAAATCTGTGAGGATCTTTCATTTACACAAGCTTAGGATTATCAAGAGGAGATTCGTTCAAGAACTTGATGATTATTCAGTTACTGCCATAAGAGCTTAAAGATACGCAAGCAGGAGTGCTTGTACTTGCTGGAGAATCCAAGAAAGAAGGAGTCTATGGTTTCGGAGCTTGCACGTGGTCGTGTCGGTAAGTTTCTACTGGTGGGTAGCAATATAATGTTAGTGGTCTAAATTCTTTTGTAAAACTTCGATTCTTTCTATAGTGGATTCAAGTTTACCTTGAGGATAGCTTGGTTAAATCCTCCTCAGGTTTTTTACCGGTTCGGTTTTCCTGGATGATTATATCTTTGTGTTCTTTATTTTTCCATTGCTATGCATGATATGATTATATGATTGTGTTAACCTAGAACTGCATAATTTGACTAAGTAATCACTTGGCTAATTAACTAGGTTAATTTGGTTGTGTTTTAAGGGGTCTAAAAACAAACAGTTTTTTTTTTAGAAAGGGGTAAAGGGTAATTTGATATAAAAGACTAAGGAATAAAATAACAGTTAATACAATACCTCTCATAATACAACCCAATATAATCATAAAGAAAAAGCAAATTGATCTACATGGGAGGAGAATCATAAATCAGAAAATCTTACTGTAAGGAAGCTCTCTTCTTTGCCAAGTAGTCAGTAGACTCAGCACATTGATTACCCTCGATTCAATCATTACTTGTTTCACTGCAACATGAAGATTTTGGTTTTGGATTATAATAAAGGCGTGTGAAAATAAATTATATATTTTACATTGATGATTCAGAAAACACAAATAAAAAGTAGACTTATTTAATCGGATTAAGATCTTCTATAACTTTTTTGATAACTCTATCCAGGAAAAAAAAATTGACGAAGGGAAACACAAAGAAATTCATCATATGACTATGTATAACTTTATGAGCTTTCTTGGCGATGAAGATTGAACAAACAACACGTGTTCCAAGGTTTTCGGTGACCAAAATGTACAAAAGAGAGTACGATGAAATTTGTAATATGAATTATGAGCTTTCTTAGAAATCAATGGCCCGTTTCACCCACATGTATTTTCAAAAAATACAAACAACGTTACTAGAACATCATTACCAAACGGCCCCCAAGAATTTGAGCAACTTCTGCCAAACATTCTCTTTATCAAGAAAAAAAAAAGGTCCATATGCATATATGTAAGACTTTTTATAAATAAAAGAAAAACAATTTATCATCCTTAATTCAATCATTACCTTTTTCTCCCAAAAAAAAAAAAAAAAAAATCAGTCATTACCTCCAACATGTTATAATTTTTTTTTATATTCTATAAATCAACTAATGTGATAATATAAATTGAAAAAACTATGTATAAATTTAATTGGGAAAAACTATGTATAAATTTCTAAAATGTAGTTAAGATACCCGTTAACTTTTTTCTACATTTTTTGATATCATCAAGGTGATTACTCATATGATATCCAATACAATAAAGAAAACTTACCAAATTTGACCAACATATCATTCGAGAAAACTTTTTTTTTGAATTGTTCAAGAAAACTTATCAATTGGGCAACTGACAATGACAAAAGAGATCACAATGGCATTAATAACTTGATTTATGAGCCTTCCTAGAAATCAATAATTGAGAAAGAGTCTTCCATAATTTTTTTTAATTTCAAAAATTCTTTTTTGTTTCAATTTGGTGAAATGAGACTTATATAAAGCCTTGTAAGAGCAATTATTTTTCATTCCTTACAAGTTACAACCAACAAAAGCTAGGGAGAAGAAAATAAAGTTTCTTACATAGCTTTAGAATAATTCTGATGAGTATATATATATATGCTTTGTATTTTTTTCATAAATATTTTTTTATATTTTTTTTCTTTGGATACAAAATTTTGTTAATATTAATTGATTGTATAGGTTGTACATATCAGTGATTGTATCTGTTACTTGTAGTTTTGTACATGTAGGAGTAAACTACAGTAGCATAGCATAGTTAGTAATAAACGGCTATCATTTATATTGTACAACTTAATGAGATAGTTATAGGTCCACTCCACATGTACAGTTTGTATTGGATAGTTGGGTAGTTATTTTTCTGTTTCTTTTTCCCGCCTCTGTTCTCACTATATAAAGAACAGAGTATGATAAGTTTATTCAATGAATTCATTTTACAAGTTTCATATAGTTCTATCTCTCTCTGTGTGTTTACATTCCTCCATTGATGAACCTTCGAAGCTTGTATGAAATTCAATATGGTATCAGAGTTTAACTAGTTCAAAGATCATTCCAGACTGGTATTCTCTGATTCTTCCTAGTTCAATTACGTTCTTTCTTGATTTCTTAGTGCTTCTTTCAGATCAACTAGAAATTTACTTCATTGTGTTTTCTGTTGATTCTTGCATTATGATCATCATCTTCTAGGTCTTGATTTCTTTAGTGTGTTGAAATCTTGATCTTGATTCTCCCGTTCATAATTGAAATTGAAATCTTCAATCTTAGGGTTTCAATTTTTTTTCTTCGATCTTAGGGTTGTTCTATTCCCAATTTGCAGCTTTCTGTTAAGATCTCATCAAGATTGTGAATTGCATCTTGATTTGATTTAGCTTTTACATCATCCCACAAAATTCATTTCTTGATTCTTGAAGAATTCTCGAGAAAGTCAATTCTTGATTTTTTTTTGCTTGGGACTTTGAATCTTCATCATTTTTCTTTGATAATACTGCACTAAGTATGACTGAGAGTACCTCTACACGTGCTACTGCTCCTACTGTCCAACCTTGGGAAAACACATCTAGTCCCTATTTCTTATCTAGTAGTGATAATCCAGGTGTTTCTTTGGTTGTTCAACCTCTCACTGAAGAAAACTATAACACCTAGAGTAGGGCAACCCTCATTTCTTTGGATGCCAAAACCAAATTGGGTTTCATTGATGGTTCTATCCCTAAGCCTTAATCTGTTGATCACCCACATTACACAACGTGGTGTAAATGCAACAGCAAAGTCCTAGCTTGGCTGTTTAATTCTGTTTCTAAGGATTTACAATCAAGTATAGTTTATTTCAAGATTGCCAGGGATGTATGGCTTGACTTACAATACAAATATGGCCAAGGAAATGGACCTACAATTTTTTACTTAAGAAAAGAGATTAGTTATTTAACCCAAGAAGACTTAACCATCAATGCATACTACACCAAATTTAAGGGACTTTGGGATGAGTTTTCCAATTATAGGACATGTACATGTGGTCATCAAGTTGAGGATTGTACCATGTCTTCTCTGATAAGGCTGAATGATACATATGCAGCTGTTAGAGGCCAAATTCTCCTTATGGAACCTGTGCCCTTGAGCAAAGTGTTTTCTCTTCTGCTTCAAGATGAGAAGCAGAGAAAGGTGGGTGGTAGGAAGAAAATCTTGGTTGATACATCAGCAGTTTTGGTAGCTTTTGGGTCCAAGTCTGGTAACACCAAGAACTTTGCTAAGTTCAAGAATGGTAGACCACAATGCACTCATTATGGAGCCATTGGACATGTTGTTGACAGATGTTACAAGGTGCATGGATATCCTCCTGGGTATAAGTTCATGAACAAGGGTGGTCAGCCTTTTGTAAACAATGTCATTGCTGCTAAAGATCATGCTAGTAAACCTGTCACACTCACCAAGGCTCAATATTAGCAGTTGGTTGGATTGTTGAACTCTCAATGTCACTTTGGCACTCAAGCACCACCAAAGGCATGTTTGGACAATACTCACCAAGCTGCCTCCATCATTACTCAGCCTTCAATGGATGTTCAAGCCCAAACCTTATCAGGTATCTATTTTTCTCCTTCTCTTGAGTATTCAATCTTCTCTTCTAGTGTCAATACCTCTCATATTAGTTCATATGACTGGATTCTTGGTAGTGGTGCAACAAACCATATGATACATTCTATTCATTTCTTTACCTCTATTACTTCTTCTGTTCAGATTTCAGTTAGACTTCCTAATGGTGACATGGTTAAGGTGACTCATATTGGAACTGTTAAAGTTTCAACAACTCTAACTCTAGAACATGTCCTTTGCATTCCTACCTTTTTTTTCAATCTTATTTCTATCAGTAAGTTGATCCAAAATCCTTCTTGCTACCGTATTTTCCTTTCTCATTACTGTTTTCTTCAGGACTTACTGCATTGGAAGATGATTGAGTTGGGTAAGAGACATGGAGGACTGTATACTTTGCAGTGCACTGATTCCATCACCTTACCATCTTCTGTCTCAAAGGTTTTATCCAAATTACCATCTTTTCTTTGTAATCAAAGTGTCAATGTCTGTAATCTTGACTCTTCTCATGCTGTTGCTACTTCAAATAATGTTGTTAGATTGTGGCATTATAGATTAGGTCACCCTTTTTCACAAAGACTAGCTTTGTTGAAATATATTGTACTTGATCTAACTTCTTGTAATAATAACAATTCCTTTGATTGTTTTGTCTACCCTTTAGCTAAACAACACAAATTGTCTTTTCCTAAATCCTCAAATATTTCTTTATCTTGTTTTGATTTGATCCATGCTGATATTTGGGGACCCTATTCTACTCCTTCATTGAATGACTCAAGATATTTTCTTACTTTGGTTGATGATCATAGTAGATGTACTTGGGTTTATTTAATGAAACATAAATCTGATACTTCTTCCTTAATTCAAACCTTCTTTCAAATGATCCTTAATCAATTCCAGGTGTCCATTAAGGTGATTAGGAGTGATAATGGTCCCAAATTTGCTCTTTCTTCATTTTATGCTTCCAATGGTATTTTACACCAACTGTCTTATGTTGAAACACCACAACAAAATGCTGTTGTTGAAAGAAAACATCAGCATCTATGGAATGTTGCTAGGGCCTTGAGGATTTATGCAAATTTACCTTTAAAATTCTAGGGGGACTGTGTTCTTACAGCCACATATCTTATCAACAGACTTCCTAGTCCTTTTCTAGGTAATCTTACTCCTTATCAGAAGCTATTGGGTCATCTTAGATCTTTTGGTTGCCTATGTTATGCCTCTGCTTTAACTAGGAACATATCCAAGTTTGATCCTAGAGCAAAGGCATGCATATTTCTTGGATATCCTTTTGGAACCAAAGGATATAAGTTGTATGATCTGTCCAATAAAACTATTGTTCTATCTAGAGATGTCATATTCAAAGAGTTTGTCTTTCCACATTGGCTTCCTAGTTCTTCTTCCACTTCTCACAATGTGTTTCCATCTCAGCCTTCCCTTCCAGAGTCCATTCCTTCTATTTCTGCTGAATTTTCTCTCCCTTTCAGTCCTATTGACATTGTTGTACGTCCTAATGAGTTTCCAGATCTTGTTCATCCTAATTTGGCCTCTTCTCCACCTATTATTGCTCTTCCACCTGTACCTCCTACTCTCGCTACTCCCTTACCTGATTGACCTATTGTTAGAAGGTCCAATAGGTCTCATAAACCTCCTTCATATCTTCATGATTATCACTGCAATTTAGCTTCCACTTACATTCCTAGTCATCACTGCAATTTGGCTACAGCTTCCCTTATACCTTCCCATGATTCCATTTCCCTTGACAATCTAGGTATTCTTTATCCACTTTCCTCTACTCTCTCTTATTCTAAGTTGTCTAATGCCTATAGAGCCTTTTCTGTTGCCTTGTCTATTACCAAGGAACCTACTTCATATGTTGAAGCTTTGCCTGATCCCTTGTGGCAAGCTGCCATGAAGGCTAAGATTGATACTCTTCAGGCTAATCAGACTTGGGTTATGACCAAACTGCCTCCTGGAAAAGTGCCTATTAGGTGCAAGTGGGTATACAAAATTAAGCTTAAAGCTGATGGCTCCATTGAGAGGTACAAGGCTAGACTTGTTGCTAAAGGCTTTACTCAAACTGAGGGAATTGATTTTTATGAAACCTTCTCTCCTGTGGTAAAATTTGTGACTGTTAGAACTCTTTTGGTTGTGGCTGCTGTGTATGGTTGGCATCTATCCCAATTGGATGTCAATAATGCTTTCTTGCATGGGGATTTGAATGAGGAGGTGTATATGGTTCCTCCTCCTAGATTTGGCAGCAAAGGGGAGATGTGCAAACTCACAAAGTCCCTTTATGGCTTGAAGCAAGTAAGCAAACAGTGGTTTGCCAAACTCTCATCCACTCTTCTTAATCATGGTTTCCTTCAATCTAAATCAGATTATTCTGTCTTCACTAAGGTCAGTAAGGGTTTAATTCTCATCTTGCTAGTCTATGTGGATGACATTCTGATAGCAAGCAACAATGTGGAGGCAGTCAATACTTTCAAGATTTTCCTAGATGACAAGTTCAAGCACAAGGATCTTGGTACCTTGAAGTATTTCTTAGGTCTTGAGGTTGCAAGGACTGAGAAAGGCATCAGTTTGTGTCAAAGGAAATTCATTTTAGAGCTGCGTCTGCTAGCAAGTAAACCTGCTAATGTGCCTATGGATCAATCAGCCAAGTTTAGGAGCTCAATGGGAGAGGATGTTCCAGATCCATGTTTGTATAGAAGAATTATAGGCAAGCTACTTTATTTGACTCTGACCAGGCCTAATGTCTGTTACTCAGTGCATAAACTGAGTCAATTTATGAGTTCTCCTAAAATCCCACATCTTCAAGCAGCCTATAAAGTGCTTAAGTATCTAAAGAAGACACCAGGATAGGACTTATTTCTATCTGCAAGTTCTGAATTGAGACTCAAAGCCTACTATGATGCTGACTGGGCAGCTTGTCCAGACACCAGAAGATCAGTTTCAAAGTTCTATGTCTTTCTTGGTGATTCTCTCATATCCTGGAAATGCAAAAAGCAACAAGTGGTGTCCAGATCATCAGCAGAATCAGAATATCGAGCAATGGCTACTGTAACAAGTGAGGTTGTTTGGTTGTTAGCATTGCTTAAAACTTTTGGTTTAGATCACAATCAACCAGCCTCTTTGTACTATGATAGTAAGGTAGCTCTATACATTGCTGCAAATCCAGTATTCCATGAACGAACAAAACATATAGAGGTAGACTGCCATTTTATTCGAAACAAGATTCAAGATGGAGTGATTAAGACATTCCATGTTCCTACTAGACACCAGATTGCTGATTTCTTCACAAAGGCACTTGGATACAAACAATTTTACTTTCTTCTGTCCAAGATGAACTTGCTCAACATTTATGGTTCATCTTGAGGGGGAGTATTAAGTGATTGTATAGGTTGTACATATCAGTGACTGTATCTGTTACTTGTAGTTTTGTACATGTAGGAGTAAACTACAGTAGCATAGCATAGTTAGTGATAAACGGCTGTCGTTTATATTGTACAGATTAATGAGTTAGTTACAGGTTCACTCCACGTGTACAGTTTGTATTGGATAGTTGGGTAGTTATTTTTCTGTTTCTTTTTCCCGCCTCTGTTCTCACTATATAAAGAACAAAGTATGATAAGTTTATTCAATGAATTCATTTTACAAGTTTCATATCGTTCTATCTCTCTCTGTTTGTTTACATTCCTCCATTGATGAACCTTCGAAGCTTGTATGAGATTCAATAGTTAATAACTCGTTTTGTGCCACTTATTGAATTGAAAACCATGTATCATCACCACCATTTTTTTTCTTCTGTGCAATCTCTTTTCTCCATATATAATCATAATATATTTTTAAAATATTATTATGAACCGTTTTTTTTTTATTTGATCAAACTCCAAATTCATGTTTATTTTCACTTAAATTGTCCAGGAATTTTGAGATCCACAAGGAACAGGCTAGGCATTGACTTGTGAAGTCAATCTTCTGAGAAGATATGTTGAGAATTACTGAGATACAACATCCCAGCCACAGGCATCCGCTTACGCTGTTCACGAGTGTCCAAACTTCTTTCAAGTTTGATGGATGTAAAGAGCGAGGGCTTGATTCATGTTACAAGTGTAACGAAAGGAATTGTAACTTTCATCTTCATGAAGATTGCGCCTTAGCTTCTGGTTCTGGTCCCATCACTCACCAATTCTTCAAGAATTGCTGCTTCAAATTTCATGGTGAGTATCAAGCTGACAATAGAAATTGTGTTGCATGTGGGAAGAATGTCAAAGGGTTCATGTACGAGTCTTCAAGCAACGAAGCACTTGTACTTCACCCTTGCTGTTTGAAGCTCCCACATAGCAAGACTACTTCCGATCATGGGGTGAGTGTAACTCTTCGTGAACAGGTCTCACTCATGAGATCAAAGTGTCAGATATGCAACAGGAGGAAACTTTCAGAAAATATTAAGGGCTGGGCCTATGTTTCCGATTGTGGCAAACACCGATATCATGTGGAATGTGTGAAGGACATGATTTTCAACAATTTGCACAATGTTTAAGTCCTTGCACCAACTGATGGAAGCAACACAAGTACCTTGAGCTTGCAAGTGCAGCGAAGTGTCTTCAATGGGAAGAATTTCCGCAAGTATGGCGGAAAAATAATAAAATTGATTGTTGAGGTCATTATTTCTGCCATCTTCGGAGATGCATTATCTATCATTCTTACTCTTGTAGATGTTATAAAACGAAACTAGTATGCTTTCTACAAAGAAGAATGTTAGGCGGTTCCTCCTTGTGCTGTTAAGCACGTAACTGCTCGTTTTTCCTTTTGGAGAAATTTTCTTCAAAATTGGAATAAGATCGTTTCAATTTCAATATGTTGTTCTGGACGAAGATAGCTTCATGTTGACAGGTGTTGTTGCCCGTTGGTTTAATCTGCTTTTCATTTGCTCGAATGTCAAGACTCGCTTGGTGGCATCTTGTTTTTTAGTTAAAATTCACTTTTTCTTTTGTAACCTCTAGCATTTGTTCGACTTGTGATCCCACTCTTTTATAGTGAAAGTTTTTAATAAACTAGGAACCGCGGTTTTTTCCTTCTTCCTTGGAGAATTTTCCATGTGAGAATTCAATATCTTGATTGTCTGAATTTTTTGTTTATATTAAAATTATGTTTGGCTAGTTTATTTGGGACACCCGCCATTGCATTTGCACAAAGAGAGAAAAATGATATAATTCCGTTGTGTGTTGTATTACTTAATTGGCTATTTTCCCAACAAAGAGTTTCTTCTCATAGAGGAGAAAACTCTAATAAAAAGAATAATTTGATTGTTCTTATGGCTTATGGGGTTAATATAAGAGTTGTGCAAGAGGGTTTGAGCATTGTTATCCTTATTGTTTATAGTTGTTATAGGTAGGTTGTTTGTTAAACCAGCCAAATTCTTCTATTCTTTATATGTGTTCCTGTTTAATTATTTGTTTTTAATGTTATTTCATTATTAGTTTAAATTCTTGAGTTTTATTCCACAAGTGGAAAGAAAAATTCCACCAAATTAAATTGAACGACAGTTCTTTATTATCTTTGTTAAAGAAAATCCAGTCTTGTAAATTGTAACAAGCTAGCCTCAATAGTCTATATTGTCAAAAAAGATTTATTGGCCAAAAAAGGAAATTAATAAGGAAACCTACAGGTTTATTCACTGATCCAAGACTAGGATTAAGAATTTAAGATGATTAAAAGATTTTTTTAATGTTCTCAGGATAATTTAGTCTTAGCATCCTATCTATCCCATTTGAAATAAATAGATCGGATTTTATTACATTATCAATAATTTAAATATTTATCACAATGATGATAGTTAATACAGTATTTGTTTATATGTTGGCAGTATGAAAAGAGAATATATGTATTAAAAGAAGTAACTGCTTGTTTTTCTTTTTGTAGAAATTTTCTACGTAATTAGCCACTTTCAAAAATAAAAATTGGCTTTTTGCATATGTTGTAACCTTCTTTTTTTGATGAGATATGTTGTAACCTTTTTGTTATAGGTGTGGTATATCTATCTATACCATACTAGCCTCACCACTCGTCTTTTGCGTGTGTAATGAGAATTTTTTTTAGGTGTTTTTTTTATAGGAACTTGGGGAAGTAGTTTTTTTTAGAACATGGGGTAGTTTTTTTTTATAGTAACATGGGGGTAATTTCGGTTGTGTACATGGGGTAGTGGAAAGTTTTATAGAACATGGAGTAATTTTTTAAACATGGCAATTTTTTAATCAATTTACGATTTTAACCTCATTTTTATATTTTAGGAATAATGATAAGTTAATTAAATTATGGGTATTTTGAAATAAAAAAGACAATAACTAACTTTCAGAATCCTCTTAATATATAAAGATTAAGAATAATGATAAGTTAATTAAATTATAGGTATTTTTGAAATAAAAAAAGACAATAACTAACTTTCAGAATCCTCTTAAGATATAGAAATATAAGAGGATTATCTCTTTTAATTGGACTTTTATGTGGTTCAAAAATATCCTCATTAATGAAGGATAACTTTATTCAGAAATTGGGTCATAAAAGTCTAATAACAAATTTCATTAAAGAGAGAATTCCTAAAATTTATGATTTTTTTTCCCTCTTGTTCAAAAAAGAAATTACAGTTACTGTTTATCTCTAGATTTTATCATTTTTATTTGTTTGAAAAATAAATAAAAAAATTCTAAATTATAATAGATACAAATTATTAACTTTTACCCAAAAAAATAAAAAGAGTCTCTAAGCATGCGCTAGAAGCTAATACTATATAGTACTATATACTTGTATAAAGTATGAACTACACAATCTTTGTCTTCGGAATAAAAATGACTATTTTATTTATAATAAAAAAAATTAAAAAAATTAAAAAAAAAAGAAGAAGAAGAAGAATTAACTGCATAATTAGTCTAGCCATTTCAAATCAAAATTAGAAGATCACTTTAATTCCGATTTTGATGAAATTTTTTAGTATGTTGTTACCAACAAAGATAGCTTAATATTGACCGGTGTTGTTGGTGGAAATTTCTCACTGTTTGCTTGGTTACCAACAAAGATAGCTTAACATTGTGCAAATGTTTGACTATTTTAAAAACAATCCCCATTGAATATGTACCAGCAAAGGGAAAAAAATGATAGAATTTTGATGTGTCTTGATAGAGGAAAGGACTCAAAAGGAGTATGCATGATTTGATAATTCTTTTGGTATTGGAATGATAATTGTGATTGAAAGGATACTCATCACAAGAGCTTATAATGTATAAGAGCGGTTGAATATTATAATTATTGAGTATTGTTAATTTGATACCCCTTTCATACAGATATTCATCTCCATAGATTATTTGCCAAACCATGTAAATTTTCGTGCTCTTTATATGCATGTATGCTTGATGATTCATTTGCCTTTACTATTATTCGTTTAAATCTAGATTCGAAATCTTTAGTTAGCATCTTGGGACCGCTCCTAATAAATTTCCCTTTATAATAATCTAATGTGTGTGAGATGATATGACTACACATGTTCGAGAAAATAGTTAGGTGCTTAAAGAGCTATGAATATCATTGTTTCTTTAAAAAAAAAAAATGGTTTCAATAGTCAATATTATCATAAGAAATTTAAGAGAAAGAGAGACAGAGAAAAAGAAAATTGACTAGTTTATTCACTAATCTAAGACTAGCATTAAAACGATTAGGACTTTCAAGAGTTTTTAGGGTAACTTCAAGATAGAGTTTTTAAGATTCATTCATTCTTAAATAAGTTGATTGGATTTTATTGCATCATCAATGATCCAAATATGAATCAAAATGATAATATACAATGTTTGTATCTAATAAATATGCATCAAATCCCCTGCACCATTGTAATTACCAAAAAACATATTAATAATAAGAAAAAATTGATCTCATATATTTTATGAATAAAAAGTAATAACCCTAGGACCCTTTTGAGTAGACCATGAACTGTCCTTTCACGTCATACCTTCCTTAAAACTAATAGTGAAGCAGATGGCATGTCCAAAAGAGGAGTACATAAAAGAAGCAGTTTTGAAGAATTTGTAGAATGTCCACCGTTTGTATCCCATCCCTACCTATGAGATCTTTTAAGGCACACTCGAGAGAGTGCTTAGTAAAATATTTGGAAAATTGACACTTGCTACATAACTAAATCTAATAAAATCTAAGACAAAATTTAGTTACAAAATTGGTTGTAGCCTAAAATTATAACTTTACTCAACATCTTTTTATTGAAAGTGAATTTTGACAAATCCACTATTAGATTACATCTTCTTCTTATATTTTTCATGCTTGCAAAATTTCTTGAAAATTTAATATCAGTAGTTATGTCATTAATAAATTTTAAATTGTTTAAATTATAAACTTTTGTAGTTTAAAATTCTGCATAAATATAAGTTTATAAATTATATAGTAAATAATATCTGATTGACACAAAATTTTACATGTATACTAAGAGTATAAAGAACATGAAATTCAACGGTTAAATTTTTAAAATATGTAATAATATTTCTTTTATTAAGTAAGATAATAGTTTTAGGGTACAACCAATTTTGTAACTAAACTTTATCCTCAAATCTAATGCATCCGCTACATAACTAAAACAAATTTCCTCTCTTTATCTATAACCAAAAAAAAAAAAAAGTAATAACTCTAGAGGGGTACCCAAACACGTGCAAGTCCTAATCGATTTTCAGAATACGCATCTTCTGCATCCAAACACACAGTGTACACTTTCTCTGCAGCTGCAATTACAATCCGAAACAGAAAGAAAGATCTAAAAAATTCTGTTTCCGAAACCCGAAACCAAAAAAAAAATGTTCCCTCAATTCGGAGCCACGGCGGAGACTCTAAGTAAAGCGTCGTCTATGGTGTTCCGAATCGGCACGGACGCTCATCTCTACGACGATCCCGAAGATGTCAACATAGCTCCTCTCCTCGACAGCAAGTTCGACTCCGAGAAATGCGAAGCTCTGAAGCGATTGCTCGCTCTCATTGCTCAAGGCTTCGACGTCTCCAATTTCTTCCCTCAGGTTTTTCCACTCTCAAAATCACAACTACACCACACAATTTGCCTAAATCTCACTAAATTTATTGCTCAATAAATCGAATTTCAGGTCGTTAAGAACGTGGCAACTCAATCACTGGAAGTGAAAAAGCTCGTTTACTTGTATCTACTACATTACGCTGAAAAGTACGTAACCTAGGGATTTTGACTTTTATGTATTTATATATATGCTTCGTTTGGCTAGTGTGTAATTATATAATTTGATGAAAAATTAGGCGTCCGAATGAAGCGTTGCTATCTATTAATTGTTTCCAGAAGGATTTGGGGGATCCGAACGCGTTGGTGAGGGCGTGGGCGCTTCGTGCCATGGCCGGAATTCGTCTCCACGTCATTTCATCTCTTGTTCTTGTAGCTGTGGGGAAATGTGCTAGAGATCCTTCTGTTTATGTTAGAAAATCCGCGGCCAATGCGCTTCCTAAGCTGTATGATCTGCGCTTAGAGGAACATACCTCTGCAATCGAAGAGGTTTGGTAACTTAACATGTGTTTTTTAATCGAATGATATGTTTGTTATAACAGTTATACCAAGTTATGAGTGAATTCAATGTGGGAAGTTGGTTGGGGGCATTGGTTTTCGGTTATTGAGTTGTTACGGGTTACTTGAGTATAACTGTTATAAGAGATAGGGGGACTGGTAAATTTAATCATTTAACCACATGCTTCTATCAGGGACAACATGAATTGAAAAGGGTTTGTTTTTGTTGGTTTTTTTATGACTTATGCAGATTGTTGGAATATTGTTAAATGACCAATCACCTGGAGTGGTTGGAGCTGCAGCTGCTGCATTTGCTTCGATTTGTCCGAGTAATTTTTCTCTCATTGAGCGGAATTATCGGAGGTTATGTGAGATTCTTCCCGACGTGGAAGAGTGGGGTCAGATAATCTTAATTGGGATCCTTTTGCGCTTTGTGATAGCCAGGCATGGGCTTGTTGAAGAATCTATTATGTTTTCTTTGCGTAGTACAAAGAGTGGCGAATCTGAAAAGAATGGTGAAGCTACCAAAATTTCAAATAAAGAAGACACTGGATATGCAAGTGGGAATGATGATTTTGGATTAGGTGCTGACATGAGTGGAAATATTGACTTGGAGTTAGCAAATATGGTATCCAGGTGTTATATTGAAGGGCCGGATGAATACTTATCACGATTAAGTTACGCAAACATGGGTCCTTCAGAACTGAATGTTGCACAATTTACTTCTGGAAAAAGTAATGACGATGTAAAGATCCTGCTGCAGTGTACATCCCCATTGTTGTGGAGTCATAATAGTGCAGTGGTACTTGCAGCTGCTGGTGTACACTGGATAATGGCACCGAGGGAGAATGTCAAGAAAATTGTCAAACCACTTTTGTTTCTTTTGAGATCATCCAATGCCTCAAAATATGTGGTACTTAAAACATCTCTTCGAATCTTTTGGTTTATGCATACTTCGTATGTTCCTTCTAGTTGAATTACATGATTATATGACATGCATGCATACCTTATTTAAAAGAAAAGGGATACCTTATTTCTTTATGTGGTTAAGAATACCTCCTGCCTTGCTGATCTGATCCTCTATAATAGGATGAGTTTGCTTATATCTGTTATGTAACCCCCATCCTTAATTCTCCTATGCCCTATCTGGGACCTGTTTGGTGAGAAGCTCTATCTTAAAGCTTATGGTTGGTTAAATAGCCTGCTACCTTTTAATGTGGGTGATACCCATGCATGAAATTCAAAGTTTCTCTGGAAGTTAGTAACTCATGATATTGGATTTTCTTCAATCCTTATGCATTTTTTTTTTTTTTTTTTTTGTAAGTAAAAATAATTTTATTCGAAAGAGGAAGCGTGCATTGAACCATGCATTATGAGAACAGATATTGCTTTTGTCTAAGTAAAATCTGGGATTTTATTTACTGTTCTTATATTTTGTTATTTTTCAGTTTAGTTTGTAAGATGGTAAGGATGGTTATATCAATTGACTTTTGCAGGTCCTATGCAACATTCAAGTCTTTGCCAAAGCAATGCCCTCTCTCTTTGCTCCGCACTTTGAAGACTTCTTCATATGTTCTTCAGATTCATATCAAACAAAAACTTTGAAGCTCGAGATACTCTCATCCATTGTTACAGAATCAACCATTTCATTTGTTTTTAAAGAGTTTCAGGTATTTCCCCCCGTATCTTTAATAATCTCTTTTCACTAACTTTTAATTAAAAGTGGCTACCTTTTGGAGGAATGTCTGTCAATGTTGGGCTTTTGGTCCCTATATATCAGATAAAGTAATGATCATTTTGGAACTTTCTGTGGGCGGGACTGTAATTGAGTTACTTACCACATCAAAATTTTGTGTTAAATAATTTCATTACAGTTCTTAGTTTTCGGAATTTACCATCATTTGTTGGAATTTAATTTATGCCGGGTAATCCATAAATAACTGTAGTCAGTGACATGTTACACTGATGTGTTTATTTTTGCATATATGGGAATGTTTAATGGGTGCAGCTCTAAAATGGCAATGTGGTCATGCCGTCATGCACAATCAAAGGTGTAGGGTTCATGCATTAGACCAAATTTGAAAATGGCCATGCTTCCCTACATCTTGATACTAACTATTTCATGACCTTGATGCTGTCAGTGTATCTGCTTCGAACTTTTTTGACCACTTCGCTTTTATTTCTTTTTTTGATAAGTAATAAAATATATATATATATATAAGAAAAAAAGAGTCACCCAAGTATACAAGAAATATATTGGGGTGAAACAATCAGTTACAAAAATTGCATGAATCTAATAAATCAACAAAAGAAAAGAAAGAAAGATTTCTCAAGGCAGTCAGCGAGTCCAATAAAGTTTGGAAAAAGAATAACTTGTGATCAGGCATAGAATGCTCAGTATCTTTAAAACTTTTGCTATTCTTTCCCTCCAAATGCACCACATCAAACAATTTGGGATAATCATCCAAATGTGACCATTTCGATGACTACCAAAGTGACCTTGCCAGCAAGCTAGAAGCTCAACTACAGATTTTTGTATCACCCAGAAAACTCCAAACAAACCAAAAATCATGGACCACAAATCTGAAATGATGGGGCAATGTAGCATAAGGTGGTCAACAGATTCACCATTACATTTGCACGTATAACACCAATCTATGATCTTAACCTTTCTCTTCCTTAAGTTGTCAATAGTCAAAATATTACCCAAATCTGCAGTCCATACACAGAAAGCTACTTTCAGAGGGACCTTGGATCTCCAAATTATTTTCCAAGGGAAAAGATGATCAGTAGTAGCAGTATCAGTATCAGAGTCCAAAAGTCGGTAATAAACACCTACCTTGAAGCCCTTTTTCTTATCCAGTTTTCAGCACATCTTATCCTCTCCAATCCAAAACACAGTAATGTAAATATAACATTGATTGGGTAGACATTGGAACGCATCCCTCTGTGTAATAAAAGAAGTTTCAGACCTGCTTCTTGGGGACAGGAAATAAATAGAAATTTTTGGCCAATTTGAGGAAAAAGTCATTAGATGGGATCATCAATTGAAGGAATCTATTTTAATGCTAATATGTCACTTTCAAGTTTGTGACACTAAGACTATGTCTAAGACACCAATCCACCATATCCTATGAAATTCTTGAATTGTTGACCAACTCTTAAAATTAACTCACGTGTATGACATATGAGTCACATGCACACATTCACAGGCAATTTTTTTGCTGTTGTTTGGATTGGCTATAAAATTATTTTATAATTTGCGTTTTTGTCCATCACAACCATTGCATTGCTTCTTTCATGTTCTTGGGATTTTAGTGCGTAAATTGATGCTTATCTTTTAGTGTTGCTAGGATTACATTAGAGATCCAGACAGGAGATTTGCTGCAGATACTGTTGCTGCTATTGGTTTATGTTCACAAAGACTTCCCGATATGGCGACCACATGCTTGGAAGGGCTGTTGGCCCTGACTAGACAGGGTCTGTTGCCTGCTACTTGTTTTATACTGAGCTATGGAAAAATGTTTTTTTCTTTTCTTTTTTGTTAAATGAAACGCACAACAATGCAGAATTTTTGTCTAGTGACTTTGGATCAATGGATGGAGAAGCGGGTGTTTTAATTCAAGCAATAATGTCAATTCAATCAATCATAAAGCAAGATCCACCCAGTCATGAGAAGGTATTCTTTATCCTTATGTTGTCAAGATCCTCTCTCACATGTGTCAGCTTTCTATATTCTGTTTATGTTATCTGAATTTTCTGGCATTTTAGAAGGATATGTAGAGGCAAGGCAAGGAACACATTAAAAAGGAATGGGATGGCAAATATGACACATTTCATTTCATTTTGGACATAATTTTTGGCATCTTGTGTGTTGGTTCAAGAAAATTGGATGTAATTTTTTTTTTTTTTTTTTGTTCTTTTTGTTTTTGATGTTACTTGGAGGTGTTCCGTGCTATTCTTTTCATTATTTTATTAGGTTTCTCAGCTTTTTGAATTTCCTGTCACGTTGCATGTTACAAATTTATCTAATAAGAATTCAATAACTATTTATAACATTAGTTATGCATTTTTTAATTGAACTATAAGTTCAGTTAGATGAAACAAAAAGTGCGTATGTCAAAGGAGAACCTTCCTATGTCATTACATTAGTTATGCATCTTCCAGGAATGTTATTGGTTAATACTTTCTGTTATTTATGTTGTGGTTGAGTTTTTACATTGAAGTGCAGGCCTAGTCCTTACATTGCCTTTCTCTTGGGATTAATGCGTATTTAACAATTTAGTTATATCCTGTAACAAGTAATTCAAAAGATTCTTTTTGGTTTGGATTGTTCACTACAGCACATATGCTATAGTCATGTGTTCTACAATGGAATCTTATGCATGATCTTAATAATTTGTTCTTGCATTTATAAGTAACCTCTTTTTAACTTTTACAGGTTATAATTCAGCTGATTCGTAGTTTGGATTCAGTCAAGGTACCTGCAGCCCGTGCAATCATTATTTGGATGGTAGGGGAGTATAGCTCTTTGGGGGAGACAATTCCGAGGACATTATCCACAGTACTGAAGTATCTTGCTTGGCACTTCACCTCAGAAGCATTAGAAACAAAGCTTCAGATACTCAATTCCATTGCGAAGGTATGTATGAGAACTTTTCTACAGTTTTACTTTAATCTCATCGATTATTTCTATATCTTAGTAGAGAAGATTTTATGTTCTTCAGTGTCCCTCTTCCCCATCAAACAAGCTACTTAGGCCATAAACATTCATTTCTTGAAATCTGTAAGGAGTGTGAAGTTTAGGTTGCAGTACTCTTCCAAACTCATACCCATTCATGAGTCCTTTTATTTTTGTCCGTTATAATCAATTCACTCAATACTCAATTGTACTTAAGTGTATATTTGGTCATGCTATTAAGATTATTTATTGGTCAATTTCTTTTATTATGACAGTTCTTATTCAGATTAGTTAATAGTATTTAATATATATATATATATCTATGATGGTTCCTGGTGTTTCTTGTTGAGGTATTGAAATCATATTGATTTTGAATTGTTTGATTTTAGTAGGTTCGAAAAAAACTGTGCTATATATTTCAAATGCCTTTTTGTACAGGCCTTATTATGTGCAGAAGGGCAAGACATTCAGAGCTTCAAAAGAGTTCTAAATTATGTGCTTGAACTGGCTGAGTGTGACTTGAACTATGATGTTCGTGACCGTGCACGTTTTCTTAGGAAAATTTTGTCAAGCAATTTAGACTCTCAAGGATTAGAGGAAGAAACAAATATTCCATCACCAAATAAGGACCTGGCATATGTACTTTTAGGACATATATTTGGGGGACAGACAAAATCATCATCACCTGAACCCATAAACTACCGATTTTATCTTCCTGGTTCTCTTTCACAGATAGTTCTCCATGCAGCCCCAGGGTATGAACCCCTCCCAAAGCCTTGTAGTTTGCTACGAGTTGACAATGTGGATCAAGGAACAAATGGCTTGGAAAGAGCCAGAAATAGTGACTCCTTCGACACAGATGAAACTGACTCATTATCTGGGTCTTTAGATGAGGAAGGTGCTTCAGATTATGGTTCTGAACATTCTATTTCTGGCTCAAATGTCAGTGGTGGCAGTAATGAGACTGGTTCTGCAAGTGAAGGTGATGACAACACTGATCCACTGATTCAGATTTCAGATGTTGGCAATGCTTTTGAAAATCAGCATGGAGTTCCTCATTCTGGCTCTGCTGATTTGGGAGAATTGATATCGAAGAGGGCTCTTGAATCCTGGTTGGATGACCAACCCAATTCATCTAATACAAGTACATCAGAACAAAGTCAAGTCCGTATATCTACAGCAAGAATCTTCATCGGGGATATTCGGCACCGAGTTAAAACTAAGAGCTACACACTCTTAGATCCTGCAAATGGAAACGGCTTGAAGGTGGATTATTCATTTTCATCTGAAGTTTCAACCATATCCCCACATCTTGTATCTGTAGAAGTTTTCTTCAAAAATTGTTCATCAGAACCCATGTCAGACATACTTTTAGAAGATGAGGAATCAAACAAAGACTCCAATTCTGCCGATCAAACATTGGTTGCTACTGACAGGTAATTGTTATTATACTTGTCAATGAAGTTGCCATTTTATTTATTTATTTTTATTTACATTCTAGGTTGAACATCTATGAATGTAGATTTGAGGGAAGAGTGTATATTTGATGTAAGCTAGATTGTTGCTAATATCATGGGCTTGTACCTCTGCAAGGTCCATGCCTAAAGTCTAGGTTAACTGGTGTTCATGAAGGTCTGGTTATGATCTTCAATTAAAAAAATGTGGTTATATGATTTTTACTGGAAAAGTTTGTGCCACTCCCACTATTCCATAACTTACAGTTTGACACAAATTTAGTTGTTCTAATTATTATTTTTTTCAGTCAAACAAATTCTTCATAATTGGGATGTTTAAACTTGAGGTTTGATGTGGTTTTTACAAGTTTTAACATATTTTTCTATAAGAGCATTCACATCAGCTCATGCATTATACACATCTATTTTTACACTAAAAACTTACTTTTTCTATTTTACACATTCAATTTTACAAAACACCCACATCAGTTCATCTATTCTACCCCTTCTTTTATTTAAATAATCAATTTTATCTATTTTTTTATTATTTCTCCCAACTACCGGTTTTAAATACGCGGGTCTTTCTTCTTCTTTTCATTTTTCTGATTTCTTGTTCTCTCTCCATACCCATCTCTCTACTCTACCCATCTCCATACCCACACATCACTCTCCGATCACAGCTCCGATCCACCCCGATCCCACCCCTCACAGCTCCGACCCACTCCGATCCCACCCCTCACAGCTCCGTCCAGCTTCAATCCCACCCCTCACATCTCCGACCCACTCCGATCACAGCTCCGATCCACCCCAATCCCACCCCTCACAGCTCCGACCCACTCCGATCCCACCCCTCATAGCTCCGTCCAGCTTCGATCCCACCCCTCACATCTCCGACCCACTTCGATCACAGCTCCGATCCACCCCGATCCCACCCCTCACAGCTCCGACCCACTCCGATCCCACCCCTCATAGCTCCGACCCACTCCGATCCCACCCCTCACTCTCCCTCACAGCTCCGATCTCAACGAGCTCCGATCCACGCATCAACGAGCTCCGATCTCACCTAGCTCCGATCCACACATCAACGAGCTCCGATCGTTCCAGTCAAGCTCCGATCAGGCTCCGATCTGTCTCTTTGATGTTTGTCCGTGTGGGTTTGCTTGTGTGTGGGTGTGTTTGTGTATCTCGTTTTTTTTTTTTTTTTTTTGAGCAAGTGAATCTCTGTGTTGATCGGAGCTGTGTGTGGGTGTGTTTGTGTATCTCATTTTTTTTCTTTTTTTGGAGCAAGTGAATCTCTGTGTTGATCGGAGCTGTGTGTGGATGTGTTTGTGTGTGGGTGTGTTTGTGTGCATCTGAGGAAAAAGAAGAAGATGAGAAGTGGTGAAGCAACTGAGGTTGTTGAGCACGGAGAAGAGAGAGAGAAAAAAGGAGCGAAAGAAATTAATAAAATAATCTATAAACGAGCTACAGTAACCGTGTAAATTTACACGGTTACTGTAGCTCGTGTATAGATATACACGGTTTTATACATTTTTAGAAGGACTGATGTAATGAATTTTTGAGGCAAAATGTGTAAAAACAGCTTCTTTTTCTATTTTACATGATTTTACATACACTGGTGTGAATGCTCTAAGCTGGTTACGCATGACTCACATGGTCAAAATTTAAACTTCTTTTCATCCTTGGTAGAATTTGTAAGTTGTATTAATATTTGATGATTTTTAAAAGTCAAAGACTATAACTTTATCAATATTGTGTTAAAGTTTGAGTTTAAATTTTCAAATATTTTAAATTGTTGTCTTAACTATTAAGGGGTCACCAGATCTACCTGAGTTTCAGCCATCATTACTAAAGTTTCATGCAAATTGTTTGTGATCAGTAACTGTAGATTCAGCAGTATCTGTCTGAACTTAGGCTGTTGTTCCCCTCTCCCCACCCCTCCTTGTCTATTACATGCCAACCTTTAAAGCACTAAATCTTGTTGAACCTTTTTATCTTGATGCTGCAGCTCCTTGACATCCAATAATAACGTGCCAATTCTTGTTCCTATGGAAGAGATCACTTATCTGGAACCTGGTCAGACAGCAAAGAGGATTATCCAGGTTCGCTTCCATCATCATCTATTGCCTCTGAAGCTGGCCTTGTTTTATAATGGCAATAATCTTCCTGTAAAGTTGCGGCCAGACATTGGTTATTTTGTAAAACCACTTCCAATGAATATTGAAGCCTTCACTGATAAGGAATCTCGTCTCCCAGGAATGTTTGAATATGTTAGGAGGTCAGTCACGTATTGAATTCTATAATACTTACATTTCTTTATCTTCTTCAGTATTGCCTTCTTTCCTTGTATTGTCCTGGAGGTGGGTGATGGGATTTGTAAATAAGGAAATTTATATGTAAAAATTGCTATATAGGACCTTTTCAACAGGTGGTAGTGTTAAATGTGTTCATTCTCCTTGCTTGATGCTTGGGTTCGAATCTAATACACTCATGTTGTAGTGGGTACCTAATTTTATTGGGTCAGAGGATTTTACCCTTCTTAGGGTTGCCTTTCTAGGCCTGCAGTTAGGAGGTGCCAGCATCCCCTACTAACCCCCCACTCCCCAATTATTTTTATCTCCATAGCAAAAGGGGGGAAAATAGAGAGAAAAGGAATTGCAATGTTGATTTGCAACTGTCACACCTCAATACACCATATTAACAGATAACTGGGATTTGAATTATGGAGACAGTTCTCTTTCTCTTGGCAATTTTTATTATTTGAATAATAATGGTATTTGATATTTTTTGGGGTTTAACTTCCTTTTGGAAAATGAATCTTCTTTTGTATTCTAAGTTGGATTCTCTGGCATTACATGCAACAGTTGTACTTTCACTGACCACATTGGGGAGCTAAACAAGGATAAGGGCAACAACCTAGTAGTAAAAGACAACTTTCTAGTAATCTGCCAGTGCCTAGCCTTAAAGATGCTTGGCAATGCAAATCTTTTTCTTGTATCAGTGGATATGCCAGTTTCTACCAACCTTGATGATGCATCCGGTTTACGTTTACGATTCAGTAGTGAGATCTTGAGCAACTCAATTCCTTGCTTGATTACCATCACTGTTGAAGGAAAATGCAATGATCCATTGCAAGTGTCTGTAAAAGTCAACTGTGAAGAAACTGTATTCGGTTTAAATCTGTTGAACAGAGTTGTAAATTTCTTAGCTGAATCCTCTCTTGCCCCCTTGTAATTGTTTGCATTGGAATGTGGGATTATTGATCATCAAGTTTGGGAAGAAACCAGGTGAATACTCGAAGAAATTGATTCATTGTCTTAAAAATGTACTTGAATTTGTTATTTCATAGCAGTTCTTTTAAACAATCTTGGCCTTTTTCTTTTGTTTTTGCTTTTAAAAAAGTTTGTGTGTATAAGCTTAAGCAACTTTGTATTTTTCATGTTATCCCCGTAAAGAATTGCCAAAGCGAAACCTTTGTATTTTTTTATTAATTAAAACTGCCTCATGCATCTAAGTTATTGTTCAGAGGCTTTATTTATTTATTTATTTGATGCTTCTAGTTTGTACTAATCCAGATAGGGATTTTTTAAAAAATAACTACAAAACCCAAACAATATTATTAGTTAGGCAACGTTTCAAACATATTGCATTTCTAACAATTCGACTTCAAAGGAGTCGATTTTACTGTTCATATCACCTATTTTTGTGCCACGTAGATAAA
Organism: Quercus aquifolioides; assembly: GCA_019022515.1. NCBI lineage: Eukaryota > Viridiplantae > Streptophyta > Magnoliopsida > Fagales > Fagaceae > Quercus > Quercus aquifolioides. The sequence goes on from CM032329.1 coordinate 6,880,040, forward strand.
GAAATCGAGTCCTTTGGACTCATTTCTTATACACAGAAATCGACTTCGCTGAAGTCGATTTATTTGTACAGAAATCGACTCCAGAGAAGTCGATTTCTTTGTATAGATATTCAAACACTGAATCAAGCTTTTTGTGTGATGAAGAACGAAGTCTGACCGAAGTCCCCGTCGGTCACGAACGAAGAACAAAGAACCCAAGCGCCTGGGTTTCTAGCCGAACGAAGAAGAACGAACCCAGGCGAATGAAGAACGAAGAACGAACGAACCCAGGCGCTTGGGTTTCTTGCCGACGAACCCAGGCGCCGATTCTGACCGACGAACCCAGCAACACCGACGAGCAAACGAAGAACCCAGGCGCCGATTCACCAAACCCCGACGAACCCCAGCAACACCGACGAGCAGTGGAGGGTTTGATTTGTTTTGGATTTGATTTTTTCATGGGTTTTTGGGGCTTGGAAGTGGAGAAACCTAGGCGCATTTTGGGGAGGAAAGGAAGAACACGAAAAAATCGTGTAAGTTTTTGGGCTGGGCATATCAAAGAAATCGACTTCACTGAAGTCGATTTCTGTGTAAAAGAAATCGCAAAAAATAGGCAATATGAACAATAAAATCGACTCCTCTGAAGTCGAATTGTTAGAAATGCAATATGTTTGAAACGTTGCCTAACTAATAATATTGTTTGGGTTTTGTAGTTATTTTTAAAAAAATCCCATCCAGATATTATGTACCGCCTTTGTTTCCTGTGGAAATGAGTCATTGTCAATGTGGACCAGACCATTTTGTCTCTGTTGGTTTTACTTTTATGTCTATATGTAAGGAATGTATCATATTTTTAACTTTCTACCGCTCAAATAAATACAGTGGTTATATTTTACACATGTACGTTGCCATTTTTCTCTGAAGGAATCATGTGTTTCTCTCATTTCTTTTTCATTTTTTATTGGATTATTTATCAGTTAAATTATTATATGAATTAGTTTTTATTTCTAATTAGATTTTTTTGATATATTAATAGTTGGGGGTGGGGATTTGAACCTTGGATGTTTCCATTGGAAAAACCAAAAGATGCCAAAGCTATAAAGCTCATAGCTTTTTTTTTTTTTTTTTATCCCTAATTAGTGCATAAAAGTCCATCATGTTCTGCTATGATTTAGCGTTGGTATAAATCAATGGAAATGCTTTTGCTTATTTGATACATTATAAGTGGTGAGGAGGGATTTGAACCCTAAACATATTTGTTGGAAACACATGAAGTAAAACTATAAATCTCGATGGACTTTAGCACTATGACAATTATAATTGATAAGCTTATCTGTAGTCAAATCATTTTCATAGTATTTGCCTGCTGTATAGGAAATCGCTTTGCTTCTTCTACGTGGCTAATCTGGACCTCTATTCCCCATTTGTTGGATATAAGCAGCTATGACTGTTTTCCTTCCTCACTTATAAAGCCAGCAGGTAGCGAAACTCAAATTCATAAGGTTGGATTTCTACCATTTTGGTTCTAGGAGATCTTGTTTCCCCGTTTAAGCACTCCATCATTAATCTTTTCAATGACCCAGAACGTGGCAATTGGCTGTAAATCCATTCTAGTAGTGATTCCATGCCATCTGCAAAATCTCTCATGTGCCATTGCAGGAGCTTGGGCACTATGATCTTTCTCTTGCTTGTAACTCCCACTGAAGCTTCCAAATATTCCACTTTGGCCTTCCCCAGTTCATTCACTACTTCATTTGGTGTGTAGACCCTTAACTGCAAAGTAGGTCGTTCTTTCATCAACCTTATTAAATGCACGCGTGTAACTAGAAGCAGACAGGTAAATTGTTTTAGTGAAATGAATTAGGAGAATGTTATTCTTACAGCTGGTGAGGACCAACTTCCTCGGCAAAGAGCAAATGTAACATTGGGTTCTGGATAACCCAGACCATAGGCATGGCGTAGCAGCATTTCCTTCTCATCCAGGCCCTTGCAAATTGCAATTGTATATGCATTCATTAGCTAAGTAAAGATAAGACTAGCAGAATTCTTTAGGCGTCTAAATGTGACTACCATCATGTTAAATTTGGTTTTGGTGTCAGCTTTAATACTGGTTGAGAAATATGCATTCGTTAGCTACGTAAAGATAAGACTAGAAGAGTTCTTTAGGAATCTAAATGTGTCTACCACCATGTTAAATTTGGTTTTGGAGTCAGCTTTAATACTGGTTGAGATCAACAAAATTTTAGTTATTAGATTATAGTGGTCAAAAATATTGATTGAGATGACTTGAAGCATTGGAAAACATAGGAGTTTTATAAGCCTAGGTGCATAGATTAGATCAAGTAGCTAGATGTTAAGTTGTTAACTTCACATACTTGGTTTGATTCCCATGGATGTCGGAGAATAAAATGCTCGATAGCCAAAGCATTCAGTACTATACCGCCCACATTCACTGCAGCCTTTGCCAAAATAGAGCCATCTTGTATCAGCATAATGACTTGAAAATACGTTAGTGATGATTTGCTAGCCAAAGTTTTAGGATAATAGTCTCTCCCAGACATTGACATACCTTGTTCATAATATCCAGTAGTTTCCCTTGAGTTGAAGGTAATCCATGTTCTAGATATGCCTGAAATTTGATAAAATTAAAGTGAACTTATATTGCATACTTATAACTTATCTACTTTTATCTTGTGGCTTTAGGGACTGGTTTGCTTCTTGTTCCTGTGCAAAGCAAAGCAAGCAGATCATGCCATGATTGTCAAAATAGTATGCATTAGACATGGCATGATCCGCTCGTGTCATGTTTGCACTGGAACAAGACTCATGTAGCCCACGGCTAAGATTGTCTTACGGTACATGCATTATGCAGGCATTGTAGATGTTGATCCAGAATGCCAACTTCTGTTTGTAGGTCAAGAAAGTCAAGTCGACATTACATAGCCTATGCATCAAAAACCTGCCAAAAAGGTAAGAAGAACATATAAGATTACTTGGTCCGACTATTGTGTGCAAGTAATTATAACTGTGTTATAATGTAAAAATACCCAAGAAGCATTAAGCAACCTCAGTTTCCTCATTGCTGGTAAGCACTCTGAAATACAGCCAATGTCTAACGAGCTTCTTGTGACTTGGATGAAGTTCTCGTATGGTCCAAAATCCCTGACTGTTCCATCGAAGTCTGGTAATATGCCGTAAGGATCGAGATTTGAAGTATTGTCATTGAATAGGAATGTGGATGTTTTACAGTTGAATGTGGTCTTTGCCATGAACCCTTTTGATTTCATGCAAGGGAGAGTGAGCTTAGGAACTGTAGCTGATCCTTCTCTCTCCATAGATGCCTGGTTGAGCTCGAAAAATATGCTGATTAGGCACTTTATCAGTTTCTCAGAGAGTTCATTTGGTTTCTCGATGACAGATTCTTTATTAATATGGTGTTGGTTTCGAATCAATCTCCTGGTATGTCTCCTAGACATTTGATATTCTTCTGTCATCACATTCAAAACCAAATTGAGGAAAAACAAATAGTGAAAAGAATGAGGAAGAAATATCTATGTATTTGCAAATAACTAAACATGTTACTTCACATGATTTTTTTTTTTTTTGGGGAGTGGGGTTTAGGCAATACATAAAAATGCTTCAACATGTTGGCATGTGACAGGACCATCCAATTTATGGATCCAATACAATTCCATCATTTAGATTCTTTATCCCTAACGTAAGCATGTGGTTTTTGAACATTCTTCTTGGGCAAAGTCTTTGGTTTACCATTGAATCTTGTGGAAGACATGCTTAGGATTCCTGATACAGGACCCAATGAGGGTCTTCTTTCCTTTCTCATCCTTTCTTTTCTAAACTCATCATAATTTTGTGATCTGGATCTCTGATCATTAAGCACTGATCGGTTCTCTAGTCCAAATATCAACTGAGTTTCTTCTGGCAACCTTGTTAAATGTAGCATTTCCCTTTCTCTGTTTTGTTCCCTCTGTCTGTACAAAATTAGTTTTAGTTCCTCAACTTTTCTCTCCAGCAATAATATCTCTTCCTGTACTATTGCTAGTTCTTCCAGAATCAGCCGCACCTGCAATATACGTTCGCCTCTGAGAACAAGGCTTAAATGTTTTCCAGAGCATTTTCAAGAACACAACTAAACACCATAAAACAAATAGTTTTCCTTGACAAAATATTTACGTCGAAACAAACGCTCTTACCTCAGGGGGGACAACTGAGGAAAGACTTGGATGGGAAGAAACTGGACCTTCAAGTGCAAAGCGCAAAACCCTGTTGAGTGCTTGTTCCCCATCTAGCACTCCTTGCAGTTTCTTGACCTGTACAATATATGCTGTGACAAAGTTACATGCCATTTCTTGCAGTACCATTTTCTGTGAGTTTTGCATTGGAAAAGTGTTCAAATTCAAATGCCAAAGACAGGAAAATGAACAGAAGCTCTCACCTCTTCCTCGAGGTCAAGTCTTTTCTGCCTCTCGTCACTTCGTTGCATTAGTAAGTCCTCAAATTTCATTGCTTCACTCAAAGAGAAGGGAAGCTCTTATAACATAAAAATCTGTGACCAAGTAGTGTATGAAAGATATAGAGAGAGAGCCTATAGGCTATATACTGTTATTAAAATCAAAATAGGGTGCCACTATAGTATAATTTTGCCTATTAGGTGTAGGACGTGGGTGCCACTATAGGATTATAGCCTTATAGGTAGGTTGAATACTTGGTCGCTTTGGGCTTTTAAGAGGGGGCCCGAGACAAAAAGGAAAATAGAGGCATGAGAATGTGGGTGGAAGAATCGATTAGCTGTGAAATCTGTGATTTTTGAGGTTGGTATTTGGTAACATTTGTGAGGTACATGACTATCCCATGAACTCATAATGTGCATTTTTACATTTATTTCATTTTCGACGGTGAGGTGTGAGACGTGAAGCCCATGATTATGAGAACTTTTCTTTGGACTTTTGAGCGGCAAGTGGCAACTATGAAGGGGGAGTTAGGTTATTCATCCCAAATATATGGTTCAAAAAAGATCATACATGATAAATAAAGGCATAAACAAATTTTTTTTTTTTTTAAATATCAAATATTTAAAATATAAAAAATCAATACGCCGTCTGTGGGAATCGAACCCACGACCACGTGGTTAAAAGCCACGCGCTCTACCGGCTGAGCTAAGACGGCTCAGATACCAATCGCTCTATATTTTAAAATTTGACTAATTACAAGTCCGAAGGAAGATTACAAAATCAAATTCAAAGGAAAACGCCGTCTGTGGGAATCGAACCCACGACCACGTGGTTAAAAGCCACGCGCTCTACCGGCTGAGCTAAGACGGCTTTGATAATAACTTTTGTCTTAGAATTATGAAACCCAGAAGTTAAGAAGGTTTAGCTAGGTTTTTTTTTTTTTTTTTTTTTGATGTGATAGCTAGGTTTTTTTGTATGTGAAGGATGGAATTTTGCTGCGCTTTTGGTAAGAGAGGAATTTGGCTCAAGTATCAATGGTACTATATGATATTGGTTTAGGGGCACAACCAGATACAACAATTTAAGATCATAGTTTTTATTTTTAGGAGTGAAATTGGGAATAAAAGAATACACCATTGCAAATATAAGCTGCAATGCCATGTTACATAAGATTGTAAGCAATAGGCACAAGTACAAATAGACATTGTAGGGCTAAAAGGATCTTAGCCTAGAATTGGAAGAATTGATGGTCTAAAATGGATGACCATTCTCATTTTAGTCTTTGTTATATTGTATGTTGAATTCGCTCTTGTTGAGAGCCAATTTTTTGCGAAGGCCCACTTAGAAGCTTTGCCAACAAAACAACCAAAGCAAAATCAAACCCATGTCTTTTTTATTCTTTTTCTCATCCTATGTGGCCTTGTTCACTTAAAGGGATCTTTTTTATAGGAACTTTTAAAGGTGTAGTTAGGAGGGCCCAATAGAGGGGTTTTTTTTTTTTTTTTTTTTAAACATCCTTAGAGTCCTCTATAAAAGCTAAGTGGATAGGGACGTTAGTGTAAGTTTCATTAACCTTAAACCACTTCATTTACTATTGTTCTACATAGCACTATTGTTGAGGGCCAATATTTTGCGAAGGCCCACTTGGAAGCTTTGCCAACAAAACAATCTAAGCAAGATCTAACCCATGCCTTTTTTATTCTATTTCTCATCCTGTGTGGCCTTGTTTACCGGAAGAAATCTCTTTTAGGAAAACTTTTAGAGGTGTGGTTTGGAGGGCCCAATAGAGGGTTTTTTTTTTTTTTTTTTTTTTTTTTTTTTAACATCCTTTGAGTCCTCTATAAAAGCTAAGTGGATAGGGACATTAGTGCAAGTTTCATTAACCTTAAACCACTTCATTTACTATTGTTCTACATAGCACACTATGTTTTAATGCTAAATATACTAAGAGGCCAAAATAAGTCTCTTAGGTCCTTAATTACACATGGAGAATCCTCTCTCTCTCTCTCTCTCAAATTTTATTCTTTTGTCATATTCTAGGCCTGTCACCTTTGCTAAGGTGGTTTTCTTACTCTTTAAAAAAATTGTCATATTTAATAAAGAACGGTAATTTTCCAAGTTGGGGTTTAGAGTTCAAGACTTCATAACGTTGCTGCTTTTATTTTATTTTTTTTTAATAAAAAATTGAACGGGATCAATCTTATTGCTGGAGTTGTTGATTTTACTGTTGGTTTGAACTTCGAAGGAGCAAGACATAAACTTTGATAATAACAATCTCTTTTGTTAACATATTCTAGTTTCCACAAGAAGATTAGTAACCTACACTACACATACTCTGGATAATCCATCTACTTCTTGAAATGTTCTCTCTACTACCATTGGAATTAAGACCAACCACATCCGTACATGATTCCTTTACCACTCCAGTCTAAAGGCTCCAGTTGATTTGGACAGATACCTTTCCCGGCCCCCTCAACTTTAATATTGATCTGTTCCCATCCCACGGATCAAATGGAGCATAACATTAATATTACATATTAGCAGAAAAAAGTTTCATTGCGACTTCAATTGTCCAAAATCCACCAGCTGCACACAAATTCCATGTCTACCAAACTGGTAGATGAACTAGTAGTCGTCGCTTTGCTTCCATCCTCCCAACTCTTCTCCATGATATTGCTCTTCTACCTACAATATTTAAAAAATGAGAAACCACATTAATAAAACAAGAAATTGTAATTAAGATGTCATGTACTCTTTTGGCTTATGGAACTCAATGCATCATTTATCACTCAATGCACCAACCATTTCAATCACAAGTAAAACATATCAGCACTTTTCATCACAAAAAAGGAAAGAAATGACAGCACTATTTTTATCTATTTTAAGTATATTAGTAGTATACATCTTAGAGGCAAATATGTAATTTTGTGTTAGAGCTACATTATAAATCAGCAAAACTTAGGTATAGTTCCTCAACGGTTATACCTTAGGTTTCCCAAGTGAATTGTAGTTAAGGAACTATACCTAAGTATGTCTTCAGGATAAATTAATTTATCCTAAACACAGTTCTCTTAGTTAAAACACACTCATTCAATAGGTCATGAAATGACAACCTCATCCTTTACTCTATTCTTTCGAGAGGAGAAGGTACATATATACAGCACTATGTTGTTTACTTCTCATTGTAACAAACGAAGCAACCAGCTCATAGCTCATATATAAGATTCAGAAATACCTTTGGGGTGAAAGTGACACCAACTTCAATCTCTCCGCAATAACTTTGGTCTTTGCGAACCACACTATATTTGCGAGGGTGCAACTCTGCAGTCCCATTCTCCACTCCTACTGCCATTAAATCCTCCACATAGATGCTGCATATGGAAAATTTGTCTAGCATGAGGAAGAACAATCAAAAAACAAAGATATATAATGCACATCAAATATTGCTTTTCATACTTTACACTATCTCTCCAGTCACTTTTTCTTAAAGATACTAACCTTGACATAATTCTATCATTCACCCTCATTGCTTAGGTCTCAATGTCTTTTCTAATTAGCTTCAAGCCACATAACAAATTATACCTTTGGGAATTTGGAGGAGAATTGTTTATGAAAGTGTTAAGAACATAAAATGTAACTAAGAAACATGCTGTTATGATGTCTTACGTGGCTTGCCCAATGAAGTCATCAGCAGAGAATGTGTCCTTATCCATGATGTTTAGAATAAGTTTGTATTGGTCTCCTTGTCCTGGATACTCTACCCTGAATGTAATTTTCTCATTCCAAACTGGAGATCCACCTTGACCTACACCAATATTGGCATATCTCATTATTTCTATAGAAGAGGCTGCAACTAGAAAAGCAGCATATCATATATATATATATATATTTGGTTTGGTGCAGTGATCAAACAATTTAAAATTTGAACTTAGAATTGAGGCAAAATCATAAGGAACAAATGCAAGATTTAGAATTGACAGCGAGCCTCTCTCTCTCTCTCTCTCTCTCTCTCTCTCTCTCTCTCTCTCTCTCTCTCTCTCTCTCTCTCTCTCTCTCTCTCTCTCTCTCTCTCTCTCTCCATGGGTGATGAAGTAATTTTCTTTAGCTTTTGGTCCACTGGAGGCTTATTGAGCTGATGGGAGTCATGGGACATCTCTAGTCTAGGCAGGATATAAGCCAAGTCTATCGTTCCAACTGAGTTAGCTAAAACCTATAGTAATTGAAGTTATTTTACATAAGAGTGGCTCAAAAGCAATTTGAGGAACACTTCAATTTTAGAAAAGACCTTAATGTCACCACTCTTCACTTTAGAAAAATGTTGACCTGGCTCATGGCTTTCTTTTTGGGTTAACGAAATCCCTTTTGAGTTATTTTAGAACCACAATATATCACATACCCATTTTCACATGGGTCCATTACTTTTTCTCCACCACTCACAATCGGCCATATCGGATAGTTGTGAAAATAGGTGTGAAATATATAGGTTGAAGTCCTAGAATTCTTCTTTTTCTATTTTATAAGGGCAACACTATCCTATACCAATACCAAGTGTAACTAAGGAACTGTTACAGAAAATTCATAAAATATGATGTGGTATATTATATGTTAAATGCACAAAAAAAATAATGTATGAGTGATAATGGAGCTCTCACATTATTCGGTTTAAAAATTCTGGGTTCTTTTGTAAGGAAAGCTCTCAATGATCACCAAAGATAACTTGGAGGCATCAACATCAGATATTAGCTACAATATTGAATTATTGAGGCATAATACATTTTGTAAAAAGTGTGAATGGAAAGCAAGGAAGAACTAATTACCTCGGGCCACGCTGCTCTTGCGCTCTTGACTTTTGTATTGTATCAAAACATACGGATCCATACGACCTACCAAACACATTATACAAAATATGATAACAAGGTTAATTAAAACTTTCCTGCTTACATAAAAAACCAACCGATGTCTAAATCTGATAATAAGTTAAAACTTCCTTCCAAAAAAGTTTTACTTTAATTAAAACTATTTGAGCTAAAAAATTTCTAGCTACTTAATAAATTTGTGGATGTTCATGACAATGCTAAAAATAAAATGATGACTTATATCATGGTCTTGCAGCCAACCAACACAGACCATATGATAAAAATCATCTTAGTTTAGTTTTTTTTTTTTTTTTTTTTTTTAAATGAATAAATCTTCTTGGTTTGAAGAGCAAGAAGAATAAAAATAGAGAAAATTCACACACAAAAAGAAAGGACATGGTCATATATAGTGAGAAATAAAATAAAGAGATCAATTAGAAGGAAAACCCGAATTTCTTCATGGATGCTTCGATGCTATATATATATAGGAGAAGAGTAAAAGAGAAATTCACGTAAATAATACCAAAGAAATCAGTGTCTCCAAGGCCATATATATAGCTTGGAAGTTTGGAACAACATAAATATATATAGGAGAAGAGTAAAAGAGAAATTCACGTAAATAATACCAAAGAAATCAGTGTCTCCAACGCCTTTTGCATTCACAAGCAGCACCTCCATTAGCCCAATAGCCATCTCTCTCTCTCTCTCTCTCTCTCTCTCTCTCAAATTTCAGTTTCAATGAGATTCTTTAAAAGAGTTATCTCAGGACAGGACTTTATAGCATGGTTTATATCGAGGAATTATCATAGATATCATAATCGTTGATTAAGTGACGGGCGGTCAACATTCTAGAATTAATGACCAACGACTGGTAGTTGGCTAACTCATGGGTTTCCCTCTAATTGACTAAAAGTGTGGGTTTTGCAAACCCACGTCTCTATTTCTGTCCTTCATTTTTTTTTTTTTTTTTCTCTCTCCAGCGCATAAATAGTACAATCACATAGATGTACTGTACAGGAGACAATTAATTTTCACTATAGCAACACTGTTCATGTACTGTAGTATCACTATTTATGCATTTAAAAATATTAAAAATGGGTCTCACGGTACTATTCACACATTTTTAAATTATTTTGCTACAGTGTTTTCAGTTTTCAATTTTCAGTTTCAGCAACAATAAGTTTAATCCAAACAGACACATCAACTGGCTGCACGATTGGATTTTAATTAAAAAAAATATAGGGGCAACTCAACAAGAATGAAAAGTTTCTATTTTTTTTAAGATAGAAATTCTAGTATAATATAATTGTATGTGTCTTGTGCGCACCAAAAACTGAAACCCGTTGGGCTGGGCCTCACTTGGACTCACAACTTATTTGTATAGTGGGTTTGGATTTCCCACACTGGGTCGTTCTAAACACCAAGGCTCAACTGAAGCGCTTTCCTCTCCTCGGGGACCTGATCCACTTCCTTACTTTGTTCTCTCTGTTTACACTCTTCCTTCCCTCAATTCTCCAATCCTTGTCTTCTCAAAACTTCTTGTATTTATAGCTCACGAAGTAGTGGAGAGGTCATAAATACTCGCCAGTAAGTGCAACCGGCGGTCCAGTGTTATCGATCGTAAGTGGGTGGTTAGGTGGGCATGGGAAGCGGTGAGGGTGGCGTTGGAACTTGGTTCCTGCCTCCACGACAGTTCCCGGCAGCGGTGCCTCTCCGAGGCACGGCCGAGTAGGTACAGGGCGGGGTGTTCCGCGAGCCGTGTGTTCATCACTGCTCGGGAAGGGGTTTGCCGAGAAACGATGTAAAAGCAGATCTTGGGCCGGCAGCCCGCGGGGCTCGGGGTGGGCCGCTAGGTAGAGGGAGACCGGCCTCATGGGCCTTATACCCAGGCTAGGGCCCAAGGCCCACTACGGGTCATGGTGCGGGGGCCGTACAATAGCCCCCCCTTGATTCGCTCCCCATTCCCGGGGGTGAATCAAGGATCACGAGGGGCAAATGCCCGTTTGGGGAAGTCGAAGGGTCAGTGCCCGACCACTGATGGGCGCATTAATGCGCGTCTCAAAAGACGCGTTTGAAATTGATTGACGGCCTACCCGCCATCATTGCCTGACGGTTCGTGAACCGAGGCGTCGCGCGTGTGGCAGTTGAAGCGGCGGTCCGCGTGGTTTCCTTCCAGCGGATCATTAATCGCCTCTCATTTTACTTCCTTATGCCTATAAATAGTCCCTCCAGTTACTGAATCTCACTTTTGTGTTCCTTACCTTTCAGTTTCCTCCTCTGCCGAGCATCCCTCCCGTGGTTCATCTACTGGCCCAGAACACACCTACTCCTTAGAGCCCACAGTAAGTTCCTTTCCCTCTTCTTGCTTTTTCAGTTCAGCCATTTCAGTCTATTCTTTGATATTCGTAGCACTTCTTTTCCCTTTTATTATTAAAAAACTGTTTTGGGAAAGAGAAAACATGAGTTACTCTTACCTCCTTACCTCCGAGCATGCTTTGGCTAGATTTAGGGAAGTATACAATGTTCCTAGTGACGTAGATATCGCCTACTGCAATATGGGCGATATCGACATTCAGAGGCGCCGTGGTGAGAACACGGTGTTCTTTCCCTTGATGGCCATTCTAGAGGGCGGGCTTAGGTTCCCGGTTGACCCTCTAATTCTCAGCACCCTTAGATTTTATGGCCTTTGCCCCGACCAACTTCCCCCCAACTTTTACCGGGTAGTGAGTTGCGTGAGCACGCTGAACCGGTTGTACGGGTTGGAACTTAACCACCACGACATTAATCAAATGTATAGTTTGTGCGGCAAGATTGAGTCCGACTATTACCTAAAGACTAGGGACGCGAGGGTACGGCTTATTTCATGCCTGCCGGACTCGAACCGTAACTCGGCTAAAGATTTTGTTCGGGTGAGCGGCAATTGGTTTGCCAAGGGGTTCCCCTGTGCGTTTTCGCTGCGCGACGTTGGTCGGTGACTAGCCTTTATTTACTTTGATGTCTTTCTATTTCGGTCCGGTTATGTAATTGCTAACCCTTACTTCCTTTGTGCAGAGAGCAAAAGATTCAAGCCGGACGTCAGAGTGGTACACGTTCGGGACCTGAACTTCGTACTCAGGTCGGAAATCTTTGTGCACACGGACGGACAACTCCGAGCGTCCCACCTCATCCTCGGTGTCAGTCCCGTCTACTCAACTTGGCAGCCGTTCGGCCAAGCTTTGCTAGTCGACAGTCCTCTCATCTCATATATCGACGTCCGGCACGCAAACTTCCTCCCCCCAAGGCTAACCGTAGGCGAGGCGCGTGATCTCGGTCCCCGGTACACTTGTTCAGACGAGCGACCGCCCGTCCGTGACGAATCAGCCGAGCGTAGGAGACGTGCCCACGAGCAAATCCAGCAAGCTCCTGCTCAGCCCGAGAGAACCGTAGAGCCCGAGGGTCCTGTTCGGGAAGGGGAGGGTGTAGCCGCAGAACCGACAGACTCTTCGGAAACAGGATCCGACCAGGGTAACGCAATGGTGGCCAGGAGGAAGATGACAATAGAACGCTTTGTCCCGAGTGCCCGGCCAACCGGGCAACAACAACAAACACCCGCCCGAGATGCTTCCCCTCCCGCTGCCCCACCGACCCGAGTTCGAAAGAGGCCGCGCACCACCGATCATACTCAGACGGGCTCGGGCAATGTGCCCACCCGACCCTCGGCCGGTATCGTCATCCGGGAACCGGTAGCGCAAACCGGGATAGACTTGGCGTCTACTTCCCGGGCTCCGGCAGCATGGCGACCCTCCTTCCAAATTGGCGGCGAGCCTCTCCCGTCGACGGCCAGCGCCCGAGTGTGGGATAAGGGGCATGGCGGCTGCGTGGCGCAGAGCCTGGCGCGCGGCATCCTCTTGCCCGAGGACTTGCACGCCTTCACGGAATCGACGGATGAGTCCTTGGGGAGACGTTTGCAGTGGCACACCATAGCGGTAACTGTTTCACTTTTCTCTATGATTCTCGGTTTCCCTTTCGCTTGTGTATGTGTTCTTTCTATTTTACCTTACAAAGTGAATACTGTGTGGCCAGGCCGCGCAAATGTCGTATGTTATGGACGGGAGGATGAAGGAGCTGGCCGAGGACATTGAGCGGGAAAAAGCTCTGAAGGACGTCGCTGAGGCCACGGCGAAGGAGCAGTCGAAAATTGCCGAGGAGGCAAAGGACAAAATTGCTGCGGCCGCAAAGGCCCAGGCTCTTGCCGAGACGAAGTGTGAGGAACTGGAACTCCAATTAGGAGGCACCGATCTCAAATTGGCGGAGGCTCAGAGCTTGAACACCATGCTGGCGGGGCAGTTGGCTGGCTCGAAAGCGGCGCTGGAGGCTTGTGAGAGCAAGTGGTATAACGAGGGGTTCGCGGACGCCGAGAATTCAGCGGAGCCGATCATTCGCCAGGCCCACAGGCTCGGATATGAGGAGGGTTGGTTCGCCGCTCTTCAAGCCCTGGGGATTCCCGAGGATTCTCCGTTGAGGGATCGCAGCAAGATCCCCTTCCCGAGCATCCCCAACACCGAGAATCCTGCGCCCCTTGTCATTGACGAGGAAGAGACCTCCAGCATGAGGGAACTGGTGAACGCCATTGACTCTCATGCAGTGCCGACCGACATGGAGGGGACCAGCCAACCCCATGCCGGGGACCGAACCGGGGAGGACATCCAGCCGCCAACTCCTCACGCCGACCAACACTCCCAAGAGGACGCATCCTCCGCCCATGCGGCGGACATCTAAAGTTGAAAGCCAACCCTTCTTTATCTTTCCTTTGTTTGAGAACTTTAGATAAGCGGAATTGCCTATGTCACCGGGATGTGGTGACGGGATAACTTCTTTATGTTGTGTTTTCTTTGTTTCGGGTTGCCGGGTTTCGGCAACATAACGCTAATTTAAGTTTCACGTTTTAATATGAATGCTTTACTGTGTTGCTTGTACGTATTTACCGAGTAATGAACTCTTCTTGGTTGCCTTTTTATTGTGATGTGTCCGACCATGGTAAGGCCTCCAAACACTAATTTAAGTTTCACGTGCTCGGTGATAAGATCGAACCGAGGGTCGGGCTCCCGTCCTTAAGAGTTAATCGTCAGGTTTCCACCTGCTCGGCGATTAGGGTCTAACCGAGAGTCAGGTTTCTGTCCTTAGAATTAATCGTTCAGGTGTCCACCTGCTCGGTGATAGGGTCGGACCGGGGGTCTGGCTTCTGTCCCTGAAACGAAAAGGCTAAGGTTTCCACCTGCTCGGTGATAGGGATCGAACCGAGAGTCAGGTTTCTGTCCTTATAGTGGGTCGTTCAGGTTTCCGCCTGCTCGGTGATAGGATCGAACCGAGGGTCAGGCTTCTGTCCTTGAAACGAAAAGGCTAAGGTTTCCACCTGCTCGGTGATAGGGATCGAACCGAGAGTCAGGTTTCTGTCCTTATAGTGAGTCGTTCAGGTTTCCACCTGCTCGGTGATAGGATCGAACCGAGGGTCAGGCTTCTGTCCTTGAAACGAAAAGGCTAAGGTTTCCACCTGCTCGGTGATAGGGATCGAACCGAGAGTCAGGTTTCTGTCCTTATGGTGGGTCGTTCAGGTTTCCGCCTGCTCGGTGATAGGATCGAACCGAGGGTCAGGCTTCTGTCCTTGAAACGAGAAGGCTAAGGTTTCCACCTGCTCGGTGATAGGGATCGAACCGAGAGTCAGGTTTCTGTCCTTAGAACGGGCAGATAAGGTTTCTGCGTGTTCGGCGATAAATCGAACCGAGGATCGGGCTTCTGTTTTTAGAACGCATCGGCCAGGAATGGACATCGCTCGGTGGATGGGATCGAACCGAGACTTTTGGTTAGAACTGTGCGATTCTGCATGAAAGACATCATTAGTACAACTAGCAAAACATATACAACATTACTAACAAAACATATACAACATGTTGCGGTTAACTCTATGCTCGGAGAACCGCCCATCAATGATAGTACTTCTTCAGGTTATGGACGTTCCATGGTCGGGGAAGTTGTCTCTCGTCCAGGTCTTCCAAGAAATAAGCCCCGGTGCCGGCCACAGCCGTGACCCTATAAGGTCCCTCCCATGTCTGTGCCAATTTCCCGGCACCAGTGTCTCGCATGTTGCCCACGGCTCTTCTGAGAACCAAATCCCCGGAGACAAACTCCCTCGTTCTCACGCCTCGGTTGTATCTCCGGGCGAGCTTCTGCTGATACTCCGCGAGCCGTATTGTCACCAACTCGCGGTACTCTTCCACCTTGTCCAAATACCCTACCATCATTTCGTCGTTTTGGGCCTGATCGAAACCCGCTACTCTTGCACTGCACAGATTCACCTCGGTGGGGATCACGGCTTCCACTCCGTACGTGAGAGAGAATGGGGTCTCCCCGGTGGACCGTCTAGGAGTGGTGCGGGATGCCCACAAGACTTTGGGAAGTTCCTCGGCCCAGTTTCCCTTCGCTCCCTCCAGCCTTTTCTTCATCCCACTCACAATCACCTTATTCACGGCCTCGGCCTGACCGTTGCCCTGTGGGTAAGCAGGAGTTGAGTATCTGTTCTTGATGCCGAGACCGCTGCAAAATTCTCGGAAGGCCCGGCTGTCAAACTGTAGCCCGTTGTCAGATATGATAGTGTTCGGTACCCCGAACCTGGTGATGACATTTTTCCATATGAACTTCTTCACTTCCACATCCCGTATGTTGGCCAACGCTTCCGCCTCCGCCCACTTGGTAAAATAGTCGACGGCCACCAAAACGAACTTTCGGCCGCCAGTCGCCCTCGGGAACGGGCCGATGATGTCCAGCCCCCACTGCGCAAAAGGCCAAGGACTGCTAATCGGGTTCAGGTGGCCCGCGGGCTGATGGATCAGAGGGGCGTGCTTTTGACACTGCTCACACTTAAGCACATACTCGGCGGCGTCCTTCTGCATCTAAGGCCACCAGAACCCCTGAGTCATGGCTCGGTGCGCCAATGAACGTCCCCCGACATGGCTGCCGCACACCCCAGAGTGGAGCTCTGCCAAGAGCTCGCCCACCTTCTCCGGGCGTAAGCACAAGAGGTACGGCCCTCCGAAGGACCTTCGATACAAAGTCCGGTCTTCTGCCAACCAATACCGAGGAGCCATCCTACGGATCCTGATGCCCTCCTTCTCGTCACTCGGCAGTCAGTCGTCGGCCAGAAAGTCGACAATGGGGTCGATCCAGCACGTGGCAGGGGCTGCGATTGCCGTGACGTTGATCCCTGTAGTTCCCGAGTTGCTCATTACACTGACGCTCGGCTCCGAAATAAGCTCGACTTTGATCTGCCGTGGTATCTCCTCGGCCACTGAGGACGCCAGCGTGGCTAGGGAGTCAGCGTGTCTGTTCTGGGTTCGGGCTACGTGGAAAACTTTCACAGTGTTGAAGCTGGTCATAACTAGCCTCGCTTATGCTAGGTACGCTTTCATCCGGGGATCTCGGGCCTCAAAACTGCCCTGCACCTGATTAACCACCAGACGCGAATCCGAGTATAGCTCAATATCCCGAGCCCCCAGGTTCGAAGCTACCCTCAGTCCGGCCAGGAAAGCCTCGTATTCCGCCTCGTTGTTGGATGCCCTGAAACTCAATCTAAACGAGTGTTCCAACCGTATTCCTTCGGGGGTAATCATGACAACTCCTGAACCGGCCCCCGTGGAGCTCGAAGCGCCGTCCACAAATATCTTCCACGGCCGAGCCTCCAATCGGCAAACCATCTCTCCCTTCTCTCTGGGCGAAAATTCAGTGATAAAGTCCGCAAGGACCTGGCCTTTCACCGAGCTTCGAGGCCTGTACCGTATGTCGAAGGAACCGAGTCGAGTCCCCCATTTGGCTATACGGCCCGTGAAATCAGACCTCTTCAATAACGACTGTAATGGATACTCGGTCAAGACGTGTACGGTGTGAGCTTGGAAATAGTGCGGCAACTTCCTTGTGGCGTGTATCAAGGCTAGTACGAGCTTCTCCAAGGGCAAATACCTCGTCTCGGCGTCGACGAGAGTTTTGCTGATGTAGTATACGGGTTGCTGGATCCCCTTGTCCCTCAGCAGCACAGCACTCACGGCGTGCTCGGATACCGCCAGATACATGAATAAATCCTCACCTGCCTCCGGTGCCGCGAGCATGGGCGCTCGCGCTAAATAAATCTTCAGGTCCACAAAGGCCTGTTCGCACTCCTCGGTCCACCGAAATCCCGTCCATTTCTTCAGCAGTTGGTAGAATGGTCGGCATCGGTCTGCGAATTTCGAGATGAACCGGTTAAGGGCGGCCAGCATCCCGGTTAGTATTTGCACTTCCTTCGGGTTGCTCGGTGGCTTCAGTCTTCTCACAGCCTCTATCTGGTCCGGGTTGACTTCAATCCCCCGTGTACTGATCAGGTACCCCAAGAACTTCCCGGCCCCTACGCCAAACGCGCACTTCTCCGCATTAAGGCGCAACTGGTGCCGTCGGAGAACCTCAAAAACCTCCAGGAGGTCCCCCATATGCAGGGCTTCCCGTTTGCTTTTAACCACCATGTCGTCGATGTATACCTCGACCGTGCGCCCTATCTTGTCTCGGAACATTCTTGTCATCATTCGTTGGTAAGTGGCCCCGGCGTTCTTCAGTCCGAAGGGCATTCTTGTGTAGTGGTAATTTGCCTCCGGGGAAATGAACGCCATTTTCTCTTGATCCTCGGGCGCTAGGGCGATCTGGTGATACCCTTGGAAAGCGTCCAGAAAGCTCATCCTCGGATGCCCACACGTGGCGTCCACCAGCTGATCAATCTTCGGCACGGGAAAAGGGTCTTTCGGGCAGGCTCTGTTCAGATCGGTGAAATCGACGCAGACCCTCCACTTGCCGTTCTTCTTCTTCACTACCACGGTGTTCGCCAACCAATCCGGGAAGATGATCTCCCGAATCACCCCTGCCTCCTTCAATCTCTGAACTTCCACTTTTACTGCCTCGGAGTGCTCCCAGGCTGATCTCCTCGGCCTCTGCTTTCTAGGGGTGAATGAGGGGTCAACTCCAAGTCTATGCATGATGAATTCGGGATCCACCCCAGGCACCTCGTACGGACTCCAAGCAAATACGTCCACATTCTGTATTAGGAGCAGCAACATCTCTACTTTTTCCCGGTCCTCCATGCTCTCCCCTATTTGGAAGTACTTGTCCATATCCGGCAACACCTTTACCCTCAGCATGTTCTCGGCACGCGCGACCTCCTTCTCTGGCGGGCCCTGTAATTGCTATAAAGGCGTCCCTGACAACGAACATTTGGGATCGGCCTGACCCTCCCGGTCGGTTTGCTCCTTCTTCCAATCGACCATGGCGATCAAACATTGCCTGGCCGCCTGCTGACTTCCTTGTATCACCGTGACACCATAATCAGTATGAAACTTGACCCTCATGTGCAGAGTGGACGGGACAGCCCCCATTGCATGTATCCATGGCCTCCCTAGAATCGCCGTGTAGGGGGAGTATGAGGTAACTGCGAAGAAGCTTACCATCACCTCCTTGCCCCCCATGTTCACGGGCAGAGAGATTTGCCCCTCGGGCGCCACCATCTTCCCATCGAACCCAACCAGGGGAGTGTTGTACTTAGACAGGTCCTCATTCCTCAACCCGAGCCCCCTGAATAGGTCCGGGTACATAACATCCGCTCCGCTTCCCTGGTCTATCATTATCCTCTTCACAACGAAGCCGCCAACCCTTGCCATTACTATCAATGCGTCGTCGTGCGGCTGAATGGTTCCTTCTAGATCACTGTCGTCGAAAGAGATCGGCTCCCGGGTAGATCTGATCCTCTTCGCGGCAGGCGGCACGCCCGTACTCCCCTCTACCGAAATCATCGTTAGCACCTCCTTCCCCTTTGCCGTTGAAATGCCCCTCGGGGCGACGTGGATAACATCAATTATCCCAAGAGGGGGCGGAAGGGGATTCCCTCTGTGTGGGGCGCCATGCCCGGTTCCTCTATCCCCGGAGTCCGTCACAAAATCCTTGAGGTGTCCTACTTTAGCCAACTGTCCGAGATGGTCCTTTAGCACTCGGCACTGCTCGGTAGTATGCCCCCGGTCTTTGTGGTAGGTGCAGTACAGGTTCTGATTTCTCCTAGAGGGGTCGCCGGCCATCCGGTTCGGCCATCTGAAGTACGGCTCGTGCTTGATCTTATCCACGATTTTATGCACGGGCTCCTTGAACGTCACGTTCACCTCCCCTGCTGGTGCTACTGGCTCTTGAATCCTCAAATTTCCCCGTGCCCTCTGTTGAAAACCGCTTTGCCGAGGACGATCAGCCACCTGTGCTTTGCCTTTGCTCTGTATCTTATCATCTTCCAACCGCTTGTACTCCTCGATGCGCCTCATCAGCTGCCTCATGTCCTCGGGAGGCTTCTTAGTTAACGATTCTCTCAACCCCGAGTCGTCAGGCAATCCCAATCTGAAGGTGCTCGCCGCAATCTTCTCGTTCCCTCCGCCAATCTCGTTGTAGAGCTCCCAGTATCGGTTAGCGTAATCCCGGAGGGTTTCCCCTGCCCTCATCTTCATAGACAGCAGCGCGTCCACCGGTTGCTGCTCCCGGCTGCACGTCACGAAACGGGAACCGAACTCCTGTATTAGCTCGGCGAAACTGTGAATGGAGCCCTTGCGCAACCCGTTGAACCACCTTAAGGCCGTGGGACCAAGGCTGGAGGGAAAAACCTTGCACATCAGAGAGTCATTGCGGGTATGCAAAGACATCATCTGGATATAGTGGCTGACATGCTCTACGGGGTCTGTTTTCCCACCATACGAATTGAACGGCGGGCGCGTAAACCTGTCCGGCATCGGTGCACGCTCAATATCTGCTGAGAATGGTGACCGAGCCGCCCTGCGCAATGCGCGGCTCATAGCATCCATGGCTGCATTCCTCGGCCGTCCCTCTGGAGACTCCGAGCCCCGATTCCTGTATTCCCGTGACCGAGAGTGATTTTGCCGCCGGTGAGACTTTGCTGAATGGGAGCGGTCTCGGCGGCGACGGGACTCCCTCGAGTGCGAGCGCTCCCTGTGGTGGCGGGATCCTGATTGATTCGATCCCATCCCGCGTCTTTCTCCCTCGGCGCCTGTCCCTCTCTCTCGGTCGTCTTGACCGGCTCGGCGGCGCTCATTTCGAGCTTCCAACTCCAGGTCTTGTACTAACCTCCGCAGCCGCTCAAGCTCTTCATCCCTGACGTCGGGCTGCCTATGCCGGGAAGCGTGGGATGCCGTTCTCCCCGTTTGATACGACCCTTCTCCAAGGCCGAACCGCTCTTCCAGTTGCTCGTGAAACGGATCCTCGCGTCTCTTCTGCCTCTGTTCCCGCCAGGTGGAGCCCCTGGAAGACCCTGTCGAGCCACTCTCGGCGTTACCTCCAGACATCTTTCCTGTAAACGAGCCTTGGCAGAACCACTGCTTAGTAGGATTTCCCACAGACGGCGCCAATTGTGGGCACCAAAAACTGAAACCCGTTGGGCTGGGCCTCACTTGGACTCACAACTTATTTGTATAGTGGGTTTGGATTTCCCACACTGGGTCGTTCTAAACACCAAGGCTCAACTGAAGCGCTTTCCTCTCCTCGGGGACCTGATCCACTTCCTTACTCTGTTCTCTCTGTTTACACTCTTCCTTCCCTCAATTCTCCAACCCTTGTCTTCTCCAAACTTCTTGTATTTATAGCTCACGAAGTAGTGGAGAGGTCATAAATGCTCACCAGTAAGTGCAACCGGCGGTCCAGTGTTATCGATCGTAAGTGGGTGGTTAGGTGGGCACGGGAAGCGGTGAGGGTGGCGTTGGAACTTGGTTCCTGCCTCCACGACAGTTTCCGGAAGCGGTGCCTCTCCGAGGCACGGCTGAGTAGGTACAGGGCGGGGTGTTCCGCGAGCCGTGTGTTCATCACTGCTCGGGAAGGGGTTTGCCGGGAAACGATGTAAAAGCAGATCTTGGGTCGGCAGCCGGCAGGGCTCGGGGTGGGCCGCTAGGTAGAGGGAGACCGGCCTCATGGGCCTTATACCCAGGCTAGGGCCCAAGGCCCACTACGGGTCATGGTGCGGGGGCCGTACATGTCTAAAATTCCCTCTTGGAAACTTGAATTCCAATTTATTCATAAGCCCAATATGTTAATAAAAATAAAAACATATATTTTAAAAACTTCAACCTAATTTAATATAATACATTATCTTTTACATAAAAATGTGTAAGTTTTTAAAACTACATTTCTTAAGAAATACTACATTTTGAGACATTTGAGCATGGAATAGAAGACTGATAATTGAGACGGAAAGAGTATTAAATTTAGGATATGGCCGGTAGCTATTGTACCGTGCAATACCCCTAACTTACTCGGAAAAAGTTTCAAATTTTTTCATCTTTTTACTTCTTTTGAACTTCAAATTTTTTTTATTTTTTCAACCTCTTTAAACCAATGACTGGTACTAAAAGTAAAAGTAATCTTCTTAACTTTTGATCACAACCATTGAAAAAGTATTGTATGGTACAATAACTATTACACATTTACACCTTATCTTGATCCTTAAAATTGTATGTCACTGAGTACATGTTAGCGTTATTCCACGCCTAATGACTGAGTTCGCGCAGGTCTTTCATTCACATGCTGTGTGATTAGAGGTTTTTTCTTTTTCTTTTTTTCTTTTTAAGCTGCGTCCGTTTCAAATATTGAAAAAATTGCAAATATTTCGGAAGGAGTTTATCATTGAGAAATTGTGATTATTTTGAATTTTGAATAAAATGCAAATATATGAGCAATCTTTTTCTCTCTATTTTGGATAAATAAGAAATAATTTGTATTAAAACATCTAGCCACCTACACAACACAATGGTTACGCGGAAGGCCAATTTGACCTTACCCAACAAGCCAACAGACAGAACAGTACCCTCTCTGTATTCTTACAGCTACTTTATCTACAAACAAAAGTTGATTGTACTCTTAATCTTGATATGTGACAACTCTCCAATAGTATTTACCCTTATACAAAATAATACAATATGAACCCCCTTAATATATTGCCAAGTCTATTACACTGTAGAATACCCTTTTTTTGGCTGACAACATCCACTTTAGCAGATTTTACCCAATGCCAAATCTTTTGCTCAGTTTTGAAATACGTTAAAAGGCAGGCTCTGAAAAGTGAAAACAGGGTGCTCTTAACTGTTTTTAAAATCGACTAGACCGACCGGTTCAATTGGGAAATGAATCCTAAACTATGATAAAAACCTATAAAACCAAGAAGAATGAGACTATCATTCCAATTTTCAAAACCATAAAGTGGACACCAAAAACTTCCAATATCAGTTGAGAAGAGATAATATTGATAACTGGCTCGAAATAACTGTGTTAGCTGGACCAACATAAAGATTTGAGTCCTCATGAGCTCAACTTTGTTGAATTCCTTGTGTTTGATACTTTGATCGACTTTGAATTTGTACATCACCTAATCAAATTTATGAGCTCAACTCTGTTGAATTCCTCGTATTTGATACTTTGACCGACTTTGAATTTGTACATGACCCTTACTGAATTTATGACGTAGACTAATCAATTACAAACATTTTCTTCACATCCATACACAACAAACATTCGGTAGTGTAAATCATTTGTGTTTGAAACTTTGATCGACTTTGAATTTTATGACTTAGACTAATCTATTACTAACATTTTCTTCAAATCCATAGACGACTAACATTTGGTAGTGTAAATCATTTGTTAGATGTGACCAATGTTGACACTAACCCAATTAATCCGCTTCGCACCATAATGGTTTCATTTAAAATTGTTTTTTCAGTTACATATCCGGATGAACCGGAGAGTACATGTCACTGCAATTGCATTATATACCAGCATCCCTGAAAATCAACTTAGCTCTAATAAATTAGCATTTTGTAATTCCAAAGTCAATTTATTTCGATTTACACCACCACTAGTACTAGTTTGGGAGGTGAAGCCACAAATGACAAAACAGTGATTGTTTGGCAGGCCTCGAGCCAAAAATATCAGTTTAACATATATTATTAGGTCTTGACCCAGCCAATAACACCTAACAATAACTCACCTCATAACAGTAAAGTTGAAATTAAAAATAAAATAAAAAATAAAAAAAAAATCTCTAAACCACAGAATTATCAAAGTTGAATCATCATATAGAGTACATCAAAACACACAAGTTTTATGATTCCTAAGGCATGTAACACATTCTAGAGCTTATTTCCTATTGTAGCACACAAGCCAGCAAATGTAGCATCAACCATTTGCAATATGCATACTGCCTTTCCATTATCTGCTGCTGCGCCTGGGTGACGCATCGGCAGACCTAGACCTAGAACCAGAGGGTGATCTTGAAGCTCTAACAGGCGATGACCTCCAATGACCTCTTGGTTCCTCAGCATCATACGTTGGTTTCCTAAAAAGAAATATTTGATATAAGCACCATGCAAGTAGCAGAGACAAAAACAAGTCTTTGGGACAAGACTCCAAAAGTTACTGGTGATACTTCATCATTACAAAGCAATTTAATAAACAAAAATAAATAAATCAAAACTCCTGTATTAGACCAACATGGTATAGCTAAAAAGATGAAACGCTTGAAGACACTAAAACTTACTCGCGATATCCATTTTCATTTTGATCAGAAGCATTGGCATAACCTGGAGAATAAGACCTGCGATGATCGGCATCTCGCTCTCTTGGAGGACCTCTTGGTGACCGCGGATGGTCTGCATGCCTTCTACTTGGGGAAACTGAGTAGTCACCCCTCCGTCTAGGAGCGGGAGAGTAGGACCTGACAATTATAATTTTTGCTTGAAAACGTGTTAACCAGTCAAGTGGACATTGAAAAATAATAATTATGGCATTTGTAAAGTTGCAATTTTACCTAGAGCGGTATCGGCCTCTAGAACCAGAAGGATAGCGGGGGGGAGAGCGTGAACGGGATAATGAACGAGACCGAGAACGTCCTAAGGATATCAGAGTCAAAAGGAGAGTACTGATTACTTTAAACAGGAGTAGTCAAAATAATGGGCATGAAAACAAAAAATGCAAAGCCATGCTAATTAATAGAAACCAAAAAATGACTCCAAATCAAATAAATTATAACTTCCAGCTTCCTAACTTCAATCTAATCTCAATTAAATTTCACCAAACAATTCATTTAGCTGTCAACAGTCCTATGATAATTTGATCAAATGAAGTATATAGTTCAATCAACATATATCTAAAAGGCAAAGACAAAAATAAACAAGAATAGATAATTAACCTTATTCATATCTTATGACATGTAAATAAAAATACCTTGCTTGTGTAATATAACACCTTAGGAATAGCATTTGTATGATACAACAGTTAAGAGCACTTAGACCTTTGGGCTTCAAGGTTTGAGCTTTAAGCATGCCTAAGTGTTCCTTTTAACAACACTAATATAGCAATAGGAATTATACAGGTTACAGGATTACTAAAAAATAAATATTTAAATTGGCAGAAACTACATACCATAATAAGATGACCGTTGTCCCCCATAGCCCGAAGGTCCTCTGTATAAAGTACAACAAACCATAGGAATCTCAAAATATATAAAATGTGAAATATAACTCCAAGAGGCAAGGGGGTAGAGAGAGAGAGAGAGAAACTACCTCACTCTAGTCCTTTGACGCATCTCTTCTGGCCTTTTCCTTGTCTCTGCAGCAACAACCACAGATATCTCTCTCCCAGCAAAAATTTTTCCATTCATATGATATTGAGCCTCTGAGGCCTCATATGCATCCATAAACTGCACAAATGCAAATCCTCGAGGTTCCCTAGAAAGAAGTCACAGCAAAGCTTCAGTTGATGAACAATTAAATTTCACCAAAAGCACTGATTGTACGAGGTCACAGACCTGACACTTAGTATGGTAAGTAGCACAACAATGTCTATTTAGTATACCTTCTTTAAACATCTAAATTATCAGCTCCAAGCACTTCCAGATAAGTGCATGCTGAATTTACTTAAAGCAGCTAAATCCAAGCTTAATGGCTGCACTTTTCTTTACAGTCAAGTATGAAAGCCAACTTCAAAAGAGGCATGTGACTTGAAAATTCTTCACATTCTTGTAATTATAGGATGCACTTGAAATCAACGTTCCCACAAACTTAAAAATCATCTCATGTTGTCTTCAATTGGTCAAGAATCAATCTTCTTCCTCATCAAACCACTATTGATTGTGTAATTAAATAATTTCTCTTCATAAAGCAACATTCTTCAATTGAAGATTACTCTTAAAACTCTTGGGGGACCAACAAGTTAGGCAATGATAAACAGGTCTTCATCAAAAGTGGGGCTTGGGCTTTGTTTTAACTTCAAAGTTCAAACCAACATACCCCCTGACAAGCCAGTTCAAATTTTTAATTCACTATGGAAAGGAAAAATAGAAATTTTCAGAAATAGTGTAGAATGTAACTCAATAGACAGCTTTTGCACCCCCTACTTGTATACTTTGACCAAAGGTGCCAAAAAGATAATAATGAAATGGAGTCTCAAAAATTAGCAATTTATATCTATATTTATCAATCCTAATAAGTTTGATTGCAAAGACACCTAATTTCCATCAACATCACAAGAACTCGTTTGCCAAATTCATGCTTCTTTTCACGCAGACTATTCAGCTCGCCAACCTTAAGGCACATGCTTTGGCTTGGCTCAATTAGGCAAGTCAACCTCAGCAGTTTAATAACCTCTTAAGCATTTAAAAAAATCATAAACTAAGTTGATCAGTAATATGAAGCTAGGGGAGGACAAAGAAGGAAAGAAGAGCTTCAAAAGTATTTTATGATCATTACTTACTTGCATTGCAAAGTTAGGGATGTTGGATTGTCATGCAAAATCTAACATTATACTAGTTTAAAACCAACAAGCTCAAGCTCAACCAAGCTAGCAAACATGACTGAATACGGGTGAACTATCCTTGGAAATCACAAATTCAGCTCTACTGAAGCTCATCCTTGATTCAAGTGCAAGCGTTCAGAGCTCAATTCCCAAAACTTGCTCAACATATTTCCATCATCACACACCACTGTCGTATTGAACCAAAAAAAAGGGCATATGATCTACTGGTAAAAAACTCACCCTGTGTAATAGTCCTTGGGAATATACACGTCCCTGACAGCTCCAAATCTCTCAAATGGAACTCGGAGTTCTTCTGGCCTGCAAAAAGAAGCAAACAATAAAATAACCAACTTGTTTTGACACACCAAGGGAGGGATCTTTCACCTCCAAAACAAAAATAAACAACTACCCACAAAAAATTACCGGCAATCCAGTGGAATATTGCGGACCAAAAGGCTTCCATTCTGTTCCTTGCGCCTACCATAACCGCCACCGCCACCACCACCACCGTATCCTCTTCTAGGAGGGCTTCTCCCTCGACCACCATATCCTCTCCTTTGAGGACTATAGTATGGTGGACTGTACCTCCTCATTATGCTTCCTAACAACACACAATCATAATCTATGTGAACCTACTAAACAAAAAACAAAAAAGCATGCTATTTCCTAAACCCAATACATGTAAGATAGTAAAAATAACATTAATCAATTGACATAATGACGTTTAAGCTATAATGTACAGATGATCAATCTGAACTCTTCAAACCCAAGAACGTAAATCTCAAGTCACATGCTTTTACCCAAGAAAGAAAACTAGATTCCTTGCTTGGTTGCTAAGAAAAATATAACCTTTAATCAACCAAGAGCCTAATTTACAAAATTGACAATCATACTTTCAAAATCAAAACCTAAAAAACAGAACCAAAGATCGAAACTTTATTTTTCTTTTCCTAAAATTTCTGGGCCGATAGAAAACTCCTTATTGATAAAGATCCCTAGTTTTTCTTTTTTATGATTTTCTCGGCAACCAAACGGAGGCTTATTGATAAAATCAACAGGGAAAGAGTAGATAGATTGATTAATTACCTGTGAAAGAAGAGCTTTAAAGAAGAAAGAGAAGCTGAGCTTGAAGTTAGATCTCAGGTTCTGAAATCACAAATCTGAAGAATGAAAGTGAAACCGTGTCGCAGCTACTC
Source organism: Quercus aquifolioides (assembly GCA_019022515.1). NCBI lineage: Eukaryota > Viridiplantae > Streptophyta > Magnoliopsida > Fagales > Fagaceae > Quercus > Quercus aquifolioides. Next base: position 6,907,412 of record CM032329.1, read on the forward strand.
TCGTCAAAATTCTATTCTTACTTTTGTAGAGCCAGGATTAGGAACTTTCCACGCAACCGCGTTTAGATTTTATGCCCTAGGGCTAGGAGTAGGAATGATTCGTGGGCCGGGTTGCCCCGATTTTTGTTAGTAGAAAAGTGAGGCCCTATTTTGGGTGACAAACGTAGTGGGCTGGGCTTAAGTTCCCTTTCTTTCTTTTTTAACTCTCCTTCATCGTTATATAACATAAAAATGTTTTTTTTTAGGGATAATTACACATTACCAACATGTGGTTTGACCCGAATTCTATGTGCCTACCCGTGGTTTCAATTTTGACACTTTACCCACCTGTGATTTCCTCCGTTACTCCTCTGTTACCCACCTCCAGTGCAGACGTTACTCTAACACATAAACTCATCAAAAATAGAACCTAAAACAGATCAAACACTCCTCACTCCCAAAACACACTCTCATCCAACGTTCTCACCAAACGAAGATCACAATGCAATGTGCTTGAAATAATGGACTGAGAACCTCCTGGGTTTTGATTGTGGAAGCAAACCGAGGAAGAAGGAGACACAGTGTTCATCTGTTCAGCTGAATCAAATATTGATTCAGTATGAACTATGAACTTCACTAAACTTGAAAAAAGAAAAATAATAAACCCATGCACCCATATCAAAATTTTGGCATATCATGGGTTCATCTCCAAAACAAAACAACAATCGGAGTAAATTTCAAGGTAAAAAAAAAATAAAAAATCAAATGAACAAAAACAAAAGACTGGCAAAACAAAATTTTCTAACAAACCTCCAAGAGCAACTTTCTGCCAACTCAAAGAAGCCAAGAATCCCTCAAATATTTCTCTTTTACTCCACACCAAACCAAGCAAGTCAATATTTAAAATCACTAGTGAACTTTCAACAACGCAGGAGAGGTTTCTTCTTCAGAAACTTTCAATTAATCAAAAAAATTGTATTTTGTTTGCGTATAACAAGAAGGTTCAAAGTCTTTCTATTGCTTCAGTAACGGTTAGCTTCAACGACGGAAGAAGGCTTCCGTTGAACGCTCCTACTAGTCTCAACTATTGTTCTAGGAGTTCTAAGAAAAATCAATTTTCTTCTTTACCAATTATGCCTGGGTTTGAAAACCAAAGCACCTAAACATGGAGGTATCATCAAGCACACAATTCATAGCACAAATATACTTACAAACATAGCAACATCATCAAATTTATTTAAAGGCCACATTAGGGCCATAGACATAATAATATAAATATAAATGAGTTTTTGATGTTTCCACCATTAAAGCAGAAACAATTAAACAGAACCATAAATCATAAAACCATAATTTTCAATCATAAAGCAAGGCTTTTTCACTCCTCAGAAAGCACCACCACGGAGGCGGAGGACAAGGTAGGGTGGACTCCTTCTGGATGTTGTAGTCAGCAAGGGTGCGACCGTCCTCGAGCTGCTTTCCGGCGAAGATCAACCTCTGCTGGTCTGGTGGGATCCCCTCCTTGTCTTGGATCTTCGCCTTCACGTTGTTGATGGTATCCGAACTCTCCACCTTCAAAGTAATGGTCTTTCCGGTGAGGGTCTTGACGAAGATCTGCATACCACCACGGAGACGGAGGACGAGGTGAAGGGTCGATTCCTTCTGGATGTTATAGTCGGCAAGGGTGCACCCGTCTTCGAGCTGCTTCCCGGCGAAGATCAGCCTCTGTTGGTCTGGTGGGAGTGGCGTTGGGGTTTCAAGCTTTTCAGATTTGGGGATTTTTCAGACTGGGTTATGTGGGTCAGTGGGTGTGAGCCTTTGAGGGTAAATTTGTCTCACCAAAACTTTTTAGTCCATTTTGTTTATAAGTTTAAAAATAAATTAGTTTGGTCAGTGTCAAATGCCAGATGAACATTGTGTCTCCTTCTTCTTCAGTTTGCTTGCACGATCAAAACCCAGGAGGTTCTCAGTCCATGAGGAGTGTTTGATCTGTTTTAGGTTCTGTTTTTTATGAGTTTTTGTGTTAGAGTAACGTCTGCACTAGAGGTGGGTTACGGAGGAGTAACGGAGGGAATCACAGGTGGGTAAAGTGTCAAAATTGAAACCACGGGTAGGCACATAGAATTCGGGTCAAACCACAGGTTGGTAATGTGTAATTATCCCTTTTTTTTATTACACCTCCAAAACAATAACAACAAGGTTTAGAGATTAGTTTCATGGGCCAAAATGGCAAATACTACTGTTTACTAGAATAATTTACCACTGTTTTAAAAATATGTAGAGATTTATCACTTTTTGGATACTCAAGTTTGGGGAATTCAAGTTTTCTATGGTACTCGAGTTCTTTGAAAAAATAGCTTTCAAATTTGCCAGAAAATTTTTTATGGAACTCAACTACCATGAAAAACTCGAGTACCCAAAAAGTGGTAGATCTATACATATTTCTGAAATAGTGGTAGATTGATATATATTTCGGTAAACAGTGTTGTGGGGCCGGCTGTCCAAAAAGATGATATAGAAATCATAGGAAATGGGCTTATGGCCCAACGGCCCAGTCCGAGGACACTCACTTATCCGAGGATGGTTAAAGAAAGGTATTGTGGGAGTAATATAAGACAAAGGGATGTAAGTCGTGTATAGTGGCCCAAGACGCGTCCGAGAATAAGATCCACCTCGGATACCATGGTCCGAGGTGGATGTAACTATCTTAGTATTCAAGGTACTCCGCAAAGTTGTGTATGGACTAGAAAGTGAATATAGAACAAAGGAGGAACCGAGAAAGATAGCAAATATCTTCTAAAGCTGCTACCTCCACATTAAATGCTTCCCAGCTAACTCTCTGGCCGCATTAATGTGGAGGTGATACCTGAACAGTAACCAAGCAGCCTTATGGCTACTGAGCGAAGGTTCCGGGAGGTGCTAGATGGGACAGAAAGAAGTTCCCATAATAGAACCTACACGTGTACGGTGAAAATGGGGTAAGGAACGCAGTATATAACAGGAAAGTAGGTGACATTAGAGGGGACTTTTGGGGAGAAAAAAGAAGAAGAACGATAGAACTCAGAAAGATATCCCCTGATACCTAGCCGAGGAGAATTTTTATCTTTTGGTTAGTTTGAAGCTTCCTTTGTCGCACAATAATCATGACCTTTTCTACCAAACGGAACTAGTTCTTTCGCCCACTCTCTAAAAATTTATTGTTTAGGCTTGTTGGGCTAAAAACTCATCCATATTCTGGGTCCAATCCAATTTGAGTCCTTACAAGTGCTATTGTGCCATTTTGGCCTAGTTTCATGCAATATCTATCGCCCAAACACACTAGATGAGAAGAATCTTTCCCATGATTCATTTTGGATAGAAGTATTTAAAATGAGGGTTTTAGATTTTAGTTTTTAGTTTAAATGACTTAATTAAACTATGAGAAAATCTTTCTCTCTTTTTTTTCATTGATTAAATTTATGAATAATTTGACTCATTTGAGGGTTCTAAATATATGGGTTTAAAATAATTAGATGTAAAATATTATTCAAATTCACAACATCACACTAGTGTTTATGGTAGAACTAAATCCTCAAAACTCAAGTCAATTTTTTTTTTTTTGAGAAAGAAAACTCAATTCATTTTGTATCGTTAAATTTATATAAAAACATAATTTACACTAACAGTTGTGGATCAAAACAAAATTTTCACATTACTTAGTAAGGAAGTTCTTTGAACCAAGAGAGTACGGTATGATAGAAAATTTGCTAGTTGCCACATCCATAAAATTTACATCTACAGGGTAAAATGCCTATCTCACTAATGCCCATTTAAAGTAATTTTTGAATTCTATGGCCCTGCCTCCAGTGCGGAATAAAGAGGAGCATCACTCAAAACTATAAATGCAAGTTACATAGGAAAGAAACTAGCCTAACAGGCAATACATGACACTGATTCTATGAGAAGGGGGGTCATTAGTCTACTTGTGACTTTGCAGCCATCCACATATAGTTCTCCCACAACATCTCATTGTTACGTATGGAAGATTTTGAATTCTGCAGCTGACTCATCATCATGCGAAACATCATACATTTTTCCCACAAATAGGAGAGGGAAACATCCCAACTAGCCTTCTTGCCACATGAAGCACCACTTTTATCAAGCTTCATACGGATTGTGGGAAGAGAACATGAAAGTGTACAGTATACAGCAAAAATGGGGAGGAACAAACGGCAAAGAAACAATGTGGGATCAACATGCAACTGCAATATCTGGTTGAGATTTCAGGTCTTCGGAGTCCAAGAGCAAAGGACTCTTCTGGAATTTGTTTCTTAGCTGACCACAAGCAGCACTAGCATCCAGGCCCCTTGTTTGCCGTGTGCTAACAGTTATTTTACGTGATTCTAAAGCAGCTGCAAATGCCATCACCTGCCAAATGAAATAAAATCCATATATCTATTACTGAAGAACAAATAAAATCAAGTGATGAGGCATATTCTTGTTGAAAATGAGGGCATAATAACATAGGGTCAACATTACAGCTTTCTTGTGTGGCCGCTGATAATCAGAGCCTTCTATTGGATTGAAAGGTATCAAGTTCACATGATAAGTACGCCCCCACTGGTGGAGAAGCTCTGCAAGTTCTACTGCATGCTCTGTTTTGTCATTGACTCCAGCTGGCCAAAAGTAACACAAATACTGAGAAAAATGTCATTTACATCAATAGTCATGTTATTCAAGCATGTGTGAAGGGGGAGGGATGGGGATACAAAAGTTCTAAAGTGAATTGTACTTATAAAATAAATAGAACAAAATTAGTAGTTCTTAAGCGAAACATTGGTACCTAACAGTGCATACTCAAAGGAAACCCGTCGATTGGTCTCAAGGAAGTAATCCTTGCAATCTTTCATGATAGCATCCAGAGGGTAGGATTTAGCACTTGGCACAATTGCTTCCCTAAGTTTTTGGTTAGGAGCATGTAGGCTGATGCAAAAGAAGACAAGAAAATTAACAAGAAAATAAAGTTGCATTTGCATAAAATAATGAAAATAACATATTGGCATCAGACATGTATTAGATATAAAGGTCTTCTTCATAAGTAAATTTTTTTTTTTTTGGATAAGTAATAAACATTATCAGAAAATGGGATCGCACTCCAGATCGTGTGACTTTTGGGTCCACCCAACCTTCAGTTCCAGCTATTGAGGTGATCTTCAACACCCTCAGGCATAACCCACTTGACCCCAAATAATGTGAAAATCATGCTCCATAACTCATAAGCAATAGGGCAGTGAAGAAGCAAATGATTTACAATTTCTCCCATTGATTTGCACATTCAACACCAATCAATAATTAGGATCCTCTGTTTCTGTAAATTATCAATGGTCAGAATTTTCCCCATAGCTGCTGTCCAAAGGAAAAAAGCAACCTTAGTTGGGACTTTTGACCTCCACACACTTTTCCAATTAATTGTAGGATAGACCAAAAAATAGACCCTAGAGATTCCAGAAATTGGGGAAGCAGTGCAACGTTTGATTTACAGTCAATACTCAAAGACATTATTTTATTGGGGTTTAAAAGGAAGAAGAACAAGAAGAAAAGAAAAGATATGAGCTGATTCAGAAGTTTGGATTATGGACATTAAATCATAAGGCATAGTGGCAGGCAGAATTCATTACCTCCCATCAGCTTTTACTGGGGTCAATTTATTCTACAGTCAAAATTTCAGGGGTGGATATTTCTGGTTGAAGGACAAAAGGCTTAAAACGTAGTAAGTCACAATTTTGATAATGTGTTTATGAAATTTTGAATGATATGCGCTGCCCAAATTCTGGATTTTAGTAAACTTTGCAGGTAGATTTGCTATTAGCCTACTACAAAAGATTAAGGGTCAAATGTTTTCTGATATGGAACAAAAGGCAGTCCACCATATTTCTCCCACTCTACATTAGCCTGACCAACAATCTGAAACCCCTTGAACAAAATATGTGAATTCCAGTGTGGAACAGATGTACTCTCAAACTGTACATATGGGCCAGAAACAGCATATTGCAGCAACAAGATTCTCAATACCAAGCCAATTCTATCAATTAAACATATACACTTCAACAAAAATGGCCAATTACTCACAAACAAACAACATCAGTAAATGGTACATGGTATTAAGACACAAAAATTCTTGACTTCCTATTATAGATGACATACCTGACGGCCAATGTTGACTGAAGCTTGTGAGAAGCCAGCTTTCTTATTGTGTTTGGAACCCCCACAGTGGATATTGTGATCATTCTTTGCCCAATTTGCACATCCTTACAAACAAGAAAGACCCACCAAAATTGATATGATACTCAAAACTTATAGGAAAATGGAATTCTAATACTCTCTTTGTCCCATATTGTTAGTCCCATTTAGAAAATTCAATTTTTTAAGGAACATCATTTAATGAATTATCTTTCTAAGAACAGGTAGAATTTTTCAAATTGCCCTTCATAATTTAAACTCAGTGGAAGTATAAAAAAAGTGAAAAAAAGGGGTATTGACTTTTCAATAAAGTAAAGGGTAAATTAAGATAGTTATTAATATTGTGTTTATTGACTTTTCAAAATGGATCATATTTTGCAATAATCCCAAAAAAACCAACAATAAAGGATGGAGTAAGTAAATCACAAAGAATGTATAATATGTTAGCGGAAAAACCTCTTGCAATTATGTAAGTAAAAAACTAAAATAAACAAGTTATTAAAGGTTATCCACACAACAAACATTGGTAATGAAGCAATTAGATAATATGCATGAAACAGTTGTAAATTCACCTTATTCAAGCACTGGTGTGCTTCAAGTACCGACTTCAGGTTCAACATTGGCTCACCCATTCCCATGAACACCACATTTGTCACCCTATGCTTGAAGAGCTCCTCAATAGCTAAAACCTGTGTACAAAAATGTATTTACTTATTCATTGTATACAAAGCCAAGCTTGCTTTGAGTAAATTAATTTTTTCAGCATATTATGAAAATTATAGGCTTTTTATTTCCTTTTTTTTTTTTTTTTTTTTTGTCATTCTTCAAAATGAAATACCTCTATTCTACTTTGGTCACTTCATTTTTCAGAATTGCGTAAACAATAAAACATTCAAAGACCCCACCACCCTACCACACAGTGGACTTCGAAGAGTGGACATGGAAAAGACATTAGAGTTACCTGCTCAACAATTTCATGCCTCTTAAGATTCCTTGAAAATCCACCTTTTCCAGTGGCACAAAATGAGCAACGCAGTGGGCAGCCAACCTGAATATCCAAAATAAAGGCACATAAAAAACAAGTCAATAAACAAAGTACACTACAATATACTGATTGATTCACAGGTCAGAAAATCACCTGTGATGATACGCACGCAGTAAGTCTCACTGAACCTTTGCTATCTTCAACTGGTATGCCCACAGTTTCAATCAACCTGTTGTCCTCCAACTTAATCAATAGCTGCAGGATCAGTGGCAAGTAGAATTAAATAAGAGAAAAGAGACAACTTCCAAATCAAAATGTGAAGCAAAGACATTAGCAACCATATATTCACTCGACGATCAAAACTTTATGATAATATCTAAAGGACAAAGTTTTCCACCAAATCAGGCTGGAGGAATCTCCTCCTGCCGATTACGTGGCAGTTCATAAGACCATCCATGTGTCTTAAATCACGCGAGTTATTAAATTTAAACAAGTCACATTACAATTAAATAGATCATGTGACTAAAAGTACATGTGCGTAGTCTTATGAACAGCTTGGAAAATCCGAAAGTACCGTTTAACAAATTACAATTAGTAAAATAATCTAATCATATTCTTCTTACCTTAATAGTGCCATCAAGTGCAGTTACCGTGTTATGAATGGGCGACCGCCCGACTTTCCATCCAGCTTCTTCAAGATCATTCCTGAATGCTTGAGGCACTGTAAACCATGAAAACAGCACAAAAAGTCCAGTACAAGTCACACAATTATTATTATTATTTTTTTTTGGAAAAACGTAACAAAGAGGCTAGAATACATGAAAGAACAAATTGGGCAAAAAGAAAGAAAAGAGAGAATTTTCTCTCACATTGACTGAAATCTTGAATTTCTTTGACCTTTCTCTTGTAAATTAGATGATGGAGTTGCTTCCCTCTAAAGCTTTGCTAAAACATAATTCCAAATTTTTTTTTAAAATATTAAAAAATCATCACAAAAAAACTAAGAACTAATAAGCCTAATTGCTCAACTATGCCCAGTTATTCAAAATGTTATTCAGTTTTGATTTTAATTTTCTCGGGAACCAAACGTAGGAGAGGATAAGTGTTTTGCTTTTTTTTTTTATTACCTGACCGAAGTCGAGGGCGACCTGTTGGAGCTCCTGCTCGGACATGCCGAGGAGCACGTGCGAGTCCGCTTGGGAGGCACGTGCGGGAGAAGGAGGAGAAGAAGAAGACCTTATAGAGAGGTTGCGGGAGGATATAACAGCAGCAAGGAAGCGAGGTCGCGCCGCACGTGCGAGAGGAGCGGAGCACACGTGCTGAATTAGCGCCATTGAAGTGGCAATCATCACTCAGCTCAGTGCTCCGTTTAGGCAAACGCTGAAGTGTGAAGCAGAGCAGAGCAGAAGTGCAGAACCCCAAGCAAGCAAGCAAGCAAAGCCAATCGCTTAAACCTCAGCCTTCGGTTGCAAAATACGATAATAACCCTCTCTATCTGTTTTGGACGACTTGCGTTTTTTATCTAGATGGCAAGTAAACGACTTTCACTACTGGTATGTAATGTAGTAAACGACCGTGGGTAGAAAATGGGAAAACTATCCTCTTCTCCTGAAAAAAATTTATCTTACGGAGGGATGACAATGGAACGGGGCTGAAAATCGGGTTAGGCGTGCCTGTCATCACTTTGGGTAGGGGGAAAGTATGGATCTCACACACACTGAAAAATATGCATATATTTAATGTATGGCATACTTTCTCATAAGAAAAGGATATTGCTTCTTTTCTTTTTTTCTTTTTTTAAATGAATAGCCAAGTGGTTCTTAAAGAATAAGTCTTCTACCACAGTTTCTCAAAAAAAAAAAAAAAAAAAAAGTCTTCTATCACAATAATTTTCACAACTTTAAGGCTGTGTTTGGTTCAACGGAAATGCTTCTCCAGGCGTAAAATATTTTCAACTAAAAATATTTTTCGGAAATGAAAATGATTTCAGGTGTTTGGATGTGTTTCTGCAAATTCTCTAGAAAACACATTTTCTCAGCTTCCAAACAAATATTATAATCGGAAATTTGAATATATAAACCAAATCAACCATAAAACATAACCAAAAAAATCCAGTCTTTCTCTTTTCATCAGCATCGATCGTGAGAGAGGGAGAGGGAGAGTGAGTCTGAAGGTGAGATGGGCGAGTGGGTCTAAAGGTGGCGACGATGACGGTCCGATGCGATCTAGAGGGGTGCGATCTCGGCGGGTGAATCGAAGGGTGGATCGGACTGAAGGAAACTCACCGTGGGTGGATCGGAGCTCGGTCTGTGGGTCAATGAGGATGAGGGATGGGTCAATCGGTTCGTGGGTTCGTGGCACGATCTCACCGTCACGTGGAGGGGACGAGGACGGCGATCTAACCGGCGTGATCTCAAACTCGACGGCGTGATCTCTCTCTCTCTCTCTCTCTCTCTCTCTGTTTGTGCTTCTATGAGTCCTTTCTCTCTCTCTCTCTCTCTCTCTCTCTGCGCGTCTCTAGAAATGATTTAAAGGTAAAACAGAAGCTGAAAATATTTTCCGGATCAAATGGGCTATTTTACGGTCAAAGTAAATGATTTTCCGAAAAACTCTATTTTTCATGCGCAACCAAACACACGGTTTCATGTAAAAGGACTTCCTGAAATCATTTTCAGCCAAAACAAATGCAGCCTTAGTCACAACTCACCTACATGGCGAGTTGTAAGTGATGGAAAAAAATGATTAGTTCATGTGGGTTCACAATTTCACCACTCATAAGTTGCCATGTGGACAAGTTGTGGCAAAGTTGTGAAACTGGTTCCTAAAATAAGTTAACGTTACAGTCTTGCCTAATGCCTATTGAAAAGCATTACACATGAGCAAATTGCAGTTTCTGATCCGGATTCATAGACAAGCAACCTAAGCATTAGTCAATCGGATCATTTAAGGATGACTTGGGATTACATTTGTAAACTTTATGCTCTCCTCCTTAATCAGCATTAATAATAATAGTAACATAAATCAATTCTCGTAAACCCAAGGCCAACTGAGGAATGCATCATGGAGTCAGCTTGTATGACATAATCACACCAACTGCTTTCAATGTATGAAAGGGAAGTGTACAAAACTGTTCAGAGGCTCATGATGAGCCTGGATATATTTGTGACAAACTGACAATAAAAGGGCAACATTTGATACTTGCAATTTTTTGTTTAATAGTGAGTAGTGACTCTAGTGACAGAAATCTTAATTGTCAGTCATTGCTCATCACACTATATTAGACTTCAGCTGTATTTTCAACTTTCTACACTGGTATGTAGTATGTACTGGAAAAGGAGGTGTTCCCAAGCACAAAGGCTAAAAATCCTGGCCTTTGTACTTATTAAAAAACAAAAACAAAATTCCTGGCCTTTGCTTTATATATTGATGTGTATCCAACCGTGAGACTGCAACCCAGCTGATCTGAAAATAAGGCAAAAGAAAGCATAAATAAGAAAATTTTGAAAAATATCCAAATAAAGGGAAAAATGAATAGAGGATTAATATATCAAACTATCAACCAAAAAAAAATCTTTTTACCAACAAGTAAATGAATTTAATACACATGGTGTAAAATTGAAAACAGTGAAATGAATCAACAAGTACGCAGATGAGGATGACAGACTCAAAATTGCCCAAAATATACTTATATAAGGTTTCTTTTTAGGTGAATTAATCTATAATTTTTATCAGGAATAGAAACTTTAGCAGTTCTCAATGCATTTGGTTCATTCTTTACCACCTTTATTCATATCCTAGCTTCAGTAGTAGTTTGGCTTTTCTCACTGAACAGTTATGCATTTGCTTTCTGTCTTTTGTCATAACCAGCACAACGTAGAAACCTAAGCTGCAATTTCCACCTCCGATATCCATCACAGTCCAACCTCAGCTGTCATCTACGTCTTGATATGAAAAAATAAATGTATTTTACCAAAACTTCAAGCTAATATGCCTTCACAAAAATCTATCCACCCACTAGTGGCCATTTGGCCTAGCAATCCAACTAAAACTAGCAATGTGGCTTAGAAATATTCAGCTGTCCCTCAATCAGGAAAAATTAAGAGATTGAGCCCTCAAGTCCCCCTTTACAAATATTTAAGGGCAAGGTAAAAGACCACTCTATTGGCTAGGGTTATAAAAAGAAAAAATTACTACCTAACATACAGAGGATGAGAGAGAATTATACTACAAAATGAAAGATCATTATCCTTAATTTATAAACCTGAGCAATCAGGCGCAAAAGCTGTGTATCTCACCCCATCCACTAGAAGAGCCTTGGCACTGATCTCCTTGGTACTTTGCCTTCAAGCTTTAGTCTTCTATACGCTTCTCTAATGTGGCAAGGCCGAATAGGCCCAGAATCCTTCCAGTCAGTCATAACCACTCTAGCTGTAAACAGAAATGCATCAACAGAGGATACATAGAAGGCTGAACGAATTTTAAGTATCTGAAAATATGGTTATATAAGACTAAGACGTGCACTAGATTTACATGTGATTCTGGGGGAACGTGATAGAGAAAGCATCAATAGCCCCCAAAGGCTGTTGCTAGGTCCACCACTGCCAAAGGGGATCACTTGTATTTTGGAAAATACATGTCAACTTAAGTTTTGAAATTTGTATAATATATGCATACCAGTCTCAACAATATCACCAACAAACATTTTTGCTGTCGCTGACACTGCAACTATCATTGGCTCGGAAACTGCCCGCATTCCAGTGATGCTCAGTAACAACTACACTTTCACCATATGAGAGAAACAAACAAAAAATTAGGGAAAACTTTAATTGCACTAATTAATCACCTACCAGTTCTATTGCTGCACTTCAAGAAAGCTGCATAAAAATGCCTACTAAGAGGTCAACAAGCCTAAAAGGTCTTTCTCCAAATTATTGTCTCCAGACTATGTTGTTCTACATTTTCTTTTTTCCCTCACACATTCATGGAACACGTTCATTGGCAACACTCAGTCCAATGGAAGTGTTTCATTATAGGTGGCTGGCTCCTCAACATACCAAGACTCAGATCACATAAGTGGAGGAACCAATAAATTTTTAGGCAAAAGTAAAAAGGTATTTTGGGTGGTCAATAACTCAACTTGACCAAGCCTTACAAAGACCCAACTACAAGGGACAGAAAACAAGGGAAAATAGAAGGAAAATTCACAGCAAATATATAGAACAAGGCAACAAGCATACCTTTCTCATGTCGGATTTTTTAAATCGAGACCTCCGAAAGAACTCATACCTCTCCATCTGTTCCTCTGTGAACCGTGAGAGGATAGCCCTGAAAAGTATAGAGCAAGATGTAGTTGTAATTCTCCATAATAAACGCAAAAAAGCAAGATGTCTATCAGTTCTCCATAAAGGTAAACCATCTATTATATTTTGATTTGCAGTAAATTGGTTTTACATCAACTATAACTTCTGAAAAGTTGGGGAAAAAATCCCTCTTTTTTTAAAAGAAAAAAATAGTGTAGATTTTATTAGATAATGAGTAACTATGCAGTTAGGACATCAGATGCAAGTATATCAGAAAGGCATGGAGGGTGATCCTCCATCCAGTACATCCCATTTCTTACAATTATTTAACTTGGAATTAGGACAAGCTAATTTGGTTTCTTTTACCATAGTAAAAGATAACATTCCCATATATGTCTGCAAGACATAGCAGAAAGAACTCAAATAATCTTCTACATACTGTGTCCTAGCAGCTTTGTCAGGGTCACTCTTATACGAAATATTTCTGATGTTGATGTCCACATTATCATCCTCTTCATCCTCATCCTCATCTTCATTGTTGCCAGTGGATGCATTAGTCCCAGCTGGCGCTATCACGGCCGGCGATGTTAACACGTTAGCAGGAGTCTGGATTTGACTTTCAATGTCCATAGAATCAGCAGTAGGGGAATCAGGTGGCAATTCTTCTACATCCTTAAATGCCACCTCAAACGGGTCCACAGATTGCCTCAGTTCCATTGTCTCCTTTTTCCAATGATAATAATCTCATCAGTCAATGATCATAACAAGATCTACGTTCCAAAACACATACATTACAAACTAAATAGCCTAATAACAATGCAAACAATTAACAAGAATACCCTCTTCCCTAATCTCATTCAAGAATTTCAACAAACATATAAAATACAAAATCTAGCAAACCCCAATTGTCTACACATTCACCAACCACTTAATTATTATCAAACTCTATGCATATAAAATTGAACCAACATGATAGTATTAAAAGCTATATTGCTATAACAAACATGTAAAGCACAAACTATAACCAACCCAACATACAGTTTCCCTACAGAGTTACATTTTGGCAGCATTGAGTTGGGTTTTGGATTTGGTATTTAATAGTATTTAAAGGCTTTATTCTATATGATAACATTGATTTACTGAACCCAGCAAATTGAGGCTGTATTATTAAAGCTCTAGTCCATTTGAGAATGCATAAGCTTAATAGGCACAAATTATATACGGCATTTTATCAAACACGTAACGTGTATAACGGTAAGGTGTTTGCGAATCAAATTCAAACCAATTAGCAATGAAGAAAAAAGAGATGTTGATACCTAGGGTTATAGAGAGCGATTGCTTTGGATGATGGAATTGTGACGTGAATTGTGAAGCGCCTTTGGAGGTTGGAGTTGGATCTTGAAAGTTGAAACCGCCTTCCCAACTGTTTATATATATTGAGAATTTGATAGGTATTGGGCTCGAGTTCCTTTTATTATTTTTAGACCGGGCCTCAATATTGAGATTTTTTAAGTTCCAAAAAAGTCCGGCCCATTACCAAGTACTTGGATGATCACAGACTCTTTTTATTTTTTTTTGGGTAGAGGTTTAATAATTTGTAATAATTATAATTTAGAATTACTACATTTTTGGGTAAAGGTATTTTTTTTGTGTTTCTTTTACATAATTTGATACTTATCCAAATTGCACAATTTGTGTTCTAAATTCCGTCTATATTCTACTGTAATAGTAATAAAAGATAAGCACCGTGCTATTGTAATCAAAGAAAAGCAATGAGTAAGGTTTAACCCACAAAGGCGTATTAAAAAAAATGATAATCATAAGAAATGAAGAAGACTCAAAGTCCAAATAATTAGAAGGCGGTTGATTTCTTTATAAAAATAAAATAGAAAAGAGTAATGTACATTGACATACTTGTTGAACTGGAACAATTAGAACTGCACTTTTGTTTTTGTAAGTAAAGTTTTCTCTTTTTTGGATTTTGAATTTAGAAAAGATGATGATGATAGTTTAGAGAAAAAGAATATGGAACTGAGAGAGGAATTGAGGAAGAAATAAATTGAATAAGTTGAGTAACTAATGTGACAATTGTTTCTATATTAAAATAAAAAAATAAAATAAATAATGTGATAGTTGTCCTATTTTGTAGGCAGCATTTTACATGGGAGTTAGAAATTATTTTTAGCATGTTCTCTTTAAGTTTTGTATCTACTTTTTAGTATTTTTTCAACCAAAAAAAAAAACACCAAACATGAGATAAGATTAAGGAGCAAGGGAACCAGGATATTCAAAAAAAAAAAAAAGGAGTTAAGTCTTGATAAAGGGGAAAAAAAAAAAAAAAAAGTGAAAACGTGGAGTAATGCTTAGTTTGAAAACCAACTGGAGTTAAACATTGCCTATTTTGTAGGTAAGGTTACATGTGGGAGTTAAAGGTGTATTTTTACTATGTTATTGTCAAGCTTTATCTCTACTTAAATTTAGGCAGTAAGGATATTTTGGAACAAAAAAAATGTCCAGTCCAAATAAGTGAAGCCCCTTAAATATTAGTATAAATAAACTAAATACCTAAACTTGGATGCATATATGATATAACTTTTTTTTTTTTTTTTGATAATCTATATGATATAATATATACGAACACTACTTAACCCAAAAGTTTATCTATTAGTTTGAACTCAACTATGTTAATTCACCATTCACTCATCTCCACTATATTTTGTATAATATTTAAAAGTTAAAACGTAATATTTATTGTCGCTAAGCTTTTGTTAAGTCATATCAGCGTAGTATTTTAGTCCATTTCAGTTCACTTTGGTCAATTTCAGTCCAGTTTAGTCCACTTCAGTCCATTTCAATCCACCTCCGTCAACTTCAATCCACTTCAATTTAATTCGGTCCATTTCGGTCAACTTCGGTTTGGTGCAGTCCACTTCAATTTATTTTAGTCCACTTCCGTCAACTTCAGTCTATTCGGTCAATTTCAGTCTAATTTGGTCCATTTCAATACACTTTTGTCAAATTCGGTCCATTTCAATTCATTTGGTCCACTTTGGTCAATTTCGGACTAATTGAGCCTTAAAAAGCAATAAAATTGATAAATATTCACAATAATACCTTAAAATTCAAGTTTCAATAATATAGGCATTATACATATATTTGGAAAGGAAAAAGAATGTTACAATTATAATCTTATATAATAATTTAAACTTAATGTAACATGTTAAAAGTGTTCCATGGAATAGGGGTGTGCGTTTTTTTATTAATATTGTTGGATATGTTCAAATTAGTTAATTGATTTATTTTCAAAAAATAAAATAAAAAAAATAGTCAATCGATTAGTGTGTATATATATTTTTTAAAAAGTCTTTTTAATAACACCTTTCCATTTATATAAAACAATATTATAATTATATAATTTAAATTTAATTATTTGTGTGTGTGTGTAAAAGCTTAATCTAAGTTTTGATTGTTTATGAAAAGCTTAGTCTAAGTTTCCTCATATGCAATGATATTTCCATAATTCTAAAACTTTAAGAATATTTGAATTTTACATCTTAAATTCTAAAACTTTAGGATATAAAATCTAAATATCCAGATGTTCCTCACAAAGCCAGATACCACGCTGATATCATTAATACTCCACTATATTTTGTATAATATCTAAAAGTTAAAACATAATATTTATTGTCACTAAGCTCTTTTTATGTCATATTAGCGTAGTATTTTAGTCTATTTCAGTTCACTTTAGTCAATTTCGGTCCAGTTTAGTCCACTTCGGTCCATTTCAGTCCACCTCCGTCAACTTTAGTCCATTAGGTCCACTTCAGTTTAATTTGGTCCATTTCGATCAACTTCAGTTCGATGCAGTCCACTTCAGTCTATTTCAGTCCACTTCCGTCAACTTTAGTCTATTCGGTCAATTTCAGTCTACTTTAGTCTAATTTGGTCCATTTCAATACACTTTTGTCAAATTCGGTCCTTTTCATTTCATTTGGTCCACTTTGGTCAATTTCGGACTAATTGAGCCTTAAAAAGCAATAAATTTGGTAAATATTCACAGTAATACCTTAAAATTCGAGTTTCAATAATATGGGCATTATACTTATATTTAGAAAGAAAAAAAAATGTTACAATTATAATCTTATATAATAATTTAAACTTAATGTAACATGTTAAAAATGTTCCATGGAATAGGGGTGTGCCTTTTTTTATTAATATTATTGGATATGTTCAAATTAGTCAATTGATTAATTTTCAAAAAAAAAAAAAAAAAGTCAATTGATTAGTGTGTGTGTGTGTGTATATATATTTTTAAGTCCTTTTAATAACACCTTTCCATTTATATAAAACAATATTATAATTATATAATTTAAATTTATTTATTAAATTTAATTATTTGTGTGTGTGTGTGTGTAAAAGCTTAATCTAAGTTTTGATTGTTTGAAAAGCTTAATCTAAGTTTCCTCATATGGAATGATATTTCCATCCATCCTTTCTTGCTAGTTGCTATAATTATATGACTTATAAAAAAAAATGCCACATCATAATTAATACTCCTATATAACTTTAGGACATGTTACTGCATAACACCATACCCAAAGGGTACTATCAATTATGCAATCCAACAATTTTCTTGCTTACAAATTTCTATGTTGCATATGTAGTTAGAAAAAAGGTGCAAAATCATGTGAATGACCCCAAGGCTTTCCTCATGTTTACCATGTTTCAGGCACGACAAGAAAATGAGTCAAAGAAATGTTGTTCTAATATCATTAACTAAACAAAAACTGTACAATAATCAACAGTGGTATACATACTCTGAGCACAAGATATGGTATTCATCCAAATAACCATCCCCACCCCCCCCCCCCCCCCCCCGACCCCCTCCTTTTCTTTCCTTTGAATGAATAAATGTAGTATAGGCTAAGGCTATAGCATTATATATATATATATATATATATATGTGTGGAATGTTTTTTCTTCTTTTATGTTTGAAGCTGAGGAGCGGATGGCCCAGGAGAAGAAGCAGCTTTCTCATTGGAAGCTTCATTTACACTTGAATTGCAAGGTTGGCTTTGATGCTTCGGACCATTGCTTGAATTGCTAGTAGAAATGGGTTTGATTTCATTTCGAGAGCCACCAGTGTCATTGGAGTCCTGAAGTTGCTCCAATATTCTTACGACCTTATCCATGTTTGGCCTGAACCTGGGTTCTACTGATAAACATTGAATTGCAAGGTTGGCTACTTTCAGTGCTATACCAAATGAATACTGGCCTTCAATACGAGCATCAAAAACATGTAGAACTTTCCGTTTGCTGGTAAGGTAACGCTTGGCCCACTCAACTAAATTTTGTTCCCCAGATGGCCTGTTGTTGTCCATTACTCTTTTACCAGATATCATTTCTAGGAGCACAACCCCAAAACTGTAAACGTCGCTTTTGGTAGTTAAATGACCTTCATGAGAATAGAATGAACTGTGTGTCAAATCCCAATATAGAAAGTTACAGAGTAAACTAAAGCATTCACCAGGAGCTCTATAGTCCATACAGTGGGTACAAGATACAGGGCTAAGTTTGAAGCATTACAAACATGTGCATGAAAGTGAAAAATAGGGATCTGTGAAGTTGGAATGGAGAAATTGAGTTACAAAGCTTCAAATAGAGTTAAGAGTGAGTAACTTGGGACTTAATAGTACCCAAATTGGACTTGAAGTCACAAACAGAATAACCGGAGAAGACTAGTTTCACTACAACTTCCTCAAATGCCACAGTTGACTAACCAAGTCTGGTCAAGTTTTTTTGGGAAGCCAGAAGTTTGATGGAAAATAATATTATCTTTCCATGTTTCATGTATTCGCATTAGAAGCATCAAGCATGTATAAAAAAAACACAAATACAATTGCAGGTCAAATAACAATTTGGAAAATTTTGCAGATAGTTGGAGTTGGGACTTAAAATTGATTGCAGAAAGCTCGAGAAAGGGTGTGCTGAATGCAGACAGTTTGTGGATATAAAGTTTTTATTTACCCAAAAATTCGAAGGTACCATCTCTTGAAAATTTATGGAAGGTGAGGGAATGAATCTCAAAATTATGTTGAAAGGTGGTCTGTGATCTAATTTAAGGAGTACAGGTAGAAAATTACCCAGCACAATAAACAGAAAATCCAAACTAAGAGTCTTTGTTAAGTGTGAAAAGAAGTGAGAGGTAAACACCTATTGGTGCTTTATAATTTAAAAATATGTCACTGTTAATGAATATGCCATTAGCTATCCTATTTATAAAATAGAGGCCTGGATCAGTGAAGAAAACAAGAAGCAAGTGATGAAGTAATTGTGTCTGGCACAGCTATGCGAGGACAATAGATAAACCTTATGGCAATACTTCAAGCTTATGAAGTTAAACAATACGCAAACATGAACAAAAATCTGTAAAGTTTAAGGTACCTGTGGCCATATACTCGGGAGCTGCATACCCATAGGTTCCCATGACCCTTGTAGAGACATGGCTTTTTTCACCTGTTGGACCATCCTTGGCCAACCCAAAATCTGAGAGTTTTGCATTAAAGTTCTGCCATTCACAATGAAGAGTGGGTTAGAGCATGTCCAACTGAATTCTCTAGATGCCTTAAAATTAGAAGAATTGAAATTTTTTTAACATACGGAATCCAACAGGATATTAGAAGTTTTGAAGTCACGATAAATGACTTTTGCTTCATCACTGTGTAGGAATGCTAGACCCTTAGCAGCACCAAGTGCAATCTTCATACGGTAGTTCCAAGAAAGTGGTTGAATGTAAGAAGCCCCTGTTCCAAGATCTTTAAAATGAGATTATGATTTTAACAGAAAAGTTTAAGGTCCTTAACAATAGATAAACAATGAGTACATTAATATAGTGAAAGTAAATAAAGGAGAAGGATATTAATAACTCACTCCTAAACAGATGATTCTCCAAGCTGCCCCGAGGCATGCATTCATACACCAAAAGCCGTTGGTCATCCTCTAAGCAGTAACCGATCAATTTCACCAGATTAGGATGATAAAGCTGCCCCAGGTAGTTGATTTCTGCCTACACTTGAAGAGGATCCACAAAATTAATCAATTGTAACTCCTGAAGATATAATGTGCAACACCATCTATATAAAATTTAAATTAAAAAAAAAAAAAAAAACCTACCTAAAGCAAGAATGGTTGAAGACTTCCTATGAATTTATTGCATTGTTGAAAAGAAGCTCATCAAATCTCTTACAAGTTTTTAAACCATAACATTCCAATACTAATAAATTTCTAAAACACTTGGCTCTACCCTACTACCCGACTCATATGAAATACAGTTAAGGTTCAACACAAAAAGGCTTTAGATAGGTATCAAGAAAATGCAAACAAGCCAAAGAAAAGTAGAAGTAACACTCACCAACCATTCCTTGTGACCCTGGAGACCTTCTTGGTTAAGCCTCTTCACGGCAATAACTATGCCAGTCCCAGGCTTGGCAGCTGTAAATGAATGCTCATCGATCCATCCCTTGAAGACACAACCAAAACCACCTTCACCTAATACACTGTCAGGACGGAAATTCCTGGTGGCTGTTTTGAGATTGTTAAAGGTGAAACTTTTCAAATTGGAGGACTGCAAGATCTCGCCCTCTGACCGAGGAGTTGAAGGCACCGAGACAGATGAGATTTTGCTGTTTGAACAGCTCAAATCATTCCCAATTTTTTGACCACATGTTGAACTCACCCCTGCAAACATCAATGTCATGTGACAAGTAAATTAATCTAGAATTCCGGCATAGAATTGAGAGATCTTCTTACAAACTTATCATCAACTTGTACATGGTAAAACTAAAAGAAGTAGGGGAAAACCCCATTTTTTTTCTCTTCAAATTCATTCAGTACAGAAAAGATCAAATAAAGCCCATATCAATAAATCTATATGACAAATTGACAATGTTATAAGGTAGAAACTTTAGCTGATTTAGTTTTCTCAAGGTCCAATGCAGCTAAAATCTATTGATTCAAAAAAATAAAAAATAAAAACCTCTGTTATCCTAAACAACTTTACCAACCCACAGGAAAAAACTGCAAAACAAGTGTGGGGTGTTTGTGTGTGAGAGAGAGAGACAGAGAAAACTCTCAAGAAAGTATATACGCAGAAATTAAATCCAGCTTTTGAATTTAAGGTTTTTTTTTTGTCATCAATATTACATGGAAAAAACAATTGTAGCCTCACCTGAAACAAGCCAACTATGTAGCTTGGATAGCAAACGATTACATAAGTTTTTTTTTTCCAATCAACAATTACATAAAGATTTAGAATTAAGATTCATAAACCAGTCAAAAAGAACAAAAATTTTCATATAGACCCAGATGGAGAACCAAACAAAGCATCAATGTTCAGCCACAGAGAAACCAAAACAAAGATCCATCCCAATGAAACTTATCAGAAACTATTCAAAAAAGAAAGCAGGATAGAGATGCTGTATTGCATGTTTCAACAATCAAAGGCCGCAACTTCTTAGCAGAGAACAGGTGAAAGAATTAGAGGAGCGAGGTACGTACTGAAACAGCAAGCTAGCATACCATCGTGAAGAGGACTCTCAGCTTTGATTTTAACACTAAAGCACGAACCCATGAATTCAAAATTGAAAAAAGCTTCACTGTCTCTCAGAATCGGTATATCCTCTCAAAAGGACACACGGTGCAGCTTTGTTTTGAGTACTTTACAGTTTACACAGACATAGCCACAGCTTTGGCTGTGGGAAATAGAAAACTGTGAGTGTGTAGTGTGAACAACTTGCAGCAGGACAAGTCAAACCAACTAATAAAGTACTTTTTCATTTTCTTATAAACTATTTCTAAAATGATTTATTAAAGAATGCTTGAGAGCATACATTAGTAAAACTCATCATATAATTACATATCAATATATAATTGAGAAAAAAGATTATGAAAATTGTTGTCCTCTTATTTCAAGATAGTTATCTTTAGTAGGTTTTACTAACTAATGCCCTTATGGTATGCATTAATAAACTATTTAAAGAAAATTTTTATAAAAAAATAACTAACTTTTTTGACAATATTTTTAAATTCTCACCAAAAAAAAAATTCTAAAATTGATGATTAAACTAAACGGCCCTTTTTAGTAAAGGATTTGGACCCCATATGGGTGGTGGCTATTGAAACGTGCAATTATCCCTTATTTTAGTTATTTATAGTTGAAAAGGTGAAAAAGGTGAAAGGTAAAAGATGAAAAGGAATTATATAGCACAAGCCAAGAAATCGAAAGCTTCACTGTCGTCTCCATTAGACACATCACCACCTGCTTCAGAATTGAAATGTTATAGAAAAATAAATGTGAACAACATGCAAGTGATGCAACTGCTACAAAAGTCAAACTAACCAAGCCCCGTGAGGGTTAAACAAAAAACAGGTACTCCCAAGTGTGAAAGCAAAGGCTTTTTTTGCGTGAGGTATTAGCTGTCACTTACATGCATGACCGCCAAGTTGATTAGAAAATTGAAAAGAAAAAGAAAAGCCCAAGATTCTAGAGATATATGGCAGAGCGGCGTATTGGAAAAGCAGTGAAAACCTTGGACTTATCTTTGCGTATGTTTTCTCGGAAAGTTCTTATTTTTAGAACATCGAGATGGACTAACGTGAAGAGTCTGACTTATCAGCTTGTTTGGTTAACTTTACATGCAAGTGGAGAGAGAGAGAGAGAAATAAAGGCCATGGGGGAAGGAAGAGGTTGGGAAAATGGCAATGATGGTTGGAGCTTTATGCTTTTTCTTGTTGGCTTTGCTATGATCTTCCAAGCAAATGGCGACAATAATTCATGACCCTTGTTGGTCTTCAGCTGTTTGATTACCAGTCAAGGCCAATTTTGATCGTATATGGATAAGATTAGACTTAAGATTAAGGGGGTGTTTAGTAGAGCAGTTTTTTTTGGATCGAGCAATGTTTATTATACACAAATTGTTTTGTAAGTTATGATTTCAGTTACTTTTTAGTCTTTAGTTGAAAATTTTGAAAAAACACCGTAGAAATCCCACAAAAAAAAAAAAAAAAAACTGTGTACAATAGTTTGTGTGCAATAAATTTAGCTCAAATCATCTTTTTGTTCATATAAAGCCACATTTATAAAAGTACAATTGTACTTTAGTCTACATTCAACAAATAAGCTTGAATCAAGAAAAAGAGAAGGAAAGGAAAAAGAAAACAAGAACACTACTACAAACGCACGCTGGCTTAGATGGGTGATGATTTTATTTTAGTCAAAATGGCTTTATTTAGATGTCTCTCTAATAAAGGTGTAAAAGGCTTGCATATTAAAAAAAAAATTCATGCCATCCAAATTGCAGTCCATCATGTACAACTCTTCAGATTTTCCAGTTAGCTTAAAAACTAAAAAAACAAAAAACAAAAACAACTCTTCAGAATTTCCGATAGCCATTTTTCCTTTTAAAAAAATGTAGAATAACTGGGAAAAGAGCATAATTAACAAGAAAATTTTGAAGAACAAAATAATATAGGTAAATTTCATCAAATCGAACAATGATGGGTTCAGTCAAATCAACGAAATATATTGAAAAATAGAGAGAAAACTAAATTGCTGAATCAATTCTTCTTGATGAAATGAAAAAATGAAAGAAGATACATTATAGATAGTATGCCCTGTTCTATATATACACGAAAACAGAGTGCAGAAGGAAGTAACAGATTTTCCCTCCAATCATAACAGAAAAATAACCAATTAGCTATTTACACGGTACCAATTGCAATGTGACATCTGTCCCCTTCATTTGGTTCTTCTTCTCCATCTGTCACGTGTGATTCTCTTTGAGATTTTCTTTCTTTTCTAATACTCCCCCTCAAGTCCTGAGCTGGAGGATCATGGACTTGGAGATGAGTTTCAATTGGTGACTGTGCCAACAAGTGCTGTGATGTGAAAATGTCTTGTAAACCCAACTTTTGTGTCAATCTCGTGAAGGAATTTAAGCCTAAAGCTTTGGTGAATACATCAGCTATCTGAGCATTTGAATTCACATGAAATGTCTTTATCATACCTTCCAAAATTTTGTCTCGGACCAGGTGACAGTCCACTTCAATATGTTTGGTCCTCTCATGAAATACTGGGTTAGCAGCTATATACAAGGCTGCTTGATTGTCACAAAAAAGCATAGCTGATTTAGGATGCTCAATTCTCAGATCCTTGAGAAGCTGAAGTACCCAGGTTATTTCACAAGCTACACTGGCCATTGCCCTGTACTCGGCCTCTGCTGATGATCTTGAAACAACCCCTTGTTTCTTTGATCTCCATGCTATCAAACACTCTCCCAAATACACTGCATAGCCTGTTAGGGACCTTCTGGTATCAGGGCAGCCAGCCCAATCAGCATCACAGAATGCTTTGATATGCAAATCAGATTTGCTTGAGAAGAAGAGTCCCTTCCCTGGTGAGCCTTTTATGTACTGAAGAATCCTGTGAGCAGCAAGGAGATGAGGCTCTCTAGGCTTTGAGACAAACTGACTTAACCTATGCACAGCATAAGTTATGTCAGGCCGTGTTAAAGTCAAATATAAGAGTCGCCCAATCAACCTTCTATACATCGCAGGATCTGCCAAAAACTTCCCTTCATGTTTCGAAAGCCTTAAATTCTGCTCCATAGGAAATTTCACTGGTTTTGATCCAAGAAAACCAGTCTCCTTCAAGATTTCAAGTGCATACTTTCTCTGTGTCAAGCTGATACCTGCATCAGTCCTTGCAACCTCAAGTCCCAAAAAATACCTCAGAGAACCAAGGTCTTTCAGCCCAAATTTATCATCTAACAGCTTCTTCAATTTAGTCACACAATCAGGGTTGTTACCAGTAAGCAATAGGTCATCCACATACACCAAAAGTACTGTAAAAGAGTTCCCTTGAGTGTGAGTAAACAGGGAGTAATCTGACTTGGATTGAACAAATCCCATTTGAAGAATGGTCTTGGAAAATTTGTCAAACCACTGTCTTGAAGCCTGTTTAAGTC
Source organism: Quercus aquifolioides (assembly GCA_019022515.1). NCBI lineage: Eukaryota > Viridiplantae > Streptophyta > Magnoliopsida > Fagales > Fagaceae > Quercus > Quercus aquifolioides. The sequence continues at coordinate 6,931,915 of CM032329.1, forward strand.
CATAGAGACTTTTGTTTAGTTTACATACCAGATGGCCCTCCTTGCTGTGAAAGCCTGGTGGAAGACACATGAACACATCCTCATTCAGGTCACCATGCAAGAATGCATTGTTGACATCCATTTGGTGAAGGAACCAGCCATTCACAGCAGCCAAAGTGAGCACAATCCGCACTGAGACAGATTTAGCAACTGGTGAAAATGTCTCAGAATAGTCCAATCCAAACTTCTGTGTGAAACCCTTAGCAACCAGCCGAGCCTTATATCTTTCAATAGTGCCATCAGGAAGGTACTTGACCCTATAAACCCATTTACAACCTATAGGTTTCTTACCAGGAGGCAAAGGCACCAAACTCCATGTATTAGTGACCTCTAGAGCTTCGATTTCCTTATCCATGGCAGCCCTCCATTCAGGAAATTGCACTGCCTGATGGAATGAGGCAGGGTCTGAAGGAGTGGAATTAACAGCCATGACAAAAGACTTGAAAGTAGGACCAAGATGAGAATAGTCCAAATAATCTGAGATATCATATGGCAGGCCAGAATTGGGCTTAGAGCTGACAGATTTGCAAGCATACTGAGATAGGTAAGGAGGTGGCTTATGAGATCTAGTTGATTTTCGAAGAGGTGGATGAAAACTGGAAGGAATGGCAGAAGGGTTAAGTTCTGCAGAAGCAGATGGGGCACTAGGAGCTGCAGTGGATGTTGCATCAGGTGCTACACTAGGTGCAGTAGCAGGTGCTGCATCAAGTGCATCACCAGAGGCAGGAGAAGCTGCATTAGATGGGGCAGCAAGAGTAGGGTCTAAAAGAGTGGCAGTGGATGGGGCACTAGGTGCTGCACTGGATGCTGCATCAGGTGCTGCACTAGGTGCAGTAGCATGTGCTGCATCAGGTGCAACACCAGAAGCAGGAGTACAATGAGGAAAAATGAAGTCTTCAAGGTAAGAAGTGGAAGGTTGTGAGGAAAGAGCATAGGGAAAAATATGTTCATAGAAAACAATATTTCTGGAAATGTGGACAGTATTGGAGGTGAGATCAAGTACCTTATAGCCTTTAATGCCTTGGGGATAGCCTAAGAACACACATTTTCTAGCTCTAGGTGCAAACTTGTCTCGGTTGTGAGGTAAAGTTGAAATAAAACATAAACAACCAAAGCACTTGAGATGAGTGTAAGGTGGAGGTGATTTAAAAAGAAGCTCATATGGACTCATGTTACCTAAGGACTTGGAAGGAAGTCTATTAATGAGGTAAACAGCAGTTAAAATGCAATCCCCCCAAAAACATAAAGGAAGTTGTGATTGAAACTTTAAGGCTCTTGCAACATTGAGAATGTGTTGATGTTTTCTCTCAACAACAGCATTTTGTTGAGGAGTATCAACACATGTCAATTGATGCAAGATGCCATTTGAATGAAAAAAATTTTTAAGAAAGAATTCAGTTCCATTATCACTTCTTATTGTTTTGATTTTGCAGTGAAACTGAGTTAAAACCATAGAAGCAAACTGTGGCAGATACACTTGTGTTTCAGATTTACTTTTGAGTAAATAAACCCAAGTGCATCTAGAAAAGTCATCAACAATGGTTAAGAAAAATCTGAAACCATCAACTGTGCTGGTAGCAAAAGGGCCCCAAAGATCACAATGAATTAAATCAAAGGGTTTAGATGAAACATGAGTACTAGCTGAAAAAGGAAGTTTCTTCTGTTTTGAAAAATGACAAATATCACAACAAGAAGCTGTTTTATTAATATGAACATCATTTACATATTGCTTCAACAATTGAAGTTTAGAATTTGAAGGATGGCCTAATCGGCTATGCCATAAATCTGATGAAGAAACAGGTGTAACAGCAGCAGCAGTAAGGGCAGATGCATAAGAATTACAACCTGAATCTTGTAGCAGAAATAGGCCATTGTGTGCCTTACCCAGACCAATCATGCTCCATTGAGCAAGGTCCTGAATAAAACAACAATCACCAAGAAAAATGAGGCAACAGCAAAGAGATTTGGTGAGTTTGCTTACTGAAATTAAATTGAATGCAAAAGAAGGGACACACAGCACATCAGTTAAAACCAAGGTTGAAGAAATATGCACTGTGCCTACATGTGTGACTAAGGCTTGTTCCCCATTAGGCAAATAGACAAAGGTATGGACAATGGAGGTAATAGTAGTCAATTGAGCAACAGAATGAACCATATGGTCTGTTGCTCCTGTGTCAATAATCCAAGTATTTGATTTATAAGCTTTTCTATCAACTACTTGAGCAGCAAAGATGGAATGGGAAAGATTAGGTGATGACCAAGAAAAATTACCTGAAAAATTGGATGAAGTGGAAGGAGAGGATGACGTGGAAGGTGAGGAATGTGGAATGGAGGGATAAGAGGTCATAACAGAAGCAGCTTGATGACCTGTCTGAGCATCAGTGCCTATTCCAGCAGCCATATGACATTTCAAGAGATTCAGAAACTGCTCACATTGAGCCTGTGACAATGGTGACTGTGGGCTAGCTTGTACAAAAGGACTAGCACTAGAGTGAGCAACACGATTCTGTGAGGCCATCTGTGAGGTCAAATCTGAGTGAACATTAACACCTTGCATAACTCCACTTGGTAAAAAACCAGAATTCATACCACCAGGAAGAAAAGCAGTATTAGAATCAAACCCAACCTGGTTAGCCATGGGCTTATTCCCTCCTTTTGGCTTGTAACCAGGAGGGTAACCGTGGAGCTTATAGCATTTGTCAGCTATATGTCCAGTGAAACCACAGTAGGTGCACACAGGCCTATCTCGTTTTCCATTAGTTCCTTTTCCTCCAGTCTTTTGCCCTTGATGACCAAGAAAGACTCTTCCATTGTTTACATACATAGCAGCAGCATCACTTGACTGAATCATGTTGAAATTGTGGCCAATATTTCTCCTCTTCTCTTCTTGCAAGATTAGAGAGCACACTTTTCCAAGAGCTGGCAAAGGCTCAATTAGTAAAATCTGACTAATAACATGGCTATAACCATCATTAAGTCCCATCAAAAACCTAAAAACGTGCTCTTTATGATGAGCATCAAGCTGAGAAGACTTAGATCCACAGATACAAACACATGCACAGATTGTAAAAGGCTGGTAATTTGCATACTCATCCCACAAGGTCTTGAATTTCGTAAAGTAGGAACTTACTGAGAGTGATCCTTGTTGAAGATGCGCAATTTCTTTACCAAGCTCAAACAGCCTCGGAGTATTCCCTTGAGACAGCCTATCCTTGAGATCAATCCACAGATCTCTGGCATTGTTGATGTACATCACACTAGCCTTCAAATCCACACTGAGTGAATTAGTTAACCAAGAAAGTACTGTGGTGTTGCATCTACTCCAAGAATTATACAATGGAGAGGATGAATTAGGCTCAGCAATCGATCCATCCACAAAACCGAATTTGTTTCTGGAACTCAGAGCCAAAAACACAGATCGCGCCCAACTCATGTAGTTATCTTGACCAGTGAGAGGTTGCGATGTGAGCATAAAACCTGGATTTTCATTCGCAGGAAGAAAGAAAGGATTGTTTGCATATTCATCTGCAATTGTTGTATTTGAGGCAGGTACTGAATGTGCAGTTTGAGATTGAGTGTTGGTTGTGGAATCGGAAGCCATAGATGAGAAAAGAAAACAAAGAAAAGCAGAGTACTAATTTCTGTTTGGGAACGAAGAAAAAGAAAGTAAGAAAGAAAACTCAGAGAGATAGCTCTGATACCATATTGAAAAATAGAGAGAAAACTAAATTGCTGAATCAATTCTTCTTGATGAAATGAAAAAATGAAAGAAGATACATTATAGATAGTATGCCCTGTTCTATATATACACGAAAACAGAGTGCAGAAGGAAGTAACAGATTTTCCCTCCAATCATAACAGAAAAATAACCAATTAGCTATTTACACGGTACCAATTGCAATGTGACATCTGTCCCCTTCATTTGGTTCTTCTTCTCCATCTGTCACGTGTGATTCTCTTTGAGATTTTCTTTCTTTTCTAATATATATATATATATATATATATATATATCTATGCATTCAATTATAAATTTATGATTTTAGTTTGTAGGTGGGAAGGGTCGAATTATGTGTCGAAATCATAAAGGGAAATTCTCGTCACACAGTGCCACCTAATCTATCCAAACGGTGGACTTTTAAGGAGCAGTGAAGTATGTTTTCCTATACTTGTGATTATAAGATTCATTCACGCGTACCATCATCATTTTGTTCGGTATTCTCTTGACTCTTTTGCATCAACAGCATCCGTGTCTTGCAACTATGCTGATGATCTAGAACAAATCAGCCTATAATTAATTCATTATAAAATAACCCCCACATGTCAATCAATCATTTGACTTGGCAAAAATTATACGACGGCCATAAAAAAAATCATTACTTTTTGTGGTCAGCGGCAGGAAAAAAAGGTTGTGTACAGTGATAAACATTCCATTATAATATGTCAGATATTATAAATAATTATATAATTTCAATTATGCTAGGTCCATAAATAATTATACAACTTTTGTCACAATTTATCACGTGGTAAGTTGTGTTGTGGTGAGTGGTAGAAGTGTGAGAATCCACATGGACACAACTCGTTACAACACAACTTACCACAAAGCAAGTTGTGACAAAAATTATATGATTATTTGTGATCATTGTATTGCTCATTTCAATATATAACATTCGGCTTAAAGTAATTACTCATTATAATTAGTTTAAGATACTGGTTACTTTTTAACATAAATGAGATTTCAACCTCAAAACTAAATCTTATATTGAATAATAAGAAAATTTATCAATTGAGTAACTTGAGTGAATTGGAAACCCAACAAACAAAAACAAACAATATTTTGATTGTTTCCACAAATACTCTCTAGAAACCTCTTTAACAAGTCAAAGATAATAGTATTAAGTGTGTGTTTGGATAGAAATAGAAAATTAAAATTATTTTATTATTCAATTTATTTTTGCTACTATTTATGGATCTCATTACATTTTTTGGTACTATTTATAGGTCTCGTTGTACTATTTTAACTATCTTTTACCTTTATTTATAATACTTTCAGAAATAAATTTTTAATTTCAACAAAATAAAAGATATCTAAACAAATCTTAATGATGACCATAGAATATATGCAAGCCTCCCGGTTTGGTATCCAACGAAGTCTATCTCACTGCTCACATTCTCCATATCTCAAAACCCCTATAATTATAAATTATAAATTATAATATTGGTCCCCCTTCTTATCTTCACAGATTGAATCACAGACACGTAACTCTACCAACGGAGACTGTCAATCAGGTAAGACCGCAACATAGTCCCATCTCAGTCCCAAATATTTTAGATAATTGTAATTTTCATTACACAACCTATTTCACCAACATTGACAACCAGCATGTGCTGCAAGCTGTCCTATATAAGCTATAAAGGTTTAACAATTGCGCCAGGCATGACGAAAGCAATTCCAAATGATTTTAATTTGTTGAACAACTTTAAAGTAAAATAATCATTTACGTCAAATTCATAATTTTTCTAACCCTAAAATCCAATCATGACCCGACTGTAGCAAGTCACAACCTTTCCTTGCATAAGCAAAAATAGAACTATAAATATACCAAGTTGTTTATGAACGAATTGAGTTTAACTCTAAAAAATATGTGTTTATGCTCATTTGTTTAAAAAACAAGTCAAATTCAAGTCTTAAGTTTAAACTCGATTATTAAATGAGTCAAACTCAAGTATAATAATGTGTTAATGAACATGAGGACTCGATTTAACTATATATAATATTATATTTTTATATGTATACTAGTCTAAAAATATATTTATTTAGACTTGAGATTGAATGGTATAACTTTGTCAATAGATTCATATGATATTAATTTATTATTTGCAATTTATTGATAATATAAATAGTCTATTGGTGACAAAATTTTATAAAATTATGCAAAGGTAAAACATTTTAGTAATTGTTTCACAATATATAAGAAAATAATAAGTTGATCAAGTAGCTCATGAACAAGTTCGAGCTTACTCAACAAGAAAATGAACCAAACTTGAACATAAAATTTTATTTGGTAACGAGCTCGAGCTCGGGTCTTGTATGAAAAAAAATTAAAATGAACAAATTTGAACTTTTAATACTTTGCTCGGCTCGTTCTAGGCAAAAATAGGTTTTATTTCACAAACCATAACTCGCATATCATGTTTTTATTTTATTTTTTATTTATGTCATAAAACTTCACCAAGGTAGGGTCTTTTGGACACACTCCTGAGTAGTAAACCACATATACACGATTTCATCTTTCAAAACGGTGTATTAGGTAATCCAAGAGATAGAGATTGAATTAAGGATGTCTATGTCTAGAGTTCATCTCAAGTCTCCAATCACTAGGCTGCACAGTGACGGGTAAAACTCATAGATCATGTCACCGCAACAAGTTCAACACGTGTGAAGCCAAGTCAAGGACAATGTTTCAGTTTGGTAGGGAACAACTAGAATAATTCACAGAAGTTCCATTCATGCAATGTTACCAACCCATACACTATTAGCAACGACCAGGAACCTGGTTTTATAGTTAAGGCCACGACGAAGTCGACAGGCACGTGTAGTAGTTACCACTCAAAGTCCGTATCGGTGGCGTCGCAATTAACGACCAGAATTTACAGAATTGGACAACTCTTTTAAAAGTATAGACAGCTGAAAACGACTTTACATAACCCATAACTTTAAAGGAAACCGCTATACATAACTACCCCTTTTTTTGTTTGTTAAGGTCATAGATTATGACTCATAATATGCTAACTTGCTAAAAGCCATTTCACAGATCACAATCCACCTTAACAAATTGTGAATTGTGAAAATTATTGGGTCAGAAACATTGTTGAGGGCCTTTCTTACCTCTTCATCTTAAAATACTTAAAAACGCATATGATATTTCCAAAGAAAGTCATTCTTGTGCTCCAGCTTGGTCAAAGGAGGGAGAATATAAAAAACAACGTTACCGATGAAACATTTTTCACAACTTCTTATTGAATATTTTTTATTATTTATTTTTTTCCCAAGGTGAGACAACTTTTATGGTACACTAATCATAAGTCATAACCACCTTAATAGAAGTTTTTAAAAAATGTATAGAAATTATTGAATCACTATTTTTATTGGAATATAAGATGCAGAGTATAGTCTTTATGCGCAACATTTGAACCCAGTAAAAAGTTGAAAGAGCTAGCCCACCTAAAGTGAAAACTTCATAACTTCTTAATTTTTAACCTTCCGCACAGATTCAAATAGAAGCATGCAACTAAAACACAAATGCATGTAGGGAATAAAGCTACTGGATATAATAAACAGGATTTGAAAGGCAAAAAGAAGTAATACTCAGTAGTACTTATTAATACATAAAATCCAGTTCCAGTCAGGGATGCTGATCTGAATGCAAAACGAAACTTATTATCTCAAGAAGTAAAATTGTACCCCATGGATTCTATAGATCCCCATACGAAAGCTCGAAGTTCACACCTACTCACACCCGGTAAATAGCTTAGGCACTTTTCTTAACCTCAGCAGACTTGATAATGTCAATGAACTCCGGCTGAAGATAGCACAGTGGGTAATAAAAAATTAGGGCATGAGAAGAAGAGACTTTTGAAAGATTAAATATATCAAGCAAGCAACAAAGTCATTACCTTTAAAGAAGCTCCCCCAACCAAAAAGCCATCAACATCAGGCTTAGCTGCCAATTCCTTGGAGTTTGCACCATTCACAGAACCTGAAACAGGTATATGCAATTAAGGTAATGAAACAACAAAGCAAAAACTGGAAAGAATAAATGTTAAAACACCTTTAAATATGCTATTCCATTTATACTTGCAATCACCAATCCTTCAACAAAACAGGAATCCAACTAAGTAAAAACTCGCATGTTCAAGCCAACAAGAAGAACATTGACAAAACCAGAAACAATAAAAAATAGAAAATCTGAACTCCATGGCAGTGTTTGTAAAGGTGCAGATTCATGAGGCCATTTCAATCTTGGCCTCAGTCACAACTAAAATTATTGCCACAAGAATGACTTGTTAACACAACCATGTAATCCACTATTCATTGCCACCCCATTATTCAAAAATGATAAGACCTCTCTTTAACAATATTGTCAGACTAAATTGGTGGCAATTGGTCTATGAAGATACCAAAGGATTAAAGGCATCTATGGTTTCTAATAAATCATATCGATGGAATATAGAATTCTCCTCTGTTTTATATGGTCAAGAGGAAAACAATAAAGATTGATACTTCAATACAACACACAGGTCAGATTTTTAACAAAGCCAAAGTGTCAACAGAAAATAAATCATTTTCTCTTTATCAATGGGAAACCAAAAAGAAAAGGGAAATGGAGGGTGCTCCTTCAGGTGTTGATCAAAGTTGATAGATTGGAAAATGCAGCAAAAACCAGTCCTACCAAGGCTCAAAATTTGAGCAAGATGAGCCTGTCTTGGCAAAAGCTAAACTCAAGCCCTTTTTTTTTTTTTTATATATTAATTTATTGGTGGTTGTCTGCACACAATGGGTCTTGAACCCACGACCTCATCCTCCCCCTAGAACTTATAAGGAGAGGAGGTACCAGTTGAGTTAGAGCTTATTGACTAGTTACACAATTCATAAGTCAATATGATTGACTAGGGGTGTCAATGTTCGACCCAACCCGCGAACACGACACGAACCCGACACGGGTTTTTTCGGGTTAGGGTTGGGCCTTAATGGGTTTGGGTCATAAACGGGTCGACCCGAAAGCGACACGATAAGAAACAGGTCATAAACGGGTCAACCCGCGTAACCCGTAATAAACACGTTTGACACGCTAATTTATTTGTGTCAACCCAAAATGACCCACTTAATACAACCAGTTTAACTCATATAACAAATAAATATTTATTTTATTTTAGATTTGTCAAATACCTTTTATATCCAACATATATTTTAAATTTAAAAAGAAAAGTGAGTAATTACAAAAATTTACAAGGGATATAATTGGAAATTGAAACTTTACAGACCTTAGAACTACTAATACTTTTTTTTTTTTTTTTTTTTTGTGGCATAGAACTTAAACAAATGAAATTGGATGAGCTTGTGGAAGATGTTATGAATTTGGACATCAACAAAGAATCTATGGATGATAATCGTGGTCATAGTCAGGATTAGTCTACTGTTTGCTTAAATTCTTTTAATATTGATACTTAGCATTTGGCGAGTTCCAAGAATATTATATTTTTGTTGAACTATGTTATTTTATTTTGTGAAACTTTGTTATTTTGAATTTGGGTTGAAGTGTATGCACTTCTTTTGGAGTGTAAAGAGCCTATTTCTAGATGAATGTTATATTTTTGTTGAATTATATTATTTTGAATGTGGGTTGAAGACTTGAAGTGTATGCACTGCTTTTTGGGATGTAAAAATAATTATTTCTAGATAGATGTTATATTTAATATTATGCAGGTTGAAATGGGTTGTGTTACATTCGTGTCAACCCAACACGACTCGTTTATTAAGCGTGTCAAATGGGTTGGGTCAGGTCAACCCGCTTTATTAACAGGTCGGGTTAGGGTTGAAGGATTATGACACGATTATTAAATGGGTCGGGTTAGGGTTGAGCCATTTAGTCGAATACCCCTACCTCGACACGACACGAACCCGACACGCTAACCCGAATTGACACCCCTATGATTGACTTATCTTCAAAATTGATATAAGAACTGAATGCTATGAGGACAAAGACAACAGTAGGATGAGGGACAGAACAAATGAAGAGACCTCCATAAATAATTCGGATTGTAGCAGCAACTTCAGGACTGATGTTCGCATGAAACCATTTCCTTAATTCAAAATGTACCTGCACATATTTAGAACCCTTGTGTCAGAAAACTAAATGTTAAGAAATTAAGGCAACTTGATGCAACAAGATCTGTCCTACAGTATTACTAAAGAATAAAATTGTCATATGACAAAGAAGTGTTATATACACATGGGAGTTGTTTACATTTGACAGTCATAAAGGATTAATCATTAAGCATCTGAGGGCATTATATAACCATGCAACTGGCTAATAATTACGGTATTCTGGATCAACATTTCATTGGATTGTCAAAGTTTATGAAAGGGACCTCCACACATACATGTTTCAGATGCAATCTCTCTCTCTCACGCACACATAACACAAAAACAAACATAAATCTCTTTCTTTAATTGGTAAGATTACACACACACCCAGCAGAGTTTTGAGTTAGGAGGTACAGTTAGAGCTAGAGATCATTGGCCCCCTCTCTCATAAATCCAATTAGTCATTCTAACCCAAACCAAAGAATATCCATTGACATTGGTATCTTCAAGGTTCAATCCTATTGCTTCCTATGCATGTGCAAAAACTGCTCCAGGATATATAAACAACTCTGTCTACAAGGCTTGAAAGGAGGAGTTGAAAAAACGGGATATAGCTGGATATTTTTCACTTAAGAAAAAAAAATGTATTTTTTTCAAATGTAGATCAGGCACCTAAACATTCTTCTAGCAAAAAACGTCATCTTCACTATTACAATACCATAGGAACACCTCAAAGCTAAATGTGAAGATAAGTGACAAGAGATTTAATTTAATGAAAACAAAAGATGAATGCCTTAAACAAGAGATGAAGCCTTACTTCCTGAGCCTGGGCTGGAGTTGCAACCTTTCCAGTACCAATAGCCCACACAGGCTCATAGGCCAGAACAACATCAGCCCAATTTGAAACTCGTTCTGCAAGAGAAATCAGACCAGAGACCATCATTTAAAAATAAAAATCAATGTGAACATCTAAGCATACTAAATATAGTTAACACTTTGGACATGGTTTTAAGTACAACACAGCTTTCAATGAACATTGAACACTACTCAGTCAATAAACTAGAATTAGCTAGCAATCAAGTGCGAGAATCGAAGTAAAAAAGCAGCATGATTATCCAATCATTATTCATCACAAGCATTTATCAATAAAGCCCATGCAAGGAAAACATGGAATCAGGCTAAGGGAGAAAAAAACATTGGTTATCGTTTTGAAAATACTGTTTTTCAATTATTGTATTTATCATTTCTGCAGCCCGATGTTTAAAAAAGAAAATAAGGCACATTAATCAATCAAAAAGACAAACAAAAAAGAGGGACAAAGATAAAATATTACTACAATATCTGTACTTGTGAGTCATTGAGCTTCATAAATAAATAAATTCCTGACTTATAGAGTAATAAAGTAAACTTTGAACCCAACAAAATGTCATAAATAGAAAAAACATAGGGAATAGTGAACTATGTGCCTGCAATTGCTTTGGTTTGTGCAGCAACAACTTCCACAGTAGTTCCAGATTCTCGCTGCTCAAGAGTCTCTCCAACACAAGCAATCACCTTCAAACCTTTTGAAAGAGCATATGCAACCTTCTCTCCAACAAACTGAAATAGAAAGCGTGGAGAACGGGAATTATTACTTAATAGGAACCTTAATAAATAAAAAGAAAACGAAGCACTCATGAAGCAGTAGTCAATGATAAATCAAATGCAATGACCAAAACTTAAGAAGTTATTGGTCATTAAAAAACAGCTTACCTCATTAGTCTCATTTAAGATTAGTCTTCTCTCAGAATGACCAAGAATAACCCAAGGAATGCCCAAATTGACGAGCATCTCTGCACTGCATTGAGATAATAAATCTTTACATATTTACCAACAATGAAATACTCAATACCATTAAATAAATTACACAAAACGTAAATTATTTATATTAATTGACATAAGAATTCTTCCCCTAAGTAGTTACATAACTATTGAATGCTTATCAAAATAGAAAAGAAATATATTAAATTAAAGAATGCAACCCCACAAATTGCATAACAAGGTTGAAACATTTCAAAATACAATTCAAGGACTGCAATGAGAAGGGACTAGATCACAACATACCTAACCTCCCCTGTAAAAGCACCTCCTTTTTTGACCCAACAATTTTGTGCCGCAACATGGAAATCAGGCCTCAACAAATTTTTTACCAATGGAAGAAACACGAATGGAGGGCTTACCACAACCTCTGCAAGAACATGTTTTCAATGCATTAACAAATCAATGGACCAAATGTAGTCACTTTCCATAATAAAGTAAGAATGTTGAAATTATTTCTCTCATCAAAATATTAATATTATTTGAAAATCTGAAGCACAATAACTGGATTGATTTCTAAAATCAAAAGGTGGCAGTTTGTTTTAAACTAACAAAATTTTGAAATCTCACAACATTAGCTGTTTCTTTTTCTTTCTTTATTTTTGGATGGTAAAGTGACTCATGCACGCTATGGGATTGAACCATAGTTAAGGGGAGGAGAAGGGGGGGGGGAGACATTGCTCAGTTTTGAACTTTAGGGGGACACTGCAATTGCACCATAGTTAGGGAGAAAGTGCAAATAACCCATGATAATTCTAAGCCAAAGTGTGCAAAAATTATTTTAAATCCTGCATATAGCCTACAAAACCTTGAGAAAAGGTCACATATTACCAAAAACAATTATGGGGAAGCAGAAACTTGTATTACAACCTGTTTCTCTATTAAATACCATGTGCGGTTAAGGGGCCTAACAATACTCAAAGGAAAATGCTAAAACTACTACCAATATTACTACAAAAGGCTTACAAATTGAACATGATTGGTGCCACTTCAACAACATAATATATAAATGTCTGAATGAGTTTTTTGTGATTGGTGACGCATCAGATTGTAAGGCTTATATAGTAAAATTTTGAGTATCCATAGCATTACTCATTTCCAAATTTCATTTCACCTAATGTTCTCAAGCATCCGACAAACTCTAAAACAACAACAACAACAAGCCTTAATTTAGTTAGGGTCGGACACATGAATTCTTTTCCTTCATTTAATTCTATCTAAAGTCACATTCTCTGTTACTCGTTTTTTTATTACTTTTACAAATGTAATTTTGGGTCTTCCTAAAATTAAAACTGCATGAAAAGAAGCACAGAAATATCAGGAAAATGAGCACTAAAACAGCAATACAACACAACAGTTACCATGCGTTCACTTACCCACAACATCTGGGGGAGGCACTTGGCCTTCATTAAGTGTGGACACTATCTTCTTCACCTCCTCAGTGGTTCCATTCTGCACTCACATTCAAATTCACATTCAATCTATACCAATACAAATCAAGCTATTCATTCATACAATCCAAAACTCCATGTGTGTTCATTTCTAAAAAAGAATCAAAGATAAACAAACAAAATAACACTCTCTCCATCCAATTTAAACGTTTTAGTTTAAATGGCACGAATTAGCACAGATTTATATATATATATATCAATCTGAGACTATCCAAAAATAAATAAAACTGATTCACTAATGGCGAATAAGAAAAACGATCGACCATAAATAATGGATCCAAAATATTCCATTCAGTTTCTGAGAAAGTAGATGATCGCAACTTTTTTTTTTCTCTAATTAACTAAACATAAAAATAAACCTTCAACTTCCCTTACTATCATAACTTAATTTTCTCCGCAACCAAACAGAGCAGGAATCGAATAGTAAGAGACTAAATAAAAAACATGAAGACAAAAGATTTTGGATCGGAGACTCACGCATTTCCAGTTTCCACCGACGAAGAACTTCCTGGCCATTTTTTTTTTTTTTTTTGGCGTTAATCGAAAATTTCACAGAGTCGCAGAGGGAGTAGGTTTTGGAGTTTTGGACTAGTGGTTTCGGTGAGGTTTTGATATATGTGGTTTTTCTATGGTTATTACTGGAAACAAAAATATTTGTGGATCTCAGTATAGGTGTGAAATTACCGATATGCCCTCAGCCTTGGAATATGCTCCAAGCATCGGGCATCTATTGGCTATTCGAGATCAGACAGGTGGGTAGTTTGGTCAATGTGAGTAAAATAAAGGTTTTTTTTCCCTTTTTCGGTTTTATTGGTCTTTGAATTCTGTGACTGCTTTTGACTGTTAGAACTCACGGAGTGGTTATGGCCCACGGGTTTTTGCGTCACACAACAAGTGGGTGGTGAATGGTGATTATCGGATTAGGTGAAAGGCCCAGCCTGAACTATGCTCTCACAATGCCCTCCTATGGGGGTCATTCATGCCTAGGGTTGCACACTTGCACACTTTTTTATTATTTTTCTTTCATTTATTTTGTGGATATTGTCAACGAGTATAAACTATAACTACACAAATTTCCTATTAAAAAAAAAACAACACAAATTAATATATAACAAATATTTATGGTCCGTTTAGAAACCGTTTGTTTAACTAAAATTAAAAAAAATTTGCTCAAATTACTGTAAAAAAATTAAAAAATTAAAAACTAGTTGAACAGTATAATGAGACTCATAAATAATACCAAAAAGTGCAACGAAACTCTTTAATAATATAAAAAAATAAGCTGAAAACTCTAAATAAGCTTGTTCCTCAAAAAAAAAAAAAAAAACTCTAAATAAGCTTTTAAAAAGTATAATGTATTACTATTTGTTCCTCACTTTCATCTATACACAATTTTTTTTAAAAAGTATAACAGATTACCTTTTGTTTTATTTAAGGGGGACATGATGGTAAATTTATATAAACCTTATTTTCAACCAAACCAAAAAGTTTTTCATCCCTCCAATTTTCCACCTTCTCAACCAAACACAAATAAGAGAAACTAAAAACTTTTCTATTCTCCCACTTTTCCATCATCCCTTTATTTTCTATCTTCTCAATTTTTCATCCGCCCAACCAAATGGACCCTTAATGTTGCCAAGCACGGTGTTAAAAATGGCGTGCATTCAATGTACACGTTATTTAAACAATGTACATAATTTTGTACATTAAATGTCACATTTTTAAAGAAAATTGTACTCAATTTTATATATTCAATTGACATAATTTTCAAATCATGTACACAGTTATATATATTTAACATACACAAATTTAAAAATAATTCACACAATTGTATATGTTCAATGTATACATTTTTTAAATAATATATATATCATAGTACATTCAACGTACACATTTTTCAAATAATGTATAATCAACAAAGAACATTTTTTAATTTTTTTTAATAATGTACATATTTTTGTAAATTCAACATACACAAAATTTCAAATAATGTACACAATTTTATACACTTAACATACATAATATTCAAATAATATACAAAATTGTGTATATTCAACATAACATTTTCAAATAATGTATTTATTTATGTATATTCAATATGCACAATTTTTCAAATAATGTATACAATTATGTATGTTCATCATCCACAATTTTCAATAAACTTCCACAATTTTGTATATTTAAAATATAAAATTTCCAAATAATGCACATAGTTGTGTACATTCAACATACACATTTTTCAAAAAAATGTACACAATTCTATATATTCAACATACACAATTTTCAAATAATATATGCAATTTTGTAGATTCAATGTACAAAATTTTGAAGAAATGTATATAATTCATACTCACTTTTTGAATAGTGTAGATAATTTTGTACATTCACGGGACACACTTTTCAAATAATGTACAGTTGTACACAGTCATGTACACTCAACGTATATAATTGTGTTTATTCAACGTTCACATTTTTAAAGAATGTACATATTTATGTACATTCAACATACAAAATTTTCAAATAACGTACACAATTGTATACATTCAGTATACATTTTTTAAAAGAATGTACACAATTGTGTAAATTTAATGTACAATTTTTTTAAGAATTTACACAATTATGTACATTCAACATATATCATTTTATAAATAAATAAAAAATGCA
This sequence comes from Quercus aquifolioides, assembly GCA_019022515.1. NCBI lineage: Eukaryota > Viridiplantae > Streptophyta > Magnoliopsida > Fagales > Fagaceae > Quercus > Quercus aquifolioides. The sequence continues at coordinate 6,947,791 of CM032329.1, forward strand.
CACAACTTACAATACATTCAACATATATCATTAGTTGTTTTCTTTCAATATATGCCCAGGCTATGGTCTGGTTTCTCAACAACAACAAAAATGTACACATTTTTTTAGTTTTGAAAAGGAAAAAAAAAATGTACACACTTCTTAAAGATTGTACATATTTTTGTTCATTCAACTTGCACATATTTCAAATAATACACATAATTTTCAATTTTATATATTCAACATATACAGTTTGGAAATATTGTATATAAACTTTATTTATTCAACATATATAATTTTAAATAATGTACACAATTGAGTACATTTATTGTACACATTTTTTAAATAATGTATAATGGGTCATGCTAACAAGTGCCCTTGGGGTATTAGTTCACAATACATTTTAAAAAAGTTTTAACACCATTTTTATGGAAAATGAAAAAAACTGTCAAAACATTAATTGCTTTTTTTTTTCTTTTCCTATAAAATTTTCTTTAAATAGATTATTAACTAATACTCTAAGGACATTTGTTAGCATTTCTTTTTATTATTTATTAATTATTAATAAATTTTATCTATCATTAATGGTGATTATCGGATTAGGTGAAAGGCCCAGGCTGAACTATGCCTTCATAATGCCCTCCTACGGGGTCACTCATGCCTAGGGTTGAACACTTGCACATTTTTTTATTATTTTTTTTTCATTTATTTTGGGGATATTATCAACGAGTATGAAGTATAACTACACAAATTTCCTATAAAAAAATAAAAATAAAAATTTAATTATGCCAAGCGCTTTGTTAAAAATGGTGTACCAAATCAAAAAATAAATAAATAAATAAAAAATGGTGTACATTCAATGTACACGTTATTTAAATAATGTACGTAATTTTGTATAGAGTAAACCTTCAGTCTGGATGTGGCATAAATGGGCTAATTTACGCTACCAATTAAACACTGTCACGTCAGTCCTTTATTGAAAAGAGTAATACACACTAGCACACACAATTCCATCTCAATTAAAGTGAAAATCCTCTCCATATGATTCAGACCTGAAGCAACTCGTCCAACGCCGAAACCCAGAGATGACCTCTGCCTCTCCTCTGAGCACCGAAGCCCCGCTGCTGGGGCCGCCGCACACCTCGTCTCTGGAGCTGGCGCCACCGCACCAGACCTAAGGTGTGTTCTTTTATGATTTGCTATTTCCCCAAACTTTGGATTTTGTGATTTGATGGGTTTGGGATAATTTTTTGGATATCAATCTGTTTATATTGGCATGGGTTTTGTTGATTTTGGCATGGATTTTGATGTTTTTATGGTATTTTCATGGGTTTTGATTAGATTCTTAAGTGGTAGGTTCAAACCCTAAAATCAATCTGATTGTGGTTTTTTTTTTTTTTTTTTTTTTCAGCTAGCTTGGATTTTTTTTTTCATATATGCAAAAAAAATTGCTTCTTAAATGCCAGCAATTGAATGTTTGTTTCAAAATTTTTATAAAGTGAACCTAGAGAGCCATTGAATTTGGTGAGACAGGTTGTGCAACCTTGAACATTATATGGACCTTTTACTTTGTTTCTCTCAATTATGGCAATTTCAAGGTGCGGTGGCGCCAGCTCCAGAGACGAGGTATGCGGCGGGGCTCCGGTGCTTAGAGGAGAGGAAGAAGTTGTCTCTGGGTTTAGGCGTTGGAGTTGTTCTTTAGGTCTGAATATCATATGGGGAGGATTTTGAGTTTAAATGAGATGGGGTTGTGTGTGCTAGTGTGTAATACTCTTTCAATACAGGACTGACATGGCGGTGTTTAATTGGTGGCGTAAATTAGCCCATTTACGCCTCATCCGTACTGAAGGTTTACTCTTTTGTATATTAAATGTCACATTTTAAAATAAAATTGTACTCAATTTTATATATTCAATTGACATAATTTTCAAATCATGTACACAGTTATATATATTTAACATACACAAATCTAAAAATAATTCACACAATTGTATATGTTCAATGTTTACATTTTTTAAATAATATATATATATATATATCATAGTACATTCAACGTACACATTTTTCAAATAATGTATAATCAACAAAGAACATTTTTTAATTTTTTTTAATAATGTACATATTTTTGTAAATTCAACATACACAAAATTTCAAATAATGTACACAATTTTATACACTTAGCATACATAATATTCAAATAATATACAAAATTGTGTATATTCAACATAACATTTTCAAATAATGTATTTATTTATGTATATTCAACATGCACAATTTTTCAAATAATGTATACAATTATGTACGTTCATCATCCACAATTTTCAATAAACTTCCACAATTTTGTATATTTAAAATATACAATTACCAAATAATGCACATAATTGTGTACATTCAACATACACAATTTTCAAATAATATATGCAATTTTGTAGATTCAAGGTACAAAATTTTGAAGAAATATATATAATTCATACTCATTTTTTGAATAGTGTAAATAATTTTGTACATTCACAGGACACACTTTTCAAATAATGTACAGTTGTACACATTCATGTACACTCAACGTATATAATTGTGTCTATTCAACGTTCACATTTTTAAAGAATGTAAATATTTATGTACATTCAACATACAAAATTTTCAAATAACGTACACAATTGTATACATTTTTTAAAAGAATGTACACAATTGTGTAAATTTAATGTACAATTTTTTTAAGAATTTACACAATTATGTACATTCAACATATATCATTTTATAAATAAATAAAAAATGCACACAACTTACAATACATTCAACATATATCATTAGTTGTTTTCTTTCAATATATGCCCAGGCTGATGGTCTGGTTTCTCAAAAAAAAAAAAATGTACACATTTTTTTAGTTTTAAAAAGGAAAAAAAATGTACACACTTCTTAAAGATTGTACATATTTTTGTTCATTCAACTTGCACATATTTCAAATAATACACATAATTTTCAATTTTGCATATTTAACGTACACAGTTTGGAAATATTGTATATAAATTTTATTTATTCAACATATATAATTTTAAATAATGTACACAATTGAGTACATTTATTGTAAACATTTTTTAAATAATGTATAATGGGTCATGCTAACGAGTGCCCTTAGGGTATTAGTTCACAATCTATTTTAAAAAAAATTTAACACCATTTTTATGGAAAATGAAAAAAATTGTCAAAACATTAATTGCTTTTTTTTTTCTTTTCCTATAAAATTTTCTTTAAATAGATTATAAACTAATGCCCTAAGGACATTTTTTAGCATTTGTCTTTATTATTTATTAATCATTAATAAATTTTATCTAACATTAATGGTGATTATCGGATTAGGTGAAAGGCCCAGGCTGAACTATGCCTTCATAATGCCCTCCTACGAGGCCACTCATGCCTAGGGTTGCACACTTGCACATTTTTTTATTATTTTTCTTTCATTTATTTTGGGGATATTGTCAACGAGTATGAAGTATAACTACACAAATTTCCTATAAAAAAAAACTAAATAAATAAATATTTAATTATGCCAAGCGCTATGTTAAAAATGGTGTACCAAATCAAAAAAAAAAAAATGGTGTACATTCAATGCACACGTTATTTAAATAATGTACATAATTTTGTATAAAGTAAACCTTCAGTCTGGATGTGGCGTAAATGGGGTAATTTACGCCACCAATTAAACACTGCCACGTCAGTCCTTTATTGAAAAGAGTAATACACACTATCACACACAATTCCATCTCAATTAAAGTGAAAATCCTCTCCATACGATTCAGACCTGAAGCAAATCCTCCAACGCCTAAACCCAGAGATGACCTCGACCTCTCCTCTGAGAATCGGCGCCCCACTGCTGGCGCCGCCGCACCGGACCTAAGGTGTGTTCTTTTATGATTTGCTATTTTCCCAAACTTTGGATTTTGTGATTTAATGGGTTTGGGATAATTTTTTGGATATCAATCTGTTTATATTGGCATGAGTTTTGTTGATTTTGGCATGGATTTTGAAGTTTTTACGTTATTTTCATGGGTTTTGATTAGATTCCTAAGTGGTAGGTTCAAACCCTAAAATCAATCTGATTGTGGTTGTTGTTGTTGTTGTTGTTGTTTTTTTTTTTTTTTTTTTTTTCAGCTAGCTTGGATTTTTTATTTTTTCATATATGCAAAAAAAATTGCTTCTTAAATACCAAAAATTGAATGTTTGTTTCAAAATTTTTATCAAGTGAACCTACGGAGTCGTTGAATTTGGTGAGACTGGATGTGCAACCTTGAACATTATATGGACCTTTTACTTTGTTTCTCTCAATTATGGCAATTTCAAGGTGCGGTGGCGCCAGCTCCAGAGACGAGGTATGCGGCGGGGCTCCGGTGCTTAGAGGAGAGGAAGAAGTTGTCTCTAGGTTTAGGCGTTGGACATGTTCTTTAGGTCTGAATATCATATAGGGAGGATTTTGAGTTTAAATGAGATGGGGTTGTGTGTGCTAGTGTGTATTACTCTTTCAATACAGGACTGACGTGGCGGTGTTTAATTGGTGGCGTAAATTAGCCCATTTACGCCTCATCCGTACTGAATGTTTACTCTTTTGTATATTAAATATCACATTTTTAAATAAAATTGTACTCCATTTTATATATTCAATTGACATAATTTTCAAATCATGTACACAGTTATATATATTTAACATATACAAATTTAAAAAGAATTCACACAATTGTATATGTTCAAAGTATACATTTTTTAAATAATATATATATCATAGTACATTCAATGTACACATTTTTCAAATAATGTATAATCAACAAAGAACATTTTTTAATTTTTTTTAATAATGTACATATTTTTGTAAATTCAACATACACAAAATTTCAAATAATGTACACAATTTTATACACTTAGCATACATAATATTCAAATAATATACAAAATTGTGTATATTCAACATAACATTTTCAAATAATGTATTTATTTATGTATATTCAACATGCACAATTTTACAAATAATGTATACATTTATGTATGTTCATCATCCACAATTTTCAATAAACTTCCACAATTTTGTATATTTAAAATATACAATTTCCAAATAATGCAAATAGTTTTGTACATTCAACATACATATTTTTCAAAAAAATGTACACAATTCTATACATTCAACATACACAATTTTCAAATAATATATGCAATTTTGAAGATTCAATGTACAAAATTTTGAAGAAATGTATATAATTCATACTCATTTTTTGAATAGTGTATATAATTTTGTACATTCACGGGACACATTTTTCAAATAATGTACTGTAGGGACCGGTTTCGAGCGCTCTCCGCAGATTGAGAGAGTGGACCCAAGCCCAGCTAACCCTCCAATGAATTTATAGAGTATGGGTTCAAGAGTTAGGCCCTAGTAAGGAATGCAGCGGTCATGCATGGTTATACGTGAATGCGAATAACTTAAGTGTGGGTTGGAATGCACAATAAGGCTCCTCGGACGGGTCTTATAGAGCTTGAAGCTTTTATTATCTCTTTTCAGAAAGGTTACAAGGTTGGAGAGAATATAAACTGCTACAGTATTTCTTTTCTCTGGTTTTCCGTCCGTCCCCCTCTCAAGAGGGACTTCTTACATTATATACTTCTCCCTTAGTTGATCCTAGCCCTACATTTGTTGATCAACCCAGTTTCCACTTGAGAGCTTGTCCCATCAGCCGCATTCCCATCCCCCCTGTGGGTTGCAGCGCCCAAGACGGCACTGTTCAGAGGTCCTATCCTCATTAATGCGGCCAGGGCGTTAGTTGAGGGCATTTAATGTGGAGGTGACAGTTCATCTGGGACTTGCTCCTCCACCATGCTTCCGTGTCCGGTGCTTGGTACTTGCTATTTGCTCCTTGGATGCTCAGGGAGATTCCCCTTGAGGATGTGCTGCTTGCTCACTTTCTGATCTCGGTCTTCCGAGGATGTAATCATCCTCGGCAATGCTTCTTGGGCACTGGGCTCTACACTTTCGTCCTCGGGTCTTGGACGCGTCCTCGGCATGGGCCTTTGGGCCTGGTTCGAAGTGGGCCGGGGTTGCCTGGCTCTTTCTGGCCCCACATGTACAGTTGTACACAGTCATGTACACTCAACGTATATAATTGTGTCTATTCAACGTTCGCATTTTTAAAGAATGTACATATTTATGTACATTCAACATACAAAATTTTCAAATAACGTACACAATTGTATACATTTTTTAAAAGAATGTACACAATTATGTAAATTTAATGTACAATTTTTTTAAGAATTTACACAATTATGAACATTCAACATATATTATTTTATAAATAAATAAAAAATGCACACAACTTACAATATATTCAACATATATCGTTAGTTGTTTTCTTTCAATATATGTCCAGGCTGATGGTCTGGTTTCTAAATAAATAAAAAAATGTACACATTTTTTTAGTTTCAAAAAGGAAAAAAAAAATGTACACACTTCTTAGAGATTGTACATATTTTTGTTCATTCAACTTGCACATATTTCAAATAATACACATAATTCTCAATTTTGTATATTCAACGTACACAGTTTGGAAATATTGTATAAAATTTTATTTATTCAACATATATAATTTTAAATAATGTACACAATTGAGTACATTTATTGTACACAATTGAGTACATTTATTGTACACATTTTTTAAATAATGTATAATAGGTCATGCTAACGAGTGCCCTTAGGGTATTAGTTCACAATCCATTTTAAGAAAGTTTTAACACCATTTTTATGGAAAATGAAAAAAACTGTCAAAACATTAATTGTTTTTTTTTTCTTTTCCTATAAAATTTTCTTTAAATTGATTATTAACTAATGCCCTAAGGACATTTGTTAGCATTTCTCTTTATTATTTATTAATCATTAATAAATTATATCTATCATTAATGGTGATTATCGGATTAGGTGAAAGGCCCAGGCTGAACTATGCCTTCATAATGCCCTCCTATGGGGCCACTCATGCCTAGGGTTGCACACTTGCACACTTTTTTATTATTTTTCTTTCATTTATTTTGGGGATATTGTCAACGAGTATGAAGTATAACTACACAAATTTACTATTAAAAAAAAAACTAAATAAATAAATATTTAATTATGACAAGCGCTAAGTTAAAAATGGTGTACCAAATCGAAAAAAAAATGGTGTACATTCAATGTACACGTTATTTAAATAATGTACATAATTTTGTATAGAGTAAAACTTCAGTCTGGATGTGGCATAAATGGGCTAATTTACGCCACCAATTAAATATTGCCACGTCGGTCATTTGTTGAAAAGAGTAATACACACTAGCACACACAATTCCATCTCAATTAAAGTGAAAATCCTTTCCATACGATTCAGACTTGAAGCAACTCCTCCAACGCCTAAACCCAGAGATGACCTCTGCCTCTCCTCTGAGCACCGAAGCCCCGCTGCTGGCGCCGCCGCACACCTCGTCTTTGGAGCTGGCGCCGCCAAACCGGACCTAAGGTGTGTTCTTTTATGATTTGCTATTTCCCCAAACTTTGGATTTTGTGATTTGATGGGTTTGGGATAATTTTTTGGATATCAATCTGTTTATATTGGCATGGGTTTTGTTGATTTTGGCATGGATTTTAATTAGATTCTTAAGTGGTAGGTTCAAACCCTAAAATCAATCTGATTGTGGTTTTTTTTTTTTTTTTTTTTTTTTTTTCATATATGCAAAAAAAATTGCTTCTTAAATTCCATTAATTGAATGTTTGTTTCGAAATTTTTATCAAGTAAACCTAGGGAGCCATTGAATTTGGTGAGACAGGTTGTGCAACCTTGAACATTATATGGACCTTTTACTTTGTTTCTCTCAATTATGGCAATTTCAAGGTGCGGTGGCGCCAGCTCCAGAGACGAGGTATGCGGCGGCAGTAACGGCGGGGCTCCGGTGCTTAGAGGATAGGAAGAAGTTGTCTCTGGGTTTAGGCGTTGGAGTTGTTCTTTAGGTCTGAATATCATATGGGGAGGATTTTGAGTTTAAATGAGATGGTGTTGTGTGTGCTAGTGTGTAATACTCTTTCAATACAGGACTGACGTTGCGGTGTTTAATTGGTGGCGTAAATTAGCCCATTTACGCCTCATCCGTACTGAAGGTTTACTCTTTTGTATATTAAATATCACATTTTTAAATAAAATTGTACTCAATTTTATATATTCAATTGACATAATTTTCAAATCATGTACACAGTTATATATATATATATTTAACATACACAAATTTAAAAACAATTCACACAATTGTATATGTTCAATGTATACATTTTTTAAATAATATATATATCATAGTACATTCAACGTACACATTTTTCAAATAATGTATAATCAACAAAGAACATTTTTTAATTTTTTTTAATAATGTACATATTTTTGTAAATTCAACATACACAAAATTTCAAATAATGTATACAATTTTATACACTTAACATACATAATATTCAAATAATATACAAAATTGTGTATATTCAACATAACATTTTCAAATAATGTATTTATTTATGTTTATTCAACGTGCACAAATTTTCAAATAATGTATACAATTATGTATGTTCATCATCCACAATTTTCAATAAACTTCCACAATTTTGTATATTTAAAATATACAAGTTCCAAATAATGCACATAGTTGTGTACATTTAACATACACATTTTTCAAACAAATGTGCACAATTCTATACATTCAACATACACAATTTTCAAATAATATATGCAATTTTGTAGATTCAATGTACGAAATTTTGAAGAAATGTATATAATTCATACTCATTTTTTGAATAGTGTAGATAATTTTGTACATTCACGGGACACACTTTTCAAATAATGTACAGTTGTACACAGTCATGTACACTCAACGTATATAATTGTGTCTATTCAACGTTCACATTTTTAAAGAATGTACATATTTATGTACATTCAACATATAAAATTTTCAAATAACGTACACAATTGTATATATTCAGTATACATTTTTTAAAAGAATGTACACAATTGTGTAAATTTAATGTACAATTTTTTTAAAGAATTTACTCAATTATGTACATTCAACATATATCATTTTATAAATAAATAAAAAATGCACACAACTTACAATACATTCAACATATATCATTAGTTGTTTTCTTTCAATATATGCCCAGGCTGATGGTTTGGTTTCTCAAAAAAAAAAAAAAAATGTACACATTTTTTTAGTTTTAAAAAGGAAAAAAAAACGTACACGCTTCTTAAAGATTGTACATATTTTTGTTCATTCAACTTGCACATATTTCAAATAATACACATAATTTTCAATTTTGTATATTCAACGTACACAGTTTGGAAATATTGTATATAAATTTTATTTATTCAACATATATAATTTTAAATAATGTACACAATTGAGTACATTTATTGTACACATTTTTTAAATAATGTATAATGGGTCATGCTAACGAGTGCCCTTAGGGTATTAGTTCACAATCCATTTTAAGAAAGTTTTAACACCATTTTTATGGAAATTGAAAAAAACTGTCAAAACATTAATTGTTTTTTTTTTTCTTTTCCTATAAAATTTTCTTTAAATAGATTATTAACTAATGCCCTAAGAACATTTGTTAGCATTTCTCTTTATTATTTATTAATCATTAATAAATTTTATCTATCGTTAATGGTGATTATCGGATTAGGTGAAAGGCCCAGGCTGAACTATGCCTTCATAATGCCCTCCTACGGGGCCACTCATGCCTTGGGTTGCACACTTGCACTTTTTTTTTTCTTTCATTTATTTTGGGGATATTGTCAACGAGTATGAAGTATAACTACACAAATTTCCTATAAAAAAAAAAAACTAAATAAATAAATATTTAATTATGCCAAGCGCTATGTTAAAAATGGTGTACATTCAACGTACACGTTATTTAAATAATGTACATAATTTTGTATAGACTAAACCTTCAGTCTGGATGTGGCGTAAATGGGCTTATTTATGCCACCAATTAAACACTGTCACGTCAATCCTTTATTGAAAAGAGTAATACACACTAGCACACACAATTCCATCTCAATTAAAGTGAAAATCCTCTTCATACGATTCAGACCTGAAGCAACTCCTCCAACGCCTAAACCCAGAGATTACCTTTGCCTCTCCTCTGAGCACCGGAGCCCCGCTGCTGGCGCCGCCGCACCGAACCTAAGGTGTGTTCTTTTATGATTTGCTATTTACCCAAACTTTGGATTTTGTGATTTGATGGGTTTGGGATAATTTTTTGGATATCAATCTGTTTATATTGGCATGGGTTTTGTTGATTTTGGCATGGATTTTGATGTTTTTATGGTATTTTCATGGGTTTTTATTAGATTCTTAAGTGGTAGGTTCAAACCCTAAAATCAATTTGATTGTGGTTTTTTTTTTTTTTTTTTTCACCTAGCTTGGATTTTTTTTTTCATATATGCAAAAAAAATTGCTTCTTAAATACCAAAAATTGAATGTTTGTTTCAAAATTTTTATCAAGTGAACCTAGGGAGCCATTGAATTTGGTGAGGCAGGTTGTGCAACCTTGAACATTATATGGACCTTTTACTTTGTTTCTCTCAATTATGGCAATTTCAAGGTGCGGTGGCGCTAGCTCCAGAGACGAGGTATTCGGCAGCGCTAACGGCGGGGCTCCGGTGCTTAGAGGAGAGGAAGAAGTTGTCTCTGGGTTTAGGCGTTGGAGTTGTTCTTTAGGTCTGAATATCATATGGGGAGGATTTTGAGTTTAAATGAGATGGGGTTGTGTGTGCTTGTGTGTATTACTCTTTCAATACATGACTGACGTGGCGGTGTTTAATTGGTGGCGTAAATTAGCCCATTTACGCCTCATCCGGACTGAAGGTTTACTATTTTGTATATTAAATATCACATTTTTAAATAAAATTGTACTCAATTTTATATATTTAATGGACATAATTTTCAAATCATGTACACAATTATGCATATTTAACATACACAATTTTAAAAATAATTTACACAATTGTATACATTCAATGTATATATTTTTCAAATAGTGTGCGTGTGTGTATATATGTCTTAGTACATTCAATGTACACATTTTTCAAATAATGTATAATCAACAAGGTGAAGAATTTCATTTGGATAGCTTGGCAAAACTCATTACCAACTAAGCTGAATTTAGTGCGTCGAACAGTCATTGATGATCCTCACTGTGATAGATGCTGTGAAACTGCAGAACATACCCTTTGTGCTCTATGGTTGTGTCCTATGCTTGATACTGTGTTGTCGGAATCTGAGCATTGGGCTTGCCGTATGTCCAAACAGTTCTTGGATTTTAAGGAGTTGCTCTCATGGATTCTAAAAGAGCACCAAAAGCCATAATTATTTGCATTCACAGCTAGGGATGGCAATGGGGCATGGCATGTCCGACGGATGAGGTTTTCGCCTCTGCCCCGCAAGATTTTGTCTTGCCCCATCCTTGCCCCACCCTGCCCCGCATGACGGAGAAAATTTTCTTGCCCCTTCCCCACCCCTTGGGGCCCCGCGAAGCCCCGCCCCATCCTGTAAAACTTTATTTTTTGTTAATTTGCCCTACAACTAGTACAATTTTTTTTAATGAAACCTATTTCATTAATAAAAATATACTTGAAATTACAACTAAATTTATCCTATTAAATCAAATCAATTTTTAGAAAAAATTGAATAATATATCCAAGTGTTTAACAAGACAATCATAAAAAAAAATTAAAAAAAAATCTCATAGTATAACACATGACAAAATAAAGGTAGAAAATCACATTTGGTAGAATAAAATAAGCTAATAGTAATATGTTTGTTTAAATAGTAGGGTTTTAGGATATGAAAAAATTTATAATTATAACTCTTATTAACGCGGGGCAGGGCGGGGCAAGTCTAAAAAGTCTAAACATATCCCTGTGGTGCAGAGCTAAAATCTTGCCCCATTATCGCCCCACCACCTTTGCAGGGCAGGGAAAACTCACGTGGGACGAAACGGGGAGGGGCGGGTTAAGCAGGGCGGGGAAAAATTGCCATCCCTATTCATGGCATAGGCAATCTAGACTCAAATAAACCAAACCCACAACACCAGCCGAATTGTATTTTGCAGCAGCTAGCTCAAGAAAGCAAGGGACGCTTAAACAAGTTTTTCACCATCAATCCACTGCCACAGCTTCATTCTCCACTGCCTTGGGCTCATTGGCGACCTTTGCTTGTAGATTTGGTGAAGATAAACTTTGACGGGATCTTTTTTAATGAGGTGAACAGGTCAGGTACAGGTGTGATTGTTGGTGACAGAAATGGCTCGGTTATTGCTTCTCTATCGCAACAAATTCCACAGGCTCACTCTCCAGAAGATATTGAAGCTTATCCGCATTCAAAGCCCTTTAGTTTGCATCAGAGGTTGGTATTAGAGAAGCTGTTATTGAGGGAGACTCACAAGTTTTAATGTCAAGGTTGATTAATGACAGTGGAGTGCTTCTTGAAGATGTGCTACTTTTTTTAATCAATTACGTTACTCTCATGTTAAGAGAGAAGATAATAAGATTACTCACAATCTTGCCAGGTATGCTTGCATATCTCAAACTTTATTGTGTCGACGGAGGATGTTCAACCACAATTTATTTCTGTCATCCAAACTGAGTTAGCTAGATTTTCTTAATAAAAGTTTATTGTCTTTACTCTCAAAAAAAAAAAATAATAATAATAATGTAAATATTTTTGTACATTCAACATACACAAAATTTCAAATAATACACACAATTTTATACATTCAAAATACATAATATTCAAATAAAATAAAAAATTGTGTATATCCAACGTAACATTTTCAAATAATGTACTTATTTGTGTATATTTAACGAGCACAATTTTTCAAATAATATACACAGTTATGTATATTCATCATACACAGTTTTCAATAAACTTTTACAATTTTGTATATTCAAAATACACAATTTTCAAATAATGCACACAGTTGTGTACATTCAACATACACATTTTTCAAAAAATGTACACAATTTTATACATTCAACATACACAATTTTCAAATAATATATGGAATTTTGTAGATTCAATATACAAAATTTTGAAGTAATGTATATAATTTACACTCATTTTTTGAATAATGTAGATAATTTTGTACATTCACGGGACACACTTTTCAAATAATGTACACAATTCACCGTCCACTTGTTCATCATCTGGGCGCCCACTTGAGTGCATGTCCCATCACACTCGCCCTTTAGCCCTGTCTGAGTGGCGGTAGCTGAGGATGCACTGTTTAGGGGTCTTCTCCACATAAATGCGGCCAGGAGGGTAGGTGCAGTGCATTAAATGCGGTGGTTGAAGTCTGTCTCCTTGGTATTTCTCTGTTCCTGTTACCTTCTTGTGTGTCCGAGGCCCCCTTTCTCCCTTAACACTTGTCAAACAGATCGCTTGAACCTCCCATACACGTGTCGGGCAAAAACCTCGTCGGATCCGAGGGTATCGGGATTCTCGGACATATGGACATCTCCTCGGACAGTGCACGTACTCATCTCCAGACATTCTCCTTTCACATGGGCCTCTAACTGAGTGTCTTGGCCTCCTCGGACGAACAGTATTCCTCATATAGGGCCTTGGGCCCAATACGTTGGGTTGGGCTTTCTCCCCCCACAATATACATTCAATGTATATAACTATGTTTATTCAATGTTCACATTTTTAAAGAATGTACATATTTATGTACATTCAACATACAACATTTTCAAACAACGTACACAATTGTATACATTTAATATGCATTTTTTTTAAAGAAGGTACACAATTGTGTAAATTTAATGTACATTTTTTTAAGAATTTACACAATTATGTACATTTAACATACAACATTTTGTTTTAAAAAATGTACATAATTGTGTACATTCAACGTACACATTTTTTTAGTTAAAAGAAGGGAAAAAAAAAACGTACACACTTCTTAAAGATTGTACATATTTTTGTTCATTCAACTTACACATATTTCAAATAATATATATAATTTTGTACATTCAGTGTACATAGTTTGAAAAGATTATATATAAATTTTATATATTCAACATATATAATTTTAAATAATGTACATAATTGATTACATTTATTGTACACATTTTTTAAATAATGTATAATTTTTTGTACATTTAAAGTACACATTTTTCAAAGAGTGTACTAAATTCTATGAACTCAATATACATAATTGTTTAAAGAATTTTCCACACAAAAAAATAAAATTTGCTAATTTAATACTTGGCATTATAAAGAGTGCTAAAAAATGTTAGATTATTTTGAACATGAGCGAAAACAAACTTCATGATCATGCTATATTAATATGTTATTTTTTTTTAAAGACAAACTTGAATTTATTCACATGTATATAAGTATCTCAATGACACAAATTAATACCTATTAAATATTTCAATCATATATTGTAATACATATTTTAAATAAATATATTTATTAAAAACTTGTGGTTTGTTCGCACAATTTTTTATGGTTATTTTTTATTTTTGTGCACAATAGCTCTTTTTATGTTAGAAATGTATAAAAAGCATCTTTAACCACTATTCTATTGTATGTGTTAAGACTTGGGATTCATCCTAATTCCAAGGACATTTTTTGAAATTTTTTTTGGTGCTAATTTCATACTTGGAATTATATAAAGTATTACAAGTTCGAAATTATTCTAAACACAATACAAAACCGAGCTTATGATCAAGCAATATTAGATGTTAATGTTTTATTTATTTTTTTGTTTGCATAAACTCAAACTTGACCAACTCTAAATTTTTTTATTAATGATTAATAAACAATAAAGAAAAATGCTAATGGATGCTTTTAGGGTAATGATTAATAATTCATTAAAAGAAAGTTTTTATGGGAAAAAAAAAAACGATTAATATTTTGACAGTTTTTTCCACTTCTCATAAAAGTGATGTCAAATTTTTTCCAAAATAGATTGTTAACAATTGCTCTAAAGGCACCCGTTAGCATGACCTATAAATAAATTATAATTTGAGCTTATGTAACTTAATTAATTAAACATATTTTAATTTACAAACTTATACCAACTTAAATTAATTGATGATGTCATTCTAAAAAAAAAAAAAAAAAATTCATTGATGATGTGGTTTTAAAATCATAGATAATTAATCAATCAAATAAAATTTTAAAATCCGAATTTTGAATTTTCTAACTTAAAATTAAAAAAAAATTCCGAATCCTAATATGCTAATATTTTCCCCGCGAACGGGGGAAAAAAAAGAGACAAAAATTAAAATTTCCCGCCACAAGAGAGAATAGGGTTCACGGTACAGTCGGTCACAATTTGACAAATCCACCATATCCATCCCCATCTCTTCTCCCCTGCGATCAGTTTCCACTACTCACCACCAGTCACCAGTTCCACCACTCATTTTCAAATTCACAATCCCTCTCTATACTCTCAAACCTCATCACATAAATTTTCTCTTAGCACAAACCCTAAATCCATCTGAACCCACAGCCACAGCAATGGCCGGCCAATCTGACCCTCAACTCTCACTTTTTTCTGCCGAAGAGGTATCTCTCTCTCTCTCTCTCTCTCTCTCTCTCTCTGTGCGTATGCTTTAACTTTCTTCACATAATTTGAATTACCTTCACAGCACAGTTGTTTTTGGATCTGATTGGAAAAATTTATTGTTCAGGTTGAGTTCATTGCGGAGGACGAAATGGTCGAGATCGTCCCCAATCTCCGAATGGATGCACTCAATTTTGTCTGCGTAATTTTACTTCCAACTTTACCCTTCCCTTTCTATTCATACGAAATCAATTGCATTGCATACAATCTGTTAATATATGTGAGTGTGGTTTTGATACAATTGACAGGGGGATTTTGGTCCTTTCTTCCCACAACTAGCTACTCAGGTCCCGCTTTGGCTTGCGGTGGCGTTGAAGAAGAGAGGGAAGTGCACTATTCGACCGCCTCAGTGGATGACAGTAGGTAAGGTTTCCCTATATCCGTGTGTGAATGCGTGCACATATTTGTTTGATTGATGTGTATAAAACTAAGTAATTGTTGTATGTGAATTTTGGATTGTCTATGATTTGTGTTTTAGATGTTAAGTGTAATCATTTAGGAGTGAATCTCTTGCTAAGAGCTATTGGAGTTTAGCTAGACAAGTTACAAAAAAAGTTACTTAAAATAAGGACCAAAATACACTATTAGTCGCTAAACTTTAACCCATGATTGAGATTGATGTTATTTGCTTGAAGTTTTAATTGATTGCCTTTAGCCCCTAACAAACTTCAAGTGATCGATTTTAGTTTCAATTGATTTTAAAGTCTTTTGGTCCCTAACGGGGTGATGATATGTAAGTTTTTAGTCTGGCCATGTTATGTATGAAAGTGATCGCTTTAAATTAGTGACTAAAATCACTTATGGGCTAAAATTTAAAGACAAATAGTATATTGAAGCCAAAAAAAGAGAAGAAATATATTGTGAGATGGTGGTTCCTTTGACAATGCTATGACCTCAATTAACTTGGACTGGAGTGTGCCTTTAAAAGATGTGGCATTGGGATTCTATAGATACAAGTGAAGTTATTATTCTTCTAAATGGTGGAATGGCTTGCAATGTTCTAACTCATATCAATGATCAAGGGGTTTTATGTTTTGAATTTTGTAAAATTATCTTAGACCAAGAGGTTCTTAATCATGGAATATATCAAAAGAAAGAGATCTTATCTGTCATGATTTTAGTTCTTTCATAGGAGATGGTGAGGATAGTTACTTTTGGGGTCAATAAATTGGCCAGGGAGGAGTGGATGTATGAATATATGCTGATCCTCAGCAAAAACAAAGAGGAAATATTTGTAGGATATGTTTATCTGTACCATAAATAGAAAAATGAAAGTTTGATTCTAATTGGATATGTTCTGCAATCTGCATTCTAATTTGAATTTTGATTCAAGAATCATGGTTCAGTTTTGGGGAGGGTAGTGTGGGTTGACAAGGTTTTTAAACTTAAACCACTTTTTATTTTTTATTTATATATATATATATATATATATTAATGGTAAGATTATTGGTTTCTAATATATTTTTGGAATAGAATTTTGGGATCTACTGTTATTCTAGTATATATTTTAATGTATTGAATGTTTTTTCTACATACATGCATGTGAATGTAGAGAAAATTCAATGAGAACAAAAAGAATCATAAAATGTTGATAAGAGGTTTTTATATAGGGTAGAAATATCACAAACCACTAACTGTTCAGTGTTCTTCCTCATTTTTATCTTCATATCAATCTTTTCAGCCGATCTAGAGATCCATGTGGTATTAATGTACTGCCTTCTTCCAATCAACTGAAAGTATGAATTTAAATTCTATGATTAAGCACGGCCTTCTGTTTTGAGTGTTTATCGTCTGCTTTTGTTCAGTGCTTTATATTAGCTAAACGTAGAGGTAGAGCCAAACTTTTGCAGCTGTTCCTGCAAAAGTGCTAATTTGATATCCCTGTCGTTCATCTATTTTTGGAATTCCAATTCATTTAGTCAAACATTTTATACTTTATGTCATGGAATGCGGTTGTTATTCAGGCTGTTAAACTTGTATGATTGTAAGTAGAAAATTATTGATCTTTGTAACACTGAGAAACATTTCTTACCATTTCATGCTTTGTGGACTAGAAAAGCTGACACAGGTTTTGGAAGCAGAGCGAGATTCTCAACGAGTGTTTGAGCAACTACCATTCCATTATGTGGAGATCTCAAGACTTCTTTTTGACCAGTAAGTTTTGTAAATATTACATTCTGTATTTATAACTTAACAATACTGATGTCAACTGTAACTTTGTGGATGATAGTGCACGTGATGACATCCCCGATGTATATATGGTGAGTTTAAGATTCTCATAACTTTGTTTAAATATGCATGAGAGTTTTTGCAATGAATTTGATATAGATCTTTTATATAGGTGAGGTCTCTTATTGAGGACATCAGGGATGTAAGGTTTCATAAAGTTGAGACTAATTTAGAGTCACTTAATGAGCGTGCCTTTGCTTTGAAGGTATACATTTTTATCTCCCTTTGTGAATCTATGGATGCTGCATATTATAAAGTGGAATTAAAAGCCTTGGGGATTTTGAGAGATATCTCTCTATCTTAGATACTGAAAAATGAGAGAAATTTATAGAAAAAAAAGGGAAAGAGTTTGAACATGTTCCTTTACAAAGTGGAATCTGGTATACATTGGAGAGGATGGTGTTCCTTCTATTTGCTTTGCATTGTTGGCATCTTAAGTTCATAAACATTAAGAATTTATGATTCAACCATCTAAAAGTTGAGTTGTTCAACTTTGATATTGCAATGAAACCTATATGCAAGTGAGCTACACAACAAGATTTATGTGGTTTGGCAATGTTCACCTGCTGTGTGGGGGGATCCACTAGTTGATAATCAGGGTTAAAGTTCTCTCACTATAATTTTCTCAATACAGGATTAGATGATATAATTACGTATAATAACTAATGGTCATAGGAATGGGGGCAATTCCACTTTCCAACTTAAAATATATGGGTTTAGTTGCATAGTCCACCGCCCCCCCCCCCCCCCCCCCCCACCAAACCCCAAAAGAAAAAAAAAACCCCCAAAAAAGACTTTTATGAGCAATTGATCTCATAGCAAAGACCCTTTCTCAAGCAGCTCTCTTTTATAACAACTATAAGACTGAATAAAATACCTAACTGTTCATAAGGGTACAACATTAAATCAAATGTAAGGCATTTTTCACGACACTCTGTCATATGGTTAAAGCTAATACTTGAAGGGAACTTGATGTAAAACCTCTTTGTTGGGGCCTGTAAAATGTTTGTGCTCAAAGATATTTGTACATAGCTTATAGCATGGACGGGAGAAAGAGAGGTGATAATATATCTCTGATGGCATTTCTTCGTCAGGTATTATGCTCCTAATCCTTTTAACCTCAAATTGCAGATTAACAATCTATCTGCTATGGAGGTGAACATAGTTCGCCCATTTGTTGGGAGAGCCCTACAGGCATTTTATAAGCATGATAGTCCAGACTTGATACCAGATCAAGATAGAGTATCTGATAGACGACCACAAGTAGCTAATAATGCAACAAGAGTATGTTCTTTCTTATCTTGGATTTTTATTCCTTGTTTCTTTTATTGCTTATGTGGCAAAGTGGTTTGCAAGTCTATCACGGTAGAATATTATATCCAATGGACAAAGGGTTTCATGATTTAACTAACACTTTTGTTTTCCAGCGGCATCTGCGGCGATAATGTCATCTTTCTAATCACCTTCCATCTCAATTGGAAACACTAATTTTGGCGAGCTAGTTTGGAGGTATATCTGTTCTCTTTGGATGAACTTTCCAACAGAATCTTTGACGGTGCTTTGGTATTTGTTATTGTGAAGTAGCTGTCATCTTTGTGTTAAACCCTTTATATTTGATTGTTTACTTATTTTCTTAATTTGTAATGAAAATTCTGATTCACTTCTCATGGTCCTGCAATCAATTTTTTAGTTAATCCAATTATTTGTTCTTAAACATTAATTTTTAATTCAACATTGGTGGGCCAAACTACAGATGTCAACCTACATATTAGCAATTAAACACAAGGATGTTTAAATGTTTAGTGGCAATGAAAGTAGTAATATTCAGTATTCTGGGTGCAATGCTCCCTTCTATCACTTAATAATGGGTTCTGTTAATTAAATTTATGATGGAACCCACCATTCATGTGAGAGGAGAGAGTGTTGCTCCCGGAGTATTGAATAATTTTTCCAATGAAAATAATGATTGATTAAGGGAAAAAAAACATTAATTAAAAGTTATGTATGTCACCAATTGATGACAAGATAAAGGTCACCTTGGATGGCTTGGAAAGGTGCAGTGAAGACCAATGCACACAAAGTAGGGAGTGATCAAATTTAGTTGAAGGCTTCACAAGGGAAAATAAGCATTATGATTGAGATGGCAACTGAAATTTTTATTTTTGTCTAAATGGTAGAACATTTGATTTTTATTCAAAAAATCAGTTATAACATTGATCCTCATCTATGGTCATAACCAATTTGGAGGATCTTCAATCTGCACAAAAAAGTTTTTACAGCTTGATTGCTAAGGCTTTTTTGGGATATGGCTTTAAAGGATTCAGCCAATGGGCTTACAGTTAGTGCTCTTTCCCCTCTGCCCTTGTCACAGGTTTGTTGTGGGTTCAGTTCTGCCTCCCACCCTACAACATACACTCTCTGCCCCAAAAAAAGAAGACAGGAATTAAAGGATTCAACTTAAATTAGTTGGGATGCAGTAATATGTTGTTTGTCCTAGGTTGTTTTATTACTCTATCACTTGTACTAGAGTCTAACATGTTTAGTGTTCAGATTGTTGGTTGGTTTAGTTTGTTGTCTGATCAATGCAGTTGGGGTTTCTGTGTCTCTTTTCAGTGCATTATACGTGATTCACTGTGGCTGTCAATTAGTTTGATTTGTGTTTGCTTCACGATTCTCAAATCCTCATGAGTTAAATTTGGGTCTTTTATATCATTCCGGCTACAGTGAGCTCTGAATCTAATTTTGGTTGTCTGTAACATTATCTTTGGAGAGAAATGTGAATTTTGAAAAATGTTCTTTTAAAGCTTAATTTAAGATGAACTTTTAAGATTCATGTGGTTAAGAAATGTTTGAAAAGATTTTTTGAAAGTGCTAGGCAGTTTTTCCCGTGCTCAGTTCTCAATTTGGAAATATGTTTGGAATTCATGGGTGTTGCGTGCTTATCATTCAAACATCTCGTGATTGTCTTATACGCTACAGGTTTATGCATGAAAATTCTTTAATACGCTTTATTATTTTCCAGTCTTCCCCTATAAACTTTCAATTACTTTTTACATTATTATTATTATTATTTTTAATATAAAAGTGAAGTTTTCAGTACTTTCAATTGCTTCCTTGTTTCGTGCTTTTTACATTATTTTTAAGGAAATGTTAACTAACGTCCCAAGGATATTGGTTTAAAAATTATTTTTAGATATATTTTATTGGGAGAATGATAAAATAATAAATGTTATTGATAGTTTTTTATATTTTTCATAAAAATTGTGTCAAAACTTTTTTATTATGGTTTATTAACAATTGGCCTAAGGGTATTGGTTAATATGACCCTAATTTTTAAGGCATGGTGCATGTTGATCTATATAGGCATAGGATAACTGCAGTCCTATGCAAGAAATAGCTTTTTTATTTTTGTTTTTTTACTTACCTCAAAAGTATTGTATTTATGAAACTACTTATAGTAAAGAGGAAACTAAATCCCCCGGGTGGGAATAATAGTAATTTTAAATAAATGGTGTCTTGAAAACCTTAAATAATTTTTGTTTTATTATTTATTTTAGAAATAAAAAACCCTCGGGATAATTATGTTATAGGTTTTACTAATGTATGCCTTCTAAAGCATCTATTAATAAACTATTTTAGAAATTTTTTATGAAAAAATGAAAAAATAATTAACTTTTTAAACAAATTTTTTTAATTTTCCTTAACAAAAAAGTTTTTAACTATTAATAAATGCTCTAAGCGTGCACTTTTGGAAAACCCTTATGTTATATGGTACACTACCATCTCATCTGGATTGTTGATCCAGTGGCTGTACTTCATCAACATTAGGAAAGGACAGTTGTGAGCTGATCCAGCTATTACCAAACTGGACACACCAAAAAGTAGTTTAAAGCATCTTCTGTCTCTTCTTCTTATGTCTATTTTCCTTTCATCAAAGTATGCCAGATGTCTATATTGAGCACCAGAAATCATGTTAGAATCCTTTGTGTTTTTAGGGAAAGGAAGATATATCTTGGATATTCCTTAAGAAGCCAGATAGAAAGAACGGGATCTTGTTTCATACTTTCATGTTCCCTTCTATGTCCCCACCCTAAAATTATGAGTAGTTGTGTGTCACATGTAGGTGGGTCCTCTAGTCTTGTAATCATTTTAATTTCAATGTAAGACTCATAAAGAAGAGAAAAGGATTGGTATTATCCACAACTCTTTGAGAGAACAAGTGGAGGAATTATGTTAGATTGAACGTCCCATCCGACCCCAAATAATAAGTATGCTCACACTTGACTTGGGGGTGTTGACAAACCACAAAATCAGCCCAGTTAGAACTGGTTTAAGTTGCATTTTCTTTTGGTAATTTTTTTTGGGTTTAAGAAATTGGTTCAATATGAAATTAGATGTATTCCCATATAAAAATTCAGCTTTAGTTTTGGTTCTTTAAATATATTTCCTCTAAAATCAAAATTTTAATTTTTGCATTTTCACATTCATATCCCCACCACAAACTTGTATTAAATTTGATAGTTTTATAAAATAAAATCAGTTCAATTTTGAATTGGTTTTATTGTTGGTTCAACTTATTTAAGAACTGAATCAATAATATGGTTTGCCAAAACCTCTTTTATGTTTCCATGCTTCCGACCAAAACTCTTAATACACTGATGAGGTTTCATGACAACTAAGTCTCTTTTGAGTCTATTTGGTTATTTTAGGCAGCCAATAATGTCTATTAGTAATATTTAACTTATTTTTATATGAACGAGGACTCGTATTATTCGTGTAAGAATTATTTTTATATTTTTAATATTTGTTAGGTGCATTTAAAATTCTTGTGCTGTTCTTTAGGCAATTATTAGATTCCCCCTTGAAGGTTTACTTTTCTTGCAATCATCAGATTCCTTTTGAGAGAATGATCTTGCTTCTTCCAAATTTATTTCGTACTGGATATTAAACTTCAAATCTTCAATCCTCAGTGTTGACACGATAGCCATTTTCGTGTGAAATGGATGAACTGGAGTAATATATAATTTTTCTTCATAGGATCCTTGGTTGGGCATGTTATTCATTGAATAAGCTTGCAATCAATGTACGTTCTAATGTTTTGTAAGGTTGTTTCTGACATGTTTAGAGTTATTGGCCTAGCATTTTCCTTCTCCAGTATGAATGGGTCCCATTTCAACTTTCAGGGACCAACTCCCTGGCATAGGGCCAAGCAATTGAGTAGAAAGTGTTTTGGAGTATTGATTTTTGGAAAATGATCTAACAATTTGTGTTTCTTATAGCTAAATGATTGTTGGAGTTTAGCATGAATGGCTTTATGCATCAACCAATGTTTTTGTTCTATGGTTGGGTATCAACCATAAAACAAAAATAATAAGGCACCCAAAGGGATTAGAATGTGTTCTTCGAAAGTTATTTTTAAGGGTGAAAATAAAACCTAATTTTTGTTATATTTAATGAAAATGCAGAGGATAAGTAAAAGGAAATTTTTGAAAAAGCAAAGCACAAATTATGTTTCATTGACTAAAAAAAATATATTTCTAATTCTTAACTACAATCATCACTTTTTTCAATCTCAGCTCTCAAGTCATTTCATCTTTCATCTTATTACAAGCGCCTTAGATCTTGTCTAGTTTCAAAAAGAACATGTCCAAACCATCCCCACCTAACCCATGATGAACCATGGCCCCCCTCACCCCTACCTTGCGATCCAAGGTGACCTATAAGTACAATCCATCCAATCCTTGTTCTTACCCTTATCCAACAATTGATATATAAAAAAAAAGGGTTTTTGATTTATTATTATTTTCGTGTTCTCACATTCTTTGAAAGCAGGACTGAACATAAAAAGAAAAAAGAAAAAGAAAAAAAAAAGACATTATCCATTTTCGTTTTGGAGTTATTATTTTCTAAAAACATTTCTTTAGAAACTAATGGAAAACATAATTTTTTTTTTACCGGAGAATAAATTTTATTTTATTTTATTAAATTTAAAACCAGAAGACATTTCCAGTCATTAAACAGGGCTATAATTTGTTTCTAGTCGTAATTGAACCACTTAAGCCTGCCTAGGTATGTTCATCCTTTGCAAAAGAGACAAATAGAGTTCAAAATTTAGCTGTCATGAGCTCATCTTGTAACTTAATCGATTACAAGCACAAGGTATACATTATAAACAACAAATCAATTTTCCTTGTAAAAACTAAACATAACGTCAAAGGCATTTCGAATGGACAGTGTTGCTTGGGGGCCAAATTTTCTCTTTACCCAAAATCCAAAAGAAGGCATCAAAATTCAAAAGTAACTCTTGGCCTATAATGAAATAAGTTCAACTTAAAAAATTAACACCAAACCCCACTCCTAAAACAATAAATATTGTCTGCTCCAGGCTATTGGTCGGTGTTGTAAATGGAAATTGGAATGCAAAGCCAAAACTTTGCGTGTGGGCCTAAAACTCCTTTAACGCTAATCATAGGATTCTTCTTGGTCTTAATTGGCCGACCATCAAGAAATTTAATAATATGAGCTGGTTCGGTCACTTCTTTAGGGGCGATGATTAATTGCTGGAGTGGCAAATGGCAATTTGGCAATTGTCTTTTTTTTTTTCTTAGACAACGTAAAAAAATTTCATAATTTTTATCGTAACTTGTTACATAATTTGTCATGCAACAAATTATAAATGATAGAGATAT
This sequence comes from Quercus aquifolioides, assembly GCA_019022515.1. NCBI lineage: Eukaryota > Viridiplantae > Streptophyta > Magnoliopsida > Fagales > Fagaceae > Quercus > Quercus aquifolioides. The sequence continues at coordinate 6,972,367 of CM032329.1, forward strand.
AAACTCGTTATTTTATTTTTACTATTTATAACTTATCACGTTATGGATGGTAGTAAAAGTTGTCGCTAGCATTGGATCGTTTTCTTACTTTAAAATAGTGAAAGATAAATACCACTTTATAGCGGATTAGCCCCACGGGAACCCCGCGTGACTCGTCTTATCTGCACTGATCACCATCAATTCGTGAAACACAAACCCGTCTAGCAAATACTGGCATCTTCTTTTTTTCAAGTCATTATCGCTCGTGTCATTGGCCCACCATAAGTTTCAACATTATGCAACTAAACATTATCATACAAATTTAATTGATTGCTCCACTTTTTGATATAAATTTATTTATCAGAGATTCTGAACCGTTCAATTATTGTATTTAAATATAAAGCTAAAATCATTTATATATCATGACTTTTGCGTGTAACTTGCCAAGGAAGAAGTGATAAAGACTTTTTATTTATTTATTTTTTTTTTGGACTTTTTGTTAAGTGGCCACGGCGGATTTGAAGACTTGGTGGACTTAGCATAATCTTACCTTTTATTTTTATTTTTATTTTTTGTCAACGGGGGCTTGGCTGAGTGGGTAAGGTTCGTTCACTTCGTGGACCACACCTAAGTTCGAATCTCGCTGCCCGCAAGAGTCCGTTGGTGAGCATCCTTAGTGGGGTAACTCCCCGCACAGTGATACAGAAGGGCCCCCGAGATCGGGCTACCCCGACCGAGGCCACTGGCGTCTTGTCCGGGGGTGTAATATAACCATAAAAGCCTCCATTTTTCGTTTCTCAATTTTTTTTTTTTTAAGTAATGTTATGTTTACAATATTTTCATGACAAATTTTATATGGTAAGTTGCTATTGGTTCTAATTTAAAAATTAATTTTTTACTTACTAATAATAGTATGTAACAATTTGCCAGTTAAAATTTGTTATGAATATGTTGTAAAAATATTGTAAACATATCATTAGTCGTTTTTAATTATATAATATAATTAATAGTTACAAATATTATAGAATCATTAATTAACTAGTTAAAATCTTTAAAATTTAATTAAATACTTTGATATGATTTTTATTTTTTAATAATGGACTTTTTTTTTTTTGGTACAACTAGGAGTGCTATGAATTTTATTTTTTAGGAGTATCTTTTAAATCATTTCAAATTCACATATAGGTAATTAATATTAATTAATACTTTCATAAGAATTCCAAATGATGAGTTGTAAGGATTTTTTAATTTTTTTTTAATTTTTATGTTGACCTTGACGTGCTTCAAGTACATTAAAAAGGTATCCAGCCAAAAAAAAAAAAAAATGTACATTAAAAAGGTGTTTGGTGAACTACTTAACTAAGTTATGAATTATGAACTGTTCTTCTGTGACTAGTTTATGTTTATTTATTTCTCAAAAAAAAAAAATTATGTTTATCTAAATTGAAAACAACTAACACGATGAGCACAACGATAATTATTATTTTTAGAGAATTTCAACCTATAACGGATATTGAACTACAAATATCTTATTTAATTATTAAAATTTTTATCAATTAAGCTAACTGAAACTTACATAATTGTAGCAATTTATGTGGTTATGAAGCTACTCTATTTAACTAGGTTTATGCATCATGGCTAATGCCAAACGTCCACTATATATGTTGCAAAATAATTTGAAATCTTCCCATAAAAAAAAAAAAAAAAAATTGAAATCTGAACCAACGAGGAAACCAGATGCAAGTCACCGGTCAATGTTGAGGTCGGTCCCTCTGTGGCTTACGTCATATTCCATTTAAGCCTATGACCGTTATATTTACAGTACTCCTTTGTTTTGTTTCTTTCAAGTTGTGATAACTTGGTCCCCAAGAAAATGACATGTTGCCTTTATGGAATTCACATAATGCCCATGACATTTAGGATATTGACCCCAAATTTGGATCCTTAAAAACCAATTAATCTCACTTACCAACCATTCACCAAGTTTGGTAATATGATTAATTAAGTTGTTGGTTGGTGAAAGATTAATAGAGCTTGAGTTTGTTCTTCTCAATGTTGTAACTTGTAAATTTCTATTTCTAGGATTGATCTAACCACATAATAACCTATCATTCTTTTCTTTGTTTTCAAAAAAAGAAAAAAGAAAAAAAATCCTTTCTTGTTTGCTTACTTGATGTTTAATTTTAAAAGAAAAGAAAGAAATAAAACTACTAGGTTCTTTATTTATTTTTGGGTATTTGGTTCTTAAATAATTAACATTATTTGAGTGATTATTTCAATAATATATTTACCTTTCAATTGTCAAAGAATGTACAACTTAGGTACAAGTTTCTTAAATTATCCAATCAAATTTGATCATATGTTTTTATTGATCAATAAATCATATAGTTATGCAAACACATTTTAAATTTAATTTTGAAATTTAAGGTAACTTTACCTAATATTTTTTTATAAATAAATTAAATGAAATTTTTTAGTATATATCTCAACAGATGACCTTTAGGTCAAATAATATATCTTGGTATTTTTGATAAAGACATACAAGTTCAAATCTTCCTTGCTCTACATGAAATATTAAAAAAAAAAAAAATGATGGAATGTTATCCTATTATTATATCAATTATGGGGAAAATAATAAAAGATGCATAATTGTGTGCAGTGTGCATTTTGAGAATCATGTAAAGTAGTGGAGTATGCAATTTGCATTTTGAGAATCAATTAAAGTACTAGTATGCAATATGCATTAATTGTACATTATCATAAAGCAATAAGTTTTAGTATAATAATTCAAAAAGTGACACCTTAGACCCGAACATTTAAATACTCAAAAAAAAGGAAAATTGAACGGTTTCAAATCTATGCAATTGCTTCTTTAATGATCTTTTATTTTTTTAAGATTAGAAACTTTATTGAGCCAACAATAATTAAAATCTTTGTCGGCAACATTGACAATGTCTCTAGTAAATGATCAAAATCAAACTCTTCTATATCAACTATTACTCAGGCTATTAGTTCTCACCTTTGATGTAGCCATTTTTTTTTATTTGAGAAACACACACACATATAGGGGAAGGAGGATGAGATAAGGAAATACACTCACACGCTAACACCAAAACTGCATGCAATAGTTAGTGTCGCGGAGTAAGTAATAAACTCCTTCTCAATATCACACCTTACCGATGTGGAATGACTCGATAACACTGAGTATCTTTTTTTATTTGAGAAACACACACACAAACACACACATATATAGGGGAAGGGGGATGAGATAAGGTAATACACTCACATGCCAACACCAAACTGCATGCAACAGTTAGTGTCGCGGAGCAAGTAATAAACCCCTTCTCAATATCACACTTTACCGATGTGGGATGACTTGATAACACTGAGTACCTTTGATGTAGCCATAATTAAAAAGGTTTACATCTTTCTCAGCCAAATAAATTCCTTCAAATGATTTGCCTCCTCCTATTCCTATTCATCTCTCAACAAGTTTTTTTACATTTCTGGCAATAATAAACAAATCCGATAACTATCCAAAAAGTAATTCAAAACAGATAAGATATTAGGTGGTAGGTTGTTACAAATTTTTAATTTTAAGTCACCACTAAAATTACTTTTTCGCTTATTAGTAACGGTAAATAACAATTTGACACTTAAGATTTGTTGTAAAAATGTTATAAAAATATCGTGAATGTAGTATTTCTTGAAAGGTAAAATCACATTTTTGTTTAGGTACTTAGAAACGAATATTCTCCTATTTCCCGTCCAAGTTCAAAATTCTCTCTCACCCCCTTTATCCACTTCCCCGAGAATTTCGAAAGAAACTTGGTGCCTAAGCCAGAAATAAAGGGCAATACCGTCATTTCACAACAAGTTTCCCACTTTATATTGAATTCCTTTTCCCGTTGCTTTCTCTTCTAATTCCAAAAGCTCTCTCTCTCTCTCTCTCTCTCTCTCTCTATCCTTTTGGATTATATTATTTTCGGAGCAAAATCGCAAAAGGCCAATTTTTCCTCTTACATTTCTCTCGCTTCAAACCAAAAAAACACCGAAAACGTTTTCAAATTTCGCAAAGCAGAATCGCATAAATTGTTTGTAATTGTAATATTTATTATTATTGTTAGTTGTTTTTGTATAAAAAAAAAAAAAAAAAAAAAAAATTCACACGAGTACGTAAAATTCAATTTGGTTTTGAATTTACGTTTTTTTCTTCATTTTTTTTTTCTTCCCCTGAGCTTCGTGAGAGTTCTAGGGTTTGGAGAGAGAAAATGAGTTTGTAGTGAATATAATTTCATCGGTGAGGATGGTTGACTCGTGTCGCGAGGAAGAAGAATCGTCGTCGTCGTCGTTTTCTTAGCCGTGGTAATCGGCGCGGTGAGAACGAAAACGACGTGGTTTTTTTTGGGGAGGTGGAGATCATGGATTGCAAAGTGTGCGTGCCGACAGGGGATTGGTGGCTGATGAAAGGTGCAGGTGGTGGTGGAGGTGGAGGTGTAGGTGGAGGTCAGATCGTCGGAGGAGGGTTGAGCCTGAGCCAAGAGAGCGAGCACGATTTGGCTCTGATGGTTAGCGATTTCTTGGAGAATGGAAGCGGTGGAACCGAGTCTTGGTATAGCAGTGACAGCGATTCCAATCTCTCCGATCTTTCTCTCCTCGCCGATCAAATTCCGGTAACTCTCTCAATAGAATTGTCTATATGAGGAACTTTCCTGATTAGTTTCACTTTTTATTAACATAATTGGGTTATATTGAACATTGTTTGTTGTTTTTTTGGTAATTTTATTTGAGGCTGAAGGGTATGAATGTAATGAAATAGTGAATAATGATAGCTTAATTGAGAAATGAAAAAGAAAAAAGAAAAAAAAAGACCTCTAAAAGTAATTGAATTTATTATTTATTTTTTAGCTATCATTATTTTGTTATCAACATTTAGGGACCCAGAATTTCATCATGTTTGGTTCTTAGAAAGTATAGGGGAAATTAGACCAAAAAATGAAAATGAAAAGAAGACGAAGAAGAAAGAAAAAAAAAGGCGGAAGCCAAGAGACTCGTAGCTCAATTGGCACCTTCTGGCGGGACGTTCATGATTCAAATCTTTTTTCCTTTGTTATACTGTTGAATTTATCAAAAAGGAAAAAAAAAGGCTGAAAATGTCCTCCTTTGGGCGTTTTTTTTAGTTTAGTATTGGTATTAGACTTTTGTGAACATATATTTGGGGCAATCAGGGGATGTATGTGAAGACTACATCAGCTTGCGGAAAATTTGTGCTTGTATTTTTGATGTTTTGTTTCCGTTTATGAGCATACCGCGTGAATGGATAAGCTTACCAAGCTCACCAGAGGGGTTAGCACACAAATTTTTGGTTTTATCAACGTGTAGTTTGTATAGGTTTGGAACTGTAGTATAAAGTGTTTGAAGTCACAAATGTGTATAGCAACTATATGGAGAGTATGTACTATGTAGGTGAGATAATTCCTATTGTTGCTCATTTTGGTTGTTGTATCTATGTAAAAGTAAATAGTTGGTTGTTCAATTAATATTGAGGTAGGACAAAATTACTAAATTAGTATTTTGCCTTCAATTAGGCATATTTTAACGATTTACCTGCTTTATATGTTTGTTCTGCTATTTTTACTACAATTTAGGAATGGTACCTGTAATAATTAAGTGTCAAAGAGTACTTGTCTGGGAGACGAAAAGTATGTTACTGAACAAATGATTGATTTTATTTATTTATTTATTTATTTTTATAATACAAACACTGTTAAAATTGCTATAATTTCACTTTGCATAAAATATGTTTATGCTTGATTAAGTTTTTTTTTTTGTTAGATCTGAGTCTTGGGAGTCCTTTTAATTAGAGTTTTTATTTTTTATTTTATTACTATTATTTTTTTTTATCTTAATTAGAGTTTCTTGTTGGTTCTTTTTGATAACTTTTTAATTAAGGACCGGGGTGTAATCATGTTTTTTCTTTCATTCTTTTCCCACTTAAATCTGGGATTTGTTGCTGTTAATTGCTCACCACTATTGTGTATAGAGCACATAATTCAACCTATTTGTGTTGTTTTTGTTTTAAACAAAATAATTTTACAACTGTTAATCAGTATGAAAATGCTATTTTTTTGCTGATTCATTGTTATTCCAACCACAGTTTTGTAAGATCTCAGTGCCTCAGTATGAGAGCGACTTGATGGCAGTTGTTAATTCTCTTATACTGTCTATGAATGAGACGGATCTTCATTATGTCAAGTCGGGTGCATGCAATGCCAGCTGCATAAGGTTTTCTCTGGTAAAGCTTCTGAGACGCTCTGGATATGATGCTGCTGTATGTGCAACCAAATGGCAGGGTAGTGGAAAGGTCCCTGGAGGTATGCTATTGAACTCTTGAACTGCAAATCTTATATATAACTTGGCAAAAACAATATTTTTTTTTAATAAAAAATAATAATAAATTTATATTGCATGAAAATTGGAGTGGGAAACCATCCTTTGCTGAAAACATTCTGTTATGCAATTAATATTTGATTATAAAATTTGTTTTCTGTAATTTCTCGATCGTTTACAATTTATTATGACTACTAAATGAAAGGGAGATGCATATTGATGTATGGAATGCTGATGAAATATTAGATTTGACCATCATTGACATTTGTTTTTGTACAAATCAATTGTTATGCAGGGGATCATGAATATATTGATGTGATCAACCACAACAGCACTGGAACCTCTGAGCGTTTGATCATTGATATTGATTTCCGGAGTCACTTTGAAATAGCTAGAGCTGTTGATTCATATGACAGAATATTGAATTCACTTCCAGTCGTATATGCGGGTTCCTTGACCAGGCTGAAACAATTTCTTCAGATAATGGTTGAGGCAGCTAAATCTTCTCTCAAGCAGAATTCAATGCCACTTCCTCCATGGAGGTCACTTGCATATCTGCAGGCTAAGTGGCAATCGCCCTACCAAAGACACTTTAATCCAGAAGAACCGAACATTGGCAAAACTAATTTTGTTGATCATAACCAGTGCAGTGGACATTTGAAGAGGCTGCAGTCTTTGCTTCAATCTGAAATGGAAGCAGAGCGACTATTAAAGCCCATAAACAGTGACAATAACTGGAGGCTGAAGCCTGAGAGGCGGAGGCGCTCTTTTTACCGGACTACTTAAGATGTACAGAGATTTTGGCCTTTGAGGAGAGAGTTACTTTCAAAAAGAGTGTATTGCGGCTTTCTATTTATAATTTTTTTGTCCCTAATACGAAATAAGTGAGAAACCTGAAGAAAGGGAAGGTTTCATATAGTCTCCACAGTGATGGTAATAAACCATGTCTTGGTGAAGAAATTTTCATTAACATTATTCCCGGAGTCATACATACCAGTTTTTGTTCATTGCCAACAGCCATCGGACAATGGTTTTGGGTGTTTGGATCTGCTGCTGGTTCTCTCTAGCATTAGCAACAGCCAAAAGTGTCGAATGAGTTGGTATCTTGCTCGAGCACGGTGCATCATCCTACAGAGAGTCACAGATTGTATTTGTTTTTGTCTTTTCAATAGTTTCTATCATGTATTCCTTGCCTTTTATTTTTGTGGGCCTAGGAAATTTTGTTATTATGTCTCTTTTCCTTCTAATTTCTTTTCCTCGTTTGATATTGAGTGGTATTTCTTTTCCTGTGGTCAAATGTTTGCTTGAACCACAATTTTTTTATAGGGTAAAACTTAAATAATGTAGTTGCTTCTGATGGCTGAGTATTACAATTTACAACTGCTTACTGTAATATCTTTTTTTGCTGAATACTGCTTACTGTAATTTATTTGGTTACTACTTGTTACTTGCATTTCTTTATCGGTTGTCTTTCCTCTTGATTAGTGTTTGTGTTAGTATTATGGGCTCAAAATTGATAGTCCCTTTGGATTTGTGTGTTGGTTTGAAGGTTTTTTGTCCACTTACTTCATTGCTAATCCTTTTTTATATAATCTGAACTAATTAACTAAACCTAACATGTGCAACTCTTGTAATCTCGTATTCTCATCCAACTGAGTTTCAAGGAGCCACCTCAAGGTTGAATCACATGCATGGGAGTGAGAGAAGGCTGCCATAGAAGTTTGGAGAGCATTGGATCAAGGACTGTTGATCATCCCTCCAAATTTCATTTTTTTAGTTGGGTTGAGTTCTATAACATGATCTAAATGACTAATGGTTTTATCTTACTGGTTCTAACGCGTTTGGGATTCTTTGATTAATGGTTCAATTGGATTGACCAATGAAATGCGTTACTCTTATTTTTAATCTCCCTTTTACCAATAGAGGTTCTTTTGGCTACTTTTTCATCAAGGTTTGGCTCCTTTCAACCACAGAGGTCTTCATCAAGGTGACCCGTTGTGTCCCTTTCTATTCACCATTGCTTCTGTGGTAATCTTTTGTTTGCTTTTAGAAGAACAAAAAGTGGTTCTACAAGGCATCAAAGTGAGTAGGGCCAGGGCATGGATGACCATATTTTTTATAAACGGTTTTGCTAATAATCATTTCATATTCAGCAAGGCTTCTGTCAAAGATGTGGAATTAAATTATTTTCTGACTAGACACATGCATTTGGTCAAGCCGAACAATAATCAAGGCAAAATCATTTGTCCATTTCAGTAACCTCATCTGCCTTATCCAATCTTCTCAGGCTGCCTTGATGAAATTAACATAATGCCCAATGCTAAGATAATTGGATTCTTAACAACCAGTTAGAGTTAATCACTTACTAAACGTTCACCAAGTTTGGTATCAGATTAGTTAATTGGTTGGGAGATTAATGCTGAAAGCTTGAGTTTGTCCTCGGTGCTGTAAATTCCATTTCTAGGATTTTTCAAAGATCTTCTAACTGCTTACTTGATTCCCTGTTAATATTTCTTTTTAGGATGCTTACTTGATGCTCTCTATTATATATATATATATATATAAGTTGCTACAATATTCAAAAAATGTTACGATGATTACCCATGCTCTACTGTGATGTTCTTTGAAAAAGGAGTTTTCTCAGGCTTATAATAATGATGTTCTTTGAAAAAGGAGTTTTCTTAGGCTTTTCGTCTTCTCAAGCTCTCTTTCGGCAAGACTTGACACTTTAGATTGAAGAAAATGACAAGACTTTGCTGCTGATTATTTGAGTCAAAAAAGTGAAAAAACATTGTTCACAGATTATTGTTCATGGACTACTGTTCATAGATTACTGTTCACTGACTACTGTTCACTTTTTACTGTTCATGATACTGTTCACTTCGAATTTTTTCCCATTTAAGGGGGGTTGTCCCTTAAGTAAAAAACATAATTCTTTGCTTCAGAACTCTTTCTTATATATATATATATTGTATTACACTACTGGCCCATGCAAATGATGATGCTTTTGGAAAAGAAGAATCTTCATGATTTTGGTCACCTCATAGTTACTTTCGGCACAATTTGGCTCTTTGGACTGAAGAACCAGACAAAGCCCTTGCTTCTACTAATTTGAGTCAAAAAGTGAAAAATCACTATTCACTGTTCATTGATTACTGTTCACCGGTACTGTTCACTACGCTTTTTTATGCCTATTTAAGGGGGGATGTCCCTTATGTCAAACTAAGAATTCTCTAGAGTCAGAATTTTCTTTAGGCCTACATCTATCCTTTAGAATTTCTCTCTAGAATTTCCACTACTACCTGTTTCCTACATCATACAAAGCCTGTAACTAGAACTAGTTCGAAGCCTTGTAATTGTTGAACTGTTGAGATCTTGTAACTACTACTGTAAGTTCTGTTATCTATTTTCAATAATAACTACTTTCAGCTTTGTGCTTATATATATTTGTTGCTACCGCCTTCTTGGACGGTTCTATTTTTTAAATTTCTTTTGATATATTGCTTGGCTGGTTCTACCGCCTTATTATTGTTTTAAGCTACTTTGATTATATCTTGCACTACCGCCTTCTTGGTTGGTTTTATTTTGTTTACATTACATTTTCACTATATTATTACTGTGCTTCCGCCTTCAGTGCTGTGTTCTGCCTCCCTTTGTGGTATCAGAGCCATTATTTTCTGGCTGGTGATAGTGTTGTTGTGTTCTCTGTTGTCTGTTTGTGTCTACCCGAAACTTTGATACTCCTTTGTTGTGTTCCCTTTTTACCATCGTTGGCGCCACCCGTGTCGGAAAGTGAATTCACAGAACCGAACAGTAAGGCCTGTTTAAGCTAGGAGAGCGTGTAGGGCATGAGAGGTATAGGGTTGACTAGGGTATGTGTTACGAAATGCAACGGTGTTAAGAAAAACATGATAATTGAGTGTTAAACCTAGGATGATATGGATAGATTGTAGAGATCCAACTCCTTTGTCAGCTCCAGGACTGGTTGTCCTCCTGATATTGTAAATGAAGAAGATCACATTGTTGAAGAAAATGAGTTTCCTAATTTTCAGAAATGGAATATCCCCAAGGTTGATACTAAAGCTGTTTATAAAACTAGTTGGATTGAAAATACTTTTTATTTTGCTTACAAAGTAAGAACTGTTGAGCAAACATTTTCTATTTCAAAAACTCATGAAAAATGTTGCTTGTTTTCTAAAAGAAATATTATTGATTTTATTGCTAAAAAATTCAGTTATTTGCATATTGGTCTTGTTCAAGTTGCTGTTAAACCACTCACTAGAAAATGTATAAATGCTTTTGTTCTTATGTGTTTAAGAGATGCTAGATTTAAGAACTTTAAAGATAGCATTCTTGGTATGATTACTGCTTCTTTGTATGATGGTCCTGTATATTTTAACTGTTATCCTGATATTACTCTTGCTTTGGATGATCCTAATATTGTTAAAGCTTTAACTCTAAATATTGCTTCATCTAGTTATCACATGGAAGAAGGTAGTAAGCCTTTTGCTTTGATTTATCACATTTATTATAGACTTTTGGGTACTCAATTGAATCCTGGTGCTAGGATAAATAGAGAACCTGCTGGTAAAACCATGTTAATTCAATGTTCAACTTTTGATGCTAAAATTCAAGTTCCAAAAATGATTCAATGGCAAGATGTTAAGCTTCCCACTGAATGGTTGTTGGAACAAGAATCCCCTCTTGCTAAACCTGCTTTTGATGAGTTAAATCTCACCCATATTCAACAATATCTTGATGGTACTGTTAAAATAAGTTTTTAAAACAATCAACCCTTAAGAATCAACGAAGGAAGACATTCCTTTGTTGGATCTGAAAGTATTTCAAAAAGAGATCAAGATCTCAATGACTTTTTGCAAATTTTTTTTTTTGAAAAACCTGATTTAAAGCTAAAATGAGTTTCAAGTAACAACTCCCAAGTTAGCACTGTTTTTTACTCTACTAAACCTGAACCTTCCTTTCCATATATCAGAACTGCTAATGAAGAAGAAGAGGACACTAGATCTGTTTGTCCATCTATTTTTGATTTTCCCCCTATTGAAACCCCTGATTACCAAAGTCAATTAAGAGTCTTGGATGTTTTAAATGAAAACTTTGAAATTGATATGGTTGCTCTGTTTAATGAATTTATTTTTGCTAAAAACATAGATAAAAGAAAATATTACCAAAGTACTTTTGATCAGTTTGAAAAAGATCGTGTTAAAAGGAAATGGAAAGAAAAAATGAATCAACATATTTTGTTTTTTGATTTTCTTGAAAACTATTATGTTCCAAAGAATGAAGTTTCAAAAAATCATTTGAATGTGATAAAGAAATCAAATTTTGTTAAGGAAGACAAAACCATTGTTAGGTCTAGCCATCCGCCCCTTGAGATAGTTTTGATAACCTGTCAAAAGACGGAAGTGAAGGCCTCCCCTTTCAAAATTGTTGATGATCAAACTCCTGTTATTAGTATTATTGAACAAAACAATTTTACTAATGAATCCTTGCATATTATTGGTCAACAACTTGATTGTATTGAAGAAAAAATTGTTGAAAAAACTTCTGTTTCAAAACCTGAGAAACCTTTGATTGATTTGCCTAGTCAAAATGAAAAATTAAAATTTAAAACTTCTCAAGATAAAACTCTTGAAATTGTTGAGAAAATGTTTTCTGATATAAAAGTTAAAACTGAGGGTACTTCTACAAGTGCTGCTCGAACTATTTCAAGAAATGAAAAAAAAAATTGTTTCTGATGAAAACACAGATTCTGATTTATTATCTTCTGTTTCTGTTAAAAAGGTTTTTGATGATAATTTACCAGAAATTAAAAGATTTGTTGGAAAACCCAATCCCATATCTTTCACAAAAAACTGGTATTCAAAACCTACTCCTCCTGATATGTAGTTTGAAGAAAGATCTTTTCAACCCAATTTTCTGTTTCTGCTGATAAAATTTATGAATGGAATATTGATAATTTATCTAAACAGGAAATCATTAATAAAATGGGTCATATGTCTATGGTTGGAATTGCTTATATAAATAACCATAATCTTGACCACCCTGAAATTGTTGACCTTCTTGTTACTAGTTTTTCTGGTACTCTCTATGGATGGTGGGATTCATATCTCACAGAAGATTCCAGAGAATCTATTAAAACGGCTGTTAAAAAGAATGATGAAGGATTTCCCATTTTTGATGAAAGTATTGGTCGAGGTATTCTTGATGGTGTTAATACCTTAATCTATACTATTCTTAAACATTTTGTTGGTACTCCATCCAATATTTCATCTCGAATTTTTGATTATCTAAACAATTTGAGATGTCCTACTATGTCTAATTACATATGGTACCAAGATGTTTTCATTTTTAGAGTTATGCTTCGGAAAGATTGCTACAAGCCTTATTGGAAAGAAAAGTTTATTGATGGTCTGCCTCCTATCTTTGCTCATAAGGTAAAACAAGAGTTAATTGGTAAAAATGATTCCATTGATTATGATAATTTAACTTATGGTGATATTTTAAGCACTATTAAAAAACTTAATATTAATATGTGTAATGATGAAAAACTGTTAAAATACCAATTAAAGAATAAAAGAAAAGCTAAATATGAAATGGGTAATTTCTGTGAACAATATGGTTTGCCCCCTATTGCTTATTTCAGGCAAAAAGGGAAAAAGCATGATAAAGCTCACAAAAATTATAACCATAAAAAATACAAAAAATATAGACCCAATTTTGCTAAACCCAATGATTTTTATGCTAAAAAGAAAAATGTTTCTAAAAAATATGATAAACAGAAACTAGGTAAAGGCAAATGTTTTAACTGTGGAAAACTTGGACACTGCAGTAAAGATTGCAAACAAAAACCTGGTAAGTTAAAAAATAAGTTTAACATGTTAAATATTGATGATAAAGATCAAGAAGAGTTATTCCGAATCCTTGAATCAAACAATTCGTCTGATTCCTTGGAAGATGATTTTTTTTTCCTCATCCGATTCTTGCTATCAATCTACTGATGAATCTTCTAGTTCACCTAATGTTAAAATTGGTTGTAGAGATTCTTGTTGTAATGTTATCAAATCTATTAACGTTCTCACCAAAAGTGAAGAAAATGAAAGTTTTTTGATTAAATTGATAAGTCAGATTCAAAACCCTGAATTACAAAAAGTATATTTGGATAAGTTTAAGAAGAATTTAATAAAAGATGAAACTAGTAGAAAACTAAAATCAACAATAAGCTTTGAAGAAATTTTGGAAAGATTTAATAAAAAGAAATCCAAAGACTTAACTGTTAATGATCTTCAACATGAAATCACTATTTTTAAACAAGAAATAATTGAATTAAAAAATGAATTTAAAACCATTAAAAGTGATAACAATAATCTTAAACAAGATTTGTTATTGTTAAAAATTGATAAAAACCTTGATAAACATCAATCTGATAATGAACAAGATGAGCACAAAGATGGAGATGAATCCAGTCAACAGGCTCTTCTTTCTGATAAAGGTATTGTTGATAATTCTCAACTTAATCTTGTTAACAAAGTGCTTCCTCCAAATGGTTTACAAAAGTTAAAATTGTTATTTCCCATGATTATCATTTCACTGTTATTGCTATGATTGATTCTGGTGCGGATATGAACTGTATCCAAGAAGGATTAATCCCTTCCAAATATTTTGAAAAATCAACTAAAAGATTGGTTTATGCTAATGGTACTCAAATGAAAATTAAATATGAATTGAATAATGCTTATGTTTGCCATGGTAATGTCTGCTTTTAGATTCCTTCTGTTCTTGTAAAAAATATGACTGATAAAGTGATTCTTGGTTTGCCATTTATAAATGCTTTGTATCATTTTCTTGTTGAACATGATGAAATTACTACTGATCCTTTTGGACAGAAAGTAAAATTTAAATTTGCTTCAAAGTTTGAAATTGATACTGATGATACTTTAAATTTGATTCATGCTAAAACCAAACATCTTAACTTCCTTAAGCAAGAAGTTAGATACAAGAAAATTGCTGAATAGCTTTCTGATAAACTGATGCAATCTAAAATTGATATTTTTCAAAAAATATTGATTGATGATGTTTGCTCTGACATTCCTAGTGCTTTTTGGCATAGGAAAAGACATATTGTTGACCTGCCATATGTTAAAGATTTTGATGAAAAGAACATTCCTACTAAAGCATGCCCTATTCAGATGAATGCTGAGACTGTTGAATTTTGTAAAAAAGAAATCAATGTTTTACTTCAGAAAAAACTCATTAGAAATAGCAAGTCTGAAGGGATCAGTAATTGAAGTCCTATTTGACTCAATAGAAAATATGTTTTGAAAATATTGGTTTTTAACATACTGGGAAGCATTGGAGGTTTTGGGAAAAATAGTTTTAACAGGTTGGTTAACTTGGGTTAAAGCATAAGGATCATAAGATGAGGCCAAAACAGAAGAGTAATTAGGCTTAGGAATGGTACCTAAGAGAGTGAAACGGTTGACAATCTCTAAGGAAGAAACAAGTTCCTTTTTAACAATCGGTTTATCAGTGGTTGGGCTCTTGTCTTTTGACTGCCTACTTGCCATTGTGACACTGTAGAAATTCACGGGTAAGGAAATCAGGGATGGTATTTTGAGATCCTTTAATATATTCAATATCAAAATAAAAAACACTTAAAATAGCTTGCCATCTGGCAAAAATATGTTTTGAAGCAATATTTTCAACATCTTTTTTCTATTGAGTCAAATAGGACTTCAATTACTGATCCCTTCAGACTTGCTACCAGCTACTTTCCCCCAAAGTTTCATTGGATCCCTGAACATAGTGAGAAAGATGTGCAATACTATTCTGATATTTTGCGCCATGAGAATTCAATCACTATTAAAGCCATACCTAATAAGAACAATACTACTAAGATTATTTATCACAGTGTTTTCCTGAATCATATTATTTCTGAAGAAATGTGGGGCCCCAATCTTGCCTCCACAAGAAGGTTACCAACCTCCCTTGTTCCTTATTCATATCATGATTATCTCACTGCTTGGTTCAGATTCATGCTTCATCAGAATAAAAACATGTCTCATTCATGGTTTATTAATTTCGATAAGGATTTCAATTCTGATTTGCCTCTCTGGTTCATCCGCTGGTGGATCCAGTTTGATTTTGTTATTGAAATATTCCCAGAATCATTGGTGGATTCTTTCCAATATTTTACAAGTGTGTTCAAAGTTGATGCTTATGGGGCTAAATTTCCTCCTTTGCTTCATTTCATTAAGAAATATAAGGTTCCATGGATCTTGAAATGACAATATGATAAGGAAAGTGATGTTCTCACTCACCGCTGGTATGTTAAGTAGTGGGATAAGTTTCCTCACACACAAGCAATTGTTAACAATGTCACCAGAGAATTCCCATCACCAAATACTTTATCGGTGGTTAAGATCAATACCCCAGTGCAAAAAGCTGAACTAGCTGATGCACTTGCTTCTACATCTACTAAAACTGTTAAACACTCTGCTAAGCCTAGAAAGAAGGGTTCTCCTTTGGATGAAATTCGCAAGGACCCCGATGCTCTGTATGCCCTCCTCAAAATGATTTCGAGGGAGAAAGAAGTCGCTGATGATTTAGGAGATGAACGGTCCTCTGAAACATCTGTTACAAAAAACCCTTACCACCCCTACAATCAGGAGTGGTTTGGTTATGATGAAGAAGATACTCCTGATTTAGCAGAAGATTGATAGATTGATACACCCTATTTGTCTGGCCTGCACAATGGCCAAAATGCTACAATGTTTACCTTTGGTGAAGTTCCCACTATTGTATTACACTACTGGCCCATGCAAATGATGATGCTTTTGGAAAAGAAGATTCTTCATGATTTTGATCACCTCATAGTTACTTTTTGCACAATTTGGCTCTTTGAACTGAAGAACTAGACAAAGCCCCTGCTCTTGCTGATTTGAGTCAAAAAGTGAAAAATCACTGTTCACTGTTCACTTTTTACTGTTTACAGATTACTATTCACTTTTTACTGTTCACTATGCTTTTTTATGCCTATTTAAGGGGGGATGTCCTTTATGTTAAGCTTAGAATTCTCTGGAATCAAAACTTTCTTTAGGCCTACTTCTCTCCTTTAGAATTTCTCTTTAGAATTTCCACTACTACCTATTTCCTACATCCTACAAAGCCTGTAACCAGAACTAGTTCCAAGCCTTGTAACTGTTGAACTGTTGAGATCTTGTAACTACTACTGTAAGTTCTGTTATTTATTTTCAATAATAACTACTTTCAGCTTTGTGTTTATATATATTTGTTGCTATCGCCTTCTTGGACGGTTTTATACTTAAAATTGCTTTGATATACTGCTTGGTTGGTTCTACCGTCTTATATTATTGTTTTAAGCTACTTCAATTATATCTTACACTACCGCCTTCTTGGCTGGTTTTACTTTGTTTACATTATATGGTCACTATATTATTACTGTGCTTCCGTCTTCAGCGCTATGTTCCGCCTCTCCCTTTGTGGTATTAGAGCCTTAAATAGACTGCCGATCCTCTTACTCTGTAATAAATACACGGTAAAGAGAGGCTCTCCAACGGCAGGAGCGGGTACTGTTCAAGTGCTAGGCCCGTATGCTCCAGTAGGTATGCGGTGTCGCCGAAGTCGGTGCTCTCCTAGCCCGATGCCATGCCGTTAGAAGCGTGGCCCGGCACCATGGGTTTAGGGCGTTTTCCAAGCATAAGCAACTTGGAGATGGGAGCCCTGGGTTACCGCCCCCTTTGTGGTATCAGAGCATACAGGCCTAGCACTTGAACGGTATATATATATGCATATAAAAACAATAGAAAAAAAACAACCACTTGGCTCGTTTGAAATTGTGTTTGAAAGTTATAATTTATTTGAGTAGTTTTTCAATGAGATTTATGGGCCGTTTGAATTGAGGGGAAAGAGAGAGCGTAGAGTATAATTGATTCAAAATTAGTTTATTTTCAGCCCAAAAACCTCTAACTTGCCCTAATCCCAACCTGTCCAGCACGAATTTTCCTTGCCCGTTTGCCATCCCTACTTGAACTCCCATCTATTGATTACACTGACTCATCTAAATGCATAGAAAACCCATCTCTTGGAGAGAAGAATTCAATGCTTGAACGTCTTCCTAAGAGATTACATAGCTATCAAAAACTGCTCTTTTAATAATGTAACCCAATTCTATCGTTAAATACTGAATCAATACATAAGACCATGATAATTTGATATCTATCCTTTTAAATACTTCAAAGAGTTCACAGAAAATGTGCACGCACAAATACTGCATATATACCCAAATAAAAACCTCATCCTAGCATATCCTCAAACCAAAAAAAACTTGATTTTCAATCAAGAAATATAACTCTTGTGGAGCACCACTCATAATTTGGCAAACCAAAACTTTTAAGGAGAACCAAAAAAGAAAACAGAGAAGATATATTGAAAGGGCACTGTGGTACACCGTTTCAACCTAATTCTTTTTACCCCTACTCCGTCTGCGTGAAACTTGGACCCATCCATCTTCTGTTTCATCTGCCACCTTTGGCCTAGGGTCATCGACTATCATGTTTACATGATTCAAATTTGATTGGGACTCTGGTGCATCCACCATCATATTTGATGAATTCTCATTCTTATTGGCAACATCTCTGCTTACATTGTCATCATCATCGTCGTCGTCGTCGTCATCATCACCACTCACAGCCTGGCAGTAGGGAAGAAAGAGGAGATATTATATTATTAAAGTCTAAAAATTTTCATTTCAGCCTCACAATTCTTGTACACTGAATCATTTGATTCATGGCCTCAAGGCACTCGGTGAGCAAAACAGATTATGTTTCCACCATACATGATTATACATCCAAATGAAAAAATCCTAATATCCCATCTAAAAATATTTCGATAATACATACATAAAAAGTAGGAAGGCAATCACTGCAAAATTTGCAACATAATGGTAGTACTAGTAGTAGTGTTAGTAGACACATTTTATATATATATATATATATATATATATATATATATATAACAAAACATTATTAATGATCAAAAGTATCCCAAGTACACAAGGAGCATACAAAGGGAACAACACAATCAAGTTCTCAAGTTACAATGAAGAAAGATCCCTATATAATAAATTTTTTCCTGATTCATTTTTCTTACATAGAAAAGCTCAAGTTTTCTATCAACTCTCTTTGATATTTGATTAGAAACACAGTCTAATATAAAGGGGACCGTAGGTTTACAGAAATTCCTAAGAAAGTGAAAATTGCTGGTCTCACAATATTTCTTACTAGGTTGGCAAACATTGTAAGGCAGGGCCAGTCGAAAATTCTTAAGCAGAGCTTACAGCAGAGAAAACACACAAACTTGCCAATCCAAATTCCACTTCAGCAAATGGAAATTGGTTGTTACATTCTCATCTAAGCAACTCACACAATCCACGAGACTTGAACTCTTGAATTGACCTACCACCCCATTTTTAAGAGAAGTGGGGGGGGAGGGGGGGGGGGGGGTGAGGTGCCTTTTAACCCAAAGACCAGGCATAGTTTGGTTATACATGATGCAAGAACTACCTACATCATGTCAACTGATGCACCTCTTGTTGAAACATTTAAGTTCTGTTAAAAATTTCCAACTAACTCACAAGGGCAACACCAAAAAAAACACTAGAATCTAGGAAAAACAAAAGAATGACACCTTATAAGACATTATTCTGATTAAGAAGCATAAAGGATTTAGGCCAAGATTTCTACACATAAATCACCTGTCTGACATGATGAACAGCAGCTCTATTTTGATTGGCTTCCCTTAGGCTTTCAATAGCCTGAAACTTCCCTTCCAAACATTCTTCATGCATAACCATCAGTTTATAGGCTACCTGTGTAGTTAGACAAAGTGCGCAAAAACCAACACCCAATAGTAAATATTAACCTCATATTTAAAAGACTAACCAGAGAACATAAGCATTCAAATGAGAGACATTAAAATTAAAGAAATCCTGACCAATTGAGTAAAACTTAAAGAGCATGAACTATGGCATTCTTATCTAGTTTTTAAAGATACAAACAGGTGTAAATAAAAAATAAAGGAATCCACAATGGCTAGGGGAGGAAGATATGCAATTAAAGAACTATGGTGATCTCCTAATATTAAAAAAAGGTCATACTTAGCGCACAAATCTCCCACTTTTGCAGGCCATGGGAAAGGTAGTTGATAGACAGCCTTACTGTCAAATTTTTTTTTTTTTGGGAGAGGTTGATCTCCTAATATCAAGGCCACCCAAAAAAAAAAAAAAAAAAAAAAAAAGAGGAAAAGAAGAAGAGGAAAAGAATGAGCTTTATAAAAAAAAGTAGTTTCTTTACCGCTTTATAGATACTATAATAGGATTGATACATGTAGTCAAATTACAAAACATGATATAATTATTGGAAGTACTAACAAAACCCCATTAACAAATACAATTATGGACTCTGCCAAGTCAAGGTTGAATAATTTAGAGAATGTATACCTCCTCAATGCTGCCATCATCAACCTCGGTATTGAGGGTCAACAAACCTTCCTCAAGTATAGCTTCTAAATCATCCATATAAAGAGGCTCTAAAAAAAACATAATGATAAAAATTTATCAGTGAAATAATTGAAAATGTGAAATTCATAACATTGGGGACCAAGGTTCCTCACCTAAATCTTAAAAAAAATTAAACATCAACTTTTTTTTTTTTTTTTTTTTGAGAAACAAACTAACCGTTAAACACACACACACACACACTTAATTACACTCTCTCACCAAGCTCAAACGCATTACTTGGACCATCAACTACATTCACAAAAATGAATTATAAAATTACTTGGACCATAAAGCGCATCAAATACTAAACCCCCATCAATCTCAGATTTCTTGAGGAAGTTCTTATCATAGAATACTTATCAATTCCTGCTTTGCTTAGCAAAACTAAGTACTCAACTGAACCAAATAATACTAATAGTAATAAAAATAAGTAAACAAAAAAAGAAAAAAGAAAAAAGAAAAGAACAATTCAAACAGAAAAGCAAATTAAATGAAAACCATTTTTCATTACAAAACTTGCTACATTAGTTAGGTTAAAGCAAACCCATTTACTAAACCTTAAAAAAAGAAAGAAAAAAAAAAAAAACCAATTTTGTGAATTCCAACCAAATACCCAGATAAATCAAAAAATTAAAACAAAACAATTATATAATTTCGTCAATAAAACTCCAATCATATCGTATTCTAATCACAAATTAGCTAATTCCAACCACAAAAAGCCAATCAATAACCAAGAAATGATTCTAATGCACAAAATTTTCATTTTCAAAACATTTATATATACATATATATATATATTCTAATTCATAAAACCGATCAGGTTTAATCTAATTCAAAATTTGTAGAAAGAAGGTAACGATGGATTTTATTACCTTTGGACTGAGTGAACCAGTAGACGATATCGGAGCCGATTTGATCGGCTTTGAGACGCGAGTCACGGCCGCCCCACTCGTTCTCGACGGCCATTTGGAGCGCCGACCACCGAGAGAAAACTAGACCTATCCCTTCTTTGAATATCGGCAGGCTCTCCGCCGATAAAGCTTTGGGAGGAACACCATTCACATCCATTGCCACTCTCTCTACGAAAAAACCCTAAACCTGAGCTCACAGAAATGTGTTTTATTCAGGGTAAAGACTAAACGGCGCGTATAGATATTACTACGTATTATTTTATTACTAAAGCTCTATGTTTTGTTATTTTAAAAATTATTGGAACATTTTTCTTTATAAATAATTATATTTCAATTTAGGCGAAAATGCACTTTTCGTCTCTACATTTTAGGTCAATTTCCATTTTGGTCTCAAAATTGATTTCTTTGCAAATTTCATCCCTAAAAAAAGAAAATCGTTTTTAAAATGGTCCCTGCCGTCAACCCACTCACGGAAACCTACTACGTGGCAGACAGAATGCCGTTTTTACTGACGTGGCGCTGACGTGGCCATTAAATATTATTAAAAAAGATTATTTGGCATTTTTTAAATGCCACATCAGCATTTTAATTTTTTTTAAAAGCCATGTCAGAAAATTTAAACAAAAAATTAATTAAAATTTTTAAAAACAGCCTAAAATCTAATTTAATCAATTTTTTTTATTTTATTTTAACTTTTCATTATTTTTTCGTAAGAACATAACAGTTTGTTCTTCGTGTTCTTCCCAAATCCAAGAAACAAACCCAGCAAACAAATCCAATCTCCAGCAACCAAATCCAATCTCCATCACTGCCAGGAAAACAAAAAATAAATCCAACAAACCAACCAATCTCCAACAAACCCATAAACTCATAAATTTCACATTCAAATTATCAAATTCCTATTCCAAATTCATCTTGATCATGAACCCCGAATATTCAATCCCAACAACAACCCAGAATATTCAATCCCAGGAACAAAAGAATAGAAACCCACCATCTCCTGGGTTTGAGAGCCACTGCAAGGGGTGGCGGCGTTGGTGAACGGCAGGGGTGGAGGTAAGGGTTTTGGGCATGGCTAAGATCAGGCCAGATCACAACCCAAACTGATTCGAATCAGCGGACCCAACCATCGATTCGTGTTCACAACACCCACCGATCCGAGTTCACCAAAACCACCGAGCGGCGGCGCTCTTCTTCACCGAGAGGCGGCGCTCTTCTTCACCAGACCCACTTCTCCAAGCCCTCACTGCTCACATTCTTCAATCAAACCCACCAAATCATCACCAACATCAACATCATCCCCATCACGATCCTTACCCGCATCAATCTATGAAACTCAACCCCCACAAACTCCATCCTCAAAACCAACACCAACATCATCAAAAATTCCAAGAAATCCCATGATCAAACCAGATACGGTTTGATCGTGAGATGGGTTTTGTGGGTCTTCAATTTAAAGGGTTATGGGTTCTCTTGATCTTGATTTTGATTTTTGAGTGGTCATGCTGTTTGGCTCTTGAGAGATGAGAGAGTGAGAGATGAGAACAAGATGGAGCTTGAGCTTCAATCTTTACGGCTTGAAAAAGTAAATTTTTTTTGTTTGTTTTTCATTTTTTTAAATAAAATTAAAATGGAGAAATCTGGTTTTTATTTTTAATAATATTAAAATTAAAATTGAGAAAACTGACGTAGCGCTGACGTGGCATTTAAAAAATGCCAAATAATCTTTTTTAATAATATTTTAATGGCCACGTCAGCGCCACGTCAGTAAAAACGGCATTCCGTCTGCCACGTAGTAGGTTTCCGTGAGTGGGTTGACGGCAGGGACCATTTTAAAAACGATTTTCTTTTTTTAGGGATGAAATTTGCAAAGAAATCAATTTTGGGACCAAAATGGGAATTGACCCAAAATGTAGGGACGAAAAGTGCATTTTCGCCTTCAATTTATAAACAATACTATCTATTTTAACTTAATTTTTATAAATAACACTTGCTTTCTCATTTTTTTTTTTATATATAAATAACACCTGCTTTTGATTGTGTATATTAATGGACTAATAATATATTTATTTGATTTCAATCCCTCAAACTAATATATTAGTTAATGAACAACTAATATATTTAAAGTGCTTTGTATTTAAAAATTAATAAAAATATTTACTTATTTATGCTTGATTATACTTTGTTATTTTTTATTTGTCTTATAAAATTTGTAAAAATAATAATTGAAAGTTGGGAAATTTTCTTAGATATTTTTAGTCCTTTTTTTTGCTCATTTATACAAATTTAATCAATTCATTTGTGTTTTAATTTATTATTGTTAAATTAACTAGCGTCTTTGCATGCTCAGAGGTTTTTTTTTTTTTTTTTAAATAAAAAATTTAATATTACTTTTCATTCCTCTCAATTTAGAGTTTATGTATTTGTTATTGAAATTTATGCATTTTTCTTATGAAAAAAAAAAAAAAAAAGTTGGTCCACTTCGGTGTATTTCGGTTTATTTGCTCCATTTCGGTCCATGTCGGTCTAAATTGGTCCAATTGTGTTACTTCAGTCTATTTGGTCCACTTAGGTTTACTTGCTCCAATTTGGTCCATCGGTCTAAATTCGTCCAACTGTGTTACTTCAGTTTATTTGGTCCACTTAGGTTCGCTCACCAATTCGGTCTACATCGGTCTAAATTCGTCCAACTGTGTTACTTCAGTTTATTTGGTCCACTTAGGTTCGCTCACCAATTCGGTCTACATCGGTCTAAATCGGTTGCTCTGGTCCATTTAGATCCACTTTGGTCCACTTTGGTCTAATTTGATCATTTCGGTCCATTGGGTCCAAAGTGGACCGACTGGGACCAAATAGACTGGAGTGGCTGAAATGGAAAAAGAAAAAGAAAAAGAAAAAAAAGCTAGAATTTAGGATTTTGAAAATGAGCCATTTATTCATTTAACACCATTAATTACAATTTTTTTTGAGTACTCAAAATAGGGAAAATGGCATTTTAGTATAATTTGAAAAGCCAAACCCAAGCTAGGATCATGCTATTAGTAATAAAAGTATGATATCATCATGATTTGATCTTTCATTGAATCTTAATCAAACTTCAAAACCGTGAACCTTTCATATCTCCGATTCTTTATTCAATTAGATTTTTAAAATATTGTTCATAACCTTTATAATGCCTTTAAAAAAAAAAAAAAAAAAACTTCGGCAAATAATGCAATTGTTAGGAGAGACTCCTCACAACGTTATGAGTTTGTGATCCTCTGTGAAAGGATTTATGTTTCTTTATGAATAAGGAAATGTGCGATTATTTAGGCCAATTTTATTCCTCTTGCAAATAATCATACCACATTTGATCATCACACTTGGGGCTGACAATTGCATCCTTGCTATTAGGAATGAAAGCCAAAATTCCAACACTCCCTTTACGTGTAGGCCCAACTTCCCTTAATAGATGGGACCTAACAAATGAGATTTTTAACATTTTAAAAGGAGGTAAAGTGAAGATAGGGATCAAATTCAACTTTGATATCCAGTGTCATCTTTATTACACGCATAATAACATCAATTCCTCTAATGCCTCTCTCACACAGGTTGTATTGGCAAAGTTCATCTTGGCCTTTCAATACTAGTATTTTTATCGCACCTAAAAATAGGTGAATCAATAAAGGTTATTCTTAACCTATCCCAAAACCTGGGTATTGCCTTGGAGGAAGTCTCATCCTTCTTCCTCTTTGGTGCCACTGCCATGGATCTGCCATGGATGGCTAGAAAAACAGCTTACCACAAGAGCCTAGCTCATTTCTCACCCTCTTCAGTTGTATCGCCAAATAGTTAAAGTTAATAAAGAACACGAGAAGCCTAGTATTGAGCCAATACTCATCCTTCATCAATTGTTAGATGGTTCCTTCCACCTATCACGTTAAGGCTCGACTTTGACATCCTAAATAATAAATTATCTCCAAAGGCTTAAGTTAATAGGACATGATGAATGTATCACTTAATCGTTATTTCAACACATTGTTGCCCTAAAATTTTTAATTTCTAAATCAGAGGTAAGTTGGTACTAAATGAAAAATTATTACTTAAAAAAAAAGACTATAAGCTAATAAGAAAAATTGAATATAATAACTTTTCATTATTCTAACACTTATAAGCGCCCATCAACTGACTCATAACTTGGTCGACTGAGCCTTTCAATGTCATACTTGGGGCCTTATATATGAGAACTGTGATCTCTTCCCCCATATACGTTTCTCTGGTAGACAACTATTCATGCTCTTCTTTTCTTGTTTCTTTTGATCAGAAAAGAAAAAGGAAAAAACATCCACAAACAATTCAAATATAAACTACTTTTGAAATTAGTCTTAATGACTTCAAATATAGAGAGAAAATCCTCAAACACAATACATGAAAACCATAATAGATACTCACGGTCCATTTTTAAAGGCTATTCCCTTTAAGATCTGAACAGAAAAAGCAAACATCTAAACGATACCAGGAAGTTTTACATTACTTTCTTCCAAATCATCAAGTTCTTCATCTTAAGCGATCTTTGGATTACTCTTCCTGCAATTGCAATATCATACAAAATCGTGAAATGGAATAAACAACAAAGGGTACAAGAGAGTAAATAAACATAAACATAGAGTTGCTAGTCCATGTGTGACTTTTTGAATCATTTAATTATTGCAAACTTGGCTCTTACCAAGCATGGATATAGCAGCAAGACAGAATTTTACCTTGAAAAAGTTATTTGTCAACGACAACGATGCCCAGAGCTTCCCAAGCATTGGTAACTTCATGCTGACTGTGGTACAGGCGCCCAGAAGGGTCATAGTAGTACTGCGCAACAATGTTAACGAGTTCATTACATAAAGCAGGAAAATTGCAAGGAAAATATACTTCTATTTTCTGAATGCAAGGAAAAAGATACTTGACTGTTTATCAAAAAGAAATACTTGAACGAGTTTTTACTGAAGTCTGCCCTTTTATAACAAAAACAGGAAAAGAAAAAGAAGAAGAAGAAGCATATATAGAATCTAAGATTATAGAAGATGTATAATGGCAATCCAGTATCAATGGTGGAGTCATGAGTTTATCTTTGACGGATCAAAATAAAGTGAGATGATTTTTTTTCTTTACATACTATATGTAGGGACTGAGTTTGAGCACTTCTACTGTTGAGTGAGTGGACTCAAGCCCAGCTAGCCCAATACAATAAATTTGTAGAGAATGGGTTCAAGAACTAGGCCTTAGCAAGCGGACAACGTCCAATGCAGTGTTCGCCACCATTCGAACGCAGATGAATCGAAATTATCCTCAAAAGTCTGTCCTCGGCCTGGTCCGAGGAGCTTGATGGTAGTCTTTCTCTCATGACCGTCTTGCTCTTCTTTGATCTGTTTCACCCCTTATATAGTCCTCCTCCAACGATCCATTTCCTCCACTTGTTGATCATCCATGCTTCTCTCTGACAACCCGTCCCATCAGCCACCTTACCAAAACTCCCTGTGAGTTGCAGCAACCGAGGCAGCACTGCTCATGGGTCATTTCCGCATTAATGCTGCCGGAACATTAGGCGTGCGCATTTAATGTGGAAGTGACAGTTCAATCCTGGTTTTGATTCTCGGCTATTCTTCCATGGCTGATATGATGTACTTGTTCTTTCTCTTCAGATGCCCTGGAGGGCTGCCTATGGTGGCCCGTTACTTCCTCCTCCCATGGGCTTGGTAGGCCGAGGACAGGGTTGTCCTCGGCGAGGGCATTGGGCTTCCTCCTCCTCGGCATGGGCCTTGGGCTTGGTATAAAGTGGGCCACTGGGTTGCCAAATTCTCCGACCCCACACTATATATTACGTAATATATAATAAGATTAAAAAAAATTATAAACACAATTCATATTCAAATGAAGTATTTCTCAAAAAAAAAAAAAAAAATGCAAATGAAGTATTTTATAAATCAATAAATCTATAACAAAAAATTGTTTATAAAAAAAATTTGTACTAAAATTAAGAAACAATCGATACCTTTTATCTATCTTTGATCAATTTTCATAGACGTACTTGGTAGGTATAGAAACAAATACAAAAACTAAATAACCCCAATTAAAAATGTAGCCTAAACTTTTTTAGAGAGTAATAAATAATTAAGTGTCAAATTTGAACTAAAGTTCTGACTTCTCAGTAAATTTTCTTCCAATATACGCAAAAAAATTATTTGCAAAAAAAAAAAAAAACCTATCTTGGAGATTATTAGAGCTTTTTAGGCATTGAACTTTCATTAGTATAATCCAATGTATTGTCAACATATTTTCTTTTAAAAAGTTAAGTAATGATTCTTTAACTTGGATAAACATAAACTATACATGTTAAATATATAGAAAGATAGGGCTCGAAAATTTCACTTAAAGATATGGGTGTCTTCTATTGTTGAAAAGATGAGTGAGATTTGCCTAAGATGCTTTAGCTATGTTTAAAGAAGAGCGATTGATGTATCAATGAGAAAGAGTAGCTGATTCAAGTTGAGAGAACGAAAAAATAAAAAGTAGTGAAAGACAAAAAATTAGTAAAAGTAGTAAAAAAAAAAGAAAGATATGTCAATTAAGGAAATAATAGAGAATATGACTTTAAATAGAATAGAATGACAAAAAATAATTTGTCGCGTATCCATAGCTGATTTCAAAAAAAATTGAATTAAGGTTTTGTTGTTGTTGTTATTAAAAGAATAATGAATTTAATTTAATATATTGAATTAATAACATTATTTTAAATGAAAACAAATATGAATGATAATAAAAATTTATGTTTCTCCCTTATAGCCTAGTATTGGAGAGTAACCATGGTGTGAAAAAATGAGCAGTGAGATTCTATCACCGATTAGAACTCCCAAAAGTGAAGTGCAAAACAAGCTAAAAAAAAAAAAAGAAAAAGAAAAAAGAAAAAGAAAAAAGAAAAAGAACTAGCAAAAGTGAAGTGCAAAACAAGCAAAAAAAAAAAAAAAAAAAACCATTCTGCCTTAATCTCTCAAGTATAGTGTAAAAGAAAAAGGTGAATTTATTTTACTTCTTGGTTGAGTCACAAGAGAATTAAGCCACTTTAATTTAATTTAATTTTATAATATATTATTTTGATTAGCTGAAAAGTTAAAAGTTAAAACAAGATTATGGGTTGTGGAATTATAAAGAAGGTTCAAAGAGAGAATTTGAGGGGCTGTGAATTCTAAATACTAAACGTTTTGTAACATGCCTATATATATATATATATATATTTAAAAAAATCACTTTGGAGGGCCATAGCTCCCTAGCACCTTAGTAGCATCAGAGGTTCATCATCTTGGTCCCTTTAATCTAGTGATGTCTCCTATGACTATGAGTAGGATTGTTTTAACTGTTTGTCTAGTGTAGAGGAAAATGAACCACAGTTTGAATAAATGACTTTCTCTTTTAAAACATTTTATTTATAGATGTTTTGGTGTCCTTTTAAAAATAGTTTAGTTTAGTCAAAATCGATAAGTGATAGCATATCATTTTAATTAGTCTAGTGACGTCAAGAACTTTGTAACTTATAACGTACTCTTCTTTCAGATCTTTGTTAGGAGAATTAGAATTTTAAATTTTCTCTCTCCCACTATTGATACTAATCTATTATTACTGATCTATAACTGTGTTAATTTTTCCTGAAACTATTTCAAACACAATTGGATTATACTTGTGTCCTTAAAAAAAAAAAACTTAAAATGGGTGGAATTTGTTGAACTTGATTGAAACAAATAGTCCCGTGTTGTCAAACCAAGGAAAATATGGTGTGTGTGGGTTAGGGCTATCCACAAGTTGGGTTTGTGCCCAACCTGGACTAGACCCGAATAATTCGGGTGGATTATAAAATAACCTAAACCGACCTAGAAGATCTGATCGGATCTGCCAGCTCGGGTTTCGTCGGTTTCAAGTTGTATCGGGTCGGTCTTGGGTTTTATCACGGTGGACGATATTTGGCTGGTTTCGTCGAGATCTAGCTGATATCTAGCCGGTTCTGACGAGATTTGGCCGGATCTGTCGAGATTTAGCCAATATCTGGCTGGATCCGACGAGATCTGGCCTAGATTTCGTCAGATAACAATGAGATCTCGCCGAATCTCGAAGGATTAGGACTAAATTTTGACGGATCTCGATGAGATCTCATCGGATCTGGTTTGAAATCCTTGAAAAATTGCAGGAAACAATAACTATCATGAGCAGGTCGGGTTTTATGGGTTTTGAGAAAGGAAACCTGCAACCAACCTGATAATGTCAGGTTTAGAGAGATTCAAACCCGTGTCCGACTGCCGGAGTTGTCTAATTGGGTGGCGGCAGGTTGGGAGGGTGTGTGGGCCGCTTGGACTCCCCTAGGTTGGACATTAACAATCTAAGGGTATAAACCCCAAAAATAAAGCCTTTTTTTGGTGAAACAAAAACTTTCTTCCTTTCTTGTTGAAATTTTTTGTTGGAATAATAAAATAGCACACAATATCATTGTACATCATACATACATGCATATTATTACTTTCATATTAAATGTAGACTACAGAATATATATATATATATATATATATTTTTTTTTTTCAAAACCCATCACGTAACTTCTTTAGGGATCTTATCATATGTTTTTTCTAGATCAATGAAAATCATATATCTTTATAGATGGATCGTTTTGGCATAAAACCAAATTTTGATATTCTTGTTTCATGTAAAAATACAATACATACTTTTTTTTTTCCCTTTTTTGAGTGATAATCTAATAAATAGTTAAATACCCTTGAATAACATTTAAGGAATAAAAAAGAGGATGCAAGATTTATGTTAAAAAAGAAAATTAAGGAAAAGGTGTATAATAAATTAATAATATTGTTACCCTATAGACCCTGCCAGTCTGCTTGACTCGCTCCTCAGCGACCCAACCTGGGAGGAGCCAGCCAAAACCATTGCAACTGTTGTCATGGAAGGTGCACCTAGTCCCATCGCGGACTCCCCTTCTTCGATTTTGCAGAACTTTGTATATAGTAGACCATGTCAGTGGTGATAGTAATGTGTGAATATGGTTGTTCCTGTTGTTGGCTTGTGCACCTTGTGATTGTGCATGGCTTCGCTGCTGATTACCACTACGCTCCATGGTCACCAAATTTTCTTTCGAATGGGGAATTTTTTTTTTGCTACTCAGCGATAAGCAGAAGTAATGTGATTGGAAAATCTTGCTTTCATGCCGCTATAAATTGGCTTGTTTTGGAAAGTAACTTAAGTAATTACCTTTCATTTCCCTATCTTTCCTTTTTATCACTATTTGTGCCAACATTATTTATGTTTTGTCCCCGGCAAAAAAAGAAATTATGTTTTGTTTTCAGGACAAAATTGACAAATGCCATTTTTGGGCAAAATAAGCAGCATTTTGTCAATTTTCCTAAACTAATTAGGAAAATACCCATTTTTTTAAATTTGATTTTCTCAAAATCAAGTTAAGCCCTATAGTGGTGTTTTTAAGGAGCCTATAGTGACGTTTTAAGGACCTATAATGGCGTTTTGGATTTCGAGCTCCATAAACTCGAGTTATAGGAAAAAAAAATAAAAAAAATTGCCTATATCTCAAGTTTCCGGAGCTCGAGTTCCAAAACGCTAATATAGGTCCTTAAAATGTCACTATAGGCTCCTTAAAACGACACTATAGGGGTCCTGATTTTTATTTTTTATTTTTAAAACTCGATTTTGAGAAAATCGAGTTTCAAAAAAGGGGCATTTCCCTAATTAGTTTGAAAAATATGGCAAAATGCTACTTTTTTGCCCGAAAAGGGCATGTGCCAATTTTGTCCTTTGTTTTCAACATATATAGATTAATACAAGTTTACTATAGATGACCTACACCTCCTTAGTTTTGTGATTTAAGGAAACAATACAATCCTAACCTAAGATTTATGAAAATTGGATAAGAGACTTAGGGAACAAGAAAACAATGTACACACATAATCACTCAATTTATGCGGTTTATCCAAAACTGAGCTTATGTCCACAAAGTTGCTGCAATTTTATTATAATCTCCAAATTGTACTATTTTTAGGACTACATGAAGGTGTGAAATTAATTTAATGAACTTAGGAGTTCCATATATTCTTAAATATTGAAAATATCGTAATAACTGTATGAACAGTTACGCAACAAGGTAGATCAGGTTTCAGACATCCCATCACTAAACATAATTTGTATCCATTATTAGCAATTCTTATTTGCCAATTTTATCTTTTTTTTCAAATGCTAAAGATTACTTCCTTTTTTTTAAAAAAAAAAAAAAAAAAAAAAACTAAAGAATGTGAAAAAAAAAATGAAGATGCAAAACTCCTTCAAAAATACGTACAAATGATATTACTAAAAAAGTATTTCAATAAGTTGGTTCTTATAAGAATACGAGAAATATATACCAGGCAAATTTCTAATAAACTAAAATATAAGAGTCCCCATGCAAATATCAGATTGTTAATATATATATTTTTTTGCTACTTGAAAGTCTTAAATGTAAACATATAAATTTTTTTGGGCTGATTAATATGAACACATAATTAACATGCCAGATTTAGAGATGAGTTATTGCTGTATTCATGCAAAAATCCATGTGGATTTTGGTTGTCATCTGGGTTAGATTCCGGAGTTGCACAATTTCGAATATTCTATAACTTTTAAATAATGAGCATAAATTGACTTGCTTAGACTTTTTCTTTTTTTTTTTGTTGAGAAAACTTGTTTAGACCTTTGTGATGAAGTACCATAATTATTCTCAAAAAAAAAAAAAAAAGAAGTACCATAATTGTATCTCTAAAATGTTAAGAACTTTAGTTCAAACTTCATACAATAATGAATTAAGACTTATTTAGCAAGACAAACAAATTAATTATTTCCTTAATTTAATTAATTTGTATGAACTTACTTACTGGTTAGCTCATTTATAACTGTAAAAATTAATTAAGTGGAAATAAAGTAACAGGAGTATTAATAATAACAATTGAATGGCAATTATTGGCAATGCCAACTTGGTTATTAAACTACAATGTAAGAACAATGTAATAAAGACCTATTTAATTAGTATTTACAAAGGAAAAAATTAATGCTACCAGCCTACCATAAACAGGTTTCTTACCAATTAAAATCTGTGTTTAGTACTTATTAGTGATTATCTGGCCATGTACAATAGTTAGGAAGTTTAGTTAAACTAGAAAAAGTAGTGTAAAACTAAGATATGCATCCTATATATACACATATAGACCATATACGTATTTCAGTATTCAATTTGGCTTGTTTGGATTTCAAACTTCAAAGTGTAAATAATAGGAGGCAAAAGTAACATAAATACATGATCCCCCAATTTTGTCAATGAAAGATCATATATATATAACAGTAACAATCATCACAATGAGATAGAAATCTATTTGGAACATCAAAATCCATCTAAAAATTAAAGGGCCGCATTCGAACATATTAAACAAACGATGCCATAGATTAAAATTGTCTCAAAAAAAAAACAAGTACCCAAACACTTTTGGGAAGATGAGTTTCTAAGGTAGATTTAATTATTTGAATTACAAAAGCATAAAATTTAAAAAGCACACATAATCCAAGCATGTAATAGTAATACAACTATCCATGCATTATATATAGATGGCAGTTTTTTCCCCCAACTGAGCTTAATACGGTGGAATAACATCATCAACAAAAGCATGGTAACCTGGGTCACATAGCCAGAGGCTAGTTAGGTGAACATGAGAAGTGCAAACCCTGTGGACTTCTTCCATGCCCCAGATGATAGTTTCAGCTTTGATAGGATTAATGATGTTAATTATTGGCTTGTCTTCGTCTTCGGCGCCGATCCTCGACTCATCCCACTGCTTTACAAGAACATGTGTTAGGTAATGCAGTGGCTGCCCGTAAAATTCCATCATGGATCTCGCTAATCCCTGCCATGTGATGAAGATAACATCAGATCCATGAGTTGGAGGGACTGGAATTTCTTTCATGTGTTCTTGGTACTTTTTTGCTTGTTCAATCACCGAATCTGCATTACGAAACACAATCATGTTTCATGTATTTTATTCTTGGTACTGGATTGGAATTTTAGTGGAACAATTTCGTGATTAACATTGGGTTTAAGTATGACTTATATAACAATTAATTAATATGATTTTTTTTTTCATTAGAAGCAATATTAGAACCTAAAACTTAATTATATCTCCAACTCAAATCCACTGATTACCAGCTAAACCATAGCAAAGAGATTTGTAGGAAAATCATGATTCTCATTGAGCCAATGTGTTAGGCTATTTTGAGGGCAAGCACATGTATCTTGACTGTAATGAACATAATTAAACTTAGCAAGATAAGTTATATATGACATTATGTGGAATAGCAGTTGATTCATACCATTTCATGCACCAATAATTCCCAATACAAAACAAAAAATGTGTTCCTCAAACAAAAAACAAAAAATGTGAGAACGAATTAATGAATTTACTTATGTGCCTATAGTATCAAAGTCAACAAATCTTGTACTCAAATATCTTGATAGCATATTTCACGTCAATATTATCCACCTTATACATTTGAGATAAGTATTTTATTCTTTAATATATCTTTACACTTAGGCATGGTAATAATTTGAACTATTTATGATCTAGATTAGTAGACTTCATACTCATGAATCAAAATATTGTTGGATCCATTATGATATTTTGGGTGAATATATTCGATCGGCCACACCTATTTCCAACTAAAAAGTAGTGTTGATTAAATCTGTAAAATTGAAGCTTGATTAAGCTTCATATCTAAAGTTTGAACTTATTGATAGACTCATTAAGTATATTATCCATCTTATCTAAGGATAAAAAGATGAAAAGATTCCTTCAAAGAAATTAAAAATGAAAAGATATTTAAGGTATCTAATTTGTATTCATTTTTCTTATGGACTTAAAGCATGGATTTTTGGATAGTATGCAGAAATTTGGACTAGATGTAACATTAGGGAAAAAAATGTCCAAAAGGAAAGATCAAACTTAAAAAGTAGATAGTAAAAGAATTTTAGCATTCTAAACCTGGATCTTCCTTGAATGCCTTCACATTCTGGCTACATTCCCCGTCACCAATTTTTTCTTTTTTATTTCTCTTCCTTTTACTACATTCCCACTTAATGTCCTTTCCCTTGTCGATTTCATTTTCCTTTTTGATTCGCTTCAATGCCCGGGGGCCATGATAGTCACTTAGATTATCGGACTCTGTATCTGAATCTGATAACAATAGATGCTTAGTGCATGCAGGATTCTGTCGCCGCAACATCTGAGCACTTGAGCCAAACAAATTAGAGTAAGAGTAGACGGAGAAGGAGAGAAGATGCGTTATCGGATTTTTTTTGGTGAAATTAGATGATATTTATAATCCCATTATATAATGTTGTAGAAAGGGAAAATTCCCGAACCAAGAAATTTAGTCGTCCACAAATGTATTCAGATAAATTCAACTACGGCAATTTTATTTATTTATTTATTTATTGGCATTTTTTTAATATAGAGACTTGACATATGTCAAATCGCGTTATGTCAGTTTTAATTTTGGTTGAAAAGTTATTTACTTGAACCCAACTTAGCATCGATCCAATTTTCTTCGATTCAAAAACCTTCTTACCTAAACGCATTTGTTATTTTAGGTTTTAGCGGTTAGGTTGATTTTATACATAAAATTACTAAGTTTGGTTGATTACATGGTTAAGGTCAACTTGAACCCCAACCCATTTAGTAATCGATACAAGTTGAAGTTGACACAACTTCCATCATGTAATTAACTAAAATCTCTATGAAAATAATGCTTATTGTTACTTAACCGTGAGATACATGGATGAAAATTCTTACATATTAGTTAATGAATTTTTTTTTTTTTTTTTTTACTTATCACTTTTGAGTTTGATTAACTAAATTTCCCCTACAAAAAGTTGTCAAAATAGTTCTTACACCATCCGAGAAATAAACTGAAATCATATTAATCGACGAGAGAATATTTAATCAAAATACTTCATGCCACCAATAGAATCCGACATTTTCTTTCGAGATTCCATTGTTTTGGTAGGATAATATCAAATTGAATGCATTTCCAAATAAAGAGAGTTGCCAAGGTTGTCCTTAAAAGGAAATGACAACTCATTCACCTTAATTATGTATAAAGTGAGCCATTAAATATTTTTCCTTTTAAAGATATATATCTAATTAATAACTTACCATAACTATCCATGGTAGTAATTAATTACAAATAATGACTCTGCTATGTCATTAGTAATTCTTTAAAGATGAATTAAAAATAGCACTTTCCTGTCATTATTAAAAATCAAGACTAATAACTTCTTCATAATGATCCCATTAATTGAACTTAGTCAATTTAGGAAGCAGTGTTCCAAAAATGAAAAAAAAGAAAAAGAAAAAAGTTAGGATAAGGTTGCAAAGGGGGTTTAGCTTGTGTCTAGTGGCCAGTGCCACTGGACACGTTGCAATGCAGACATGTGTCCATATCCTAATGGGTCCAGTGGCCACTGAAAACAAGTCGGATCCTTGCAAATGAATCAACTGAGCTCATGCATGTAACTGTGGCACAGAATACCAAGAAGCTCTTGGAGTTTGAAATTTGAGAACAATGCAAAGATAGAGTTAGTTTAAGATCCGCTTATTTTACTGAATCTGAATTTTTTATTATTGAAAATACTATAGATAAAAGTAAAAGTTAGCTGAAATAGTACAGTGAGACCTATAAATAATACCAAAAAGTGCATTAGGACCCATAAAAAAAAAAAAAAAAAACTGAATAGTAAAATAAATTGACAAAAATAATCTTTGCTAAACGGATACTTAGAACGGTCAAGTTCTTTTGGATCCATTCAAGTCCTAGCTATGGAAGTGATTACATTTTTTTTTATATAAACTATGGAAGTTGATCGTAAACTGATTCAGAAAAAGAAAAGTGAATTGTAAACCAATTGGTGCAAAACTTATCAATTTTCTCAATTGGTTTACAATTCACTTTTTGTTTTTGTTTTTTTTTTCTTTTTCTGAATCAGTTTACAATCAACTTCTATAGTTTATAAAAAAAATAAAATGTAATCACTTCCATTGCTAGGACCTGAATAGGTCCAAAGGAACCTAACCGTTCTGCAACAAAATCCACACGTGGCTGATATGCAGGTCTAACTTTGGATTGTTCTCAAATTTCAAACAACTATGGAAGTGATTACATGGTGCAAAACTTATCATTTTTCGCAATCGGTTTACAATTCACCTTTTTTTTTTAATATATTTTTTTAATTTTTTTTGAATCAGTTTACAATCAACTTAGATGAGATTCAAGTCCAAAGATGTGGACACCATACGTATTTATTTTGCCAATACTATTTATTGCATAGCTTGGTGAACAGGCATAAGATCTTCCTTTGAAACATACTGCTCAAAATATTCGTCAATACCAAACTTCATAGGTGCGAAGCCAGAAATTTTTGTTTGGGGGGCCAAGTTTTGGCACTAATATATTAATCAAGACAATCCCTCACACACACACACACTACAAAAAGCGAGGGCTATAGCTGCGTTTCTAAAACGTGGCTATAGGCCCATTTGGTCTATAGCCGCATTTTTTTAAGTGCAACTATAGACCATGTTTGGGCTACACTTAAGAAACGCGGCTGTAGGTGCAGTTTTGGCTGCGTTTTAGAAACACGGCTAAAGCCTCCTACAGTTGCGTTTTAGAAACGCGGCTAAAGCCTTTACAGGGTTTTTCTTTGCAGCCGGATTTTTAAAAATGTGGCTATAGATTTTTTTTTCCATGTTTTTAAAAACATGGACCATACTAAACTCTTGGCAGTTGGGCACTCTTTTAGCATTAGACTATTTCATTCTAAGCTTTAGAAGCAAGGCTCTCAGGAGATAATTCCAATTCAAACCAAGTATCCGCCCTAAAAATAAAGCATCATATTTTATAGAAGAATAAAAGCCAACAAGTTGAAAGCAAAGCTTTAAAAAAGCAGAAGCTTATGACATGCAAACTTTGAAAGTATAACTAAACAATAGTGCGGGTTCATCTAGAGCATAATTAGCAGCTATTATGAACTTAAGTCAGAATAGTGAGATAAAACTCACATTCCAATCAAGTGTGGTGACATCTTTACTCTTCTCATTTGTTCTACCCTTAATATGTTTCAGCACCAGCACGTTCAAAGGACCATTAGAAGTAGATCTCGAGCTACCATTTGCAGCTCTGCTATTGTCCATATATGAGTTGTTGCATCTCCGAATCTACAAGTTTTATCAGGCATACAGCCAAAAACTATTAAAATTCACAACCTTGGAATTCCAGGAATAGCAATGAAATTAACACATGCTAAGTAAAAAGTAACCCTTCATATTGGCGTGTAAAAAGTAACCCATCACACAAGAAATCCTTAGAAAACCCTATTTGCTCCAATAAAAAGTAAAGCAATTCTCAGTAAGCCTTCATAATGATTTTGCTTCAATTGGAAGATCATATCCAATGTGTAATTCACTATGCAAAAATACTAAGAAGGATGTCTATAATGCAGCAATAACAAAAAGGATCATAATATGAAAACACATCAAATTAATTGACATGAAAGATGCATGTAACAGAATATACCCGTTTTGGTGGTTGATTTGAGTGACCACAACCATTTCATAAAGAAAGTCCAATTGGCCAGAGGCAGAGAATTTTTTTGGGCCAATCCAAAGGATTCTGAGACTTAAATTTACTTGTATCATCGTTCTTTGTTCATTGAATTGCTACAAAGGGTAAAGTTTGGTTTACACCCTTTTAGTTGGGATTCTTTGTCATCTTAGGATTCGAAAAGTTGTTTACTTCAAGATTGTCTTTTTCCACATTATAGTTGTTGCTTTACTGTTGTTATTGTTGTTATATGGAAAATGATAAAGACCTATGTACTAATTTGACCTAGGCATAGCTGCAAAGAAGCTTCTTAAATTAGTTCACTACTTAAGCAAATAGAGATTTAAGTGTACCAACCTTTTAAAAAATTAGAGTTCAACATGAATGCGATTTTGATGAATTGTTGTACTCGGGCTCTCAAATTATTCATTTGAATCTACCATACAAGACATGGAAGGTCCTAGTGCAGGACTCTATAACCAGCCACAATTGCCAAATAAAATAGCAAAAGTTTTGAGTTTATGAAAACCTAATAGAAGTAAAATACTATGATGCCATTTCTTTTTAAATTATAATCCTTCTATTGACCTTTTACATGATCAATGGTCCCTCCATCTCAACCATCCCACAAATTGTACACCTGGGGGAGACACCCTTTTGAGGACTCTAACATAATTTCTATATATGACATCACTAAAAATACTCTAAAAGACTTATTTTAATCTACCTTCTCAAACCAATAAGGTACACAAAATAAACAGAACAACTTAAAGCTTAATTTGATCCCACTTTCACATCACTTTCACTGCTAAGGTCAATATTCTCTTTCCTTTATTTATTATTATTTTTTTGAGTTTTCTTTCCCATTTGATTTAATTAAGTTCATCATCAAATCCAAAAGAAAAAGATTTAAGTGTACTTGCGAAAGAAACAATGAAGGAAATCCTTTCCCTCTAAGGATAATGTTTCTGGTATGGGTGGGGTTCTGTTCAAAACTTTGACCATAGCTTGAGGCTGAAAAACAGAAGAACAATTGGATACTTAAAGGGATCAAGTTTAAAACACAAGGATAGTATTAATAATAATAATGATTAATTTTTTTAATTTCCTCCTTCAAAACAGGATAGTACAAATAAGTACCATTGTACATCAAAAAATT
This sequence comes from Quercus aquifolioides, assembly GCA_019022515.1. Classification (NCBI taxonomy): domain Eukaryota; kingdom Viridiplantae; phylum Streptophyta; class Magnoliopsida; order Fagales; family Fagaceae; genus Quercus; species Quercus aquifolioides. The sequence continues at coordinate 7,011,110 of CM032329.1, forward strand.
AGCCACAAGAAATTTCTCAAAAGAAGTGTGATTCTTTAATAGGTCTATATAAATAAGAGATGGGTTGAATTCATTCTGAGCACATGAAACAATAGCATGTAGATGACAATTTACCTGCCTAGATTATGATCAATGAAGCATAACAAGGTCAACAATGTCCTCAGCCCCGTAAAATCACTCCAAGGAGGTTTTCCATTCAGCATTTCAATAATGGTACAGCCCAATAATGGTACACTTATCCTAACCCTTTTTGATAGTTTAATTCATAATAGAATATCAAATGGCATTCAAGATCAATGTTATAAGATGCTATAACCTATAACATTAATACTATTTAACAATCATCTCTCCTAACTAAATAATACCAAGTATTTAAGGAAAATAGAACATAGTAAGTTGTTTCGTGCTTTATGATGCCAATAACAGTAGGCCTTAAAATTTGATATCCTAAACCAAACTTAGTAGTTGTAAAGTATCAAGTTTTCTTTTTTGTTCTCACAGTTCTCATTTCTTAAGTGCATTTGTTAGTGCAGAAATACTACCTAAATAGATTATTCTTTCTCCTCATTAGATGAATTACTCTCAACAATACCCAATTCTAAATTTTCAGCACAAACTGGATACCTTTGTTGATCCTATTTCTAGTGCAATTCACTCTTCAAATAGTGCTAACATCTTCAAGACTATTTTATTTTAAAAACATCTTTTAGAACATCCAAAACTTACTGCATAAATAAAAACCAAGCATTACAAAAAAATACTTCAAGAAGTAACTAAAAGTTAGGCTTATGAGTAAAAAAGACTTCTCAATCTGATGGGTCCGAATTTCTTTTTTAAATATCCTTGACAAAAAAAAAAAAAAAAAAAAGAAGACCAAAACTGAAATATCATATTGTGTTCAATCATAGAAACATTATGACCTTTTGCTATGTTATTTTCTAGTATCAGCCAAACAAACCATGCTTTCTCATCTTATAGTCTGCAATCGTAGTTGTAGGGACCGGGTTTGAGCACTTCTATGGGTTGAGAGAGTGGACCCAAGCCCAGCTTGCCCTGCAATGAATTTATAGAGAATGGGTTCCAGAACTAGGCCATAGTGAGGAATGCAGCGACCATGCATAGTTGCATGTGGGTTTAATAACCTAAACGTGAATTGGGATGCACAATAATGCTCCTCGAACTTGCCTTTCAGAGCTTGGAGTTCTTATTATTTATTTGAAGATTGATTATAAGGTTTGAGAGAATACAAGTCGTTACAGTACTTTTTAATTCCGATTTTCCATCCCCTTTCAAGAGAGACTCCCTACATTATATACACCTCTCTCAACTGATCCTAGCCCTACACTTGTTGATCAGCCAGGCCACCAATCATCAGCCGCATTCCCATTCCTCCTGTGGGTTGTAACACCCAAGACAGCACTGTTCAGAAGTCCTATCCTCATTAATGCAGCCAGGTCGTTAGTTGAGGGCATTTAATGTGGAGGTGACAGTTCATCCAGGACTTGCTCCTCCACCATGCCTCAGCCGCTGACGCGTTGTACTTACCCTTCCCTCTTTTGATGCTCAGAAAGACTCCCCTTGATGGTGTGCTGCTTGTCCACTTTATGATCTCGGCCGTCTGAGGAAGGAATCGTTCTCGGCACTGTTTCTTGGGCAACTGGGCTTTACACTTTCGTCTTCGGACCTTGGACGCATCCTCGGCGTGGGCCTTTGGGCCTGGTTCGAAGTGGGCCGGGGCTGCCTAACTCTTTCTGGCCCCACAGTAGTTTTTGTAACTTATATGACAGAAGACTATGTACTGTAATATCTTTTTCACTTACTGAGATAGCTTTCCAATACATAATTAAAATAAATAAATAAATTGATATCCAGAGAAGGTTACAATTGAAGAAAGAAAAAGACGAACCGAGGGTGGGGAACTCAAAGTAAGACAACAGAGAGAAACTCTTGCAAAGCTTCGGCAAACATCTCAGGGCTGAAGCAATCGCTAGAGATAATAGGGACTAAAGACACTAAAAATGAGCAGCCACAAGTTATTTATTATAATAAACCATAGATATTGCAATATTTACCTTCAAATAGATATCAGTTGCTATATAAATTTCATCATCAATGACAGAAGCATATCTCACTGTTTTATTTATTTATTTATTTTTTAAAAAAGTTATTACCTCACAGCAACCTTATCTAGGCTCCAAAAACCATACCAAACATGGATAGTTTCAACTTTTAGTAGATTTTATAAATGGGATAACATACACACACAAAAAAGAAGAAGAAGAAGAAGCTTGTTCTACGTATTAAACTTTCACAACAAAATAACAATATAAAAGTATGGTTCAATATTAATAGTTTGAGATTAAATTTAACCTCCTTGGCATGCTAACAAACAAAAATTAAAATAAAGGAAACTATAGCTACAACTCTTTTTTCATCTATATAGTATGCCAGTACCACTCCTTCATTGAGGAATTTTATCAATCATATTATACACAAACCCTCCCCCCTAAAAAATTCATTAGCATTGCTAAAATCAATGTAATAAACTTCAACATGAAAGAATTAAGAAAACCCATAAAAACCAAAAAATAAAAAATAGCCCACAATCCTTTCACACTCAAGAAAAGGTGGAAACTTTTTATTACCTTGAGCGAGAAGTTGAGAGTGACAGAAGGGTAATATGGAATACCGCTGCTCCAATCACCTCACAAGTCACAACCTTCCTCATTAACTATACACTACCACCACAATAGCCAAGTTGCTCTCTAAGAAGCTTTCATGTACACAACCCAACCATCAAATCACAATGAAAGTTGTCAACCACCTACAAATCAAAAAATCCCAAATTATACTTTTAAAAATATCTGAGATTTTCTCTGCAGCCAAACACAACAATAAAAAAGGGAAACAAAAAAAGGAAAGAAAATATGCTGAAATAAAGAAATGGAACCTTGTTGGAAGCAAATTGAAATCTGAAAAACGAACAAACAATTTAACTGATTCTTAGGTGCGGATTAGAGTCTTATATTCCAAATTGACTTTTGAAATCAACAGTACTTGAACTAAAAGCAATTTGAAAATAAAAGAATTAGTAAAACTAAATAAAAGTTAAAAAGATTCACAACTATATGATGCAATTTTGTCGGAAAGGGAGGAAAAGAGTGACCTTCTTGAAGGAGTCGATGCTTTGGGCTAATAGCATCACTGGGGAAGAGAATAAAAAAGGCCAAAAAAACATTACTTAAGAATTTTATCAAATAACATGTGTACATGTAAAAGAAACAACACTTAATGAATCATTGTAAAATTCAAATGTAACAAAAAAATTCCTAAACACGTATGTATTAGTACTTCCAAATTTGCAATTTAAGCCCATATCTAACCAAAGTTGTCTGGACAATATTCAAGTGCATATGAATTAACTTTAGATTAAATTCTCATTCTAAATATATTGGGCGTAAATCAACAACTTCAATATGAGAAGAACAAATTCCAAACCAAATGAAAATTGAAACTCTAATAGATGATAAAAATAAAGTTGAGAATAATAGTGAGTTAAGAGAGCAATAACTTGGATTACTTGAGCAAACAAAGTCTAGAAAGAAATGAGAGGTACACATCAGAATCTGTGCTGGGCCTAGGAGAACAACTTGCTGCAAGGTTTCGTGAGAAGAGACCTTTGTTTCCTGAAAAGTGAAAACCAAAAAAGAAAGAAATATTTGAAATAAAGACAATTTGTAGTTTTGGTTTTCAGATGGTTCTAGATTTTTATGCTTTAAAGTTTTGTCTCAAAAACCAAACACAACAATTAATAACAGAAAACAGAGATTAAAAAAAATAGTAAGCATGTCAAATTAACCATTTAAATTAGGGAAAAAAAATGGCGGGAGAAAGAAGAGGTGCCTATTGGAGGTGAAGACTGCAGACCGGCCTCTCATCTTTCTCCTTCTCCTTCTCTAAAAGGATCTGTCTTCGGTTTCAAAGTTGTGTACGAAATAAATTACAAAGGGAGAAAAGCGTAGGGATAAAAAAGGGGAAATTTTTTTCTCTCTTTTGGCTTTTTGTGGGAATGATTATGAAAGGTACAAAATTAGTAACTACCTAGGAGCCAGAATGTTGCCTCCATAGTTTAGTTTCATCAATAGGTTTTTAAAGCGGGTGTTATCTTTTAAAGAAGTTCACAGATAACTACCACTTAAGAGACTGAACATCACTAAAATGTGAGAAATATTATTGAAACGTTTCCTTAATCCACCAAAACGAAAAGTGACAATTTTTCGGTGTTTTTAAATGTAAATACAAAATCAACTACTTGTTAATAGAAGTATAAATTAAGAACTAGAAAAATAAAGGGGAAAATTCGTAAAAACATACCTTTAATTTTGGTACTCATTCTAATGCCTCAATCACAGTGATTAGTGAATGCCATAGCCTTTATCGACAACTGCAGGAAAAACTTATTATTTTTATTTTTTATTATAAAAAAAAGCACTCAAATAACTTAACAAAAACGAACAAAGAGAACATAGGAAACAAAAATATAACAAAGAGGTAATGAAATATATATCAATTACAAAAAATTATAAAAAAAAAACATAAATGAAATTCCATGCATGTAGGGAGATACCCAAAACGAATGCAACCCAAATAGGCAAAACAAAACCTATTCTAATCCAAATTCCTTAGGCAAAACCCAATATAATCAAAATACCACAAAAACCAAAGAACCAATTCTACCTGAATTCCTTAGTCTAAACCCCAATCTAACCAAAATCATATTTACCGTCTAATTTTTAAAAAAATATTAGTAGCGGTTCCGGTGGTGGCTGGAAGACGTATGGCTGGTGGAGGTGGCTTACGTGTTGGTGGCCCACAAATTTCTATCTCTACCCTAGCAGACTCTGTCTCACTCTCTTCTATTTTTTTTTCCCTAATAATTCTAATTTGAGGCTGAGATGTGAAACCACCGTAGGTGGTGGCGGTGATGAGCTTGGGTGGCTTTGGCCATGGTGGTCTGAGACAAAAAGATAGTTCAGATCCGAGGATTAGAGAGAGATTTCGAGGTTGAAAGAGTTGGTTCAGAGATGGAGAAGACCACCGTAGTGGTGGTGCTGGTGATCGAAGTGATGAGTTCAAGGGAGAGAGTGATAGAGAAGGTGAGAGACCGGGTTAGAAAGAGAGAGTAATCTAAGGGTTTTTTTTTTTTTACCAAACCTGTAGCTGCGTTTAAAGAAACGCAGCTATAGACATGCTTTAAGCCACGTTTTAAATAAATGTAGCAGTAGGTAGGTTATAGCCACGTTTTCAAAACGCGGCTATAGGCCCTTAAAAATATATATATATATATATATATTGTTCAACCTATAGCTGCGATTAAAACACGCAGCTACAGGCAACACTACAGCCACGTTTTCTAAAAGCGGTTGTAGGACTTCTTTTAAAAAATAAAATTTGGGTTGGACCTATAGCCGCGTTTTTCCAAACGTGGCCATAGGCCCTACTAGATAAAGCACCGCTGCAAACACTAAAAATGCAGCTATAGAACTGTCCTATAGCTGCGTTTTATAAAACGCGGGTATAGGTTTATATGTAACAAATGCAGCTATAGGGTATCTATAGCTGCATTTTTATAAACGCGGCTAAAAAAAGCCCCTATAGCTAGCTTTTTTTTTTTTGTAGTAATACTTTTTTATTTGATAAGTTATATATATACAACATCAAAAAAAAAAAAAAAAAAAAAAAACTCAATATTTTCAATTAAAATTATGTTTGATGGCGATTTTTCATAAAATAAAATTCATTTTTCCCATTTTCATAGTTAAATTCTTAAAAAATTTCATTTTTAATACAAATGATCAAATTTTTATACTAAAGTAAGTAAATTTTTTTCAATTGAACTAATGAAATTTTCAAAAACATGAATGATCCAAAACTTGGAGTAATAAGTTATGCTCCAAATATATTTGAAACTATTTTACTCTAACCCATTATGTGACAACTAAAGAGACATTTCATGTGTAGTTTTACTGACAAGATTTTTTTTTAATAAGTCAATAACTTGTTAATCGCCACATAACAGATTGAAAAAGATAGATCCAAACATGTTTGGTGCCAAATTTTATCAAATATTTAACAGATATAAGAGTACACTTTACAATAAAAAATAAAATTGCGAAAAATAAACTTATGTCTCTATAATTATCAGACCAAATATTTTTTTTTTAAAAACATCATTGAACTAGTTCAAATATTTGGGAGGAACAACTCTTATTTTTATAGGCTAAAATTTGAAAACATTAAAATAATTATATATATATATATATATATATATATATATTCACAATTTTGGGGGCTTCGCCCCTCTAGTACCTAGTATAAGTTATTCTAATTGATGATTTGATTATGTTGCAATTGGAATGTTGACATTGGGCGATGAAAAGAATGCAATAAAGGAAGAAGAGATTTACTATATATAAATAAATTGTAAAATTGTTTTATTTGCTAGAAATTGCAACTAACATTGTTTAAGAATGGGATTTTTTTTGGGGGGGGGGGGGGTGTGAAAACTGAAAAGGATTATTCTAGTGATGGGATTATATTTATAATTATTGAGTCTATTTTCTTATGGACAAAATTTAGTTACAAAATTGGTTGTAGCTCAAAATTATAACCTTAATCAATATCTTTTTATTGAAGATGAATTTTGACAAATCCACCATTAGATTACATCTTCTTCTTATATCCTTCATGCTTGCAAAATTTCTAGAAAATTAAAGATCAATAGCTATGTCATCAATAAATTTTTTAAATTGCAAGTTTTTGTAGTTTAAAATTATGCATAAAATATAACTTTATAGATCATATAATAAATAATATCCGATTGACACAAAATTTGACATGTATATTAAGAGCGTAAAGAACATGCAATTCAACGGTTAGATTTTCAAAATATGTAGTAATGTTTATTTTATTGAGTAAGGTTGTAGTCTTATGTTACAACCAATTTTGTAGCTAAACTATGTCATTTTATTATATTTTGGTGATTTCTATACTTGGAATATATATTTAAGTGCTTTGTAAATGAGAAAAATGATCCTATCAAATTTCAAGTTTTGTCCATTTTTTCCGTTTCATAATTTAGAAGAATTTTTACTTATCTCGAGTCTCAGGATGGATGATCATGAGTCTGATCCAATGGCCACAAAATCACAGCTATAAAATAATGCCATTTGGATTTAAACAAGATAACTTAGAAACCATGCTTATAATTTAAAGAGATTCACAAAATTTGTATATGTAAATGGGAAAAATGATTTTATCAAATTCCAAGTTTTGTCCATTTTGTCTGTTTCATAATTTAGAAGGCTTGTTACTTATCTTGAGTCCTAGGATGGAAAAAAGTATTTTATATCAAATGATACCATGTTATCCATATCAAAATTCTATAAACAAAAGACATGTGTGCAAAAATAACTATCCACTAACACGTCTTTCATTTGTTAGTGAATTACTAAGATTTAAACCTCTTTGTTTTAGCTCCGCTGATCGTGGTAAAGGATTTTTTTCTATCTTTCTTACTCACATATCTCTTTTTTCGCCTTGTTGCAGTATTTTTTACATATATTATTTTATTAGACTTACAAAGGTTTTGTATTATGGATGCCGCTATGGAGGAGCTGTGGAAGAAGTTCCATTTTTCGGAAGAAGAAAAAGGGGTTTTGACGGTGAGTTCTCAAGAGGTGGCTCTTTCTAAAGATCATGCTTAATTTAGTATCTTGTTCAAACTCCAATTAACTAAGGATTTTAACAAGGAGGCCTTTAAATCTACCATCCAAAAACTTTGGCGTGGTTTGCATGGAGTTACTATTAAGGAAGTGGGAAGTAATCTTTTTCTAGCTATCTTTGTAAGAGAGGAAGATATGAAGGAGGTTCTTGATAAAAGCCCTTGGTCCTTTGATAGGAAGTTAATTCTTTTGAAACGTTTCCATGAGGACCTTAGCCCAGGTAATGTTGCTTTCCAATATTCCCCTTTCTGGATTCGGGTTTTCAACATCCCTATTAAAAGTATGAATAAGGTTGTTGGCACTTGTATTGTGAAGGAGATTGGTGTTCCACTTTTGGTTGATGCTCCAAAGAGTGGCCTTGCTTGGGGTCCTTTTCTTCGAATTCGGGTCAATATTGACATCACAAAACCTCTTATGAGGGGAAAAATGATTCATATTGAAGATATGGAAGAATGTTGGGTCTTTTTTAAGTATGAGAGGTTGCCAACCTTTTGCTATCGGTGTAGTATTCTCAGTTATCAAGATCGTGAATGTCAGCGGATAAATAAAGGATGCCTTCACACGGATGAGGATGAGTTTCAATTTGGTCCATGGATGCGCGCTATAGCCTATAGCTCCAAAAATCAATCAGAAAAAAGGAAGTCCCAGCCAACCAAGGTCTAGGGATGATGAAGAAGAGGTTAGTCCGGCCACTGAGGGGGAAGAGAATATTGATGGACCTTCTAAACTCCGTCAACAGCAACTTCATATTCTGATGGTTGGTGAATCTATTGTGAAGATATGCAGACAACAGTTGGATGACTCAAGACATTCGGAGCATAAAATTTCAAATTTTCTTGATCTTGTTGAAGTTTCAAATTTTGAATGTGATAGAGTTGCATACGAGTCCCCATCTTCAAAAAACCATATTCCCACGTTAGTTCAAGTTTCAAAATCTCAACAAAATCTATTAGTTAGTAGTTTGGTGGATTGCAATGACTCTGGGCGACAACTTGATAAGCCTAATCCTATTTCTAAGAAGTGTATTTTAAATAGGACTCTTCCAGTAGCTGATAAGTCGGATAGGTACCTGTACGGCCCCCGCACCATGGCCCATAGTGGGCCTTGGACCCTGGCCTGGGTGTATGGCCCATGAGGCCAGTCTCCCTCTACCTAGTGGCCCACCCCCGGGCCACGCATGCTGCAGGCCCAAGCTTTGCCTCTTCATCGTTTCTCGGCAAACACCTTCCCGAGCAGTGATAAATATACGACTCTCGGGACGCCCCGCCCTGTACCTACCCGGCCGTGCCTCGGAGAGGCACCGCTGCCGAGAACTATCGTGGAGGTGGGAACCAAGTTCCAACGCCACCCTCACCGCTTCCCACGCCCACCTAACCACCCACTTACGATCGATAATACTGGACCGCTGGTTGCACTTACAGGCAAGTAATTATGACCTCTCCACTAATTTATGGACTATAAATACAAGAAGTTTTGAGAAGACAAGGGTTGGAGAATTGACGGAAAGAAGAGTGTAAACAGAGAGTAAGCAGAGTGAGGAGGTGGTTCAGACCCTTGAGGAGAGGAAAGTGATTCCATTGAGCCTTAGCGTTAAGAACGACCTAGTGTAGGAAATCCAAACCCACTATACAAGTAAGTTGTGAGCCCAAGTGAGGCCCAGCCCAACGGGTTTCAGTTTTGGGTGCGCACAATTGGCGTCGTCTGTGGGAAATCCTACTAAGCAGTGGTTCCGCCGAGACTCGTGTACAGGAAAGATGTCTGGAGGTAACGCCGAGAGTGGCTCGGTAGGGTCTTCCAGGGGCTCCACCTGGCGGGAACAGAGGCAGAAGAGACGCGAGGATCCGGCTTACGAGCAACTGGAAGAGCGGTCCGGCCTTGGAGAAGGGTCGTATCAAACGGGGAGAACGGTATCCCATGCTTCCCGGCATAGGCAGCCCGACGTCAGGGATGAAGAGCTTGAGCGGCTGCGGAGGTTAGTACAAGACCTGGAGTTGGAAGCACGAAACGAGCGCCGCCGAGCCGGTCAAGACGACCGAGGGAGAAGGCTTGACGCCGAGGAAGAGAGACGCGGGATGGGATCGAATCAATCAGGATCCCGCCTCCACAGGGGACGCTCGCACTCGAGGGAGTCTCGTCGCCGCCGAGACCGCTCCCATTCAGCGGAATCTCGCCGACGGCGAAATCGCTCTCGGTCGCGGGAATACGGGAATCGGGGCTCGGATTCTCCAGAGGGACGGCCAAGGAATGCGGCCATGGATGCTATGAGCCATGCATTGCGCAGGGCGGCTCGGTCCCCATTCTCAGTAGATATTGAGCGAGCACCGATGCCGGATAGATTTACGCGCCCGCCGTTCAATTTGTATTGTGGGAAAACGGACCCCGTGGAGCATGTCAGCCACTATATCCAGATGATGTCTCTGCATACCCGCAATGACGCTCTGATGTGCAAGGTTTTTCCCTCCAGCCTTGGTCCCACAGCTTTAAGGTGGTTCAACGGGTTGCGCAAGGGCTCCATTCATAGTTTCGCCGAGCTAATACAGGAGTTCGGTTCCCGTTTCGTGACGTGCAGCCGGGAACAGCAACCGGTGGACGCGCTGCTATCTATGAAGATGAGGGCAGGAGAAACCCTCCGTGATTATGCTAGCCGATACTGGGAGCTCTACAACGAGATTGGCGGAGGGAACGAGAAGATTGCAGCGAGCACTTTCAGAATGGGATTGCCTGAGGAGTCGGGGTTGAGGGAATCATTATCTAAGAAATCTCCCGAGGATATGAGGCAGCTGATGAGGCGCATTGAGGAGTACAAGCGGCTGGAAGATGATAGAATACAAAGCAAAGACAAGGCACAGGTGACAGATCGTCCTCGGCAGAGCGGTTTTCAACAGAGGGCATGGGGAAATTTGAGGATTCAAGAGCCAGTAGCGCCAGTAGGGGAGGTGAACGTGACGTTCAAGGAGCCCGTGCATAAAATTATGGATAAGATCAAGCACGAGCCGTACTTCAGATGGCCGAACCGGATGGCTGGCGACCCCTCTAGGAGGAATCAGAACCTATATTGCACCTACCACAAAGACCGGGGACATACTACCGAGCAGTGCCGAGTGTTAAGGGACCATCTCGGGCAGTTGGCTAAGGCAGGACACCTCAAGGATTTTGTGACGGATGCCGGGGATCGAGGAACAGGGCATGACGCACCACACAGAGGGAATCCCCTTCCGCCCCCTCTTGGGATAATTGATGTTATTCACGTCGCCCCGAGGGGCATTTCAACGGCAAAGGGGAAGGAGGTGTTGACAGTGATATCGGTAGAGGGGAGTACAAGCGTGCTGCCTCCCGCGAAGAAGATCAGACCTACCCGAGAGCCGATCGCTTTCGACGACAGTGATTTGGAAGGAACCATTCAGCCGCACGACGACGCATTGATAGTCACGGCAAGGATTGGCGGCTTCGTTGTGAAGAGAATAATGATAGACCAGGGAAGCGGAGCGGATGTTATGTACCCGGACCTATTCAAGGGGCTCGGGTTGAGGAATGAGGATCTGTCGAAGTACAACACTCCCCTGGTTGGGTTCGACGGGAAAATGGTGGCACCCGAGGGGCAAATTTCTCTGCCCGTGAACATGGGGGGCAAGGAGGTGATGGTAAGCTTCTTCATAGTCGCCTCGTACTCCCCCTACACGGCGATTCTAGGGAGGCCATGGATACATGCAATGGGGGCTGTCCCGTCCACTCTGCACATGAAGGTCAAGTTTCATACTGATTATGGTGTCACGGTGATACAAGGAAGCTAGATAGTGGCCAGGCAATGTTTGATCGCCATGGTCGATTGGAAGAAGGAGCAAACCGACCAGAAGGATCGGGCCGACCCCAAATGTTCGTCGTCGGGGACGCCTTTATAGCAATTACAGAGCCCGCCAGAGAAGGAGGTCACGCGCGCCGAGAATATGATCAAGGTAAAGGTGTTGCCGGATACAGACTAGTACTTCCAAATAGGGGAGAGCATGGAGGACCGGGAAAAAGTAGAGATGTTGCTACTCCTAATACGGAATGTGGACGTATTTGCATGGAGTCCATACGAGGTGCCCGGGGTGGATCCTGAATTCATCGTGCATAGACTTGGAGTTGACCCCTCATTCGCCCCTAAAAAGCAGAAGCCGAGGAGATCAGCCTGGGAGCACTCCGAGGCAGTAAAAGTGGAAGTTCAAAGATTGAAGGAGGCAGGGGTGATTCGGGAGATCTTCTTCCCGGATTGGTTGGCGAACACCGTGGCAGTGAAGAAGAAGAACGGCAAGTGGAGGGTCTGCGTCGATTTCACCGATCTGAACAGAGCCTGCCCAAAAGACCCTTTTCCCGTGCCAAAGATTGATCAGCTGGTGGACGCCACGTGTGGGCATTCGAGGATGAGTTTTCTGGACGCTTTCCAAGGGTATCACCAAATCGCCCTGGCGCCCGAGGATCAAGAAAAAACGGCGTTCATCTCCCCGGAGGCAAATTATCACTACACGAGGATGCCCTTCGGATTGAAGAACGCCGGGGCCACCTACCAACGAATGATAACAAGAATGTTCCGAGATAAGATAGGACGCACGGTCGAGGTGTACATCGACGACATAGTGGTGAAGAGCAAACAGGAAGCCCTGCATATGGGGGACCTCCAGGCAGTTTTCGAGGTTCTCCGACGGCACAAGTTGCGCCTTAATGCGGAGAAGTGCGCGTTTGGCGTCGGGGCCGGGAAGTTCTTGGGGTACCTGATCAGTACACGGGGAATTGAGGTCAACCCCGACCAGATAGAAGCTGTGAGAAGATTGAAGCCACCGAGCAACCCGAAGGAAGTGCAAATACTAACCGAGATGCTGGCAGCCTTTAACCGGTTCATCTCAAAATTCGCAGATCGCTGCCGACCATTCTACCAACTGCTGAAGAAATGGACTGGATTTCGGTGGAGCGAGGAGTGTGAAGAAGCCTTTGTGGATCTGAAGATTTATTTGGCGCGGGCGCCCATGCTTACGGCACCGGAGCCAGGTGAGGATTTATTCATGTATCTGGCGGTATCCGAGCACGTCGTGAGTGCTGTGCTGCTGAGGGACAAAGGGATCTAGCAACCCCTGTACTACATCAGCAAAACTCTTGTCGACGCCGAGACGAGATACTTGCCCTTGGAGAAGCTCGTATTAGCCCTGATACACGCCACTAGGAAGTTGCCGCACTATTTTCAAGCTCACACTGTATACGTCCTGATCGAGTACCCATTGCAGTCGTTATTGTCGGACCGTGTGCCTTACCAATCCATCCAACCACCAATTGGTGAAGGATGAGGGGGCACAAATCTTTTATAGCATTCGATCGCAGACCAAGCCCATTGGTATTGGAGCGAATTGTGAAATCCCTCACAATCCCTCCCTCACAATGCGGCTCCAATGACTTGAACCTATGACCTTGGCTCTGATACCACTTGTCGGATCGTGTGCCTTACCAATCCATCCAACCACCAATTGGTGAAGGATGAGGGGGTACAAATCTTTTATAGCATTCGATCGCAGACCAAGCCCATTGGTATTGGAGCGAATTGTGAAATCCCTCACAGTTATTAAAGAGGTCGGATTTCACGGGCCGTGTAGCCAAATGGGGGACTCGACTCGGTTCCTTCGACATACGGTACAGACCTCGAAGCTCGGTGAAGGGCCAGGTCCTTGCGGATTTTATCGCTGAGTTTTCGCCCAGAGAGAAGGGGGAGATGGTTTGCCAACTGGAGGCTCGCCCGTGGAAGGTATTCGTAGACGGCGCGTCGAGCTCCACGGGTGCCGGTTCAGGAGTTGTTATGATCACCCCAGAAGGAATACGACTAGAGCACTCGTTTAGATTGGGTTTCAGGGCATCCAACAACGAGGTAGAATACGAGGCTTTTCTGGCCGGACTGAGGGCAGCTTCGAGCTTGGGGGCTCGGGAGATTGAGCTATATTCGGATTCGCGTCTGGTGGTTAATCAGGTGCAGGGCAGTTTTGAAGCCCGAGATCCCCGGATGAAAGCGTACCTAGAACAAGCGAGGCTAGTTATGGCCGGCTTCAACACGGTGAAAGTTTTCCACATAGCCCGAACACAGAACAGACATGCTGACTCCCTTGCCACGCTGGCGTCGTCAGTGACCGAAGAGATACCACGGCAAATCAAAGTCGAGCTTATTTCAGAGCCGAGCGTCAGGGTAACGAGCGACTCGGGAACTACAGGGATCAATGTCACGGCAATCGCAGCCCCTACCCCATGTTGGATCGACCCCATTATCGACTTTCTGGCTGACGACCGACTGCCGAGTGACGAAAAGGAGGGCATCAGGATCCGTAGGATGGCTCCTCGGTATTGGTTGGCAGAAGACCGGACTTTGTATCGAAGGTCCTTCGGAGGGCTGTACCTCTTGTGCTTACGCCCGGAGAAGGTGGGCGAGCTCTTAGCGGAGCTCCACTCTGGGGTGTGCGGCGGCCATGTCGGGGGACGTTCATTGGCGCACCGAGCGATGACTCAGGGGTTTTGGTGGCCTTAGATGCAGAAAGACGCCGTCGAGTATGTGCTTAAGTGTGAACAGTGTCAGAAGCACGCCCCTCTGATCCATCAGCCTGCGAGCCACCTGAACCCGATCAGCAGTCCTTGGCCTTTTGCACAATGGGGGCTGGACATCATCGGCCCATTCCCTCGGGCAACGGGCGGCTGAAAGTTCATTTTGGTGGCCGTCGACTATTTTACCAAGTGGGCGGAGGCGGAAGCTTTGGCCAACATACGAGATGTGGAAGTAAAGAAATTCGTATGGAAAAATATCATCACCAGGTTCGGGGTGCCGAACACTATCATATCGGACAACGGGCTACAGTTTGACAGCCGGGCGTTCCGAGAGTTTTGCAGTGGTCTTGGCATCAAAAACAGGTACTCAACTCCCGCTTATCCACAGGGCAACGGTCAGGCCGAGGCCGTGAATAAGGTGATTGTGAGTGGGCTGAAGAAAAGGCTGGAGGGCGCGAAGGGAAACTGGGCCGAGGAACTTCCCAAAGTCTTGTGGGCATATCGCACCACTCCTAGACGGTCCACCGGGGAGACCCCTTTCTCTCTCATGTACGGAGCGGAAGCCGTTATCCCTACCGAGGTGAATCTATGCAGTGCGCGAGTAACGGGGTTCGATCACGCCCAAAACGACGAAATGATGGTAGGATATTTGGACAAGGTGGAAGAGTACCGCGAGATGGTGACAATACGGCTCGCGGAATATCAGCAGAAGCTCGCCCGGAGATACAACCGAGGTGTGAGAACGAGGGAGTTTGTCGCCGGGGATTTGGTTCTCAGAAGAGCCGTGGGCAACATGCGGGACACTAGTGCCGGGAAATTGGTGCAGACATGGGAGGGACCCTACAGGGTCACAGTTGTGGCCGGCACCGGGGCTTACTTCTTGGAAGACCTAGACGAGAGACAACTGCCCCGACCGTGGAACGTCCATAATCTCAAGAAGTACTATCATTGATGGGCGATTCTCCGAGCATAAAGTTAGCCGCAACCTATTGTATATGTTTTGTTAGTTATACTAATGATGTTTTTCATGCAGACCCGCACTGTTCTAACCCTAATTCTCGGTTCGATCCCAATCACCGAGCATGGTTCATTCTTAGCCGATTTGTTCTAAGGACAGAAGCCTGATCCTCGGTTCGATTTATCGCCAAGCAGGCGGAAACCTTAACGGCCCATTCTAAGGACAGAAACCTGACTCTCGGTTCGATCCCTATCACCGAGCAGGTGGAAACCTTAGCCTTTTTGTTCTAAGGACAGAAACCTGACTCTCGGTTCGATCCCTATCACCGAGCAGGTGGAAACCTTAGCCTTTTTGTTCTAAGGACAGAAGCCTGTCCCTCGGTTCGATCCTATCACCGAGCAGGTGGAAACCTGAACGATTCACTCTAAGGACAGAAGCCTGACCCTCGGTTCGATCCTATCACCGAGCAGGTGAAAACCTTAATCATTTCATCCTAAGACAAAAGCCTGACCCTCGGTTCGATCCTATCACCGAGCAGGTGGAAACCTTACCATAGCCAGACACATCACAATAAAGAAGCGACACGATAAAACATTCATATTAAGGCATAAAACTCAAATTAACGTTTTGTTGCCAAAACCCGGCAACTCGAAATAAGGAAAATACAATATAAATAAATTATCCCGTCACCACAACCCGGTAACATAGGCAATTCCGTTTATTCTCAAAAGGAAGGGAAAAATAAAGCAGGGCCAACTTTCAAATTTAGATATCCGCCGCATGAGCGGAGGATGCGTCCTCTTGAGAGCGGTGGTCGGCGTAAGGAGTTGGAGACTGAACGTCCTCCCCGGTTCGGTCCCCGACATGGGGGTGGCTGGTCCCCTCCATATCGGTCGGCACCGCGTGAGAGTCAATGGCGTTCACCAGTTCCCTCATGCTGGAGGTCTCCTCTTCGTCAATAACAAAGGGCGTAGGCTTCTCGGCGTTGGGGATGCACGGGAATGGGATCTTGCTGCGATCCCTCAAAGGAGAGTCCTCGGGAATCCCCAAGGCTTGAAGAGCGGCGAACCAACCCTCTTCATATCCGAGCCTGTGAGCCTGGCGAATGACCGGCTCCGCCGAATTCTCGGCATCTGCGAACCCCTCGTTATACCACTTGTTTTCACAAGCCTCCAGCACCGCCTTCGAATCGGCCAACTGTCCTTCCAGCATGGTGTTCAAGCTCTGAGCCTCCGCCAGTTTAAGCTCGGTGCCGCCCAGTTGCAGTTCCAGCTCCTCAGACTTCGTTTCGGCAAGAGCCTGGGCCTTCATGGCCATAGCAATTTTATTCTCTGCCTCCTCGGCAATTTTCGACTTCTCCCTCACCGTGGCCTCGGCGACGTCCCTCAGGGCCTTCTCCCGTTCAGCGTCCTCGGCTAAATCCTTCATCCTGCCGTCCACAATGTATGACATTTGTGCAGCCTGACCACACAAAGTTCAATTTATAAGGCAAAATGGAAAGTACACAATAATGAGCAAAATGGGAAACCGAGGATGGGAAAGAAAAACAAAACAGTTACTGCTATGGTGTGCCACTACATACGCCTTCCCAAAGACTCATCCGTCCCTTGCGTGAAAGCGTGCAAGTCCTCGGGCAGGAGGATGCCGCGTGCCAGACTCTGCGCCACACGGCTTTCATAACCTTTGTCCCATACTCGGGCACTAGCCGTCGACGGAAGTGGCTCGCCGTCGAGTTCGAAGGAGGGTCGCCATGCTGCCGGAGCCCGGGAAGTAGACGCCAGGTCTATCCCGGTTTGTGCTACCGGTTCGCAGATGACAATACCCGCCGAGGGCCAGAGGGGCACGTTGCCCGAGCCCGTTTGAGTCTGATCAGTTGTACGCGGCCTTTTTCGAACTCGGGTCGATGGGACTGCGGGAGGCGAAGCATCTTGGCCACGGGTTTGTTGCTGCTGCGCGGCAGGCTGGGCACTCGGGACGAAGCGGTCGATCGTCATCTTCCTCCTAGCCACCATGGCGTTGCCTTGGTCGGATCCTGCTTCAGAGGAGTCAGTTGGTTCTGCGGCTGCACCCTCCTCTGCCCGAACAGTAGCCTCGGGCTCTACAGTTCTCTCGGGCTGAGCAGGAACTTCTTGTTGGATTCGCTCGTGGGCACGTCTCTTACGCTCGGCAGATACGCACTCGGCTGATTCGTCACGAATAGGCTGTCGCTCGTCTGAACAAATGAACCGGGGGCCGAGATCACGTGCCTCGCCGGGAGTTAGCTTTGGTGGGAAGAAGTTTGCGTGCCGGACGTCGATATATGAGAGGAGAGGGCTGTCAACTTGCAAAGCTTGGCTGAATGCCTGCCAAGTTGAGTAGACGGGATTGACACCGAGGATGAGGTGGGACGCTCGAAGTTGTCCGTCCGTGTGTACGAAGATTTCCGACCTGAGCACGAAATTCAGGTCCCAAACATGTACCACTCTGAGGTCCGGCTTGAATCTTTTGCTCTCTGCACAAAGGAAATAAGGGTTAACGATTACATAACCGAACCAAAATCAAAAGAGACCAAAGTAAATAAAGGCTAGTCACAGGGGATCTCCTCGGCAAACCAATTACCGCTCACCCGAACGAAATCTTTAGCCGAGTTACGATTTGAATCTGGTAGGCATGAAATAAGCCATACCCTCACATCCCTAGTCTTTATATAATAGCCAGACTCGATATTGCCGCACAGACTATACATCTGATTAATGTCATAGTGATTTAGTTGCAACCCGTACAACTGGTTCAGCCTACTCACGCAACTCACTACCCGGTAAAAGTTGGGAGGGAGTTGGTCGGGGCAAAGGCCGTAAAATCTAAGGGTACTGAGAATTAGAGGGTCAACTGGGAACCTAAGCCCACCCTCTAGAATGGCCATCAAGGGAAAGAACACCGTGTTTTCACCACGGCGCCTCTGGATGTCAATATCGCCCATATTGCAGTAGGCAATATCTACGTCACTAGGAACATTATAGGCTTCCCTAAATCTAGCCAAAGCATGCTCGGAAGAAAGGAGGTAAGAGTAACTCATTTTTTTTTCAAAACGAGTGTTTTTAATAAAAGGGAAAAGAAATGCTATGATTATCAAAGAATAGACTGAAATGTCTAAACTGAAAAAGCAAGAAGAGGGAAAGGAACTTACTGTGGGCTCTAAGGAGGAAGTGTGTTCTGGGCCAGTAGATGAACCACGAAAGAGGGATGCTCGGCAGATTAAGATACTGAAAAGTGAGGAATGCGAAAGTGAGAGTCAGTGACTAGAGGGATTATTTATAGGCGTGGGGAGTAGAATGAGAAGCATTTAATGATCCACTGGAAGGAAACCACGCGGATCGCCGCTTCAACTGCCACACGCGCGACACCTCGGTTCACGAACCATCAGACAGTGATGACGGATAGGCCGTCAATCAATTCCAAACGCGTCTTTTGAGACGCGCATTAATGCGCCCATCAATGGCCGGGCACTGACCCTTCGACTTCCCAGACGGGTATTTACCCCTTGTGATCCTTGATTCACCCCCGGGAATGGGGAGCGAATCAAGGGGGGGCTATTGTACGGCCCCCGCACCATGGCCCATAGTGGGCCTTGGACCCTGGCCTGGGTGTATGGCCCATGAGGCCGGTCTCCCTCTACCTAGCGGCCCACCCCCGGGCCACGCATGCTGCAGGCCCAAGCTTTGCCTCTTCATCGTTTCTCGGCAAACACCTTCTCGAGCAGTGATAAATATACGACTCTCGGGACGCCCCGCCCTGTACCTACCCGGCCGTGCCTCGGAGAGGCACCGCTGCCGAGAACTATCGTGGAGGTGGGAACCAAGTTCCAACGCCACCCTCATCGCTTCCCATGCCCACCTAACCACCCACTTACGATCGATAATACTGGACCGCCGGTTGCACTTACTGGCAAGTAATTATGACCTCTCCACTAATCTATGGACTATAAATACAAGAAGTTTTGAGAAGACAAGGGTTGGAGAATTGACGGAAAGAAGAGTGTAAACAGAGAGTAAGCAGAGTGAGGAGGTGGTTCAGACCCCCGAGGAGAGGAAAGTGATTCCATTGAGCCTTAGCGTTAAGAACGACCCAGTGTAGGAAATCCAAACCCACTATACAAGTAAGTTGTGAGCCCAAGTGAGGCCCAGCCCAACGGGTTTCAGTTTTGGGTGCGCACAGTACCAATTTCTAAATACTAATCAACAACTGGTAGGTGGGAAGGATAAGGCAATGGATAACATAAATTTAAATGGGGGATATTCGAAGGAGGATATGGAGATGGAGATAATTCCCAAGACAGTGAGGATTTGCCAGGCCAGAAAAAATCATCTTTTTGATCATGGAAACGCATCTTACGAAGCTCCAGTAATCACGCTTCAGCTGATGACTCATCTTGTCTTCAACACTCGGCTAAACGTACATCTTCAGAGTATTTTTCTCTAGAATCTCAAGTTCATAAGAAACATATTCTTAGTATGGATAGTCTGAGCGTATGTCAGTCTTTTGTTGGGGGTACTTTTCCACCCCCTCCTCCTCCTCCATGAAGATTTTAAGTCTTAACCGCCAAGGGCTTGGGATCCCAAAGGTGGTACAGGAATCTCGTTGTTTGGCGAGTGAAAAAGGTCCCAAAGCTCTTTGTCTTCTAAAACCCAGCTAGACATAACTAGCTTTGCTAGATTAAAGACTCTTCCCCGTATCTTATTGATGCTTTGGTAAATCAAGAGGTTGTCGTTTGATGCTTTACTGGTTTCTATGTGCATCATCTTTCAAATTCAATACACAAGTGAAGAAGAATTTGAACCCACTTTGTACTGCAGCTTCAATGATGAGGATAACCTTGCAATTTGAAATTTTCTGAACTCAATTGATTTTCTGAATAATATAGAAACTGCTCCCTTGAGGTTGATGAGGATAACATTAGCAATAGTTTTTCTTTTCTTATTTTATTTTATTTTATTTAATTAGCATTTCTTTACGATGTAATTGTGCTACTCTAGCCTTGCCTAGTGTCGCAAAAGAGAAATAATAGGTCATTGTTTGATTAGAAGAATGCCATTATTTTCTCTTTCCCATTGTACAACATAATTTTTGTATAAATTATAAAGTCTACTATCATTTCTGCTAAATATATATATATATATATATATATATATATATATATAATATCATTTGATACCAAATACCTTCTATTAAGATGGGTGATCATGAGACTAATCCAATGACCATAAAATCATAGCTATAAAATAATGCCATTTGAGCCCAAAATGTATAAGCCTTTACTACCACTTCATCCTAGTTTTGGAGACAAAATTATTCAATCAGGAAGCTCAAGCTGCAAGCTCCTTAGCCGAAGCAATTCTTACTTCTTACTTCTTACCCAATCAAAGGTTGAATTGGACTTGGATTTGCACTCAAGAACCAAACCAAACCAAGTTAAGCCCAATCCAAAGAAGGGCAATTAGCCCATACCCAAATTCAATTTCTCTATGTATTGCAGACTGTGAGAGGTCTGACATTTCAAAAATCCGCGTAACGCACAAAACACTTTGTCACTTTTTAGATTTCCTTTTACGAGGAAAAGCGCGTACGTTATTGGAGCACAACCTAGAATGATGTTAAAAATAGTCAAAAAGATGTGGTGGTCGGTTTCACACTTGGAAAATTCGAAACGGCTATATTGGCGATCACAGCGCGTGTATCATACGAGCTAGGATCAGGAAGCCGAAGTGATACTTTTTTAAATGATTCAGCAAAATCTACGACTGTTGCCAATTTGTACCATTGACTGTATTGCCTTATCCAAGACTCTCCTACAGACCAGAATTTGGACTTGGAGACGTAAACATTAAACAACAACCATCTTTCAATTATTCTCAATAAAATAAAAAGAAAAGTAAAAGATTAACAAATGATTTCAAATCCTATGGTGTTTGTCGGGGGTATCATCCATAATTTTCAGCAATATGCTAGACAATGTTCCTTTAGATTGATTCAAATTGTTGTGTCCTTTGTAGCGTAATTAATGATTATAGTGTTGAAACCTTGGCATAATTTAAAAAAAATAAAATGACTAAAAAAAAGAAAAAAGTAAAGAGAGCAAAGTCCATTTGATTTTTTTTTTCAATATCTGAATGCACTGTTGTCTAAATTTCCTACTACGAGTTGAGCATTTTATTGTGTGAGAAAATAAATTATGCATTGGATATATGTTTTTTTCCTCTCACATAAAAGTGGACCTCACATGTGCAGATCAGTATATCTCCTCCTATTGTGTGAAGTTAAAAAATACCTTAAAATTATGTCAAAAATGTAAAATTGTTTGAGAATTGGATAGGATTGCACAAAAAAATACATGGTCCACAACAAAACTATTAGTTTTAAAGGTTAATTTTAGCATGTACAAACAAACTTGATCCGCAAAAATATTAGCATTAGCTTAACCAATTTAGGAAAAAAAAAAAAAAAATCCAAAAACAACCGAATCACACTCGGAATAGTAATAAAATCCTTCTCCTCCTCTCACTATAAATATACCACAATTCCCTTCCTTTTGTCTTCTCTTTCAACACCCACAACAACAACAATGGCCACAACCATGGCCTTTTTTCAACGCATCTTCTTCCTCTCAACTCTTCTCTTTCACCTCTTCACAATCTCAAGCTCCATAGGCATAAACTATGGCACCCTTGGCAATAACCTCCCACCACCAGCTCAAGTTGCCAACTTTATCAAAACTAGGACCATCTTTGACAGTGTCAAAATCTTTGACACCAACCCTGATGTGCTCCGAGCCTTTGCCAATACTGGTATTTTCGTGACCGTGACTGTTGGCAATGGGGATATCCCAGCCCTTGCAGACCTTAACAATGCTCGCCAATGGGTTGCCAATCACATTGTCCCTTTCTACCCTCAGACACGGTTCCTTTATATTGCTGTTGGTAATGAGATCTTTAACACCGGTGATAACAACCTTATCTTCAAGCTTGTTCCTGCCATGAGGTCAATCCACAAGGCTCTTCTTCTCGCCAGAATCTATAACATCAAGGTTAGAGTTAGAGAAATTAGTCTAATTCAGCCTCTCTCTCTTTTTTGGGTATTGGTATATATGCTCTTTTTAATTTTATATAGGCGTTTGTTTTAGGCAATTTTGATTTTTTTTTTAATGGAAATTTGGTTTCTTGCATTTTAAATCTAGAATCCAATCTAAACAAACAAATTATAACAGTAAAGTCAACGGATGAAATTATTGAAATTAAAAAAGAAACATTACAATCACATGAAGGTGTCTTATTAAAAGAAAAATATTTAAATAGCAACTTTTCTCTGATTAGATTTCATGAAAACAAACAAATGAATCCTATTTTCAAACGGTAAGGTCAAAAGTTGAAATTAAAAAATAACATAATAATCACATAAAAGTGTCCTGCTGTAAAAAAAATCTAAATAATTAACAATTTTTTTTTATCTGGTTAGATTTACATGAAAACAAACAAATTAATCCTATCAAACAGTACTAGGGGTCAATAGTTAAAATTATTGAATTAAAAAAGAAACATAATAATCACATAAAAATGTTTAACACAACCTCTTTTCTTTTGCATAGATTTTAATAACAAATAAAAAGAGTATTAAAAGCTCAAAAAATTGAACCTAATTAGTTTTAAAGACCTTTTAAGCATCTGATTGCTCTCGTCTTGACATATTGAATTTTTTTTCAAAATTATTTTCTTATGCCTTTCATTATATGAGATCATTCGGATGTTAATTTAACATTTTAATATCGGATTCAAAACATTGCTCCTCCTGTATTGAATAATTAACCTTCTAATTTTCTTAAATTGTATTTCATCACTAGGTAACATCCCCTCATTCTGTTGCCATACTCGGAAAGTCGGAGCCACCAAGTCAAGGCCGATTCAGGCCAGGCTATGACCGGATCGTCTTCGGACCCATGCTCAAGTTCTTACGCCAAACCAAGTCACCCTTCATGGTCAATGCCTACCCATACTTCAACTACGCACCAACTATAGCAAGCTACACTCTCTTCAAGCGCAATGCGGGTATCCTTGACAGATACACTGGCCTTAGGTACACAAACATGTTCGACGCCATGATGGATGCTATGCACTCAGCCATGAAAGCTAGTGGATATGGAGACGTGAACATGGTCGTGGGCGAGACCGGTTGGCCAACCAGCTGCGATGGCTACGTGGCCTGTAGCTCGAAGCATGCGTCTATTTTTAATGGGCATTTGGTTAGGCATGTTAACTCACGTAGAGGCACACCATTGATGCCTAAACGAAGATTTGAGACGTACCTTTTCGCCATGTTTAACGAGAACCTTAAGCCAGGTCCAAATGCTGAGAGGAACTGGGGTATTTTCCAACTAGATTTCACTCCGATTTATGATGCTGGGCTTTTGCGCAGACAGGTTTGATATTTGTGTTTCATTTTGGGTTTTTTTTTTCCCCCCAAAAAAAAAAAAAACGTATGATCAGTCCTGATGATTCTGTTAATGAACTATGGTTGATTCCAAAATTTTGGGATTAAACCATTAAAGTACTTTGTTGTTGTTGTTTGGGTTTAATTTCTATTGCAAGTATTTGTTGGGTGTAAGAAATCATGGTTGATTGAAGTATCTATAACATGGAAAGAAAAGAATATCTTTTTGAGTTTTTTGAGGGGAGCAAGTTGGTTTCTGTAAGAGGGCCATGGAAGAGTATGGAGAAGTTTTAACTTTTATGTTCGTTTGGTTTTGAAAAATAGCTGTTTGGATTTGATTATTCCTTTTGCTCTCAACGGTGGAAATAAGAGTAGGTTTCAGTTAACTCAACTAGTAAAATTTCTTATTATCGAATAATTGATCTAGAGTTCAATTTTCCGCCTACACCAAAAAATCAGTTGTTATCTTGATTTGATAATAAAAGAGTATTATCGAGAATGGAAGTCATAGGTTAAAACTATTTTAAAAAAAATTAGAAACAAGAAAATTATTATTCCGTGCAATGTGGGCATGAAGTAAGAACTCTCTCTCTCTCTCTCTCTCCACACACACACACACACACGATCCACACAGTTATATTAATCATATGTGTTGGCTCTTGCTTTTGTAAATTTATTCATCATATTATTAATATTTTGGTCACAATATATATTTTTTGTTTGAACTAATTAGTATTAGAATATAATGCCGACTTTGAATTAAAATTTTTTAAGTTTTATTTTATTTTATTTTTTTATTTATAGATTTTTCCTATCATCTCCTTAAAAAAAGGTTTCTGAATTAAATTTTAAAAATGTTTTAAGGTTACCCTTGCCTTTATTATTATTATTATTATTATTTTGTTTTTGATGAATCAAAGATAAGGGTTTTAAGCTTGGTAAGGATAAACTCTAAGGGCCTATTTGGATTGAGAGGGGAAGGAGGAGGAGAAAAGTAGAATTGATTAAAAATAGGCTGTTTTGGGGCCAATTCATATCTATTATACTCTATTCCCCCTCCCTCCCCTTAAATCCAAACTGACCATAAAATATTCAAGAAGCGAAAATAGAAGAAGTGAATATCTCATGTGCATTGAGTGAGATGCATAGGTGTTACTTTTCTTTTTGGAGTTCACAAAATTGTAATTTAGTTGTCATCATATTCTTAACAAACTTAAGCTCTAAGCCTTTGAGTCCTTCATTTTAATTAACATACATAGACGAAACTTTATGAAGGAGCTTCAAGTTGATTGGAGAAACAAATAAATAGTTCTCAAAGCCTAAAGGAGAGGGTCCTTAACCTATGATTTTCTAGATTTGAAATTAGTGGGGAGCTCACATGAAAATGCTTTTTATTTTTATAATTTGATAGTTCGGGGAGAGGAGATTTGATTCATAGACATTTTCACTGAAAACATTATAAGGTTTCAGTTGAACTACAAATTCCTTAAAGAAAATGGAGATTTTGAAATACTTAAAACATATTTGATCACATATTAATATTATAAAATTAAAACATACGTAATATGCAAGTTAGAGAATAGAATATTTTCTTTTAAAATATTAAATTCAACGTATCTTAATGTTTAACAAAAAACATTTGTCACTATAACAATTGGTGATTACATAGAAATGATAAGATAGAAAAAAAGTGATACTGAGACATTTTTAAAACTTAAATAATTAAATTGAAGTATCCTATAGTTCTTGCATAAAATTAAAATCAGCCACGTGATCACTTGGAGATCGAAATCATATTTTCACTAATTTAATTATTTTTTTAATTCGTCAACTAAAAAGCTGTGTTATATTAAATTGCATAAAGTTCATGCAGATTGAGTTAAAAACTATACGTAAAAAAATGTGAGATTAAAAAAAAAAAAAAAAAAAGTACTTTGAAAAGGAACAATTTCAAAACGGATTAGCAAACCTACAGTAGCTTTTTCTTTTTCTTTTCTTTTCCTTTTCCCTGGCATCTAATGAGATCTTGTCTTGTTAGATCCAATGCTATGCTTACACGTTATTAAATTAATTTTTGTATTTCCATAATTTTTTTTTTTAATAAATACAATAATACTTCAAATTTATGGCGTTCGTTCTATGATGATTATTCTTTATTATTAAGTTAAGACACTAACTGATTTTTGGTGTCTGCTGCACATATCATAATCATTTTGTTTTTGTTTTTATTATACAGTCTAGTGGAGGAAGAAGAGGAGGAGGGAGCATGCGACCCCGACCCCGATCAGCGGCATGGTGTGTGCCAAAAGCAGGAGTTAGCAATGCAGCGTTACAGGCAAACATAGACTATGTATGCAGCCAAGGGGTGGATTGCAGGCCCATTCAAGCTGGTGGAGCCTGCTTCCAACCCAATGATGTTAGGTCCCACGCATCCTACGCCATGAATGCTTTCTTTAAGGCCAAGGGTCAACATTCTTACAACTGTGATTTCTCTCATTCTGGAGTCCTAGTCTCCCACAACCCAAGTAAGTGTGTTTGGTTTATATTAAGATTAAATTTAAATATATCTACTTAATTGTTATACTATATTTGTCGGTGTAATTACATGATTGAATTTAATTATATAAAAAAAAAACTAAGTGTAACTTTTTTTTTGAGAAAACAGTAATACTTATTAGAACACATAAACATGAAAGTAGTATATAGAGGTTTTTAAATAGGTTTATAATATATTACATAACCAGAACACCACTACAAAAGGGTTTAACCTTTATAATAGTAGTCAAAGATCATAAAAACTGAAACTTTAATTAATCAAAATTTAATATTTCTTTTCTTTGTGTGTGTCTTGTGCAGGTTATGGCACTTGTACATTCGCATGAGATTTTGAGATAAAGGTTGTGGGTGTGAAGACTGACCATGCTTGGAGGAAGCATTTAATTATATGCGGTTATATAATTAATTGTTTCATAATAATTTATTTAACAGTGAATTGCACTGTGCATAAAAGGTGGGCCTGTCTAACTCCCATGATAGGCCATTGTAGTTACTGTAGGCCAATAATGGGAAGAACTGTGTTAAAATATAAATTTTTGAAGAATCAAGAATGATACTCCCGATTTTATGTGAAATGAAAGTGTAGGGTTTGGGATTCTAAAAAGAAAGTGTATAGTTTAGGTTGCATTTTTTTGTTGTTGTTGTTGGTGGGTAGATCAACTTGCATTTCCTTTTCTTTTAGAAGGTCTTAATGGATGTTGGAACAAACATAATGTTAATATGTGGCTCTGTTTAGATACCGTTTATTTTATTGAAATTGAAAACTTATTGCTAAAAGTACTATAGATAAAGATAAAAGTTAGTTGAAATAGTACAGTAGAACCCATTAATAATAGCAAAAATAAGCTGAATAGTGAAATAATTTATAATTTTAATTCACATCCAAATGCACACGTAGCCAACCCTAACATAATCACACAAACACACACAATTGCTTTTTCAATCAATAATTCAAAATCTTATTTATCATTGTTAAAATCAATTGAAGGAAATAGAAAATTGTAGAGAGATTTGTAGCCAGCAGAAGCAAATAGAAAGAAAAAATTACGTGGCTTAGCTCAACGATTTTGTATGATTAAACATGTAATATAGAAAACACTGGTAAGATATATGTAGATAATACACGGTTTAGGGTTAAATGCAGACGAATTTTACACTAAATTGGGTTATTTTGGGGCGGATACATAATAAATTGCTATATTATCATTTATCATTATACATACATCCCTGTTGATTCAGTCAATGTCACATGCGTTGTTAAGTCCAATTAAGGTACTCTTTGATCTGCCCTGACCTCCCAGAAATTTGGGCCCTAATCGAAGACTTTAATGATGTTGCCAATTAACTCTTCGGTGGAAATTATATGCTTTATAGAGTAGCTTATAGCCCCCGTAGAATTTGGTCATCTTAATCAGCGGAATAGAATTGGTTTTAAATATTGTTTTCTAATCTAAAAAAGCTAGTGCACTGTTTTTAGTCTAACCTATGGAGAAATTTCATTTACTAAACAGAGTAGAAGTTGAATTTTCAATCATTTCAGTCAAAAAAAAAAAAAGTTGAATTTTCTTCATTTTTGGGGATCATGATCGAACGGAGAGAAAGAAGAAAATTTCTCAACTTGTTTTTTCACGTCTAATGATCAATTGGATTTCTATTTAGTGTAAGGCTAAAGAAAAATTTCCCTGTAAGGCTTAGTAATTTGTAGACTTATCGACCAATTTTGGAGGATATAGTAGGCCTGGGCCTCGCTATTCAAGTTTCCATGACAAGACATTAGGTGGTACTAATATGTTTCCTCTAATCGTGCGATTGATTTTACTAGTTGTTGGAACATTTTAATAAATTAATAATTTGGTGAATTAAATGAAAAAAAGAGACTTTCAAGAATTTTATTTTTTAAAATCCTTATTTATTATAAGTTTAATAAGTTATTGAGCTAAAGATCATCTCCAATAGCATCAGCAAACACAAAATCATCTTTATTTTAGAGATTCTAACCATAAAATAGTCCTCCAACAGGTTCTTTAAAACTCAAAAATTTTTTTGCTAATGAACAATCATTCTCTAAACCTGATGTGCTACTGTTCATTAGCAAAAGAATAAAACAGAATAAAAAATTAGCAAAGAAAGGAGCGGGGATGGGAATACGTGTATTAAAAAATGAATAAATAATGAATTAAAAAATAATATTTAAATGAGATAGAGAAAAAATTGAAAATTTGTTGGAAGATGTATTTGAAAAAGTAGGTAGGTAAAAAGGTAAATGTCACTGTTTACTGTCCAAACAGTACAAAAATTTAGAGAAGCTGCTGGAGATACTCTAAGTGTAATGTAGGAGAAAATAGGAATTAGTGAGAGTACTAAATGGAGGATATATGAAATTTTTAATTTTTTAGTTTGACTTATTTTGGTTTTATAAAAATTGATTTTGATAAATTTGGAATATAATTTAGACATGTTATGTGAGTTATATTGATTTATTTAAAAAAAAAAACAGTGCTAATTAAATTGTTGATGAAAGCCCATTTCTTTATAAGAGATGAAACATGTAAGCACAACCCAATATCCCAACTCAACTCAACTCAACTCATCTGGGTGAGATTCTACGTATGATTTAGATTGGGTTAAGAATTTTTCAACTC
Source organism: Quercus aquifolioides (assembly GCA_019022515.1). Taxonomy (NCBI): domain Eukaryota; kingdom Viridiplantae; phylum Streptophyta; class Magnoliopsida; order Fagales; family Fagaceae; genus Quercus; species Quercus aquifolioides. The sequence goes on from CM032329.1 coordinate 7,040,056, forward strand.
AACAAGGATAGGTTGAGTTAAAACAAACTCTCCAAGCCTACTCATGCTCACTCGTAAGTGTATTAGATAATTTATGGGTAAAGAGATGTTCTTGTGGTCAAGTTTTGGGTTCACCCACTTGTAACATATTTGGTCTAAGCCTAACAACATTAATTGTTGGACTATTATATCATGGAGGATACAAGTCAAGATAAGGTTTAGGTTTTATGTTTCGATTCTCGAGCCTTGCCAATTATAGAGTGCTTGAATCTCTTTAAAGGGAGCAAGATTTTCTCACCCTAGTCTAATTCTATTCGAATTAAATTTTTTTTTATTTTATGATTTTTAGTAATTTTCATATTATTTATTCTTATATTCACCAACGCTAATCAAAAAACAATAAGGTGGTAATGTGCTTTTTTCACTGAGTGAACTTTGATTTTGACAAATTTTTATTTCTAGCTTCTAGGGGCATGTTTTTGTTTGTTTGTTGTTGTTGTTGTTGTTGTGTGTGCAAGGGTGTTCGTAGAATTTACTTTGTTCTTATTTATTTATTTTGCCCTAACTTTTTTTTTAGAAGATTTTTTTTTTTTTTTTTGGCCCTAACTTCAATGAAAAAGAGAAGGGAGGGATAAATACCATAAAGTTACTCCAAAATAAGTACAACGAATTCTATCATATGGTAATTTAGACATTTATTACAAGATAGTATACATCTTTGCTTCTTAGTAACGTAAGACAGTGCTCACAACTTAGCAAAAAAAAAAAGTAAGACAACGCTCACAGAGGACCCTTTGAGGGTCTTTCTTTTAAGAACTAATTTGAGAAAAAGAAAGGGAGGATGCAGCTTAATTAATTATAAGCAATATATCCCATTAAAAAAAAGAAGAAGAAGGCATTTCATGACCAATCAAACAAATGTTAGTTGACCATTGACATCACATAACAACTAAGCCCGAAACTTTTGGTCCACTGGTGGTTGGACCTTTGGAGTTTGGAGTGATCTGGGATTCTATTTCTAGATCCATC